>CM066737.1:8341868-9541868 GCA_033961575.1 Aselliscus stoliczkanus | reverse complement strand
TGCCAACGTCACATGCTTTGCGTGTCTAATTCTGAAAGACTGGCATGCATTATGTTAGGTTTGGGGAGGAGGGCACAGCGTTTCTAAGCCACTTGTCTGTCAAGGATTAATTTAACCTCTAATTACTACATTTTCTTCACAGTTTGCTGCACGGACACGTTGTAACAAAAGCTCAAAGAAGTATGCTATTTCATTTCACCACCACTCTAAAATTAATTTGGGGGATATGGAGTCAAATCTGACACACTTGGTGTTAAAATAATTGTGCTGACACTTGCATTAAAGTGAACAATCTGGTTGTTTCTAGTGATCCCCCAGCGATGGGGTACAGAGCATTATTGTGTTAGTCGTAGCCACAGCCCTCAAAATGAGTCCTAACAATGTGGAGGAGTGTTACCGCACTAATCCCACTGGACATCGTGTGTTGCCTTCAGAGTGTGACTAATACCCTGCGTAGTGGGGCAGCTAGAGAGCCCTTCCAGCACACTAACAGGGCGGATGGTGAGGTCTCCTCCCACAGCAGAGGTGAGGCCATTACCAAGTGAGAGCCTTCCAAGGGCCTGCTCCCAAGGCAAAACCTGTTCAGAGCATGGCGGCAATGAAATTGCAAGATTAAACAGCCAGGGATTCTCCAAGTAGGCTCCTCTCCCTTCTCTTCCTCCTCCCTGCCCCTCCTCCATCCCCAGGGGAGGCCCCTTGGCAGCCCTACCACTATCTTTTGATCCTCACCTCCCCAAGTGCAGCAGTGGATGAGGGAGCCACAGACCCATTCCTCGTGCTGGGGTGGCTGGGAAGTCTGGCTTCTCAGACCCTGGGTGGGAATCCTTTGCAGCATGGTTTGGTTTCTCTTTCGGAGTCTATGAAAGGAGACTTGTGGGATGAGGGTGACGAGCAGCTTAGCCATTGTTGGACTTCATCTCCTCGCCTGAGCAGTTGTGGAGAGACAGACTTTACACTCACAAAAGCACCCCTCCCTCAGTGACAGAGAAGCATGATCATTGCTCTTCATTTCCTCCCAGGACGGAGAGGCACTTTGTCTTTTAGAGTACATTTCGCCCCTAGATTTGAGAACTACAAACTGACATTGTCTCTCTTATCCTTAGCACATGCCTTCTGAAAGGTGGTACCCAGATAGAAAGGGCTAAATCCAGAGGCCTCGTCCCCCCCATGGCTGGGGTCAGGCTGTCTGACATTTGCAATCGTGCCTTTGGGTTGGGCATTTGCAAAACCCTGCGCAAACCAAGTTCAGGTTCAGTCTGCCCTCCCTGGGAAGGCACCATCCTCAGCCCTCTGTGCCTTAGTGTGACTCAGAAGAATCTGGAACCTCTAACTTGAATTATGGGATGTAAGGGTTACCATGCTTTGGAGAACATCTGCTTTTAGGGCGCAGGTAGGAGGTGTTCAAGGGTTAGGAAGGTCCTCTTGGAACCCCCAAGTAGTACCATGCCTGGCATAAAGCTGGTTCTGTTCGTGAGATTGAGAATGGCTCAGAGCACCTGGCTGCCAAGGTTCTCCTGAGCTTGCCCCCAGGGAGGTGGACCCTAGCAGGTCTCCTGAGCCCCAAATCATAAAAAAAAAATGGTTCCTGTGTCACTGAAGTAGGGGTGGCTCTTTGCCTTTTGTGGGTCATGATCTTCTTGCCTTTTGTGGGTCACCAAATTCTTTAAGAGTCTTATAAAAGCTGTGGGTCTTCTCCTTAGACCCCCACACAAGTGTATGCAATGTTGCATGTAATTTCAGGGGCTCATACATACTTCTGGAAGCCCATTCATGGTTTCCTTGGGGAACCTTTGAGAAAGTAAAGAATGCCTCAATAGGGCGCTTTGGGCTGCGCTAGATTGCGTAGTCATCCCTGGTCATAGAAACATCGGCATAAAAACACTGTGATGTGATGAAACAACATGAGCTGGGCCTTCCACAGAGGATGTTGTCTAGCTGTGGGGTTCTAGGCACGTCCCTGAACCTACCCGAGCTGCAGAGTCCTTAGTTGTCAAATGGGAATATAAGAATGCCAGTTCTACCCAGCGTAATGGCATCAGGGGAGATTTCAACGAGCCGGTGTTGGTGAGACGGTCTTGCACACATAAGGCACACTCTCGGGTTGCTCTTGGTGGTGTCACTGGTCACTCTTCATTTTGCCTTCCCTTTTTGCCTGCAAACTTCGACAAAAGAAAAGCAGGTTTCTTTTGACATGAAAAGTCCTTTTGTCCCTCCCTTTGACATTGTGTAAGTTACACCCAGGCAAATTAGCATAAAAGAGTCTGTAGCTCAGGAGGGACCTCCAGGGGCATACAGTGTGGGATCTAGGCAGTTCTGGAGGCTGCACCTGGTCAGGGGTCCTGCTTGCCCAGCGCTTGGTGGCTCCTGAGTGGGGCCAGCATGTATGTCTCTGGTCCAGTGCCCTGGGGGAGGTTTCGTGTCGGCCTGCCACGCAAGTTAGCAAATGTGGTCTGAGAAGGCAAATGGTTTGGTTTTCCACATCCTAGTACTGTCTGTCATGCCTGGCATCAGGGGGTAAGAGTCGATCCTTGAATCTCCCCCAAAGCAGTGGGAAGGTCCAGCCAGCTCCTTGTGAAAACTGGGTGGTGAACCTGCCCCCGATCTGGCCAGGGCCCTGTCCTGAGGGAGAGAAGCAGTTCTTTTTGGAGCAAAGCCTCAGGAGGAGCCTGCAGGCACTTTGATGGGAGGGGGGTGGTCAGCCCAGGAAGAAAGAGGCCTGCTGGACTCAATTCAAATAGCCCTCCTCCACTGCCCACGTCCAACCCTAGCAATGTGGACACACTCCTCATGGCCAGGCCAGGAGGACTGGTAAATCACAGATGGGGAAACTGAGGCCCTGAGAGGAGGCCATGCTTGCCCAAGGTCACATGACAAGTCAGGGGCTGGCCCTGCAAGAATACAGATGAGCATGAACTTGTGTCCTTGGCCCTTTGTTGGGTCTGTGCTCCCTCCAGGCTCTTGGGCTCCTGGCAACAGTAGCTTTTCACCTCTTTTTTTTTTTTTTTGAGGTCAATGTCACTGGCCCTCATGTGGGATCCGAACCAGGGCCACTGGCGTCCCAAGCCAGCTCTTAACCACCACACCACTCAGCCGGCCCTCTTTTCACCTCTTTTAGAAGCACAACCTCAGGGGGCCGGCTGAGTGGCGTGGTGGTTGGGCACTGGCTTGGGAAGCCTGTGACCCCGGTTTGGGTCCCACATATGAGGGCCAGTGACGCTGCCCTCAAAAAAAATAAAGGAAAAGCACAATCCCAGGGCCGGCCTAGTGGCGCCGTGGTTAAGAGCTGGCTTGGGATGCCAGCGGCCTGGTTCGGGTCCCACATATGAGGGCCAGTGACACTGCCCTCAAAAAAAGCAAAACAAGGGCCGGCCGAGTGGTGCGGTGGTTAAGAGCTGGCCTGGGACACCAGCGGCCCCGGTTTGGATCCCACATATGAGGACCAGTGACACTGGTCTTAAAAAGAAAAAAAAAATAGAAAAACAAAACAAAGACAAATAAAAGCACAACCCCGTCTTCAGATTAACCTGCCTTAATAAACGCTCAGGTTCTCAAAGTTAGCTTTATGCAGTTCCAGAGTCCAGGCAGTCAGCGGTTTGTAGCTCTGGTTATTCCCTCCCTCCCCTCATCAAAAAGTTAGGAACTTTTTGGAAGAGTTTGTTGCTAGGAGCTTAGGCCTTCCCTCTCCATTTTAAAGAGAGAAAAATTGTTTTGCTTTGAACTGGCTTGCAAACAGATTGAGGGTGTCCCCCCTTTCTTTCTTTTGTTAAACCGGCCAGATTTGCCAGGGCTGGTTAACTGGAGATCATGTTGAAAATGAGCGTTCAGTAGTGGGTCATTATGCAGAGTGGCGCCAATATCCATCCTTTGCTGGAGTGTCTGGGTGTGAAGCTTCATTATTCATCTGGAGGGAGAGGAATTGTGCAAATCGCTTGAAAGTACATGCCCCAGCAATTTTGGGCATCCTCGCATAATCATCTGAAACAATACTGGTCTGTAAATTGGGAATTATGGCAGCTAGTGCTTGCCCTTTGGAAGAGTCACTGTTTGGGATGAGCTTTCTGAGTCTGGGAGGGATCCCTAGGGCAATACTGGGAAGAATGGCCAGCTCGGGGGGCAGCCACCATGTGCTCTGGGTTTGGCTGTGAGCCTCAGTTTCCCCATCTGTACAGTGAAGGAGTTGTCTAGGGGCATGTGAGCGCACCTCCAGCTCTAACATGTCATGATTCTCAGAGATGCAAATTAAACACTAAGTTACTTACAATACTTGAAAAGGATAAATCATAGTTTGTTCTTTCTGAAATGAAACCGTAAGGATTTCATTTTAGTTTGGTAGGTGGGGGCTGTGAATTTTACATAAACGAGGACAGTTCTAGAAGTTTGAGTAAAGACCACGAGTTATGTATTTAGGTAGGACCAAAGAATGGGAAAGCAGATGTTCCCTTAGAGATCCCAGTTTTCTTTTTACACACTCGGCCATTCCCACTCTCAGCCCACTGTGGGCTCTTTCTCTACCCATAGTTCACACATCCTTACAGAAAAAGCATCCGGACATCCAGCTTTTGGGCCTGCAGTCAGCAAAATATCGAGCTGTGAGAGTTTGATTTCTAGCTATCAAGCAGCAGTTTATCAAAAAGGAATTTTTCCCATACCCCTGCCCCCCAACAACCAAGTATTGTTCTCTGCTAAAGCAAATACTTAATTTTGTTGGTGTTGTACCAAAGCCTAATTTAAAATAAAACAGATTTTTTTAAAATAATGGGGGGGGGGTCCTTGGGGGGCTTGTTATTTGGAATTATTTTAATTTTAACATATGGGATGCTTTAGGTTTGACTTCATATATGCTAATTTTCATTATAAAAACAAAACAAACCCTAAGCCACCCCACCCTTATTTTTTTAATGAGTAACATTTTGTCTTGTCTAAAAGAAGCTTTTAGTTTCTCAACTGTTTGCACCGACAGTACTCGGCACGTTAGCTTATTTGTTTGCTTTTAAATCACATACACATGTTGACCACCTATATAGTTCATGGGGTACTTATAATATCTGCCGGGCTCATCCCCACACAGCCACCAGATCTGAACTGTTGGTTTTTTTTTTTCAGTTCCAACCCAACAACCTCTTATCTATGCCCAGCCACCTCCTCCTTAGGCCTGGAACAGGACCAGTGTCTGGGAGTGAGTGAGCCTGGGTGCCAGGCCCAGCTCTGCTACCTGACTGTGTGACCTTGGCCAAGTCTCTTCCCCTCTCTGTGCCCCCCATGGTTCCCATCATGGCAATGAAGGGACTGGCCTAGAGACATAGAGGACTCTCTGAGATTTTACTCTTATCAGGTTGGGTTGTTCTTTTTGGAGGCTGTGATTTTACTAGTGGAGTATATGACCTTTAGATCCTTTCTAGAGATAAAATTCAGTGATTTTGTAAATCACTGAAAGAGGTAGGTGGACATCAAGTCCAGGAAAAATGAAATGTACTAGCACTTTTAAGTATATATACTTCTCTGCCCACATAGTTCCTGATGCCTGGCTGCCCTTTGAAAAAAATGTATCTATTCCAGCCCTCTTACTCAGATTTGTTAAGAGCCTTGGCTTGAAATCTACAAAAAGGGAGGAAGGCAGTGCCCGAGGCCTTTGTCTGTACAGTGGACCTTGCAAGTGGTGGAGCCGGTTGAGTTACCTCTCTTCCCATTTGGATAGGTCAGTATGAAACTGGACCCCAAAGTAATCCCAAGTTAGAACTTGGGTGCTGGTCAGTTCAGGAACTGATCAAAAGCCATTTTGAAAAATTGATTCTACAAAGATACTTTATGTGTCAACAATATGCCAGACACTGTTGCATGGAGGATGGATGGATGGATAGATGGACATATGGAAGGATAGACAGATACATGAAAGTTAAGATGTCAAAGACTACTAAATATTCAAATATAAAGAAGTTACACAAATTGATAATGTGTGAAGGTGATGATATAAGAATGATCAAAACAGACTAAAGAGCCTCATGGAAGGTAGTCTAGTGGGGGAGACCAACGAGAGACAAGATTAATAAGTAAAAATATGGTATGTCCGAGGTGATAAGTGTCTTGAAGCAAAATAAATCACAGCAGGGAGTTGAAGAGTGCCAGGGAAGAGTGCACTTTTAAATAGGAAGGCTAGCAAGGACCTTGCTGAAAGGTAAGATTTGGCAAAAACTTGCTAAACCATTTATCAACCAGGCCAGTGCTGTCCAACAGAAATATAATGCAAGCCAAAGATGCAAGCCGCACATATAATTTTAAATATTCTACTAGCCATATTTAAAAAGGAGCAAGCAAAATTAATGTAATACATTTTATTTAATCCAATCTATCTAAAAATCTAAAATATGGGTTGTCGGAAAAGTCATGATGTGTTTTTCTATGTCTTTCGTTGCAAAAATGCATCATGACTTTTCTGACAACCCAGTATTATTTCAACATGTAATCAACGTAAAAATTACTATGATGGGGTATATATATAAATATATTTTTTAAAGACTTCGTTGTGGAATTGGGGGTGGGGAAAACATTGGGGAACCGGGGAAGGGGAACAGACAAGTTGCTGTCCTTTTGTTCTTCAGTCTAGTTGTGGAGGACATTGCTTCACAGGCCCATGTTGGTATCATCATTGGGCTCCTCTCAGGTGAGCCAGATCGGTCGCTGGCCTCTGGACGGCCACTCACAGCGGCTCTTGGCAGCTCACACTGGCTGCTGGCCACTCACACTGGCTGCCAGCCGCTCACTGTAGCCTATGGCAGTCCACTGCAACAGGGGCTGCAGCTATGCCATCCCGGGGACTCACAGCAGCCCAGCTCCAGGTGGAGCTGTTGTTCACCATCTTAGCTGTAGAGGGCAGTGTCACTGGCCCTCATATGTGGGATCTGAACTGGGGCCTCTGGTGTCCCAAGCCAGCTCTTAACCAACGCACCACCGGGCCGGCCCCTTGTGTTTTGTTTTTTTTGGTTTTGTTTTTTGGTTTTAGCTGAGCCATCCTGCCACCTGTTGGCAGCTCAACAGCAGCTCAGCTTGGGCTGAGCATCGAAATGCTGTTGCTCAGAACTCAGCTCGCACTCTTGAACGAGCTCTTAACCAACTGAGCCACTCGGCCGGCCCGGGGTACATTCTTTTTATCATGCTAAGTCTTCACATTCCAGTGTGTAGTTTACACTCACAGTACATCTCAATTCAGACTAGCCGCATGTGCCTCGTGTCTACCACATTGGACAGCGCCTAACTAGACTTCACGTTAAACGTTCTCTTTTCAGCAGGTCCCTGATAAACTACTTTATAGGGTGCTTCTTTTGCTGACCGGCCTGAAATTATTTAAAAGAACAAATTTTGTTAATCATCATTAATCTGCGTAAATTCTTTCACTGTGAGAATTTAGTAACCTTTTACATCTTAACTCTTCATGTATCTGCATGTACCTGTCCATCCGTCCGTCCATCCATTCTCCACAATGGCTCTACCTGCATGGAGTCCTCCTCAGTTTTTCTGCCCTGTGGGCTGGGTTCAGAATGGGGATCTGGAGGGAGTTCAGTGGTCCAGCTGGTGGCTGCCACACTGAGCAGCGCTTTTGAGGAGCATTGGCAGCAGGTCTCTTGTCAGAAGGCAGGCTCCAGTTTTGACTTGAAACTTATCAAAACAACAGTTCCCTGAATACCTAGGGGTGCCTGGAGACTCCTGTCCTGGTGCCTCTTGGAAACCCATGCATCATCTGAGCAAATTTTCTAGGATGCTCCCACATCTTCTCCCAAGGGGGTTAATTGATCACTTTGAAGCTTTGTTTATTTAAATTTTTAGCTTGACATAAATTCAGACTTCAAGAAAAGTTGCAAAAATAATACAAATAATTTCTGAGTACCTTTCACTCAATTCCCCAAATGTTAACATTTTACCACGTTTTTATTGTTTTATCCACTTTTCCCTCTACACACACACACACACACACACACACACACACACACACACACACAGTATCTTTTTTCCGAATTGCGTGAGAATAAATTGCAGCCATAATGCTCTTTATCCCCAAATAATTGGATGTATATTTCCTAAAAACAAAGACATTCTCTTGCATAAGTATAGGATGTTGATCAAAATCAGGAAGCTAACATTGGTACCAATTAGATCGAAAGATCTTAAATCTATTCAGATTTTGCTTATTGTCCCCAAAATGTACTTTGTAGCAAAATAAAACTCGGGATCCTATGGCGCATTTGGTTGTTATGTTCCTGTAGTCTCCTTTACTCGAAGACATTTCTTCAGTCTGTCTTTATGTTTTGTAGCATTGATATTTGTGAAGAGTACCAGCCTGTTATTTTGCAGAATGTCCTTCATTTTGCGTTTGTTCGATGTTTCCAGGCGATTAGATTCGGGTTCTGCACTTTTGGCAGAAATACCACAGAAGTGATGCTGTGTCCTTCTCATCGCATCATACAATGATGTCAATATATCTCATTATTGGTGATGTTACCCTTGATCTCTTGGTTAACGTGGTGTCTGCCAGGTTGCTCCACTGTCAACTTACTAATTTTCCCTTTGTAATTATCTTATGGGAATTATTTTGAAGATATGTTAATGTCTTGTTACTCCACAAACTTCTACTCACTATAGCATCCACTGATGGTCCTTGCCTGAGGCAAGTTTATTATGCTGGTTGCCAAACAATGAATTTCTAATTCTGTTATTGATTCTATCCTTATTATTTGGCTTTCTATTGTAAGACAATTTTCCTTCCTTCCTCTCTCATTTATTTATTTATATATTTATTTATATCAGGTCAACTCGTAGATCATTATTTTATGCAATGAGTTTTAATTCTTTACTATCATTTATTGTGATGCTCAAATTCTCCCAGGGTTGGCCAGTGGGAGCCGCTTTTTGCTGTGTCGTATGTCTGGTTGACGTGTCCCTAATCATTCTCTGAGGATGGCCTTAATATCTGGCACAACAAGATACTCCAGGCTCATCTTGTACATTTTCTCACTCGGCCCTAAAAATCAGCCATTTTCCCAAGAAGTCCTAGTTTCTTTTAGTGGAGAACGGTCTTTACAAACGAATATCTGGCCCATAGAGAGGTGTATGCACATTTCTACAGGAGTATCATGGCTCGTAGACCCTCTCAGTCCACAAAGCTAGGACATTAATTATTTGATTAATGCACATCTATACTTCATTGTATTTTATTATTCTATTAATTTTTGTTATTGTGGCAACATCTCTATTTATCATGACTTTACACTGATACCTTTAAATTCCATCCAACAGCAAAGTTCACTCTATGTTCCCCCTTTCAATATGTGTCACTCCCTTTTATGACAGTGACAAATCTCTCTGCTATTATCCATAATATATTTGCCCATGTACTGAGTCCTAGGATACACAGAAAGTAGTTTCAGAATTGCTAACCCATAACTCTATGAAAACAAGCCTGTTAACTAGAGCACAATATTTGTTTAGAATTCATTTTTTCTTTAGTTTAAGGATATATTGTCCAAAGACTGTTAAAAATTACCTGGCTCCAGTGTGGTCATTTGGATACGGTTCAGTTCACTTGTTCCTCTTTAGATTCCTTTTGGGGTTTCTGTTTTCCTGTACTTGTTAATTAATTAATTTCTATTAAATTTATTGAGGTAACATGGGTTAATAACGTTTTATAAATTTTAGCTGTACAACATTACAATTTGATATCTGTGTACTCTAATACATGCTCACCACCCCCAAATCTAGTTTCCTTCTGTTACCATATATTTGACCCCCTTTATGCAGTTCACCCTTCCCCCACGCCCATCACCGCTGGTAACCATCATTCTGTTGTCAGTATCCATGAGTTATTTTTGTTTGTTTTGTTAGTTTGATTCTTTTTTTTGAGCCTATGAAATAATAACAGATTTCTGAAAGTGAGAACTGTACAAAAGTGAAACCTCCCATTACTTCTATCCCTTCCACCTCATTCCAGGCATCCCATCTAAATAACCAACCTCATTTGTTCTCCTGTTTTTCTTTTTGCACAGATGAGCAGATTTCTGTGCATTTTCTGATACTCCTTTCTTTCTCACATGAAGGTACTCTTGTGAGCTTTGATTTTTACATGACAGTACATCCTAGCAATCACTTCATATCAGTTCATAGAGCTCTTTCTCATTCTTTTATTATAGCTGCATAATATGGCATTGTGTGGATGTATCATAGATTGTCCACTCACCCTCCCATGTACGAGCATGTAGGTTGTTCCCAGTATTTTGTAACCACAAACCATGCTGCAGTCAACGACTTGGTGCATATGTATTTTCGTTTTCTTGGAGGTGTATCTTCGAGGTAGATTCCTAGAAGTGGAATTGGTGTGTCAAACAGTAAACACATATATAGTTTGGTTAGGTATTGCCAAATTCCCCTCCTGACAGGTTGTACCAATTTACATTACCATCAGAAATGTATGAGTGTCTATCCCTAAAGCCTTGCCAATAGTGTTTGGTATACTTTTATATTTTCGTAAATCTGATAGGTGAAAAATGGTATCTCATGAATTTTAAGTAGAATTGTTCTAATTATAAGTGACTTGGGGCATCTTTTCACATACTTTAGAGCCTTTTTTGGGTGTGTGTGTATGTGCGTGGGTCTGTGAATTATTTATTCATGTCTTTCTCTCTTTTTCTATTTTTTTTTTGGTATTTTATCCTCAATTTTTAAGAGTTTTTGTATTAATGATATCAGTTTTTAAAATATATCTTGTAAATAATTTTCCCAATTTGTTTTTTTTTGATGTTGTTTGCTTTTCTTTGACATGCAAAAGTATTTTATGTAGTCAAACATCAATATTTTACTTTATTGCATCTAATTTTTTTTAAAAGATTTTATTGGGGAATTGGGGGAGGGGAACAGCGTTGAGGAATCGGGGATAGGGGAACAGACAAGTTGCTGTCTTTCTGTTCTTCAGTCTAGTTGCGGAGGATGTTGTTTCACTGGCCCATGTTGGTATCATCATTGTGCTCTTCCCAGATAAGGCAGATCGGTCGCCGGCCTCTGGATGTCGCTCACCGCGGCTATTGGCAGCTCACACTGGCCGCCAGCCGCTCACGCGGGCTGCCGGCCGCTCACTGTAGCCTATGGCAGCCCACTGCAGCAGGGGCTGCAGCCTACACCGTCACCGGGGCTTGCACAGCCCAGCTCCAGGTGGAGCTGTTGTTAGCTGTAGAGGGCAGTGTCACTGGCCCTCATACGTGGAATCTGAACCAGGGCTGCTGGCATCCCAAAACCAGCTCTTAACCAATGCACCACTTGGCCGGCCCTATTGCATCTGATTTTTGAATCACAGTTACAAAGCCTTTCCTCACACCAAGGTTAAAAAAGAATGCACCTATTTTTTAATTATTATTTTTTAATTTATTTTATTTTATTTTAATTTATTATTATCTTTTGTTAGCTGAGCCCTCCTGCCACCTGTTGGCAGCTCAGTGGCAGCTTAGCTCGGGCTGGGCATACAACTGCTGTTGCTCAGAGCTCAGCTTGCACTCTTGAGCGAGCTCTTAACCAACTGAGCCACTCGGTCAGCGCGGAATGCACCCATTTTTCTTCTAGTCTTTGTAGGGTTTTAGGTTTTGCATGTAGATTCCTAATCCATTTGGAGTTTATTCTTGTGGATGGTTATATGGTATGGATCTTTGCCTATTTTCACATGGCTACTCAGTTATCACAACCCCATGTTTAAAAACACCCATCTTTGCCCCCAGTGATTTAAAATGTCACCTTTATAATATATTCAATTTCCATATATACTTGAAAATATTTCTAGATGTATTTTCTATTTCAATGGTCGTTAATCTATTCTTTCTCCAATATCACAGGTTTGGTTTTGTTTTTTTTATTAGTTTCAGGTGCATAACACAATGCAATAGTTATACTCTTTACCCCCCAAGGTGACAACTGCCCTCCCCCAGTTCGCCACCCCACTCCCCCCCATATCATACATATCTATCACAACTCCCCTGACTGCCCTCCACAGTATTCTCCACATCCCGGGACCATCCACATATTCAGTTACAGTTGGCATACAATACTATACAACATCAGTTTCAGGTGTACAATGCAGCGATCAAGCCTCTACTCCATCCATGAAGTGGTCTCCCTAACAAGACATGTGACTATCTGACACGCCACAAAATTTTTACATTATTATATTCCCCCGAACTGTGTTTCATATCCCTGTGGCAATATTGTAGTTGTCTTATTTATGCTGTCTAATCCCTTCCCCTTCCCCCCCATCCCCACCCCCTTCCAACTAGCAACCCTCAGTTTTTCCTCTACATCTACGAGTCTGTTTACTTTGATTGTTCACTCAGCTCTTCAGACTACAGTGTTGCTGCAGGGATATGGGGGCAGTTCTGGGAATGTAATTGATAATGTTGTGAAGAGACTATTATGTTGTGTGAAATAAGTCAGTTGGAGAAGGACAGGTACCATGTGATCTCACTTGTGTGTGGAGTCCAATATCACAGTTTTAATCATAAAAGACTTACAGTATTATTTTTAAAAACTTTTTATTTATATTTAATTGTAGATTTACATGTTGTTGCAAATGGTAAGATTTTTTTTTGAGGGCAGTGTCACTGGCCCTCATATGTGGGACCCGAACCGAGGCCGCTGGCTTCCCAAGCCAGCACTTAATCACTGCGCCACTCGGCCGGCCCAAGATTTTGTTATTTTTTATGGCTGAGTAATACCATTTACAACAACATGGATGGACCTGGAAGGTATGATGCTAAGACAAATAAGTCAAATAGAGAAAGACAAATACCGTATGATCTCACTGATATGTGGAATCTAAAGAACAAAATAAATGAAAAAACAAAACAGAAACAGATTCATAGATACAGAGAACAAACTGATGGTTGCCAGAGGGGAGCAGGGTTGGGGGACTGGATGAAAAAGGGGAAGGCATTAAGAAGCACAAATTGGTAGTTACAAAATGGCCATAGGGGTGTAAAGTACAGCATAGGGAATATAGTCAATAATATGGTAATCACTATGTATAGTGTTATGTGGGTACTAGACTAATAGGGGGGATAAAAAAATTGTAGATTCATATGCAACTGTAAGAAATGATCCAGAATGTTCCTGTGTAGCTGTAGCCTCACCCAGTCTTTCCTAATAGTAACACCTTGCACAACTATAGTTCAGTATCACGACTAGGACATAGACATCGATACATTCCATTCAAAACAGAATCTCAAGTTGAGTGGTTATCTTATTTTATTTTTTTTAAGATTTTATTGGGGAATTGGCGGAGGGGAACAACGTTGGGGAATCGGGGAAGGGGAACAGACAAGTTGCTGTCTTTTTGTTCTTCAGTTTAGTTGCGGAGGATGTTGCTTCACTGTTGGTATCGTCATTGCGCTCTTCCCGGATGAGGCAGATCGGTCGCTGGCCTCTGGATGTCGCTCACCGTGGCTATTGGCAGCTCATGCTTGGCTGCCAGCCGCTCACGCTGGCTGCCGGCCACTCACTGTAGCCTATGGCAGCCCACTGCAGCAGGGGCTGCAGCCCACACCATCACCGGGGCTCGCACAGCCCAGCTCCAGGTGGAGCTCTTGTTAGCTGTAGAGGGCAGTGTCACTGGCCCTCATGTGGGATCCGAACCGGGGCCGCTGGCATCCCAAAACCAGCGCTTAACCAATGTGCCACTCGGCCGGCCCTTATTTTATTTTATTTTATTTTATTTTATTTTATTTTATTTTATTTTTGAGGGCAGTGTCACTGGCCCTCATATGTGGGACCCGAACCGGGGCCGCTGGCTTTCCAGCGCTCAATCACCGCACCACTCGGCCAGCCCTCAAGTTGAATTTTTAGAGTTCTTTATATATTTTACATACTTGTCCATTGTCTGATATGTAATTTGAAAATACTTTCTCCCAGTCTGTAGCTTGTCTTTTCATCCATTTAGCAGGTTCTTTTGCAGAAAGGGTATTTTACAGATTATGCTTTTGTTTTCAAGTCTAAGAAACATTTACTCATTGAGGAGTGTTCTGATCAGTGAACATAGTATGCCATTTGTTTAGATCTTTATTTGTTTCATAAGCATTTTGTAGTTTTCTGGGTACAGATCCTATGCCCATTTTCTTAGATATACTATCTAAATGTTGCATTTTTTTGTAGCAATTATAAATGGTATTGTTTTTTGGACACATTTTTTTTTTTTTTTTTTTTTTTAGCCGAGCCATCCTGTCACCTGTTGGCAGCTTAACGGCAGCTCAGCTCAGGCTGGGCATTGAACTGCTGTTGCTCAGACCTCAGCTCACACTCTTGAGCGAGCTCTTAACCAACTGAGCCACTCGGCCGGCCCTGGACACAGTTTTATTGATACAATTCACATACCATAATATTAAAGTGTTCAATTCAGTGGTTTTTAGTATAATCAGAGTTGTGGCACCATCACCAATATCTAATTTCAGAACATTTTAGTCACTCCGAAAAAAAATCACATACCCATTAGCAGCCATTCCCCATTCCCCCTTACCCTCAGCACCTAGCAACCATTATTCTGTTAGTGGTCTCTATGGCTTTGCCTATTCTGGACATTCTTATAAATGGAAGCATACAATAGGTAGCCTTTTGTGAGTGATGTCTTTCCCTTCGCATACTATTTTTAAATTTTATCCATCTTTAACCATGTATTAGTACTTAGTTCCTTTTTCTTGCCAAACAATATTCCATTGTATGGATAGATGACATTCTGTTTATTTGTTCACCAACTGATAGAAATTTGAGTCGTTACCACTTTTTGACTATTATGAATAATGCTGCTATAAACACTCATATACAAGATTTTGTGTAGACATACATAGCTTTTATTTCTCTCGGGTATATACCTAGGAGAGAAATTTCTGGGTCATATGGTAACTCTATGTTTAACATTTTGAGAAACTGCCAAAATGTTTTGCAAAATAGTTGCACCATTTTACAATCTCACCGACAATATATGCGTATTTCAATTTCTCCACATCCACACCAACACTTGTCATTTTCTATCTTTTTTATTTTTATTTTTTGATAACCAATCACCTCTATTTATTTCAGGATACAATATGCTTTTTAGACCCATGGATGATACTGAGTTACAACCCTGTTTAAATATCCATAGTGTGTTTTCTTTTTGCAAAGATAGGTTCTAAACATCATAAAACCAGATAGATTAATAATACACATATCAAAATTAGATTAAAATTGTAGTCATGGCTCTGATTCACTCTGTGCTGACATTAAAGATGTTATAAAGGTACTCAGAATACCCGCAAGTATTCCAACATTTACAGACATAGGTGTTGTCAAAAAAGTCTTTCTTTGATTTTAGCAAAGAGAAACCATCCAAATTTTCTCCTTTATATTACTGACATGATTTAACTTTGGTACATGGTATTACTATTTCTCCTACTGTAGGAAGTTCTAGTTGTCTCAAGGCCTTTCTCCCAACTTTTCTGGAAGTAAAATACTTTGTTTCCAACCTTTAAATTAAGATGTTATCTTCATAAATATTGTAACAGGTTGGTATTTTCATATATGTCCTTTCCAATTTCAGGCTAAGCAAAGACATGTATTTAGAGCTATATTAACATCATTAAAGCAAAAACAAATCCAACTTAATGACAAGAGAAAACGCAACCTTCCATGCAATATTTGACAGAAAACACTGATTTTGACACATTTTATTCAAATACCAGTCTGATCACACATGGTCCAAGAACATTCAACTAATAAACCCAAAAGACACTGATGTTAAAGATTGGTCTTCACAGCAATAAATAGGTAACTTACAATATTGCCACAGGGATATGAAAGACAGTTCAGGGAATATAATAATGTAAAAATTTTGTGGGGTGTCAGATCGTCACATGTCTTGTTAGGGAGACCACTTCATGGATGGAGTAGAGGCTCGATCACTGCACTGTACACCTGAAGCTGATGTTGTATAATATTGTATACCAACTATAATTGAATATATAGATAGTCACGGGATGTGGAGTATACTGTGGAAGGGAGTCAGAGGAAGTGTAATAGATATATATGATATGGGGGGAGGAGTGGGGTGGCGAATTGGGGGAGGGGTGTTGTCACTTTGAGGGGTAAAACGTATTAAAAAAAAAGATTGGTCTTCAAACATGATAACCACAGATACCACTGATCTCGCCAACATAAAACCACATCCATGACTCAGTGGCCACCAAATCATCCGGCAGAGCTTCGTTAACTGTGAGCTGTTTGAAGCTACCAGTTGGAGCACTACTGACTAACTTTTTCAAGCTCTGAATAGCTGCAAGGATCTCAGCAGGGGTTGGAGGAACCAGGTCAACCTTGGCATAGGGCCAATGGAGGTTTTGAGTAAGTCACAGCAGCGTTTACTGGCACCAGGGCCTTCACTGCAAGATTATGGACAAACTGGGTCATGGTTCTAGGATGCAAAGTCCGTGGCCTTGAATGGCTGGCTGAATGAATGTCACCCTGTCTCTTATCTTTTTATTATAACCAGTGAAGTTAAGCATCATTTCATGTGTTTGTTGGCCATTTGCATATCTACTTTGGTGAAATGTTTACTCTTTGCCCATGTTTTAAATTGGTTTGTCTTTCTATGTTGAGTTGTAAGTCTTCTTTACATATTTTGGGTACTACACCCTTATCAAATATATGAATTGCAAATATTTTCTCCCATTCTCTGGGTCCTTTTCCACTTTCTTGATGGTATTATTTGTAGCACACAAGTTTTAATTTTGATGATATTTAATTTATCTAGTTTTTCTTCTATCACTTATGTTTTCAATGCCATGTCCAAGAAACGACTGCCTAATTCAAAGTCACAAAGATTTAAATACTGCTCTGGTTTTTCCAAGAGTTTGGTAATTTTAGTTCTTATATTTAGGTCTATCATCCAGTTTGAGTTAATTTTTGTGTATAGTGAAAAAGGAGTCCAAAATAGTTTTGGTTTTTTTCATGTGAATATCCAGTTGTCACAGCCTCATTTGTTGAAAAGACTATTGTTTTATCTTGGCACACTTGGTAGTTTGCTAATAGATTGTTAATTAATGATTTTTGCATTTTTATTCATGACGGGTTTTAGTCTCCAGTTTTCTTTTTTGTACTATCTTTGTTGAGTTTTGATATTAGGGTAATACTACCTTGATAAAATGAATTAAGAAAGTATTCCCTCCTGTATTTTCTGTAAGACAATGTCTATAATTGGTTTCAAATGTTTGGTAGAATTTCCCAATGAAATTATCTGAGTTTGGTGGGTTTTTTTGGGGGTGGGGGAGTTTTTAAATTATGAGTTCAATGTCCTTACTAGTGATAGGGCTATTCAAAAAATCTATTTTCACAGTTCGTGCTTTGCAAGGAATTGGTTCATTTCATCTAAGTTGTCAAATTTATTGCATGTAGAGATTTTCATAATATTCCTTTATTATCCTTTTGATGTCTGCCAGGAATGTAAGTGATACCCCCTGCTTCATTTCTGATATTGGTAATTTATGTCTCCTCTATTTCTTTTCAGTCTTGCTAGAGGTCAATTTTATTGATCTTTTCAAAGAACCAGATTTTGTTTCATTCATTTTTCTCTATTGTTTTTCTGTTTTCAATTTCATTGATTTCTCATCTTACCTTTATTATTACCTTCTGCTTTGGGTATATTTTGCATTTCTTTTCCTAGGTTCTTGAGGTGTAAGCTTAGATTATTGATTTAGCTTAGATAGCAATTTGAGACTTTTCCTGTTTTCAAATGTATGCATTTAGTGGTATACAGGAAATCCTTCTAGCACTGTATTAGCTGTGTCCCTCACATTTACATAAGTTGCATTTTCATTTTCATTCAGTTCCATGCATTTTTTATATCCTTTGAGACTTCCTCTTTGACCCATGGATTATTTAAAAGTGTATTGGTTAATTTCTAAGTGTTTGGACAGTTTCCTGATTTCTTTCTGTTCTTGATTTCTAGTTTGCTTCCATTGTGCTTAAAGAACATTCTGTGTGTGAGTTCAGTTCTTTTAAATTTGTTGAAGAGTGTTTTAGGGCCCAGGATATGGTCTATCTCGGATATATGTTTCATGAGCCCTTGAAAGGAATGTGTAATCAGCTAATGTTGGATGGAATGTCATCTAGATCCTGTTAGTTGATGAAGTACTGTTGAATTCTTCATCTTTGTTGATTCTGACTAATGTTGTACCTATTGCTGAGAGTGGGGTGTTGAAGGCTACAACTATTATGTAATGTGGAATTGCCTATGTCTCCTTTTAGCTCTGAGTTTTTGCTTCATGTATTTTGAGACTGTTGTTTGGTGCAAACACATTTAGGATCATTATGCATTACTAGTGGATTGATTCTTTTATTATGTAATGTCTGTCTGTCTCCAGCAATTTGTTTTGCTCTGAAGTCTTTTTCTGACATTAATATAACCACTACTGCTTTTTAAAAATAATGTTTGCATGGTATATCTTCCCTCATCCTTTTACTTTTAACCTACCTATCCTGTTGTATTTGGAGTATCTTTTAGATAGAATATAGTTGGTGCAGTTAAAAACATCTACTCTACCCATCTCTAGCTTTTAAATTGATGTGTTTATACCATATAAATGTAAGGTAATTGTGGATATGTTCCAGCTTAAGTGTGCTATTTTATTTGTTTTCTGGTTGCTTCCTCTGGTCTTTGTTCCTCTGTTTCTCTTTCCTTGCACCCCTGTGGGTTACTTAGACAAATTTTAGGATTTCATTTTGATTTATGTAGTGTTTTTGAGTATCACACTGTAGAGTCTTCTTAGGGACCAGTTAGTGTTTCTCCAATAACAGTATACATAAGTAATTTATCACAGTCTACACTTTATCACTTTGAACGAAGTATAGAAATCTTACTTCCATTTAGATCTCTTTACCCTCCCCACTTTTTAGATATAATAGGTGTGTAACCATTCTTCTATATACACTGAGTATCAGAGGAGATGGTATTATATTTGTGCATCATCCATCAAATATGATTTAAGATACTTGTGAAGAGAAAAGTTTATTATACTCATCACCTATTCTGAATTTCTTCTTTCCCTTATGAACTTTCAAGTCTTTTTCTGTTATTTCCATTTTGCTTAGAGAACTTCTTTTAGCCATTATTTAATGGTGCGATTATTAGTAACATCTCTTCGTTTTCGTTCATCTGAGAATGTCTTGATTTCCCCTTCATTCTTGAAGGGTATTTTCTTTTTGAGGGCAGTGTCACTGGCCCTCATATGTGGGGCCTGAACTGGGGCTGCTGGCTTCCCAAGCCAGTGCTTAACCACCAAGCCACTCAGCCAGCCCCATTCTTGAAGGGTATTTTTTGCTAGGTATATAATTTTGAGTTGACAGTTCTTTCTTTCAGGACTTGAAAAATGTTATCCCACTTCCTTCTGCTGTAGCAACTCTGTGGTTCCTAAAAAGAAATTCCCTGTCATTTGAAGTGATAGTTTTCTATAAGTAATGTGTCATTATTGTCTGATTGTTCTTAAGATTTTTTTTTTTTGCCTTTTAGGTTTTAGAATTTGAATTCTGAATGTCTTGGTATGAATTTCTTTGGGTTTTTCCTGTTCGGATTATCTTGGACTCTTGAGCCAACTTTTGAAAATTTTCAGCCATTATTTCTTTGACTAACTTTTCAGTCTCACTCTCTCTTCTTCTGGGCCCCCAATCATACAAATGTTGCAACTTTTGTTGTTGCCCCACAGGTCCCTGAAGGCCTGCTCTTTATCTTCTTCTTCCTCCTTCTTCTCCTCCTTTTTTACTTTATTTTATCTCTGTTGTTCAGATTGCCCAAATTCTAGTTATATGCCCTCAAGTTCATTAATTCTGTCTTCCCTCATCTCCACTATAATAATTAGCCCTTTAGTGAGTTATTTTATTTTTCTTATTGTATTTTTTAGTTCTAGAATTTCCATTTGATTCTTTTTTATAACTTCAATTTCTTTGCCACAATTTTGTATTTTGTTCATTTGTATCAAGAATATTTGTGTTTGTTGAGCTAACACTACACTGGTGGGGGGCTGGGAGCATGCTTGTACTTTTGACACCTCTGGGCAGAGGAATCAGAGTGGCCATCTGCTTACATGGGATGGGAAGGGGGTGAGGCGGAATATCATCTTCCTGCTTTGCCTGGCTGGAGATGGCTTTTCTGGTGGTGTTGGCTGGAGTAGTGCGGGGGTTTTCAGGAAAGTTCTCTTTCCTTTAGGCCACCCTTTACACAGTGCTTTGACTAGTGGGAAAATTCTTTGAATTGAACCTTTTTTTCCCCTTTTTTTTTTTTTTTAAGATTTTATTGGGGATTTGGTGGAGGGGAACAGCGTTGGGGAATCGGGGAAGGGGAACAGACAAGTTGCTGTCTTCTTGTTCTTCAGTTTAGTTGCGGAGGATGTTGCTTCACTGTTGGTATCGTCATTGCGCTCTTCCCGGATGAGGCAGATCGGTCGCTGGCCTCTGGATGTCGCTCATCGCGGCTATTGGCAGCTCACGCTTGGCTGCCAGCCGCTCACGCTGGCTGCTGGCCACTCACTGTAGCCTATGGCAGCCCACTGCAGCAGGGGCTGCAGCCCACACCATCACTGGGGCTCGCACAGCCCAGCTCCAGGTGGAGCTGTTGTTAGCTGTAGAGGGCAGTGTCACTGGCCCCCATGTGGGATCCGAACCGGGGCCGCTGGCATCCCAAAACCAGCGCTTAACCAATGCGCCACTCGGCCGGCCCTTTTTCCCCTTTTTTATTGTACCTAATGGCAGTTCCAGGTTAGAAACTTCTGCAGCATCCTGCCCAGGATATATAGGAGTCAATAAGGAAACTCAGGGAATTCATTGCTGTCCTTTTGCTCACGTCTCTAGGTTCCTAGGTTGACCACCTTTTCTTTCTGCCTTCTAGAGCCTTCCTGCACTTGTTTATTGTATTATGTTCAGGTTTTGTTTGTTTCTGCAGCTTGCTTGTAGAAAAGTTTCTAATTGTGGTAAAATACGTGTGAAATGTATCATCTTAATCATTTGTAAGTGTGCATTCAGCATTGTTAAGTGTATGTACATTGCTGAGCAATGTGCAGGTGTTTTTAGGTGTAAGAGGAGGATTCTGATTACTATGCCATCCTGGGCAGAACCGGAAGTGTCCTGTGTTTTCCTGGATATTCTTTTTTTCTTTGAGGGCAATGTCACTGGCCCTCATATGTGGGACCCGAACCCTGGCCGCTGGCGTCCCAAGCCAGCGCTTAACCACCGCGCCACTCGGCCGGCCCAACTGGCTATTCTTGTATGCGTATATTTCCATATGAAATTCAATATCAACTTGTCTAGCAGCATTGAAAAGCTTGTTGGGATTTTTTATTAGGATTCCATTTGATATTGATAAACTAAGAGATAACTGACATCTTTATGATATTAAGACATTTTATTCAAGAACAAAGGGTATCGTTTCAATTGTTCAGGTCTACTTTCAAGTCTGTCTGGAGTGTTGTATCATTTCCTTCATAGAGGTTGTATACGTGCTTGTTCCTTTTTTTCCTAAGGATGAACTAAACCAGTGCCTCTGAAATCTGGATCCCCAGTCTATCACCTGAGTGCCAGACCCAGATTTGTAACAGTTTTTTCCTATCTACTTACCTGGCTAGCCCTCTGACACCTTCAACTCAATGTTTGCAAAGGTCATTTTTACCCCCTGCTCACTTCAACCCTCACGCCAATGATAGTAACACTAGAAACTGTGGAGCTATTTCCAACTCATCTCTGTACACCCACTCGTGAGCTAAGTGGTCCTTTGGTCCTGATACTCTTGCATTTTAAAAGCCTTGATCGTGAAATCGCCATGGTAGATGGAATCAGAGTCATCTAGCTAACCATACTCCTGATAGTTAAATTCTCTAGTTAGTGTCTCCATTATGTGGTTTCTGGCATGTGCTTGAACATATATTTCCAGGGACAGGAAACTTACTTCCTTATGTGGCAATCTATTTTGTTTCTGGAGATATGTATATATTTCATCACCTCCTTGCTAAAATCACCACCCTGTGCTTATTTGGCACCCACCTGAACCCTGAACCCATGACCCTTCCCTGGACTGTTGCTCTAGCTTACAATGGTTCTTTCCCATCTCTCTGTGGACTTCTAATGGGGTTCTCCTACAGCAGAGTCACAGTTCTGGCCATGGCCCTGTCAAGATCAGTACACAAAGACTCAAAGTCAAACCTCTTTACCTAACATCCAGGGCGTTTTCTGAGCTGACCCACCAACATGCTTCTCCCATATCATCTCCAGCCACTCTGGGTGATGGGAAGGAAGAGAAAAAGAAGAAGAAGGAGAAGGAGGAAGAGAAGGAGCAAGAATACACTAGCTTTCCAAAGGCCTGTATCAACATTAGTTGTGGATAGTCCTTCTTTCTCACTCTATCAGTGGAGGTAAAGAAAACAGGCAACACTGGCATCTTAGCAGGAAGGCTGTTAGTGCTCATTACACTGAGGCCAATAAATAAATATAACACCAGCGACCATGAATACAAAGCAAACTCTAGAACGCTGCCTCCTTCATGAACTCCCACAGGACATTTCTGTTTTCTAGAGTTATTGGTTACTTGCATCTTTGTAGTATAATTGTTTGTAGAAGGTTCATTCCTTTAGGACAAGGACTGTCTTTGGGTTTATTTCTATATTTTCCACTCCATCTTCTTGCCTTATCAGAATCCCATTCACTCATTAGGGTCCCCTCAGAATGTCACTTCTTGTGGAAATCTTTCTCCAATCTCTTCTGCAGAATTGATTCCACAAACATTGCCTGAGGACTGAGTATGAAATGCAAATAAGGCGTGCTTTCTGCCATGTAGGAGCTTGCCATCAAATCAGGCTTTATGACCCTCAAAGCGTCCAGCACCATCTCATGTGTGTCATAGGTCAACCTCTCCCACTGAGCTCCAAGCCCAATGTCGAGCCCAGAGTAAACTCTCAGGGGAATGGATGGTTCCAAACTAAGTGAATTGAGGTTCAGGGAAAAGAGAGGTTGTATGGCTCAGAGGTCACTTGCAGTGAAGAGAAGGTCATGCAGAGCAGAAACTATTACTCAAGCAGCTAGACCTTTGCTTAGGCCTTAAGGTGGTGAGTTTGAGAACAGTAGGGGGTCCAGATGGGTAAAGACAAGACAGAGAGGGACTGGCAAATGTGGAAGAATCCAGAGGCCATGCTCTGGAAGTTTCTCTGCAGGGAGTGTGGCACCACTCGTATTTTTGAGCAGGGAAGATGGTCAGATCAGTGTTTTGGAAAGATTGCTCTGACTGCAGATAGAGGATAAATTGGAAAGCAGAGGCTGGAGACAGGGTGGTCTCCTGGGAGGAGGCTATGGCAGGAGTCCAGGGGAAAGATGATGGGGATAAACCAGGGCAGTGGAAGGAGATAGACCTGACAGATGGTTGAGAGGCAGAATCAACAGATGGCTATTACTCTAAAGACAGGCTTGACTGATGTTTCATCCATACAGAGATGTGGGCTAGAATCTGTGATATAAATACTGTTATTAACAACTGTGCAAGGTGTCAACTCAGAGACTTGAATGGTATCGTGGGTTGAATTGTGTCCCCTGAAAGATATATTGAAGTCCTAACCCCCACAGCCTATGAATGTAGCTGCACTGAGAAACAGTCTTTGCAAATGCAGTCAAGTTAAAAGAAGGTTATTAAGGTGGGCCCTAATCAAGTATCGCTGGTGTCCTTATAAGAAAAGGGAAAGTTGGCATAGAGACACGCGAGGAGGAGAAGGCCATGTGAAGGCAGAGACAGAGATGGAATGAGGTACCCACAAGCCAAGGAATGGCAAGGATTGACAATAGCACAGGAAGCTAGGAGACAGGCATGGAACACAGTCTCCCTCAGAGCCTCCATCCAGAAGGAACCAACCCTGCCAATGCCTGCATTTGAGACTTCTGGCCTCCAAAACTGGGAGACAATAAATTTCTGTTGTTTTAAGCCAGCCAGTTTGTGGTCATTTGTTATGGCAGCTGCAGAAAACTAACACAAATGGTATGAAAGAACAATTAAAGAGGCTCTCAGGGACTATTGAGGGGATGATAAGGGGACGTTCATGGTATAAAAATCTGGCAGTAGCTGTATTGGTGGCTTGGGGAGAGATTGTCTTGTATTTTGGACCTAGTTTGTCCCTTTGCTCTTTTAAATGGAGCATCATTAAAAAAAAATACTGAGTGTTGCTCAGAAATTGTCACAAGCTCTTGTCAGTGAAATAAGGTGGTTTCCTAAGAGATCTACACATTCATTCTGCTCTGTGGCTTAAGTGGTTAGCTCCTGGTCACAGACTGAAAGTTCCTTGGGGAGATTAGAACCCAGACCTTCCAGGGGGTATTCCTTCTGCTCTACCTCAGTACCCCTGGCCTCATCCCTTATTTGTGACAGTTTCACAGACTTCAACTAGTATGTGTTCTAGCAGAGGATTTTGATGTAGAAAGTAGAGAAAAGGTGAAAATATTAAAAGTCATTGCAGTCCATACTCTGGAATATTATACAGCCATGAAAAGGAGCGAAGTCATGATGCATGCTATAACATGGATGAACCTCCAAGACATACTAAGGAAAAGAAGTCAGACACAAATGATCATATATTGTGCGACACTATTTATATGAGATGCTCCAAATAGGTACATCCATAGGGACAGATGGCAGATTTATGGTCGCCAGGGCCTGGGATAGGGAGTGACTGCTAATAGGTCTAAAGTTTCCCTTTGGGGTGATGAAAATGTTGAGGGACTAGATGGCACCTGTAGTTGCACAGCATTGTGAATGGACTGAATGACACTGAACTTGACACTTTAACCCTCCATCGGGTGCAACTGATCTCACAGATTCATTGCACACAAAGATGCCGCTATGAAATATGTCTTTACTAAGTAACAAAGACCACTGGCCGACAGGTTACGATAGAGGGGGAAAATACGGAAGCAATGAGTCATGATACTTAAGTTAACTGTTAGATATTTGAAAATTTATGTGCAATGAATCTGTGAGATCAGTTGCACCTGACGGAGGTTAAACTGGCTGACTTTGTTATGAGACTTTTACTTCAATAAACAAAGTCACTGCAGGCTTGAAAACATGCTTTATTACTTGATTTCTGAAAATTTGGAGACCAGTAACCTGATCTGTGGCCGTGAAGAGGGCAGGGCAGTCTCGCCAGCAGAAGGCAGCATAGCGGGTCCGAGTCAGCAGACATTCGCTCCCATTTGTCCACGTGGATGGAATGAAGAGCAGGGTAGCCCGGCCCACCTCAGGCTACCCACATGGTGGGACATTACATGCTCCCATCTGACTTCTGAATGAACCAGCTGCACCCTGTGGTAGAAAAAGGATAAGAGGGAAGTGTTAGGAGACAAGGCCTATTGCATTTCCTCCATTGCTGTTCAAGGATCGCTCCAAACGGTTGTGATTTTAAAGAGCAATTTCCTTCACAAGCAGCTTCTCCCTAGGCTGTGGCTTCCTGGGAGCCCTCCAGAAAATGTCAGTGAAAGTATACTGGAGGACTGTCATCCAGAACACTGAGCAAGCACAGCCCCGTCAGAGTGATGAGCGTTGATACATCCTATGAGATGTCGAAAATCGCCCATATTCCCAAACTTGGAGGCTCAGGGATATCACCAAAAAGAGGAAGCTGAGCTGCTAGGGTTGTTTTGCTGCTTTGTCCAGATATAATTGACATAGAATCAATTGCATGTATTTAAAGTACAATTTGATTAGTTTTGAAATGTATCCCCATAGTCAAGATAATGAATATGCCCATCAGCCCCCCAAATTTCCTTGTGCCCCTTGGTAATTCCTCGCTCTTGCCCCTCTCCACTGTCCTCAGGCAACCACTAATCTTGTCTTCTGACACTCCTGAGTACTTTGCATTTTCTAGAGCTGTGTATAAATGGAATCAGAGATAGGAACTCTTCTCTTTTTTTGGTCTGGCTTCTTTCATTTGGCATAATGACAGATTCAGTCATGTTGTGTGTATCAGTTGTTCATTCCTTTTTATTGCTGAGAATTATTCTATTCTGTGGATTATGCTGCAATGTATTTATCCATTTACCTGTTGATGGGCATTTGGGTTGTTTCCAGTTTGGGGTGAATATAAATACAGCTGCTGTCAACATAAGTATATAAATGTTTATGTGGACATACTCTTTCCTTTCTCTTAGGTAAATACTTGGGTCATAAGTGTATGTTTAGCTTTTTAAGAAATTCCTAAACTGATTTTTTCAAAGGAGTTGTACACTATTGCATCCCATGCTAGTGTGATTTTTTAAATCCATGGCTTGCTATGGCGTTGGAAGAGGCTCATGTTTTTTCACACATGTGCTGCAGTGAATTAGACATTGGGCTGGATCCAGAAATAACCTTTATTCTATATAATGAAACAAGATGGGAAGGAGTGGCAAGTGGTGAAGGGAAAACTGGATGTGTGGGACAGAGGTTTGGGAATAAGGGAACATCAACAGGAGTCAAACTGGCTCCTTTGAAGGGAAGATTGAGAACTGCGGGTGGCTGAGGGAAGGGAGGGGACAGCCAAGTATTCAGAACCTTTCCCCTGGCTGCCTGCTGGAGAATAGAAACCCTCTGGAAAATGAATGGGCAGTTTTTCCGAGCACCCACTCTAGGCCCTGGAGCCCACCTGTGTGACCATGTCATTGCCTGGGTCTAGGAACCATTACAACGGGGCAGCATATACTCGGCCTACACCTCGGAATAAGCCAGAAAGAGAGGTCAGTTGTGACGTTTCCTGTTTTCCACCCTTACAATGCTTGCTGTTTTGCGCAGCCCTTCTTCTCTTTCCTATTATCTTTAAAGGCTGATTGGAGAGCGGGGGAGAGGGTTGAGTGATAACCACACATTCTCAGAGAGGTCCCCTATCAGACAGAGGCCTTTGTGTCTCTGTCGCTCTTGGGAGACTGCCAGACCTGGAGGCAGCAAACTTCTGTTTTAGGTCTCGCTGTTCTGGGATGCTCCCCTCCCCGGTCCTCAGTTTCCCCATGCAGAGGATGTAGCTCAGGTTAGGTGGTATCTGAGGGCTTGTCCAGTACTTGACTCCAAGGGTGATAACTTGAGCCACCTCCAGGCCTCACCCTCATGTTTGAGTTGCAATGTGGAGTTTGTTGCAGACATTTTTTCTATCATACCTCTCATCCCTGCTTCTCAGAAATTTACTCTAACTGCACTTCATGGAGTCTTGGAGTCTATCCTTCCCTGGTAAAGTGAAGTTCAGGCTCCTCAGGCCATCCTTAGGTTTCAAGTGATGGGATGAGGAGTAAGAGAATGGTCTGAACACTTACTGGGCCTCCCCTCTCAGCCAAGCATGTGTGCAAACTTGCTTCATGTGCTAAGATCAGTGGCAGCAGCTCATCCTTACCAAGTCTGGATTGGACATGGTCCTCAGAACTTGATACTTGGTGGCTCCTTTGAACCCTCGCAGAATCTGATGGGCATATGCTCTTATTACTGCCTCCATTTTACAAACGAGGACACTTAGGCACAAAAAGGGTCAAGTCCTTGCTCCCTGCCACTTAGCCGGGGAGTTGGCAGCACTGTTAACCAGAAAACAAATGCGTGCAAGGACTTCCTTTCCTAGCAAGATGCAATCCAAGCAGGCAACTCAGAAAGGCAAGGCACACTTTCTGTGCCTCTGCCACCTTGTGGGGCCTGGCTCGAAATGACCCGAACAAGGTCAAATGACCCAAGCTGAACTACTCTAAATCTCAAACGGCAGCTTTACTTCCTTCGTGCCCCTGGGAACCTCTGGGTGCCTACAGGACCCCTTGATGCTCAATCCAAGGGCAGACGAATCCCATGTTTCCTGAAGGACCCACCCTGTTAGTATTTTTCCATCAGTATAGTAACACACTTGTTCTAGAATTTCTCTGTGGCAGACATTGACCTGTGTTTGGGGCCCCACTGAGGGAGTCACAGGCAGAGAAGCAGAACCTCCCTGGAATGATTCAGGCCAAGAGGGGAGGACAGTGCCCCTTTTCCATGGAGCAGGGCTTCTAGAATAGCCTAGAACAGGGGTCTGAAAGGTCTGACTCAGCCTCTCCCTGCCCCTCCCTCAGTCGCCGTCTCCACTGGATTTTCATCCTGAAAGCTGCTTCTCAGCCATTTCCCAAGAGGGCCTGACTCATGATCCCAAGCTGTCTCACCGGGGAAAAATGTTGGAGTGCCCGGCGACAATTACAAGCCATGGACGCGGCCTCCATCCGAATGGGCCCAGCCATCCCAAATAAACAAGCATGCCTGTGTCTGGAAACCAGACATGGGACTCTCAGCAGACCCTCTTTCGCCAGGATCAGAAGGCTCATTATACCTGAACACGGTTGGGGGAGGATCCTTATAGCACTTGTGATGGGTGCTTTCTGAGCTCTCTGGGGCCAAGCTCTTCTCAAACTGGCTGGAAAGGAAAGAGGATCTGTAGTGGGTGCTGGGGAAATGACTCTGAAAAGCCAGGATTCTTAACCCTTTCTCTGCCATGGATGCCTTTAGCTTTCTGGAGGAAATGTAGAGACCTTTCTCAAAAAAAAAAAAAAAGTTTTTAAAATGCATGAAACAAAACAATGGAATCACAAAGCGTACACCAGTTAGATCAAAATACTTAACATATTAACAAATTTAGGATATGTTTATTTAAAGGCTTCTAAACACATTAAATAAGATCTAGCAGTGGGTCTTACAACTACTGCAATTTCAAGGTAGTGATACTTGGAGATTCCAGCTATGACTGTAATGTGAAATAAAAATATCTGTGGGCCGGCTGAGTGGCGCAGTGGTTCAGCGCTGGCTTGGGAGGCCAGTGACCCCGGTTCGGGTCCCACATGTGAGGGCCAGTGACACTGCCCTCAAAAAAAATAATCATAACGTCTTGAAATCTTTTAAAAAAAAAAGAAAAAAAAAATAGCTGTGATTTCTCTTGGCGACCAAGTCACAGGTTCTGTAAATATTACTGTGGCTTGTTGCCAACATTCATAATTGAAGGAAATGCTAAATTTCAGCTAGAGGTTAGTGAAAATAGAGATATGATCTTTTCCCCATTTAAGTTTACAGATGTTCTGAATTCTATCCATGAAGCTTAGGTTAAGAGCCCCATGCTAAGGCAACACTGAAACTTATATAATTGGTTGGGATTTTTCCCCCCCATGATTTCTCAGCGAATTCAAACTGTTGACCTTACAACCTCTCTTTACACTGTACTTTCTTCTTACAGCCAAAGCACAACCAGGGCACTTAGGTTCCAATCCTAACTCTCTCACTTATGAGCTGTGTGACTGGGTGAGTTGCTGACGCTCTCTGAACATCAGGTTTGTCCTCTGTCAAATGGGGATAATAATAACGTCTACCTCCTAGTGTTGACAAGAGGATTAAATAAGATAGTGCTTATAAAACATCTTGGCACTGTGTTAGCCCTTAATAAAGATTAGCTCTAATAATTATTGTAGGACAAACAAGCAGAGGAGGGGGCAGTGCTGTGCTGAACCTGGCTCCTGGAAGCCAATTGTTACATTTTCAGGAATTTTGTGAGCTGTTTGACATCATGTTGGTAGCTTAAAATTGGCCACAGTGAGAGTATTTACAATAGAAATCATCAGTCGCTGCAACAGAGCTTTGAATCAGAGCTTTTTTCCCTGGAGAGCTGGTTGTTAAACATTTATGACCACAGCACGGGGTGGGGGTGGGGGAGCTGCTCTTACCATAGTGGTGGTAGGCCAACCTTTCTGTATTGGCGGGGGCGGGGGGGGAATGTAAAACATCAGATGGGATTTGGGGGAGAAAATGAAATGTTCTTGTGACTCAAGTGAATTTCTTTTGCAGTCTATTGGTTCTTCCATCTCCACAGTTTTGCATCAAGAGAACAGGTTTTTCTTGATTAATCTTCTCAGTTCTTGATAATTACTTCCATTTCAGCCATTCTACAAAAGGATCTGTTTTCAGATAAGGAAAAAAAAATTCTGTTCTCTTTATCTGCAGAATGCAATATTTTTTTCTTCAAATCCAATATTTCTATGTACTGGTAACTTATTTCCATGTCAAGTTTTATCTGTAGGTTTCCAGTACATTCTTCCCAGAGAGTATCACAAAGGCACACAGCAGAAAAGTGAGTTTACCAATTATGCAGCCCGGTTAGCATTAATTGAGCTGAAATATTGGCTTTGATGGTGTTTTCAGAGAGAACTCCTAAGTGGATGTTTATGTCTGCAAATGGAAGCGCTGAGTAGCTAGACTCTGCAGGACACATGCTGGGGAGTCAGTCCTGGGTGGTGGTTTACTCACACACTGGCATTTGGTTGCATGAGTTGTTTTCATACGCTTCTCTGCTAGCCTGCCACAGTGCATAAGCCACTTGTGTATACTGCTCTCTACCTGTTAAGTATGCTGACACATGATGGAAAAAAGAGATACAACGGGTATGGCAAGCAGGAGAACTTATAACTATGGAGAAGGGGAATGTGGCAGAGATGGGCGCTCCCATCGGTCCTGGCAGGGACTGGACAAGCTCTTGTAGGGATGGTATGGAGTGCTCCAAAAAGCTGGGTGTGTTGCAAAAGTCCCTCTGGCTTTGAGGAGCTCGCCTGAGATGTTGAGTGGCCTGCTGAGCTATTGGTCTGACAGTTTCCCCACCCAATGCAGTTTCTCTTGGATTGGATCGTTTTCTTATGAAATGTGGGTTTAATCAGTTTACTGTTTCTCTTGCTGGGTCCTCAGCCTTACTGTGGTCCATACACCGGTCATGTCTCTGACTTTTCCTCTTGTTAAAACTCCGTTCGATTGGCTAATAAACTCTGGCTGCCTGCTTGGCAGTGGGTAGATAACCCAGTCTCACCATCCAGACGGGTCATTAATATTGTAAATAACTGAAGATTTCAAGGAGTTAGGGATGGGGACCATGGCTGCCAAGGTGGGATCTGGTTTCTGGAAGCAAAAGTGGTAAAATTAACAACCTAAAATTAACGTGAGCCACTTGACTAATCTGGGCTCATCCTTTACTCCGCTATGGTACAGCCTGTGTACTTCAGATAAAGTGGTCAGCTGAACTGCCTCTCCACAGAATACATCCACACAGAATGCAGTCTCTATTTGTATGTTTAGGTCTGTGGCAATTTAAAATAATTCTCGGGCCGGCCGAGTGGCGCAGTGGTTAAGCGCTGGCTTGGGACACCAGCGGCCCCGGTTCGGATCCCACATATGAGGGCCAGTGACACTGCCCTCAAAAAAAAATCGTTTTTGTCAAAATGTACCTGTTTTCTAAAGTGTATTTTCAAAATATAAGTTTTCACAGTTAGGAATGGGGGGAGGGGAAATGAACATTCTATAATGTAAGCCAGGGAAATTGGTTCCTATAATTGATATAGAAATGGTATGTGGATATTGCTGTCTGAAATTGAGCCTGACCTTGAACTTGATAGTAGTGAGCCCAAGCCTCGGGACTAGGTGTGTCCCTTCCCCTCTTGTTCTGTTAGTGCCCTATGTTTGCTGGGCCCTGATGGGAAAGGGACTTCCTGGAGGGCGCTGAGCAGGGTCCCACCTTACATTGTTTGTCATCCAGAGAGGACACTGAAGCCCAGAAAGAGGTAGGGACTGCCATTCGTCCCACAGCAAGGGAGCAGCAGAGCCTCTCAAAGCCCAGCCCCCATGGTTGGTAGGCCAGCTCTTCACTCTGTCCCAGTAGAAGGGCTGAAGCCTGGTCAGGTCTCTTTTCCTCTCTGCCACCCAACTGTGTTTGCACCCATGTTAGTAATTTTTGCATGTTGGGACCTTTCCAGAGGCATCCGTAGCCATGGTGTGTGTGGGGGGGGCAGGGGGCGGGGATTCCTGCATCCGCCCATTCACTCATTGCTGATGGACCTGCCCAGGTGCCAGGCTTTTGTCTAGCCACTGGCATTCAGCACGGGGCTCATATTCCAATGGAGAGAGACTAGACAGAAAAACAGTCAACGTAGTTTTGTGCTCCATGACAATGCTTCACTCCACCCAGCAGCTATTGCCACAGTGGCCCAGTGCTCTTTTGCCAGGACCCGATAGGGACCTAGAGGAAGGCAGTACCACTAGCTAACATTTGGTGGGGTTTACCGCGTGTCAGCGAATGTTCTGAGCACATTCAGATACCATGCCTTTGATCTTTACTACAACCATATGGAACAGATGCTGTTATCATCTCTCTTTTACAGATCAGGAAACATATGCACAGAGATGTTGAGTAACTCCCCCAAAGCCACACAGCCTATCAGTAACAGAGCTAGGATTCAAATTCAGACCATTGTGTGTCACAGTCTATGCTTTAATTGCTTGGCTACTACACTGCCTCTCGGGATGGCACAGAATCTGAACTCCTCTGGGATAGGAACCCCATTTGCTTCAGAGAATGTTTGGGAGGCTGTGATCACACCAGTTCCCTCCCCACCCCCAAAGATTATCAGCATTGAACAACCCCCACACCCCCTCTGAGTGCCAAGCTGGGACACTGGGCTTTTCAGAGAATGGTAAATTATTGTCTTGCTGGGGGAGCTGGTGGCCACCACTACCTGTGCTTTAGAGCAGCCTTGTCAGCTCCAAGGCCATTTCAGCTTTTGGCGTGCACGTTGCATTTGGCCTTCAACACAGCTGGACCGACAAGCTGTAGCCAAGGCCACTGGGATGAGCGGAGGAGAAGTGCACAAGTTGTACCAGAGGCTGCCTAGAGGCTGTCTGCCAATATGTCTGGGATGCTGTCACCACATCCCACACTGCTCTGATCTCAAGGTTGCCCTATAAACCTACCCAACAGGACCCTTTGCTGCCAAGACATATTTCTCTGGCCTATTTCCTTCTTTCCTGGGTCCCCAGCAAGCCAACTGTTGGGATCTGTCAGAGCCCCATGAGCAGAAACTGGACTTACTGACGGGTGAAGCAAGCGGGCTGCCAGTGAATTGAATCCATTTCATTTAACTGGCCCATTTGCTTTACAAATCACATTCTTTGTAGTCAAATTTAGGGAATCAAAATTTAGTAATTAAAACCATATCATCTAGAACCATATTAAAAAGCAAGGATTTAAAAGTTCCCCACACAGTGTTCTGAGGCTAAAAATGGTGTGAGTGTGGTGATACGGATTTCCATAGAAGGAAGCAGTCCCTCATTAGGAAGAGAAAAGTCCACGTGTCAGCAAATCAACAGTACTCAGGGTCTGTTTGGTGATTTGAGCTGCGGACAATAATGTGGGGGCCCTGAGACGCTGGACTCGACATCAGAACACATCAAAACGATCATGAGTGTGAGAGGGAAAGCTTACAGTTCTCCCCAGGGTTCCATCATTATCTGGGCAGCAAGACGGGAAGCTCTCCTCAGTCGTCCTTGCATTGTCCCCTACCCGAGCACACCCCTTCCAGGCTCCTGCCAACTCTCAGCCTTCCACACAGATAAAGGACCACCCACCTGTTCCACAGACCCTCCCGCCGTCCCCAGGTGACACCCCCCCCTTCTTGGCTAGCTCCCCTGCCTGCCTGCAACCTTTTGTGTTCCTCTGGCCAGCGCTTCCCCTGGTCCAGCCACACGTCTTGTTGGCTACTCCAGCCCAACCCACTGGGCACCACACAGACTGATGGGTTTTGCCTCAAGGCTATATGGAGTTGTGACCATTCCCCCCACTGATTTGATTTCACAGCTGCTTTTCATTCTCTCTCCCTCTCTCAGAAATAGCCTTGTGAGTTTGTTTTTAATTAAAGTGAAAACTGTTAATTTTTTCCCTATTGCAATACTCTTTTAGCTACCTGGGGTGTCACAAACCCACCTTTGGAAATTTTGAAATGTTCACTTACTGGTCCCTGTATTTCTAGTTACTGTGGGTGATTCGATCACCTGTCTTACCTATTGAGGGATCTTGAGAAATCATTTGACTTTTTTTTTTTCCACTGACCACTCCGTTGCCCCCACTTGACATCTCTTGTACAATATTTCTCAGATCCTTCCCTGCTGTGTAAGTGTCCTATGTTTCCTGTTTTGGAAATGCAGTGCTTGACACTCAGCTATCACTAGAAGGCTGTGGGCCCAAGGCAATTCATAATAACCCCGCCCTGGCCATTTATGAGTTTGTTATAGAGGCACGGCTTCTCCCTTCCCGTGTTATACCCAGAAACACTGTTTTGAACATTGAGTCAGGAACATGAAGAGAGGCATAAGACAGGGCAGATGGGAAGAAACCCTGTTGCATTAGCAAGAAACACTCAGTTTAAGGCTCATCATACCAAGAGGAAGGCTCTATACCTTCTGGAGAGGCAGCGGCATTTGAGATGCCTCAGTCAGGGGTGGAGAGCTGGGGGTGTGCTCTGAAAGAGAGAAGGTGATGAAGAGACACTACACCCCTAGAGTCCCCGGCTAGTGAAGAGACTTGCCCCAAAGAAGGAAGCTCTTGGGAGAAAAGCTTCAGGCTCCTTTGTAGAACAGGATGATCTTTAACCTGTGGGTAATAGATGGGCTCATGATGCTGCTCTGTTAGACGTGAAGTCTGTGATGGATGAAGGGATTGAGAGGGCTGCCTAGTTGACAGCCAGGGTCAACGACAGGCCAGGGGAGAGAGAGAGAGAGTTTGCTAAGAAGATTGTGAACCTTTATCATGGAGCATTAAGGAATCATAAAGAACTGCAAAAAAAGAAAAAAAAAAAAGAAACACAAACCCCAGATGGGCACATACTTCCAAGTTTCCAGACCAAAAAATTCCTTAAACCGGTTCTCTTAGGTAGCTATATATATATATTTTTTAGATTTTTTTGAAATTAGGGAATTGGGAGAGGAGAACAGCATTGGGGAACCGGGGAAGGGGAACAGACAAGTTGCTGTCCTTTTGTTCTTCAGTCTAGTTGCGGAGGACGTTGCTTCACTGGCCCATGTTGGTATCGTCATTGCGCTCTTCCTGGGTGAGGCAGATCAGTCGCCAGCCTCTGGATGGTCGCTCACTGTGGCTCTTGGCAGCTCACACTGGCTGCCGGCCACTCATTGTAGCTTATGGCAGCCCACTGCATCAGAGGCTGCAGCTGTGCTGTCCCGGGGACTCACAGCAGCCCAGCTCCAGGTGGAGCTGTTGTTCACCATCTTAGCTGTAGAGGGCAGTGTCACTGGCCCTCATATGTGGAATCCGAACCAGGGCCCTGCTGCTCAGAGCTGGCGTCCCAAGCCAGCTCTTAACCAACGCGCCACTCGGCCGTCCTGGTAGCTATAATTTTTGATGTGGTTCCCTGGAAAAATTGTAGAACATACTATGAGAGAACTAGTAAATGAGTGAAAGCTCAGAAAAGAAAGCCAGTAAAAAAAAAAGGTGTAAAACAAAAGCCGAAGGAGCAGGGAGGCCTCCGAGCTGCCATGGGTTCATCGGAGCAGCTGGTGGTATGAGAAGAGCCTCCTTCTCTGTTGGAAGAGCTCGCTGGGCAGGTAGGTCAAAGAAAAGCAGGCGAGTGCTTTTGAACCTCAGCAAAGCATTTGGCAGCGTCTGTTGTGAAATCCTCATTTACAGCCCAGTTATGTGATTGTGTAACCAATTAAAGGACTGTACCCAAAGGCCATGGATAATGGATTACTGTCTTCCCTTGGAGAGGGAAGCGTAGAGGCATGTCCCAGGGCTGCCTCATGGCCTGCCTCACTTTCTCTCAATGATCTGGATGAGAGGGAAAAATCACTCTTACCAGATTGGCCCCTGACAGAGTGCCAGAGGGTGAGAATCCTTTGTAGCATGGATGGGGACAAGCTCAAGATCGTCATGGGAAATTTACTAGGGACAAATGGCAGGTCCTACATTTGGGTCCTGAGCCTCATTGGCCCAAGTGTAGGATAGGGGAACAGTGGCTTCAGAAACAGACTAGGGACTCCTAGTTGACTGTGATCTCAAGTGTGATTCATCAGTGAGCTGGGTGCCAGCAGTGTTACCACAGTCTCAGGCTGCAGTGCCAGCAATGACCTGTTTGGTGCTGCTGTGACTAGCGCTGGAGCCCGGTTCTCAGTTGACTTCAAGTGATGGAGACAAGCAGAGATGGCCAGGCGGGTGAGATTCAGGTTGATGAGGATGCTGAGAATGCCACGCATGTAGCCAGTGACCTTTCCTTGACCCCAGAGCTCCTGATCCTATCTTCAGAGCTTTTCAGTGAAGGCCTGTGCGGAACCCTGTAAGCAGTATACTGAATGCCAAGCTGTGGATTTGTTTCCTTCTGATCCTTCCGGGTATAGTGACAAATACTTTGAGAGTTGGAAGACGTTTTTATGGAAAACAGAGAACTTATTAGCTGTTATAGATGTGTGGACTACCCCCTCTAACTTCCAGTGCCCAGGAGAAACTAGCAGACATACTTTCTCATAAAAAGCAATTTCCTAAATGAATATGAGATGAATTTCATAAACCACCAGAGGCTTCTTAACCATTTTGAAAGGCAAGCATTATTAAAATAATACCTTTGGATTATTTTGGATTGGATTGTACAAAGTTTATACAATTAGAGGACTTGACTGTACCTAAACTTCACTGCAATACAAAATGAAAATGTCTCTTTTCCTATACCTTCTCTACAACTCTCATACTTGCTTTATATAAGCACAATGAGGAAGGAAGAATCAGTGTAACACAGGCAGCTTGATTGGATGAATACATGGAGGGCTGATTTGATGAATGAACTGCGAAGTCTTGACACAGAAGTGTTTATTTGGAGTGTTTCTGAGTTCCGAATCCCCTCTGTGCACAGCTGAGGAGTGGTAATGGATGATAATGCCATTGAAGAGCCCAGAGCTCTGGAGATCTGTGATGTGCTGTAGTAATATGCCTGTCAAACTCTAGCTGTTTGAGTCCTTAAACTCCAGAAATATACATTTGTATTTGACCCCAAAATGGAGTTAAATATTTGTCCTTGAAGGAATTAGAGCAAGAAAGACTATTGAAGTTGTAGAGATGGTACTGATTTGGATTTCGAGTCATCAGTCCGGAAGAAACAAACAACAGTGGATCAAGTCAAGCTCAGGTGAACAGAGCTGGCTGGAGCCCCTGAGCAGGATGGAATAAGCCTGATGCAGGACTCTGGCTGTTTTTCTGAAACTTCCTCCTCCCGGCAATCTAGCACACCGCACATGTGGCGTCCACAGTTTTAAGCTTCAGCCAATGGCGTGTTTTGGGTTTTTTTCTGACTTAGGGAAGACAGATTTGATCAAGAAAAAAGTCATATTCACTCCAGCATTAACATTGGGGCTTATGGGAGGGAGTAGTAGTAGCAGTGGGTCAAATAACTTACACCTAAGACCTGCTTGAGACTGGACAGGTTTTCCTTTGCTCATGTTGGAAACAGCCAGTGGAGCTCTGTGCTTGATTAACAGGAGAACTTGGCATAGGGCCGGCCATAGAAATGGACTCATGTATAGTTTGAACTGGAAATCCACTCCTGCTAGCAACCAGAGTAGCCTACCCAAAATATTCCTGTCAGTTTTCCTCTCCAGCTCTTTTAGAAACCCAAAGCTGGTTGTCTGCACTCCATTGGTCTTGCCTGTTTATCATGCCATGCAGTTGCATGGCTGCCTAGTAGATTGCATTCGTCTTTACTGCCCGCATGTATGCGTTTTGTTGACTGTGTTCTCGAAAGGAAGTGTCTGGGAACCATTTCCAAAATGCCCGGCAATTTTCCCATCGTTTTTTTGGAAACCACAGCCATTGTTGTCAACTCATGATACATATCTTGAAAATTAGATTGTTTCCTCCAGAGCTGATGGTAGTAGCTTTGACTGTTTTCTTTCATTTGTGAAAAAATAGCTAAAATATTTGCACAGCATTTCCAAGAATGGAGAGAATTTCATTCGTCATAATAAATACTGAAAGCACATTTTCCTCCCAGCAAATGAAATTCCACATGAAGTCTCTTAAGTGCAATGAGAGGTTTTCCTATTATTTGAAATCCAACTAAAGAGTGGAATGCATTAAGGAAGACAACTGGAACATGAACTCTTCACAAACCTTTTTCTTGGTTATTCATAGTTTTTATTTTTTCGAAAACTGGCTGTTGTGTTTCTTCTTTGAACTCACTGCTCCTTTTGGTTGCTTGTTAAATATCCTTCCCTCCCCCAGCCTACCTCCTTAAGTACTTTTCTCAGGTGGCCCCACCACAGTATAATTGGAGACCCAGGCTGGCCTTGTTGCCTCCCACTTTCTTTTTAGAGCACTTTGGGCTTTGAGGCTGATGACTTCTTGAGCATTGTCAACCTTGGCAGAGAGAGGCTGCAAACTTAAGGTTGCCGACCCTCATTTGAAGAGAGGCAGGGCCACCGCACAGCCTAGCAGGCTGCCTCAGGGATTTGTTAGGCTTCTCCTGCCCCTCTTAGAACGGGGACCCGAGGGAACACTAGATCGAGTGTGTGTCTTTAGTTCAGCCCAATGCAATCGTGCCCTGCTCTGGGGTTCTGTGAACCTGACTTCTAGTGTCAGCTTTCCCTGCCCATCATTCCTTGTGATCTTGGACGAGTCTGCCTCGATTTCCCTATCTGTACAAGAAGGGGGTTACCTTACAATCTCTAAGTTGCTGGCTCCATTTCCTGCACTGCAGATAGGGGTGGCCAACCCCCTGCACCTCTATCCCAGGGGCTTTCAGATTCAAGTTCTCATCTGACTCTCACACAATACATGTGAGGGGAAAAGAGCAAAGGGGGTCAGCCCCATTTTGCAGGTAAGGAGGAACCTGAGACTGAAAGAGATTAAGGGATTTGTTGAAGACGGAAGTGGAACCCAGGTCTCCTGGCTCCCATGTCCCACCCACTATTTGGTGTAGACCACCAGCTAAAAGCGCTTTGCAAACCTTCACTTGGCTTACTTCGTCCTGCTATTACGGCTGGCATCTGGGCCCAAGTGGCACATGTTTACAAGCTATTTCTATACTCTGAAGCTATTAACTGCTGAAATTGCTACAAAACCAAACCATTTCCAATGTTTTCCTCTCCCTAGCTCAGCATATCCAGTTATTCTTGTATGATAAGTCTAGCGACAACATGGTTTTTAAAATCATTTCAAGGAGAAAAGAACCTTGTTTGTGTGTGTGTGACTTCAGGGCCACAGCCACGTGGTGGGCATGGGCCAGAAAGGAGGAGATAAACTTGCTTTTCCTCTGAAATCTTAAAAGATTTTGCTTCATCTAAAAGGAACATCTTTCTAAAGCCACAAGTTAGATTAAGAAGTGATAATGACTTGGGTCTTATAAAAAAGCTTAATTAGTGTATAATTCACATTCCATACAATTCATTCTTTGAAAGTGTACAATTCACTGTGTTTTAATGTATTCACAAAGATGTGGAACCATCACCACAATTAATCCCAGAACATGTTCATCACCCTCAAAAAAAATTCTGTATCTATTAGTAGTTAGTCCACATTCCTTCTCCCTGCCCACCTCCTCACCCCCCATCCCTAGGCAACCATAAATCTACTTTCTGTCTCTATGAACTTGTCTATTCTGGACATTTCTTATAAATGGAATTATGCAATATGTGGCCTTTTTTGTCCAGCATCTTTCACTTAGCACAAGGATTTCAAGGTTCATCCATGTTGTAGCATGCATCAGCACATCAGGCCTTTTTATGGCTGAATACTATTCCATTGTATGTATCTATCACATTCTATTTATACATTTACCAGTTGAGGGACATTAAGGTTCTTTCCACCTCTTGGCTATTATGAATAGTGCTGCTATGAACATACATGTACAACTTTTTGTGTAGACATGTTCTCAATTCTTTTCACTATATACCCAGGAGTGGAATTGCTGGATCATAGAGCTACTCTACTTTTAACTTGTTTAGGAACTAGCAAACTCTTTTCCAGAGTGGCTGCACAATATTACACTCCCACCAGCAATATATGAGGGTTCCAATTTCTCCACATCACTTTGGGCTTTTTAAAGGCAACTTTTGAAAAGTAGAAGCGGTGTTTTAGGATATCACTATATTTATGAGCACAAAGCTATAATTATATGCCTTGCAGCTCTTGCATACTGCCAAAACAGCCCCTTCAAATGCACAAAAATATTAAACAATGTATTATGCATTCCTAAGGACACATACTCTCCAACGTAGCAAGTCATCAAGGCGCTAGGCTGAGAGACTCCTTCAGAGGCCTCTAGTCCAGCCCTCTCCCAGTCTCTGTGCTTCATGCCCTTAACACGGTGGAGCTGCACACACATGTAAGGCATGCTTCCTTCCCTCACGGAGCTCATAGTCTAGAGGGGGACCCACATATACACGTATCTCCTGCCAAGGGCAATTGGAACACAGAGGGCGTCATTTACATGTACCTTGTAGGAATGTGGCAGAGAGACAGTGACATGCTCGATGTAAATCACTAAGCCAGATGCATGGTTCATAGTAGGTACCCAACAGTAGCAGTTATATTTCTGTATAGAACTTTGCATTTTATACATGAGGAAACTGAGTCTTTAAGGTTAAACAGCTTTCCCAGAGCCCCAACATCCTCATGGCTGAGAAGCTGGCCTTCCTGCTTCAGGGCCTGTCATTGGGCTCCAAAGCCCTGACTCCACTGACATCTAGAAGCCTGGCCTTCTTAACCCTTGATGTGCCTGTCTCTGGCCTGGGCTCTTACCGGCCTCTTCCAGGCCTGGCTCCTGCCTCCCCAGGGCATCCTATTGGACTCACGCCCAGCTGAACACCAAGAGTGTTGGTGGCAGATAGTAATTAGTAACAGTTAGCCAGTCATTTTTAGAGCAGGGTGATCTGCTGTGATTAGAACCCAAAGTGGCCATGATTGATGGCAGTGAGTTGATGTTTCTATTTGTCTGCAGTGTTCTCTGCCTATCAGCAGCGCCAGACTTCTTCCCATTTTAGGAGTGCTCTTAGCCTCCTGGCCTGTCTGCAGCCAGCCATCAAGCCATGTGAATCTTCATTGGAGGTGTTTCCTTCCCATTTGTTCCTCTCCATTCCCATGTGACCCGCACACTACAGTTTTGTCGACAAAAGATTGTAAAGCATGTGCCATGAGGAAAGCACTGCATCAGGTGCTGCAGTGCCGAGTTACCTAGGATGGGTAACTCTGGCTTCAGGTGGGTGGGGTAGGCAGAGTACTTAGAGCCCAGAACTGGGTGTTCTCTAAATGCCAAGAGCCAAAGACCACCCTGGGCTTGGGACAGTCCAGCTTTTAGTCATCCTGATGAGAGATGAACCTTCCTGACAGAAGAGGAACTAAGCTCTGAAGCTCAGAGTAACCAGCAAGCATAATGCTGTGGACACAGGCCAGTCCTCATGGCATCTGCACCTTCCCTGTAGCAATAGTTTTATCTCCAGTGTATTAGCCTGCTAATGTTGACATAACACAGCTCCACAGACTGGGTGGCTGAAACGGACACTTATTTCCTTACAGTCCTAGAAGGCAGAAATCTGAGACGAAGGTATCAGTAGGGCTACACTCCCTCTGAAGGCAGCATGGAAGGATCTATTGCAGATCTTTCTTCTAGCTCTTGTTAGTTCCTTGCCTTTGGCACATAACTCCATCCAGTCTTCAAGTGGCACTCTCCCTGTGTGCATGCCACTGTGTCCAAATGTACCCTTTTTATAAGGACACCAGTTATACTAAATTAGGGGCCCGTGCTACTCCACTATGATCTCATCTTAACTAATTACATCTTCAATGACCCACATTCCAAATACAGTCACATTCTGAAATACTGGAGGTCAGGACTTCAACATATGAATTTGAGGGGGCTGCAATTCAACGCATAACACCAATGTGCATGTTTGAAGATAGAGTTAAATGATTTTGCAATCAACATTACCCCCACCCAACTCGATGGGTCCCAGTCCTCTGCAAGCCCATGTGAAACCCAGAGGTATTTTGGCTTTTTCTTTGCTTTGGGGGTTCAATTTCAATCTTGAAAATGAGGGCTCTAACATTGAATGTCTTCTACCCTGACCAAAAATCTGCCCAATAATCCAGACACTCTGCCCAATAATCCAGACATAATGTCACCTGTCCCCTCACGCTCCCTCCATCTATGGAGCATAGAGGAAGAAGCAGTTACGATGAGGAACACACTCAGATATGCCAGGTGCAGCTCAGAAGTAGGCACCCAACTTGACTTCACCATGCATCTTGCCCTTTTTTTTTTTTTTTTTGAGCTGAGCCATCCTGCCACCTGTTGGCAGCTCAGCGGCAGCTCAGCTTGGGCTGGGCATCGAACTGCTGTTGCTTAGAGCTCTTGAGCGAGCTCTAAACAAACTGAGCCCCTCGGCCGGCCCTAACATCTCACCTTTTTTTTTTTTTTGAGGGCAGTGTCACTGACCCTCATATGTGGGACCCGAACCGGGTCCGCTGGCTTCCCAAGCCAGCGCTTAATCACGGCGCCACTCGGCGGGCCCTTAACATCTCACCTTTTGAACCTTCCAGCTGAAGCCCAGGCTGTCTCTGCACCTTAGTTCATTTGTCCTCTGACTGATTTGGTAAGAGCTGCGGGAGGGGTACTAGGACTCCCTTTGCACTTGTAAAGAAGGCTTCAGGCCTTCAGGGTTGCTCCACCAATATCCTCATGCCCCTCTTCCTTTCTTGCCAAGTGCCTTTCATTTGGCTACTCCTTTACTGTGATGCTCAGAGTCAGGTGGCAACAAGGTAGAGCTGGACCCAGCTAGCACTTTGCGATGGACATCGGGGATGTGACAGAGTCCGCAGATCTGGAAAGCAGGAGACCAGGTACTAGATACCTTGACTAGCACAGGAGGGGTGAGCCAGTGACAATCCCAGAGGTATGGGGATTCCTTCACAGCTCACATTGATAGCACCCAGATGTCTTCTTCTGGGTGTAGGTGGCAGGGGCTCCCAGCTGTATGCTTAGAGCCAGAGGGAGAATTAAAAGCCTGCCCATGGGCCTTTGTTCTGATCCTGAGGTATGAGTATGCCCCTTGCTCCCCGCTACCATTCCATGTGCACAGGCCACACAGCCTCACAGCAGCACTTCTTCCTAGGGGATTGAGTTACTTGAGGATGGGGGCGTTTTCTGTCTGTACTAAAGCCAACGTGTGTGTGTGTGTGTGTGTGTGTGTGTGTGTGTGTGTGTATATATATATATATATATATATATATATATATATATAAAAACAGACAGTTGAATTCACATGGATTTAGGAGGCTGAAATCCAAAGTGTGTGTGGCAAATGGCTGCACGGTTCATCTGCATCCCTCCATTGTGCCTGGTTGAGAAAAAGTTTCAGGCAGTGATTTCTTTTTATGGGGGACATAGGCTTCTGGGACAGGTGCTCAGGAACATTGCCAAGGAGGAGGAGTCCAAGCAGGCCCTGGGGTGGAAAGGTTGTGTACCCTAGCTGTGGACAGAACGGTCTGTCCAAGAGCTGTTTTCTTTTTCTTTTTTAAGATTTTATTGGGGAATTGGGGGAGGGGAACAGCATTGAGGAACCGGAGAAGGGGAACAGACAAGTTGCTGTCCTTTTGTTCTTTAGTCTAGTGGAGGACGTCGCTTCACTGGCCCATGTTGGTATCGTCATTGCGCTCTTCTCAGGTGAGGCAAATCGGTCGCCGGCCTCTGGACGGCTGCTCACAGCGGCTCTTGGCAACTCAAACCGGCTGCTGGCCGCACACTCTGGCTGCCGGCCACTCACTATAGCCTATGGCAGCCCACTGCAGCAGGGGCTGCAGCCCACACCATCACCGGGGCTCGCACAGCCCAGCTCCAGGTGGAGCTGTTGTTCACCATCTTAGTTGTAGAGGGAAGTGTCACTGGCCCTCATATGTGGGATCTGAATCGGGGCCTCGCATCCCACACCAGCTCCTAGCCAACGCGCCACTCGGCCAGTCCCCCAAGAGCTGTTTTCAAGGCCTAGATTCATGGCTAGAGGTTAATGTGCTGAAGGTGGAAGACCCCTTGTGGCTTAGACCAAACAAAATCAATTTCAAGGCAGGAATCGCTTACTGCTGTCCCCTGTGTTGACTGCGCTCCCAGGCTCTGGGCCCACCCGGTACATGAGTGCCAAGCTGTGGTAGTGGGCCAGTAGGCTGCTACTGCACACCAGAGAATCAGGTCTTTGTTCAGGAAGCTCTGGCCACTGATCCCTCCTGTCCCTTTTACATTGGCTTCTGGGAGCCACAAAGGCGCAAGGCATGAAATCAGTGGAGTGGAGTCTTTAAAAGCCAAAGTGGCTTTTTTTTGGCTTTTTTTCTTTAGGGCTGAATAGGTAGCTTGTTTGATGTTGATAGGTTTTGTGTTGCCAGCCCTGAAATGAGATCTGGGCCTCCATCCCCCATGCAGGCTAGAGATGTTAGGCCATTACGGATGGCTTTGGCGGTAAATGAGGCCTCTTTTTTCCATTTTTATTTGGGGGCATTGTATATTATATGCCACTTTGTCCTCATTGGTGTATCTCTAGCCCCTAATATTTGAGTGAGGTCACAGCTGAAGCCTCGGACTTGGCCCTTGAAATACTCAAGAAATATTTGTGTGAGCATTGTTTTTTAAAGAATAAAAAGGTCTGTACAAACTTCTGTAAATTGCTTGAAAGAAAGAATGCTGCTTAGGACATGTCCCAGAAGGAACAGGATGTATCAGTGTCTCCTTCCTTGGGTCTGGACATTGCAATCTTTTTTGAATAGCAGTTAGCGTCTTATCTTGAAATAATTGTAGATTAACAGGGAATTGCAAATATGGTACAGAAAGACCCCTGATGGTTACAACTTATATAACAGTACAAATATCCAAACTAGGAAATTGATACTGATACAGGTTTTTGTGTGAACATAAATTTACATTTCTCTCGGATAAATGCCCTAGAGTACAATGGCTGGGTCATTCAATAGTTGCATGTTTAGTTTTAGTTTTAGAAGAAACTACCAAGGTGCTTTGCAGAGTGACTATATAATTTTCCATTCTTACCAGTGATGTGGTTTTTCCACATTTTCACCAGCTTATGGTGTTATCATTGATTTTTGTTGTTTTGTTTGTTTTGTAGCCATTCTGATAGGTGTCTAGTGGTATTTTATTCTGGTTTTAATTTGCAATCCTCTAATGTTAATGATATTGAACATCTTTGTATGTGCTCATTTGCCATCCATAGAAACTCTTCAATGGAATGTTCTTTCATGTCTTTTGCCCATTTTTTTTTGAGGGCAGTGTCACTGGCCCTCATATGTGGGACCCGAACCGGGGCCGCTGGCTTCCCAAACCAGCGCTCAACCACTGTGCCACTCGGCCGGCCCATTTTTGCCCATTTCCTAATTGGATAGCTTGTTTTCCTACTTTTGAGTTTTGAGATTCTTTGTATATTCTAAATACTAGTCCTTTATCAGATATAAGGTTTGCAGATATATTCTCCAGACTGTTGTTCGTTTTTCATTCTATTCACAGGGTCATTCACAGAATACATTTTACTTCTGATAAGGTCTAATTTATCAAAATTTTATTGGGTTGTCAGAAAAGTCATGATGTATTTTTTCTATGTTTTTTTTGTTGCAAAAATGCATCATGACTTTTCTGACAACCCAATATTTTACAGGTCATGCTTTTGGTGTCAAGTCTAAGAATGAACTTTTTGCCTAACTCTACATCCAAAGAATTTCTCCTACTGTTTTCCAAAACTTGTATGCTTTTATGTCTTACATTTAACTCTATGGTCCATTTTGAGTTAATTTTTATGTAAGATATGAGATTGAGGTTCATTTTTTTTTTTGCCTATAGATGTTCAAATGCTCCAGAACCATGTATTAAAAGTGCTGTCATTCCTGCACTGAATTGCTTTTGCACTATTGTCAAAAATCAGTCAGGCATATTCCAGCCTCTGCCTGTACTGCAGACTTTCCTAAAAATCTCTCAAAGGTCCACAAACCGCAAACAAACAGTGTCTGGCCTTGGCATGTCCTACACTTTTTTCTAAGTGGTCCTAAGCTCTACTCTAGTGGCTTCCAGCCTCAGTCCACAGCATAACCACTCCCAGGTGCTTTCAAGAACAGCACAGGCGGTTACCAACTACAGAACACTTTGTAGCTCCTACCAGGAGACCCTGGGCCAGATACAGGCAGAAGCTGACCTTGACCTGCACCAGAGTCCCACCCAAGAGGCCCCAGAACCAACAAACCTGGTGGCCAGCTTCAGACCACACCAGAGCACCATCGAATTAGCGCCACAAACAACACACCCAAAGGGTGGACTCAGCAGGGGCCAAATCGCTGCAAAGCAAATCCTGCTCTTGTGGGGTCAGACCCCACACCACAGCTTGTCTGTTGTAGTCTCGGCAAGTCCTCACAGCCAGTTATGCTGAGGATCAACCCCACCCACTGGTGTGCCAACAGCAATCAAGGCTCAACTACAACAGGAGAGAACATACAACTCATACAAGAAATATCCTGGAGCTCTGGGTGCAGGTGAACAGGGTGACTGTGCAACTGTACCTCACAGGACACCTACTACATAAGGCCTCTCTGCCTAGACTGGGAGACATAGCAGATCTACCCAATACATAGAAACAAACACAGGGAGGCAGCCAAAATGAGAAGACAAAAAAATATGTCCCAAATGAAAGAACAGGACAAAACTCCAGAAAAAAAAAATGGAGGCAAGCAATCTACCAAATGCAGAGTACAAAACACTGGTTGTAAGGATGCTCAATGAACTTATAAAAGAATAGACACTCTCAGTGAGAACTTCACCAAAGAGATAGGAAACACAAAAAAGGGAATAGAAAACATAAAAAAGAACCAGTCAAATGAAGAATACAATAACTGAAATGAAGAATACATTAGATGGAATCAGCAGCAAATTAAATAAAACAGGAGATCAAATCAGTGATTTGGAAGATTAGGTAGCATAAAACACCCAGTCAAAATATGAAAAAGAAAAAAGTATCCACAAAAAAAAATGAGGATCGCTTAAGGGACCTCTGGGACAATATCAAGTGTAACAACATGCACATCACAGGGAGACCAGAGAAGAAGAGAGAATGCAAGGGATTGAGAACCTTTTTGAAGAAATAACGACTGAAAATTTTCCTAACCTGGTGAAGGAAATAGACATACAAGTCCAGGTAGCACAGACAGTCCCAAACAAGATGAACCCAAACAGGCCCACACCAAGATACATTATAATTAAAATGACAAAGGTTAAAACAAAGAGAGATTCCTAAAAGCAGCAAGGGAAAGGCAACTAGTAATTTATAAGGGAGCTCCCATAAGATTGTCAGATGATTTCTCAACAGAAACTTTGCGGGCCAGAAGGGATTGACATGAAATATTGAAAGGGATGAAAAGTAAGGTCCTACAACCAAGATTACTTTACCCAGCAAAGCTATCTTTTGGAACAGAAGGAAAGAGAAAGAGCTTCCTAGACAAGAAAAAGCTAAAGGAGGGGTGAATAAATATAGTAGATTTTAGAATGTGTTAAAACTTAAGTGACCATCAACTTAAAAATAGACTGCTGTAAACATAGCTTGGTGTATATGAAATATGTGATAACCACAAACCAAAAATCTGCAAGAGATATACAAGAAATAAAGTGAAAGGAATCCAAACACACCACTACAGAAAGTTATCAACATATAAGAGAAGAGAGCAAGAGATTAAGAAAGGAACAGAGAACTACAAGAACAATTAAAAAAACAATAAAGTGGCAAAAATTCCTTACCTATCAATAATTACTTATGTAAATGGATTGAATGCTCCAATCAAAAGACAATTGGGTCAAAAAGAGGTGGTATATATATACAATATTACCCGTCTATTAAAAAGAACAAAATCTTACCATTTGCGACAACATGGATGGACCTAGAGGGTATTATGTCAAGTGAAATAAGTCAGACTGACAAAGGCAAATACCATATGATCTCACTTATAGGTGGAATCTAAAAAGCAAAATAAACGAACAACCAAAACAGAAACAAACTCATAGATACAGAGAACACATTGATGGTTTCCAGATGGGAAGAGGGGTTCGGGGGGTTGGGGGTTGGGGGGTAGGATGAAAAAGTTGAAGGGATTAAGAAGTACAAATTGGTAGTTACAAATTAGTCACAGGGATGTAAACTACAGCATAGAGAATATTGTCAATAATATAGTAATAACTATGTGTAGTGCCAGGTGGGTACTAGACTAGTCAGGGGATCACTTTTTAAATTATATAAATGTCTAACCACTCTGCTGTACACCTGGAACTAATATAATACTGAATGTCAACTGTACTTGAAAATTTAAAAAAATTTAAATCAGTTAGGCATTTTTGTGTAGGTCTATTGCTGGATTCTCTTTTATGTGCCAGTTATTTATGTGTCTACCTTTCTGCCAGTATCACACAATCTTGATAAATGTAGTCATGCTATACTAATTCTTGAAACCAGAGAGATGGATTCCTTCCACATTCTTTGTTTTTGTTTTCAAAATTGTTTCAGCTCTTCTACTTCCTTTGGCCTTTCCATATAAATTTTAGCATAACGTTGTCTATATCTACAAAAAATCTTGTTGATATTTTGATAGGAATTGGTTAAAGCTGTATAGCAATTTGGGGAAAATTGACATCTTTACTGTGTTGTCTTCCAATTTGTGAACATGGAATATCCCTTCATTCATTTAGATCTTCTTTAATTTCTTTTGTCAGTGTTGTGTCGTTTTCAGCATACAAATTCTGTACATGTTTTGCTTGATTTTCGCCTAAGAATTTTTGAGCAATAGTTAATTGTATTGTATTTTTAATTCCAGGGTCCATGTGTTCATTGCTGGTATATATAATATAAATGCAATTAATTTTTATGTGTTGATCTTGTTTTGAGACCTTCCTGAACTCACACATTAGTTCTAGGAGTTATCCTTTTCATGTAGACAAATAGAGATATTTTTACTTACTTTTTTCTCTAATGTGCATGCCTTTTATTTCATTTTCTTATCTTAATGGACTAACCAGAGCATCCAGTAGTGTTTTTGTTTCTGTTGTTTTTTTTAATTGAGATATATTTGACATACAACATTGTGTAAATTAAAGGTGTACAGCATATTGATTTGATACAAGCAGTGAAGAGAGCAGACTTCCTTGCTTTGTTTCCAATCTTTGTGGGAAACTATTCTGTTTTCATCATTAAATGTGATATTAGATGTAGGTTTATTTTTGATGTTCTTAATCAACTTGGGAAAGGGCCCTTCTATTTCTGATGGTCCGAGTTTTTTTAATCACGAATGGGTGTTGAATTTTGTGAAGTGCTTTTTCTGTATCAAATGATATAATCATGATTTTAATTAATTGTTTGTTTTGATATAATTATATATTCACATGCAATCGTAAGAAATAATTCAAATAGATCCATGTACCCTTCAGTCAGCTTCCCCTAATGATAACATCTTGCAAATGTATAGTACAATATAACAACCAGGATGCTGCCATTGCTACAGTCAAGGTACAGAACATTCCCATCACCACATGTGTCCCTCACGGTCCTCATATATGGACACATCCACTTCCTTTCCACAGACACCCCCTCCTTAAGCCTTGGTAACCGCTAATTAGCCTATTTCTGTAGTTTTGTCATTTCGAGAATGTTACATAAATGGAATCCCACAGTATGTAAGTTTTGGGGATTGGCTTATTTCTCACTCAGCATAATATTCTGCAGATTTATTCAGATCATTGTATATCACAATAGTCATATCTTTTTTATTGCTGACTAGTATTCCATGATATACCATTGCTTCACCATTCATTCATTGAAGGATTTCTAGGTTGTTTCCAGTTTGGGGCTATTATGAACAAAGCTACTATAAACACTCATTTGCACATTTTTATATGAACCCAAGTCTTCATTCCTCTAGGATAAATACCCAGGAGTACAATTGCTAGCTCATATATTAGTCATGTATTTAGTTTTTTTTTAAGAAACTGCCAAACAGATTTTCAGAGTGGCTGAACCATTTTTATTCTTACAAGCAATGTATGAGTGATCCCTTTTCTCCCATTATAGCCAGTATTTGGTATTGTCAGTTTTTTTTGTTGTTTTTTGAAGAATTGATTTTAATTGCAGTTGACATACAGTGTTATAATTACACAATGATTCAACATTTATATACCTTACAAAGTGATCACCATAAGTCTAGTAACTACCTGTCACCATCATAGTTACGATATTATTGACTATGTTCCCTGTACTGTACATTACATCTCTGTAACTTATTTTATAACTGGAAGTTTGTACTTCTGAATCCTTTTCTGTCCATTCCACTTCCTCCCCTCTGGAAACCATCAGTTTGTTCTCTGTATCTACATGTTTGAAATAAGACATGATCATTACAGAGAGGAGATTTTTCCTTGGAAACAAACTGATGACTGTAGCAACATCTTTAAAGTACTGAAAGGAAAAAAGCCAAACCTATCATCCTAGCATTCTATATGCAGTGAAAATATCTGTAAAAGAAATCACTATTTTTTAATAAAGGTGAAATTTGCATAATAATCCAGTGGCGTTGATTACATTTGCAGTGCTCTAAACCTTCACCTCTATCTAGTTCCTAAACATTTAGATCACCTCCAAATAAAATTCCATTCTTATTAAGTAGCTAGTCCCCATTCTCCCCTCCTCCTCGCCCCTGGCAACCACCAATCTGCTTTCTGTCTCTATGGATTTACCTATTCTGGATATTTCACATAAATGGAATCATCACACAATTTATGACCTTTTGTGACTGACTTCTTTCACTTAGCACAATGTTGTCAAGTTTCATCACACTCTATCATAGGTGAGTACTTCACTGCTTTGTATGGCTAAATCATTGTCCACAGTAAGGATATACCAAAGTTTGTTTATCCACTTAGACATTGATGGACATTTACGTTCTTTCCACCTTTTGGTTCTCATGAATAATGCTGCTGTAAACATTTGTGGAGAAGTATTTCAGTACCTACTTTCAATTTTTTTGGTTATATACCTAGAAGTGGAATTACGGGATCAGATGATAATTCTAGACTTAATTTTTTGAGGGACCACTGAACTGTTTTCCACAGCAGCTGTAACTTTACCTTCCCACCAGCAATGTGCAAGCAATGTCTCTACATTCTTGCCAGCACTTGTTATTTTCCTTGTGAGAAGTGGTATGTCATGGTTTTGATTTACCTTTCCCTAACACTTAATGATACTGAGCATCTTTACATGTGGTTGTTGGCCATAAGTATATCTTTGGAGAAATGTCTATTCAAGTCCGTTGCCCATTTTTTGTTTTGTTTGTCTTATTGTTGAGCTGTAGAGTTTTAAATATATTCTAGAAACTAGATCCTTATCAGACATATGATTTGCAAATGTTTTCTCCCATTCTGTAGGTTGTCTTTTTCACTTTCTTCATAATGTCCTTTGATACATAAAAGTTTTTAGTTTTGATGAAGTCCAATTTATCTATTTCTGTTGCTTGTGCTTTGGTGTATCTAAAAATCCATTGCCAAATCTAACGCCCTAAAGAGTTTTCCTTGTTTTTCTTCTACATGTTTTACAGTTTCAGCTCCTATGTTCAGGTCATTGACCAATTTTCAGTTGATTTTTTTTCATTTTTATTATTAGTTTCAGGTGTACAAAACAATATAATAGTTATACATTTCAGGTGATTTTTGTATATGGTACGTTGTAAGGGTCCAACTTCATTCTTGTGCATGTGACTATCCTTCTGTCCCAGCACCATTTGTTAAATAAATTATTCTTACCCCCACTGAATTATCTTGCCACCCTTTTTGAATATCAATTGTTTATAGACTTATGACTTTATTTTTGGATTCTCAGGTCTATTTTTTTTTTTGAGGGCAGTGTCACTGGCCCTCATATGTGGGACCCGAACCAGGGCCGCTGGTTTCCCAAGCCAGTGCTTAACCACCGCGCCACTCGGCCAACCCTGGTTTCTCAGGTCTATTGCATTGGCTTATATATGTCTGTTTTTATTACAACATTTTTTTCATTACTGAAGCTTTGTACTAAGCTTTTAAATTGGAAAGTGTGAATCTTCCAACTTGGTTCTTCTTTTTCAATGTTGTTTGGAGGTAATCATTTTTATTCTTTTGCCTGTTAATATGATGATTAATGTGGGTTGACTTTTGAATATTGAACCAGCCTTACATCCCTAGAATATACCCAACTTGATCATAGTGTATAATTCTTCTTAGAAATTGCTAAGACTTTGTTAAGGATTTTTGTGTCTATATGCATGAGAAATATTAGTCTATAGTTTTCTTATTTTGTACAGTTTTTATCTTTGCTGTCAGAATAATACAGTGAGTTGGGAAGTGTTCCTTCCTCTTCTATTTTCTAAAAAGATTATGTAGGATTGGTGCTAATTCTTCTTTAAACAATTGGTATAATTCTCTAATGAAATCATCTGACCTTGGTCTTTTCCTTTTCTGCATTTTTTTTAAATTATGAATTTATTTCTTGAATAATTACAAGGCTAGTCAGATTATTTCATACTGGGTGAATTTTGGTAGTTTGAGCTTTTAATCAGTGATTTTTTTTTTTTTTAGCTGAGCCATCCTGCCACCTGTTGCCAGCTCATTGGCAACTCAGCTCGGGCTGGCATCGAACCGCCGTTGCTCAGAGCTCAGCTCGCACTCTTGAGCGAGCTCTTAACCAACTGAGCCACTCGGCCGGCCCGGTAGTTTGAGCTTTTAGAATAATTGGTCCATTTCATCGAATTTGCAGATTTGTGTGTAGAATTGTTTGTAGTGTTCCCTTATTATCTTTTACATGTCTACATAGTCAGTAGTAATATCCCCCTTTTCATTCCAGTATTGGTAATTTGTGTCTTTTTTTTTTCCTTTGTTAGTCTTTCTAGAGTCTTGTCAATTTTATTATTTTGTCAGAGATCTACATTTTTTTCCAATTAAGTTTCAATATTTTTTTTGTTTTCAATATAATTTTAATAACAATATCTGTTTTTTATATTCCCTTCCTTCTGTTTGCTTTCAGTTTCTTTTGCTCTTCTTTTTCTTGGATTCCCTAGGTGTAAACTTATATTATTGATTTTAGACTTTTCTTCATTTCTATTGTAAGCATTTAGTGCTGTAAATTTCCTTCTCAGCATACCTTTTACATATGTTCCACAAGTTTTGATATATTCCATTTTTATTCAGTTCAGTAGTTTTTTTGTTTTTAATTTATTTTTCAATTATAGTTGACATACATTCTTTAGTTTCAGGTGTACAACAAAGCGATTAGACATTTGTGTACCTTACAAAGTGATCACCCCAATAAGTCTAGTTCATTGTATTTTTTAAAATTTCTCTTGAGAACTCCTCACTGACTAATGAATTTTTTTTTAAGTGTGTTGTTTAGTTTTCAAGTGTTTGGAGATTTTCCTGTTGTCTTTCTGTTATTCTTTCTTAATTTGATTCCGTTATAGTCAGAGAAAACACCATGTATCATTTCAATTCTTTTAAAATTTTGTGGATTGTTTGGTACTCATAGTCTAGAATGTCTATCTTGGTATGTATTCCTTGGGTGCTTGAAAATAATGTATTTTTTACTGTTTTTTGATGGTGTGTTCTATAATTGTCCATCAGACTCTGTTAGGTGATAGTGTTGTTGAATTCTTTTATATCTTGCTAATTTTTTTTTTGTTTAATTGTTCTGTCGATTGTTGAGAGAGGATGTTGAAGTCTCCACCAAAAAAGGGAATGTAATTTTTCTATTTCTCCTTTCAGTTCTTTCATTTTTTTGCTTCATATATCATGTAGCTCTGTTGTTTGGTGCATGCACATTTAGGATTACTATGTCTACTTTGTGTATTGATCATTTTATCATTATGTAATGCCCTTCTCTGTCCCTGGTAATTTCCTTTGTTCTGAAGTTTATTTTATCTGCTATTACTAGAGCCACTGCTGGTACTTTTTAAAAAAATTAACATTTGCATGACATATCTTTTTCCATCCTTTATTCTTTCAACCTGCCCATATCATTATATTTGAGATGAGCATCTTGAAGACAACATATAGCTGGATCATGTTTTATTATCCACTTTGCCAGTCTCTGTGTTTCTATTGGTGTATTTAGATGGTTTTCACTTAATGTACTTACTGATAATTTAGTTCTTAATTTTCCCAATTTATTTTTATTTTCTGTTTGTTCTCTGTTTTTCTTTTTCTTTTTCTTGACCTCCTGTGGATCACAGGAACATTTTTCAGAATTCCATTTGATGAGTCTTTTTTTCTTTTTCTTTTTTTATTAGTTTCAGGTGTACAACACAATGCAATAGTTATACTCTTTACCCCCCAAAGTGAAAACCCCCTCCCCCAGTACGCCACCCCACTCCCTCCCCCATATCATACATATCCATCACAACTCCCCTGATTCCCCTCCACAGTATACTCCACATCCCGTGACCATCCACATATTCAGTTGCAGTTGGCATACAATACTATACAACATCAGCTTTAGGTGTACAGTACAGTGATCAAGCCTCTACTCCATCCATGAAGTGGTCTCCCTAACAAACCATGTGACTATCTGACACGCCACAAAATTTTTACAACATTATTATATTCCCCAAACTGTGTTTCATATCCCTGTGGCAATATTGTAGTTGTCTATTTATGCTGTCTAATCCCTTCCCCTTCCCCCCATCCCCACCCCCTTCCCAACTAGCAACCCTCAGTTTTTTCTTTACATCTACGAGTCTGTTTACTTTGATCGTTCACTCAGCTCTTCAGAGTCCACACACAAGTGAGATCACATGGTACCTGTCCCTCTCCGACTGACTTATTTCTTGCAACATAATAGTCTCTTCACAACATTATCGATTACATTCCCAGAACTGCCCCCATATCCCTGCGGCAACATTGTAGTCCCACATACACTGTCCAAAACCTTTCCCCTCTCCCTCTTCCCCACTCCCTCCCAGCCAGCAACCATCAGTTTTTCCTTTATATCTGCTTGATATGACTTCAATCTTCTTAAATTGTCTCTCTGGGTTAGCTTGTTTACCCCTTTCTTTTGTTTAAAAAAGCCCTTTTAACATTTCTTGCAATGCTGGCTTGGTGGTAATGAATTCCTTAAGCTTATTCTTTTCTGAGAAGCTCTTTATTTCTCCTTCAATTTTAAGTGATAGCCGTGCTGGGTAGAGCAATCTTGGTTGTAGGCTGTCATTTTGTGTCACTTTGAATATCTCCTGCCACTCCCTTATGGCCTGCAGAGTTTCTGTAGACAAGTCAGCTGTTAGTCTAACAGGAGTTCCTTTGTATGTAACCTGCTGTCTTTCTTGTGCAGCCTCTAGGATTCTATCTCTGTCTTTAACCTTTGCCATTTTAACTATGATGTGTCTTGGTGTGGACCTGTGTTGGGTTCAGCTTGTTTGGAACCCTCTGCACTTCCTGGGCATGTATGTTGATTTCCTTTACCAGGGTAGGGAAGTTTTCAGTCATTATTTTTTCAAATACATTTTCAACCCCTTGCTTCTTCTCTTCTCCTTCTGGTATCCCTATGATTCGAAGGTGGTTGCGCTTCACCTTGTCCCATAGGGCTCTTAAACTATTTTCATTGTTTTTTATTCTTTGGTGTTTTTGCTGTGCCAACTGGGTGAGTTCTGCTATTTTGTCTTCCAAATCGCTGATCTGCTCCTCTGCTTCATCTACTCTACTGGTGATTCCTTCGAGTGTGTTCTTCATTTCAGTTATTGTATTCTTTAGTTCTAACAGGTTGTTTTTTATGGTTTCCCTATCCTTCTTTATGTCCTCGCTAAGTTCCTTAAACATTCTTATCATCAGTGTTCTAAACTCTGTCTCTGAAAGGTTGGATCCCTCTGTTTCATTTGGTTCCATTTCTGGAGGTTTCTTCTGATCTTTTACTTGTGACATGTTTCTTTGTTTCCCCATTCTGGCTGTCACTCTGGGACTGCTTTGATGTATTAGATAGACCACCAGGAGAGCCCTGGCTGGATCATGCAGGCACACAGCTCATGGCCCAACACTCCCAGGAAAACTCCCAGTCTCAGCCTGTCCCAATCAGCCGCTCGCAGATCAGGCCGAGCAGCCCGACAACCAATCACCAGCCTGGCAACTCTGTAAGCGGAGTGCGGAGAGCGGGGACTCGAGGCGGCTTGCGCACTCCCGGGTCTCAGTGAGCAGCCTGTTGGAGCCGGATCACTCCCACTAGGCGTTTCCCTGGCAACGCAACACAAGCTGAGCGGAGGGTGGGTATCCGAGGTGGCTTGCGCACTCCCGGGTCTCAGTGAGCAGCGTGTTGGAGCCGGAGGGCACCCGCCCTGCGTTTCCCTGGCAACGCAGTATAAGCCGGGAGGAGGGTGGGATCCAAGGCCGCAGGCGCATGCGCACACGCACATGCACTTCTGCGTCAATTCCACCAGACCAATGAGGTCCCGGACCTGATTCTCTGTGGGAGGGCCCAAGCCTGACAAAATGGCGCCCTCCCTACACCACTCGCGTGCAGGCTCCGCACCACAGGAACAATAATCCAAAAATCTCCAGCCTTTGCACCAAAGGTGCTCAGCTCAGTCCGTCCCCGCAGGCTCCCGGCTCACACAGCCACTCCCTCCACCAGGAACCAGGTAAGAGCTCACCGGCGAGCAAGCCCGGGCGCCGGCCCCACTGATTCTCCAGCCGCTCTTAGCCTCACCGAGCTGAGCAAAGAGAGTCCTCACTAATTTACTGCCGGCTATCTTAGAACTCCTCTTCCCGGCAAAGGAGCTCTGGGCTGGTGAGCTTGGAGTGCGGCCGGAGGGTCTCTACCCCAACCAGACAAGCTTCCCACGGCTGGGGCCTCCCTCCCGGGGCTCTCCCTCTCTCGTCTCTGCCGGTCCTACCAGACCCGACGTGGCTTCCTCTTTAAGTTCTTCGTTTAGTGGTTCTGTTCCTCCAGTGTTCCGGGGACCTCCAGGGTTGAATGCTGTATAATTTGCTTGTAATTTTGGTGTGATCCTGGGAGGCAGTTAGCACAGCATCTCTCTATTGTGCCATTTATTTATTTATTTATTTATTTATTTATTTATTTTGAGGGCAATGTCACTGGCCCTCATATATGGGACCGAACCGGGGCTGCTGGCTTCCGAAGCCAGCGCTTAACCACCACGCCACTCGGCTGGCCCCTGCGCCATTTTATTTGATGATTCTTATAGAGTGTTTTTGTGTGTTCTTTTACTATAGCATTTTTAGTGGTTGCTCTAGGTATTACATCATATATACATAACAGTCTACTAGTGTTAACATGTTACCATTTACAGTGAAATATAGAAACCTTTCTTATCTTTACACCACTTTACCCTCCTCTGTTTATAATGTAATTGTATTACATATTTTCCTTATACATTTAGAGCCACAGCATGCAGTGTTACAATTGGTGCTTCAAGTATCAAAGGTAATTTAGAAATCATGACAAAAGAAGGAAGGTCTATTGTATTTACATATATATATATATATATCTTTCAATTGTTCTTTCTTCTTTTGTGATGTCTAAAATTTTCTTACAAATTGCTTTCTGTTTAGAGAACTTCCTTTAGCCGTTCTCTTAGGAGAGGTCCTTTGTTAACAAATCTTCTTAGTTTTCCTTCATCTGAGAATGTCTTGATTCCCCTTCTATACCTGAAGCCTATTTTCACTAGGTATAGGATTCTGGGTTGACAGTTCTGGTATTTCAGCACTTATTTAGATCTTCTGTTTTAGCTGACTTCCTCTGACTAATTCTCCATCAGGGAATGGGGGCACCATCGCATTTCTGCCATGTGTGTATAGAAGTCCAGGTTCCCCACCTAGCCTTCATTGACACGAGGGAGGTTTGGGCTCCTCATTACTGCTGAACAGTAGTGATAGTTACAGCTCCCCACTAGGCTTCCATTGATGCCACCCTTGCTGGAATGGGAAGGAGTGCCTAATTCTCCCCATGTGATCTCCATCAACATTGGCAGGGGTGGGATGTGGACTGATTACCTGAGTCTCTGTTAGGCCTACTCTGACACAACCCTAGTGGGGACAGGGCGAGATGAATCATTACTGCCAGGTGGGGTGAAGTCTAGGTCCTCAGTTAGCCTTTGCTGATGGGACTGGTAGGGACCACATTTTTTTCTGTGGTGTTTAGTTGAATTAGAGCAGTTCCTGTTTAAAAAAAAAAAAGTTTTCTGTCTTGGTAGGCTGCCCCTTTCCTGGTCCTTGGTCTAAAGAAATTAGGCTTTTGTTGGGGCCTTTTTGTCTAAGCCCATTGGCATTTTGGGTTGCAGCCTTTTTAGGATCTGTGAGGCAAAAAGAAAACCCAGGGAAGGGCCAGCTGAGTGGCTCAGTGGGTTAAGAGCTCACTCAAGAGTGCGAGCTGAGCTCTGAGCAACAGCAGTTCAATGTCCAACCCGAAGTGAGCTGCCCTGAGATGCCAACAGGTGGAAGGAAGGCTCAGCTTAAAAAAAAAAAAAAGAAAAGAAAACCCAGGGAAATCACCACCAGGTCATTCCTCAGATCCTAAGGATCCTATTCAGTCTACCTTTTCCTCTCCAACTTTAAGGGTCTTCTCTTTTTTAAAATAATTGTTTATTTTTAAAATTAGAGTTGACATAAAATATTATGTTAGTTTTAGGTGTACAAAATAGTGATTACACATTTACATAACTTACCAAGTGATCACTCTGACAAATCTAGGACCTATCTGATACCATACGTAATTATTACAGTACTATGGACTATATTCCCCATGCTGTACTTTATATCCCATGACTATTTTGTAACTACCAGTTTATGCTTCTTAATTCCTTCCCCTTTTTCACCCATCTCCACAGCCCTGCTCTCATTGGGCAACCATCAAAATGTTCTCTGTATCTATGAGTTTGTTTCTATTTTATTTGTTCATTTATTTTATTGTTTAGATTCCACATATTAGTGAAATCATATGGCATTTGTCTTTGCCTGGCTTACTCCACTCAGCACAATACCCTCTAAGTCCTTCCATGTTCTTTCAGATGGCAAGGTTTCACTTTTTTTATGGCTGAATAATATTCTATTGTATGTATGTACCACTTCTTTGTTATCCATTCACCTATTGATGGACACTTACGTTCCTTCCATATCTTGGCTATTGTAAATAATGATGCAATGAACATATGGATGCATATGTATTTTGAAGTTAGTGTTTTGGGTTTCTTCACATAAATATCCAGAAGTGGAATTGCTGGGTCCTTCTTTGTCTCTTGTTATAGTCTTTGTTTTAAAGTCTATTTTGTCAAACATAAATATTGGTACCCCAGCTTTTTTTTTTTTTTTGAGGGCAGTGTCACTGGCCCTCATGTGGGACCCAAACCAGGGCTGCTGGCTTCCCAAGCCAGCTCTTAACCACCGCGCCACTCAGCTGGCCTGATACCCCAGCTTTTTTTTGTTTCTATTTTCATGAAATATCTTTTTCCATCCCTTTACTGTGTGTGTGTGTGTGCGCACGTGCACACCTTTTCATCTGAAGTGAGTCTCTTGTAGGCAGCAAATGTAAGGGTCTTGTTTTCTTATCCATTCAGCCACCCTATGTCTTTTGATTGGAGCATCAAACCATTTACATTTAAGGTAATTCTTGATAGATATGTAGTTATTGCCATTTTATTATTCATATTTTTGATCTTCTTCTCCTTCTAGAAGTGCCTTTAACATTTACTGTAATAGTGCTTTGGTGATGATGAACTCCTTTAGCTTTTTCTTGTCTGGGAAGCTCTTTATCCTTCAGTTTTAAATGATAGCTTTGCTGGGTAGAATAACCTTGGTTGTAAGTCCTTGCTTTTCATCCCATTGAGTATTTCTTGCCAATCCTTTCTGTCCTGCTAAGTTTCTGTTGAGAAATCAGCTGACAGTCTTATTGGAGCTTCCTTGTAGATAACTAACTGCTTTTCTCTTGCTGCTTTTTTTTTAATTTTTTTTTTTTAGGGCAGTGTCATTGCCCCTCACATGCGGGACCCGAACCGGGGCCGCTGGTCTCCCAAGCCAGCACCCTGGCTGCCTCTCTTCGTTTCTGTGTTTTAGGTGGGTCTTCTACAACTCTTGGGCTTGGTAGAGTGGCTTTAAGTAGTAGGTGATTTGCGGAGCCCAGAGGCACACTCTCCCTGGTCACCTGTGCTTGGTGCTCCATGGGGTGTCCCATGTGTGGGTTGTGTATGTTCTCCTGTTGTAGTTGAGCCTTGGTGGCTGTTTGTAAGGCAATAGGAAGGGCTGGCCCTCAGGCTGATTGAATGTGAGGACTGGCCATGACTACAGTGGAGAAGCTATTGTGCAGGGGCTGACCCTTCAGAGCAGGATTCACTTTAGCAGGGCTCTGGTGCCTGCCAAGCTTGCCCTTTGGGTTGTCAATTGTGGTGGTGGTTAGGTGGTGCTCTAGTTTGGTGTGAAGCTAGCCACTGGGTATGTTGATTCTGAGGCCTCTTGGGAGGGGCTGTGGTGCAGATCAATATCAGTTGCTGCCTGTGCCCTGCCCAGGGCCACTTGGTATGAGCTACAATGTTATCTGCAGATGGTTGCCACTTATGTTGGTCTTGGAGGTCCCCAGGAGAGGCTAAGCTTGAACTTGTGTCAGCTGATGCTAGTGCTGCGCTTGGGGATTGGTGAAGAAAAACAAGAGTTATAGGGCACACTGAGACCAGATGCTGCTTGATTGGGTTTGTGAACCTTTGAAGATTTGGGAATGTACACAGTATGAGTCAAGACAGGCCGTTTGTATGGAAAAGCCACTGGAAGTGCCTTGGGTAGGCCCGAAAGTTAGGTGGGTCAGGAGTCTCAGGGAATCACCACGGCAGAGCAAAGAATGGTGTTAGGTATATGGATGGAGATTCAGACATGGTGGTTGCCTGTGTGTGCAGGCCAGCGGGGATGGCTCAACAGAGGAACAATGGCTTCTGCCAATACTTCTATCCGGGAGGAAGCTGCCCCTCCAGCCCTCTCTCTGAAGCCAGATGATTCAGTTCCTCCTATATGTCCCTGGTGCCTTTCGAGCTACTGCCCCAGTGCTAGAGCTCAGAGCCAATGAGTCTGTCAGTCAAGTACACCCATGTGTAAGCCCTTTCAGAGGAATATCTGGGATTCCAGCAGCCCTCCATCTCATTCAGCCACAGTCTCTACTGGTTTTAACAGCCAGAATTTATGGGGACATCTCTTCTTAGCACTGGAATCCTGGGCTGGAGAGTCTGGTGTGAGGCTGGGACCCCTCAGGGGCCACTTCTACAGCTGAAATATCCCTCCAGATTTTTAACCACCACACGTGAATGTGGGACCAGCCTGTTTCACATCTCCCTCCCTTCTACCAGTCTCAAGGTGGCTTCTTCTGTATATCCTTAGTTATAGGACTTCTCTTCAGCTAGACTTCAGGTGATTCTTGATGATGGCTGTTTTGTAGTTTGATTGTAATTTTGATGTGTTCTGGGAGGTGAACACAGCATTTATCTACCCCATCACGTTGACTAGAAGCCAACGGTCTTCTTAGGTTTGTTTTATATATAGTGTCTAGAGGTTTTAGTTGTACTCAGTAGGAAATTGGAAAAGTAATTCTTCATTTTTCCAGAGGCAGAAGTCATTTTTCCAGAGCCTGATTCTGTACTACCAAGGAGAGTTATGGGAAGGAGACTTTCCCTCATGTATGAATGCCTCAGTAGAGCTCTTATTTCATGTCTGCATCACGAAAAACAATGAAATAAAACAAATCAAAATTGGAAAAAAAAACAGCTTTACCTGAGTTTGCACATGTCTGCTCATCTGTCATGGAGGGTACACACTCAGCCTTGCTCACATCCTTCTCGGTTAGGTTTTTATAAACCAGTGCACTGGGGTTCCATGAGCCCCTTCCAACATCCATGGCTCCCTTCCACTAACTGTCAGGTTTTGAACTGTTAGCTCACTTGGCTGGGTGCTAACAGGGGCAGGAGTGGGAGTTGCTCCTTCTATGGGCCTTAAAATTTACTCTACTAGAGCTGAAGGAGCTGGCTTAAGCCATCACCTGACCCCACCACCATGGTTTTCATATAAGAAAGTTGTGTCAAGAACAGAAGAGTTTTTACCCAGGTCTCACTGCATATCATACAAAGCAAAACCAGACCTAGAACCCTGCCTTTAAGCTCAATGTGATTTTAGTTACATCGGGCTCTTTCTCCACCCATCCCTCGGCTCTCCAGTGAAATTTGCTCAGCCTCATGGCTAGAGACTGCCATCTCATCCCTTCCAAGTGCCTCCCAGAAGTTCCCTTCATCACTGGGGGAGGGAGGAGCATAGTGAGGGTGGTAGGGTGGGAAGAGAGACAGGAATAGGAATGTGGCCCACTCTGCCCAAATCTGTCCTCAGAGTAAAGTTTGTGATTCACGCGGTCAGTGGTCTCATCTTCGAATCTGAAAGACAGTGTACTTTTTGTCTCCCTAAGCCCTTTTGTCTAGGTCGTTTGGGAGGCGCCTTGGAGAGTCAAGAATAAAATTGCAGGTCAAACAATGGATGACTGGAAAAATCGGCTTGTAATCAAGAGCATGCTTCCCCATTTCGCCATGGTGGGAAATCGTCAGGAGCCCAGAAAGCTCCAGGAATCGGTCAGACAATGGGCTATTGGAGGGAGGGGGGTGTTGAATGCTTCTAATCTTAAACCTGAATGTAAGATGTATTACTGAAATTCTGTGTGCAAATTTGATGGCAGGGAACCAACCCAAAAGGAACTGGAATTTGACCTAGAAAAGATATAGGAGATGAGCTGATTTTGCCCTTTGTGAGTTTCTGAAAGAGTAGGATATACAATCCAAGGCTCCATCTGGATTCCCAGTGCAGTGATCTCTGCACTGCACTCCTTCAGATAGAAAGGGAGGAGGGCGTGGGGTGAGAGGGAAGAAAAGCCTGCCTTTTCTCTTCATAGAAACCAGGAATGTGGGAATGACAGGCATTAGATGTATTGCATTAGCTTTGTAGTACCACTGAGAACATGAAGCTAGTGAGTAGGGCAGAGAAAGAGATTCCCATTAACTCTCTGGCCCTTGTGTCCTTTTAAAAACTCATTTGACAAATTTCTACTTCCCTCCCTTGGAACTCAGACATTATCCATGTGTCTGAAACTCAGGGTTAGGGATTCCAGTAGTAGTTCTAGGAGCCAGGATTACTGGAGGGGCCAGGAGAGCCATTGGTTAGTTTAATTTGACAATAAAAGCCTGCAACATCACCATTCTACCAAGATTAGTTCAGTTGGTAGGAGTTGCAGCAAACACAATGGCTGTTATCTCAGTGTACTAGGTCCACAGACCTAATCTCCAAATGAATAGAGCAGAGAGGAAATGGTTCTTATAGAACTGTGGGTCTGCTTCCTTCCTGTTCAAACAACTGGGAGCTCAGGGCTCTGAGGTAATGTCATTTTACATAACTAGAGGGCCCGCTTCTTCAATTCCAAGAGCAATCTACTTTCAGTAAGTCAGCTTTCTATTTAGTTTAGGATTCATTCTCTTAGGTGCACAGGGGTGGTGGGAGGTTGTTGAAGCCTTGCTTCTCTTTTTTTCCTCATGTCTTCCACCAACAATGCATTGAGAATGTGATATCAAATTGAGTATATAGACATTTAGAAAACTTTGTTTACTGGAGTTCCAGCTCTCACAGAGATGGCAGTCAGATGGAGCAATTACTTGGCCAGCAGCCTGTTCTGCAAATTGTGAGCCCTTCAGTCAGGCATCATCTAGAAGTCAATCTTTAACCTCCATCCCAATTACCATTTTCTGTCTTGCTTTTCTTTTATGGTCAGCAAGTGAGTCAGTGAAGGAGAACCTCTTGGTAATGCATCCCGAGCCCACGATCAGTTTTGGCATGACTCTCAGTTTCTCCTTTGTATCATACTTGTTTCTACTCCTAGGAGAAAAGAGTAGGTGGGTTGCAGTTGCAGGGTCCTTGTCCCCTTTTCCTCAGGGGCCCCACCAATACCTATTTATAAAGTGTGACTTGTAAATAACTGCTTTGGTTTTGATCAGCATAGAGCTCAGTGCTAGAAGAGTTTTCCTTAGATGGGTCCTTTGAGTGGCCATTGTGCCCTCACTGTGAAGAAGTTGCTCAGGCCACTTCCAGGCTTGGCTTTTCTTTGTGGATGACCTTTAGAGCCCTTTTTAAGCCTTGCCAAAAATTAACCTTTATAATGTTAGAGTGATATCTTGGACTTGATCAAAATCAGCCCTTCTCCCTCCTCCATGGCACACCTTGTTCTCTGTCCTTGGCTCTGAGTGACCTGTTTCTGAAGCGCCAAGCTGTCCTAGAAGACCCAGGATGTGCCCCAGTTGAGGGGATCCAAAAATATGCCTCAGGCTCCAAAAGCAACTCACTCAGATGAGTCCTTTACACAGTAAAAACCACGTATGTCTTCTGGAAAGATGCATATGGTTTCTGAAGGAGACGACAGTGAGGGTGCCCACAGCTTTGTCCGGGTCCTACCGTAGGTATGCATGGAGCCTGTGTAAGCCAGATGCTGCTGCTATCATCAGTCAGCAGGCAGGACAGCTCCTGGTTTGAGCACAGTGAATGTACATGGCTGGTCAATCCCTGTAGCCTCAGGAAGATACCTGGTGCTAACCTCAAGCTCTGCTGTACTCACTGAGGATCTCAGCAGCCCTAGAGTTTGCCAACTGAGGGACAGAGATGGGTAGATTCAAAGCAGAATGGCCTGTCAGTTCGTTCATCACGAAACCTGCTGTCCGAACAAGTTATTTCCGGGCCCAGGATGTGAGCAGTCGCAGATCCTGTCGAGGAGCTGGGCTTGCGCTTCCAGGGTGTGGCCTGACCTGGAGCTCAGATATTTTTGTTGCTTGCTGTCCCTCTGATGCTTCCTAATGCCCAGGCATGACAACCTGCTCCCTAGTCCCAGTCCCAACCTGCACACCACTCTCCCCGCTCCTGCAAGCATCCTCAACTTGGAGATCTCATTTAGACACTCAGCTTACCTGGTTCCCTTGTCCTTTCATAAAAAAACAAGCTAACCAAAAAAAAAAATACAACCAAGCAAACAAACCATGTTTCAAGTCAAGGTCTGTTAATAAAATTCTGTCAGTTCCAAAGGAGAGATTTGTGAACAGCCCTGGGATGTCCATGTGAATAATTGACACACCCTTGCAGGAAAAAAATCCATCTGATATGTGATGATTGTTCTTGGCCTAAGACCAGGATTCAGGACACCTAGATTCTCGTCTTGCATCTGCTCCTAACTACCTATGGGGCTTTGTCCATCTTTTGCCCTCCCCGAGGACAAAGGTCAAATGAACCAGGAGTAAGAATAGCCACTTTTAATTGAGCATTGACTAGCTCCAGGCACTTGCTAAGCATTTGGTTGGCATTATCTCCTGTAGTCCTTAGAATAACCTTGAGATGAAGAGGCTATCTCCAGGAAACTGAGGCCAATAGAGATGAAGCCATTTGGCCAAACTGAGCTGAGAGCCTGCTGTTGTCACCCCTGTACTCTGCTGCCTCTCAGATCTAAAGTACATTGAAAATCACAAAGCGCTGAACACATATCAGGCAGGAGTAGTCATCACAAGAAATCTCAGCAATGCAAGTAACCTTTCCAGCATTTTTTCGTTCATTCAGCAGCATGATTGCTTAATGACTCTTGTGATCGGGAGAAAAGAGGAATTTTACCTTTTGAACATTTGGGCAGCCACCCAAGGTTAATAAGGCACCCAGTCTCCGCAGTTAGTCTATGGAGTTTTAACAGGAGGCAAAAGGCAGAACGTTCGGTCCTTCCCTTTGAAGTTAAGATCTCCGTTCCTCCCCCAGATCGGTGGGTCTATTGATTACTAGTGCGAGAATGTCTAAAGCATTAGCACTCCAGATGCGAGCGCTCCAGAGCCTGCATGGAATGGGAGGGAATTCAGTGTGTACATCACGTATTGTCTCTGTCTCAGTTGACACCCCACTGCAAGTTGCAAAGATTCCCCGGCTCTGAGCAGTCACCTATTTCTGTTCACAAGGCAGTGCCAGACCAAATGGGGGTGCTGAGGGCATTAGACCGACAGTTGGAGAAGGAAGGAAACACTGTGCTCATTGCTCATGCTGTGTCTCGTCATTTAATGACAATAGTGGCTCACTCTATAGGTTACAGTGAGTTGGCACACCTGCTATTCCTTCTGAGCTTCCTAACCATTCTCTCTCTTGATGGACGAGGACACCAAGGTCTGAGACATCCAGTGACCTGCCGAAAGATGCCCACTGAGAAGGTGGGAAACTACATCCCCATTTGGGTGGTCCCTAGTGCAGCCTGTTTGTACCCACAGCATGATCGAAACCAACTCCTCATCCTGTGTTCTTCTTACCTCTAAATGCAAGTGGGGCTAAGGAAGGGGACAGAGAGAGGAGGCCTGAGTGTAACAGGGAATGTGTAGACTTGGATGGCTATAAAAATACTGGCCTCATTCTAGCTGGCCCCCTTCTTTAGACTAGTGACCGTGGAAATACCCAGCAGGAGGAGGCCTGTTCACCTCTTGTGGGGCATGTGATTGGGTGTAGGGTCTGTACCCATCATTCTTAGAGGCACAAGGCTATTCCTTGTAATCAGGAGACCTCAAATTTGACCCCAGGATGGTAACTTCAGCTTTTTGAGATCTTCAGCAAGTCCCTTTCCTCTAGAGGCCCCATTTCTGGGGTCCTTCCTGTGTGCCCAGCCCTGGCCTAGACCTGGGGCAACAATAGTTCACAGTCAAGGAGCAAATGCCTCCCCTGGGAACAACTCGGTCCTGTTCTGTAGTTCTACTTGTTCCCCTCTGGAACCTAGGGGGGGCTCTGTCATGTCAGCTGTTTTGTATGTATTAGCTCATCTACTCCTGTCACGTGGGATTAATAGTCCCAGTTCACCAGCCAGGAGACTGAGGCTCGGAGAGGATATGGGCTTTCCCGGTGTTACACAAGTCAGTCGGCGGGAAATTCAGACTGCAAACCTAGGCGCCCTGACTCGGAAGATCTTCCCTGTCTGCTGCTTCCCATTCTCAGCTTAGGAGCTCAGATAATTAGGCCTTCTGCAGGCCAGCATGACTCTTGGGAACAAAACAGGGCCCCAGAGACAGCCCACAGAGAAAGAGTGGAAACATCTTTGCTTCATCCTGGTGACTCTCTGGAACCTTCTGGCCAGGATCACCCTGCCTGTGAGCAGCAAGCCAAGCTGATTAAAATCCCCACCGGGAGGTCGGGACAGCCAGCTGGGACCTGGGCTGAGTTGTCTAAACAGCCTTCTTGGAAGCCCAGAGATAAAGCCCAGTATCTCCTGCTCCATGCATGCTATGGGCATGTTGCAGGTGCCGGCCTGGCCCCAGGAAAGGGGAGCTATGTGTGTGGCCCCATTCCCAGGAACCAGGTGGTCCAGGGACCAGCTCATTGGGGAGGCAGCTGTCCCTGACACTGAGATCTTACATGAGTCTCAGTTTCAGTTCCCACACCATAAAATAAGGTTAATGATCTGCCCTCGGCCCACTTCAGGGTTTCTGGAGACAATGAACAAGACGTGGCTGTGAACATGGTATAAACCACACAGGGTGTAACTTCTGTTAGGACTGACTCGTATTGTTTTAATGATGAGAGATTGGCACTGGCTAAGAAGGGCTGTGGGAAATGTGTGTCCTTGGAGCTCAGGTAGAAACACCCAGGACCCCTGAGGATAGCTCGCTCTCATCAACAGCCCCACTGCACTGAAGAGAGCTGGATTTATGGTGTAGCTCTGAGCATTCTGGGTCAAGGCCTGCACTGCGTATGCGCCTTTCTATTTTGGGGATCCTCCCCATGGAGCACGCAGCTGTTCACTCCCTTTGCTCTCTCCTTGTCTTCCTGCAGTAAGGGTCCTTTCCTGCTACAGACACCCAACCGGGCAGGCCCCCAGGTGGAGGCTTTGCCTTCACACGGATCTCTTCCACCAGGGCTGAGTGCTGCTTGGCTTTCGCCACACCGCTGGGCTCCGCATCTGGGCCCTGCCTGTGTAGTCCAGTTCAGCAAACTGGTGACCAGAAAATTGCAGTCTGTTTGAAGGCGAGAATGCTGGGAGGGGGCTTCCGTTTGGCAGCTGGCTTCTGCTAGCTTCTGGGAGCTTGGCACTGCCTATTTCTGGATTTCCAGGAGCCCACGCTGGCTTTGTCTGCATTCCCGCCTGGCTCCTACCCCCGCTTCCTTGACATTAGGCCCAAGGTGACAGGTGTCTGGAGCTTGAGCTGCCCGGGGAGGAGAGTGGACACTGTGGGACCCTAGGTTGGGGCTGCAGGCGAGACCAACTGAGCTGAGGCTCAGGCTCCCCGCACTTGCTCTAGGGTGAGTGCAAACTGGGGGGCAGCCCTGGGCATGCAGGTTTTGGACCCAAAACTCTGAGCTGGCCTGTGACAGCTGAGGCCTCTTGCTCTTGCTGAAAATCCCCAACTGGAAAGCTCAGTGTGACTGCTTGAAGACAGACATCTGGGTTGTAAGCTGCCCCTGGGGTGCCGAGTTCCATGATCTAGGGGTCAGGGAAAGCATGTGCTTCTAAGTTTTGGGCTACAGAATTTGATTTCTGTAGCCAACTTAGAATAATTTGTCCAAACCCTCCCTCCTCCCCTTTAGCCTTTCCTTCTCCTCCCCTTCCTTCCTGCTTTTCCTTCTCCTCCTCATTTCCTGCCTCCCCTCTCACCAGATCTCCAACCCCCAAAGTACCAAAGTTAGAAAGGCAAGCAGGAGCCACCGGCCACTGGACTTGACCCCTGGGGCCCGAGACCCAAGGCCCAGGCATGGTTGCTGCTCTCTCCTAACCCCTGTCCCTCCACACAAACTTGCTTTTCTCTGCCTCCCTCCAATGCTGTTGGGTTCAGTCACTCTCCTGACTCGCCACCCAGAACTGCTTCTCCATTCAGTGGCTTCCTAAGGCTGCCAGTTGGCACAGCTGCTCTTGTGACCCTGATATCTCCTGCTCTTATGCCCCTCCACCCATAGCTCGGTACCTGGCACATAGTAAATACTCAGTAAGCAGTGGCTGCTGTTCCTCTTGGCCAGAAATCATCCCGGCCACACTTTTTGTTGAACACAAGAGGCCAAGAACAGACAAAGGAGAAGAGACATGTCCAAGGTCATTGGGCCAGTTAGTAAATTCATTATAGTTTCAGAAAAGTGGTTGTCTCTTGGCCTTGTGCTAGAAATAGGAAGAGAACAAGATAATTTGCAGGAAACCTTTTGCTCCAATGGTTCATTCAAATCTGCAGATGCCAGCTGAGCCCTGTCATGAGGCTAGGTGCTCTGGGGGTATAGAGATGAGGAGGAAACAGCCCTGGCCTTCAGAGAGCTACACCGTGGAGACAGGAAATGCATAGGCCTAACATGGTGGCCTTGAGGTTGACCAGAGCACCTGGGCTGGAAATGGAAGGGGTAGAAGCTGAGGCCATATTATCATAGAGACCTTTGAAGGCCTGAGGGAGGAGGGTGTGCTTTAATCTGCTGGCCAACGTGAGAAATGTTCAAGAGCATAGAAAGGCTGTACAAGCAAGGCAGGTGGGCATCTGGAGGAGGTGGCGTCCTCACCTTTCATTGGAGAAACCCACCAACAGATGCTCTTGAATAACAACTGTCATTTGTGAATGTGAAACTTGGCATTGGGAATATTGCCTATCTTGCCCAGTTCAGAAATGTCACCTAACTTATATGACGGTCAAAATCTTGAAGCTTTCTATTCCAAAAATGTTGCCTACCATTCTCGTGTGAACAGCAGGCCTGTGTGGCCCCCTACAGTGTGAAGAGGGCAATTTGGATATAACCGTTTCCCTTGGGGAAAATGCTCCGTTCCTGCTCTAGATCAGGGGTTGGCAAAACTCCATTCCGTGAGCTAAATCCGGTCTGCTGCCCGTTTTTGTAAATAAAGTTTTATTAGCATACAACCACACTCAGTTGTTAACATATTGTATAGCACAGAGTTGCAAGAGGCCACATGGCTTGCAAAGCATAAGATATGTGCTATTTGGGCCTTCACAAGAAAAGTTTGCCATCCCCTCATCTAGGTCGCTGGGCTTTGGTTCATTTTTTTCCAGGGCCATAATTTCCTCTAATAAATGGGTACTCCCCTGAGCGCTGCTTGAGGGGAAAATCACAGATCTTCATGCCTCCCCAAGGGCTCTGCATCCTTTTTTCTGCCAAAGCTAGCCTGACCCCTGCTCTGGGTCCTATCACTTCTCCAGAGCCCTTGCCTTGGTAGCTTGGCCTTGGCCTTCCTGCAACATCCAATTCTCCCTCTCCCATCATCATCCTGAGAGACCTTTTACAAGCAGATTGAGTATCATTTCTCTGCTTAACTCTGCACCCAAGGGCTTCCTACTGCTAACAACCTACAATCCACCCCCTCCCTATGGCCAGCAAAGCCCTCTTCAAGTTCACGGTCACTTCCTGGACTTGGTGTACACCAAGCCCACTGGCCATCTGCCCTTCCCTGGAACACGCCAAGAGCTTTCCCCCAGGGCCTTCTTACTTTTGCCCTCCTGCCTGGAGTGTTCTGTTCCTACTCTGTCTCCTGGCCTGCATTGAGATGTCAACTTAAATGTCTCCTCTTCAAAAGAGCCACCTGGACACTCTGTCGCATCACTGCTCTGCAGTCTTTTGAAGAATACTGCTTGTACTTTATTGTTGTTATTGTTATTCGCTTACTGTTTGTCCCCCTAGAATGCCAGCTCCTTCTCAGCCTGGCTCACCACTTCCATCTCTGGTGCATGCAAATTCTCGGGGCATCTCTGTTCCGGGCCTCCTAAACAGCCGTCCTTTGTGCAGGTAGAAGCCTTCAACTCTGTAGTGGATAGAAGCACAGTGCTATTCTCTAGCTGCCTCTTTTTCTAAAATAAGCTTCAGGCACTGAAGTTGTCTAGTGTTCGGGCAGCCTGTGTGACACTGTTAGAAAAATCTGAACATTTTCTTGTGTCTTTTCCTCCTTCATGTCAAGCTTTTGGAGTTTAGAACAATGAAATTGACCAATATAACATACCTCCAGGAAGCCAGTTCCCAATCACCGACACCCAACATCTGCATTTCGAATATATGACTGCAAAGAGCTAAGTGTACAGTAGCTAACTGCTGTCCATCCTATTTTTTTTTTGAGGGCAGTGTCACTAGCCCTCCTATGTGGGACCGAACTGGGGCCGCTGGCTTTCCAAGCCAGTGCTTAACCACTGCGCCACTCGGCCGGCCCTTGTCCATCCTATTTTCTTAAGCCACATGACTGCTAAGGAACTAGAAATGCCTTGCCCTTTCCTGTAGTTAAATCTGACATGAAATTACTTTATTGGCAGCATTTTAACAAACAAAAATCTCCTGTTTTCACTAGTAATTCACCTTCAATTTCCAGGTGAGAAAAAGATAATTATGAGTGATTGCAAAGAGACAGTTTTGAGGTTTCTGATAGTAAGACATTCAGAGTGAGTCTTCTTCGGCTGGCCCAGTCACTAGAGCTTCTTACAGAGAGGTATAGAAAGAAGGAAATATCCTATAGGAACACCCCCTGATCGTCAGCAGCACCATCACCACACACACACGCACACACACACAGAGGCAGGGGAAATTTTTCACGTTGTGTAACACATTCCATGATGCAATCACAGACACTTTCCATATATGGTGAAATAAAGAAGTATTTTTAGATTGTCATTATTTTCAAGATGGAACCTACTCCTGTTGCTATGTGTTTTGAGGCTGTGGAATATCATCACGTGTTTGTGGCCAAAATTGAATTAGGATTCATTACAAGAAAGGTCAGGGGCCGGCCGAGTGGTGCGGTGGTTAATCACTGGCTTGGGAAGCCAGCGGCCCCGGTTCGGTCCCACATATGAGCGCCAGTGACACTGCCCTCAAAAAAAAAAAAAGAAAGGTCAGTATTCCCAAGTGCACACCTTAAAAAAAATATATAAGTTGGATAGGAGAGCTTTCACTCCATAAAAGGATTTACTGAGGATTTCCTTTCAATGGCAAATTCTTGTTGCATTTTATTATGATTTGGTTTACAAAAGTTAGCCTTGCACACAGCTGTTCAGGAGTACAGCCAATGAATAAAGGCAGATCTGTCTTGAATGGCAAATGCTGCTGAGTAAACCATGTTAAAGGCTATTTTAGGACCACCAAGAATGTGTTTGCGTTTTCAAGAGTAGAAAGAGAGAATATTTATTTGGTGTGTATTTCATGCCATGCAGTATGCTCGCTTTATATTTCCAAGCTCATGTGATCTTTATAACCAGTTCGTGAAATGGGCCTCACTTTCCTCATTTGGGTTGCATAGCATTGTGAATGTACTAAATACCACGGAACTGGACACTTTAAAAATAATGTTAATTTCATGCTCTGTGAATTGTACTTCAATTTAAAAAAGAAGACCTAAATCATTTCACATGCATGCAAATATTAAATCGTCACATTGTATACTTTTTGAAAATCACATTGTACAACCTAAATATGTACAATTTTTGTCCATATCATACCTCAATTAAGGTGGAAAAAAAGAGGACCTAGACCATGGGGAGGGTCTCTGGACTGACTGATGCTTCTTATGCCATGTCCCCTCCCAGCCTCTGCTTCTAGGGCATCAGAGCTGAAACAACCTGGCTCTAAAACCTACTAACTGAGGTGGGTCTGTCTGCAGACAGTTAGGAGATTTTAGAGCCAGAAGTTGGCACTCAGCAGCTAAAATGTGCTTATTCTGTAAGCATGACCTCCAGAATATACTGTGCTAACCAGGTATTTCTGGATTCTTCTCCCACCTACACAGTTGTTGGGTTTCTCATGCAAGCATATTCCTGCCATGGTCTACAGCCTTTTCCCATTTTCTTTAGCCCACTGTTGGGGCACGGGCAGACAGATACAAACTCATAAAAACTTTAGGACTAATCTTTTAGAACTTCTAAGGCCTGGTACCTAATTTTGTCCTTTTCACCTTATATTCTCTTTCATAAAGAGGACTCCCCAAATTGTATAAACTTAAGTTCCCATAAATCAGAAATGCGCACCTTGCTACAAGGGAGAAATTACCGAGTAATCAGCAACTGTTTTTCTCTTGGCACCATATAAACTACTCAAGTTGATGCCCTAGCAATGGGGAGGAGTGCCTCTCAGGAAATCAGGACTCAGCTCGGTCTTGACGTTTGCCATTGCAATCCAATGGGATCTTGTTATGAGGAAAGATACTGCTGCTGTGTTCACCCAGTCTCAAGCAGAAGTCTTAAAGACTTTAAGGATGGAAAGCTGTGGCTACCCCAGATGGTGCCTGATTCCCACACAGGTCAAACTACCCCTTCTGCCCTCTTCACATGGAGAAATCCAGGTCTGCTCAGTGGCTCCAGAGACCTCCAACCTCAGGTCTATGGAGTTAAACTTCAGCTCTGCCTCTGCTTTCCCCTTTTCTACATGATTTTGGGCTCATCAGCTTAATTCAGGTGAAGAACAGATGTCAGTTGTTAACTTGTGTCCTACACAGAGACAGTGTCCTCTGGACTGGGAGAGTGCCCTTGCCTTTGACCTTCAGCTTCTATTCCAGCCCCCAGGCAGCACCTGCTTCATCCATAGCCAGCCTTACCAAATATCTTCAGCCATTTGAGACAAACTCCATCTTTCTCTTTCCCCCGCAACTGATCACCTTCCTGCGCGATATGGGAATATGTTTGGAGGCACCTGGCCCAGGGTTTCTTTATATGCAAAGAGGTCAACAGGGGGTATCAGAGATGCTGATACATGGGGACATCGCTTCCTAGCTCTGGGCCTCACCAGCCCTAACATGAGTGGGAGAGACCAACCTCTAAAAGCCTGGCATTCTGACAACCCACAAGTATAAAGTTAGTGCTCAAGAAAAGCTTGTTCAATGACAGAATACCTCAAGTCTTCGGAGGGGATGATACAGTATGAATTATGAGCTCGCTAAATCCACATGCATTTATAGGTCTGGGGCCATTCTTAGAGTTGCCAGTTCTTCCAACTGATGTGTCTACATTACAGAAAGTGAAAACAGTTCCAGAAAATTCCCCACCCAGTTCAGCTCATTTCTGCATTTGTTGGAGCCACCACTCAGCTAGCTCTGCTTGAAGCTTGTTGAAACAACAAGTCCTTGACATGGCTGAGTCCTCTAGACAGTGTGGGGAAACTGAGAGTGTTGGGTGGTGGTGAGCAGAAGGAGGTGGGATTTCAAAGGCAGCACTGCTGCCTGTCAGGTCAGTGCCATCACAACCAGGCCATTTGCCTCCCACCACCCCCACCTGATGCCCCATCCTAGTGGATGTGTCCTTATTTGTCAAAGAGCACGCAGAGGGAAATAGGGCAGCTAGGGGACCCAGAGCCTAGAGAAATATATCAGTAACAATTACTGTTCCCAATGTGCATGCTTATTGATGATGTGAAGCATGTAGGGCAGGCTGACACCCATTTTACAGAAGGATAAATGGAGGCTCTGAGAGAGGGAGTGACTTGCCCACAGTCACACCACAAATGGAAGAGCTAGGACTTAAATGCAAGTTTTCTGGTTCTACTCCAGTGCTCCTTCCGCCACCCCACTTGGCCTCTGCCTGCATTTTGGGTGCTGAACATGCAGTATTCTGGCTCAAGGCAACCCAGAGACACCAAGAAATCCCCTATTCCTAGGTCGAGATTTTTGCTCCAAACCACCTGTTTACAGAGATTTGTTCCTGAGACAAACTGACTCTACTTAAAGCCAATCAGCATTCAGGGTTTCCTGCCATTCCCAGCAACCCTGGAGTCTCCAGAGCCTCATGTCTTGCAATTCTAGAAACACTGAAAGTCCTGTTTGTTCTATAGAAAGGTCAGTTTCAGTTTGTGGGGACATTCTTCTGAAAAACAAACATGCAAATGACACATATGCCCAAATATAGGCATTTTTCTCTACTATGCACATCTGATCTCATGTATATATCCAGGCATACATATTCTTCCTCTCTCTCTCTCTCTCTCTCTCTCTCTCTCTCTCTCTCTCTCTCTCTCTCCCCCTCTCTCTCCCCGCTCCCTCTTTCCTTCCTATCCTTTCTCTCTCCCTGTAAACCTAATCCTGATGCATCATTGTCTTATCTTTTCTGGGACTACCTCCACCGTGGGCTATGATGTCTTCATTTCTTCAGAGCAAGTCTACTGGGGACCACCCTTGTCTCAGAGGGCTTGAAATCCAATCTAGTTGGCCAACATCAGTTTCTTGGAAACTCATAAGAGGAACATGAAACAGTATGGAAAAGAGTTGTTGATGGAGTACAGATGTACTTGTGACAGAGACACTAAGAACCAGTAAGCAGATTGGCCTGAGCTCAGCTAAAGGAGGCACTTATAAATACAAATCAGCAAACAATATAAATGCTTTTCCATTTTGATTTAGTCACATTGTTGGTTCTATTCATTATCTAGAGTAATCAAGAATCATCCAATCAATCATTTATTTGGTAGAAAGAATTTTTGAAGAGATAAGAATTTCCTACATTCTTATCTAGTAAGAACTGTGCATATTTTTGCTGGCCTTTCATTGGTGTCCCTGTTAAGCTTCCAGCTAGAGTGTCCAAAATTAAGTATTTAAGTGTTTGGGAAGAGTAATTATATATAGATATAGATATAGCTATAGATACAGATATAGATATATAGATATATAGATATTCTTTATTCTCCTTATGCCCATTTTATGAGCCTGGACTGTACTCTTATAACATAGACCTTTTCCAAAAAATGTTTGCCCTTTTTGCCATTCTGGACTAAAAGTATAGAAAAGGGAAGAATTGCCATGTTGTTGTTCAGAGAGAACCAGAAATAATACTGACTTCAGAGCTGAACTTGATCTCTATCCGAAGGATTACCTTTGTTTTCTCATTATTTAGGGGATGGGAAAGCAATCACATGCTTTTAAATGCATTTAATGACTGTTTATAAGGTTGTGCAGATCACATTGGTGGCTTTGTCTGCCCAATTATGAAATGGGAGTCTTTAGGGATTTGTGAATGGAGATAAAGTCATTCCTTTCTATAAGATGCCAAGGCACCGGCCCTCCCCTCCCTTCGCCCCCTACAAGCACCAAAGGCAGGACCTGTGAAGGCTGGGAGTTGGTTCATCTGGGGTCTAGTGTTGTCATTATACCCTAACTAGCTGTGGGACCACAAGCAAATTATATCCCATTCTGTTTTGTATCAAAAGAGGAGGTTGGGCTGTGCACTCTAGAAATCTTGCCAGTGTCTACTGATTCACTTATTGTAAAATTAAAAAAAAAATCTCATCATCAGTGTACAGGATCATGGCCTGAAGGAAGTAGGGGTTGGACGGTAGCTGGGATCAATAGCTTGCTGTCATGGAGTCCACAGAGACTAGAAAACGGCACATGCCCAAAGCTGGCAGTTTTATTTAGAAGGGTCTGCAAGCTTGGTTGGGGACCGACTGCCCCCAATGCCAAGTTGAGAAGGGAAGTCATTCCAGAGCAGCAAACTATCTGCTGCATTTGATCTAAAAATGTTGGCCATGGGAGTCAGTCAACACCCAGCCCAGGCAGGCAGAACTCAGCCCAGCATCCCTGGCCTAGGTGACCCGGCAAAGGTGCCAGTGTACCCTGGGCCTGGGGGAAAGCCCAGCTGGCTTCTCACAGTTGAGATGAGTGTCAAATCATGGGACAAGAAGGGGCACTAAGGCATGCCTGTATCTAGGGGCAAACTGAACTGGATAATAGATCTCCATGCCTCACCAGTACCTGGTGAAAGCAGATGCATTTAGAGCAAGGCTGGGAATTTCTGTGTAAACATACTTGCCTTCTCCGGTCTTGTATAGGTTTGGCTGGGGTTTTGGCCAGTCAGCTAGGGTGCTGCAGGCTAACTGTTGAAAGCTCTCACCATACAACCCAAACTGCAGAGCTGCATGGCCTCTAACAAAGTGGGGTCTCCTTTAAGTCCACTGAAAAAGGAAAGCCCAGAAGTGGCTCCCATGTGCCCTCCTGCTAAAACCGTAGCCTCAGCCAGCACCCCTTTGGGCCCCCAGGAACAGCAAGGCCAGTCTGCCCCCTGATGAGGCATGCTCCCAAAGCATTCAGTGACACGAGCACCGCGGCAGTCCAGCTGTAGACTTGCCACAGCAAGGGTGGCACCCACTCCAGCAAATTGGGTCCAGCAGCAGTGGGACTGCCCTGAACACTGCACAAGGGCATTCTGTGGTTCACTTTGTCGCGGAGAAGCAGGTTGGGTTCCAAAACTGGATCAACTACATGCCACAGAATCTGCCTCATTCCATGTAAGAGTCAGAGCGGCATCACGAGATGAGAACTAAAATTATGCACATTTTGCCAATGAAGAAACGGGGGCTCAGAGAGGTTAAGTGTGGCAAGGTCAAGACCTAGTTGTATCTGCTTCAGGACCAGGGCCCTGTGCCACACTGCCATCACCCATGCTCTGGGCCGGTGGTTCTCAAGCTGGCTATCCACTTAGAATCAGCCAGAGAGCTTTGAACAAACTTGGATGCCTGGGCCCCACTCCAAATGAGATCAAAGCAATTCATTTGTATTGAGCTAGCCTGGGAATCTGGGTGTTTCTAAGTGATTCTGTTGTGTAGCAATGCCGGAGATGTGCGGCCCTTGGGGGCGTTCTCTTTTGACATTCAGTCTGCCATGAGAGTCTTGACCACTATTGTGCTAGCAGGTGACCCCTAGGTATGTGTTGACCTCCCCTCCCCCCAGTGTGCTAAACATGAGAGGACATCAGACGATCAGCAACAGGATGTCCCAGTAAGACTTCCAAAGCTGAAAGAGAGTGGAGTGGAGGAGAGGAATATGGGTGGGTAAAGAGGGGCTTGGAAATCACCTAAATGTCAGTAGTCTAACAGATACTGCGGGGGCCAAAAAAAATGTATATAAGTGGACACTGTGGTGAACATTGCTCAAGCAGCAGTTCACCATAAGGGGGGTTCTTACATGAAAAGATGCTTCAGGAGAAATATACAGAGGGTGCCAAAAACAGGTGTGCACATTTTAAGAAAGGAAAAAAACTATGAAAATTGTAATACTCAATATATACCAATAACAAAAGATGAATACAAGTCACGTCTGACTTCTGCAATGACAAGAGGTGCTCAAAGTGGTTCCTATCAGCGTCCAGACACTTCTGATGGCAGCTAACTACTGCTTGAGCAACATTGACCAACGTGTCCACTCGTATACATTTTTTTGGCACCCACAGTATCTATTAAACTTAGGTGATTTCCATTTAGGTGATTTCCAAGCCCCTCTTTACCCACCCATATGCCTCTCCTCCACTCCACTCTCTTGCCCCCTTTACATCCAGGTCATAGCCATTAACATGACAGCCTCAGGTGACTGTATGAAGCTTGAAAGAGTAGGAAATAGTTCATTACTAACTGCTTTGTTCCCAAAGGTATACATTTATAAATGGTGGGCAGCTCCCCCAAGGTGCAGATCACAGATTGGGGCCTTTTCCTGTTGTTTCATATCTCCCCAACCTGAGGATGCATCTGCAGAGAGGAATTTCTTATTTAGGTATCTCTCTCTACATATATATTTTTTGCATTATAAGTCATTCTCATTAAAACAAATAAGCAATACAAAAATGTAGAGAATAGAAACGGAATTGACAGGCCTCCCCAAGAGGCCACTACTCTAAACGGTTGTATATATGTTCTCCCAAGTTATTTTTGTATCCTCAAAGCAGAGTGTGTGTGTGTGTGTGTGTGTGTGTGTGTGTGTGTGTGTGTAAAAATAAATAGAACCAGGCCACAATGACTGTTCTGCAACTTGTGTTTCCCTCTAAACAGTGTATCTTAGACAGCTGCCCAAAAGAACACACCCAAATCTTCATTCCTCTAAAGGCTCTTGTATTCCATTTTATCACGTCAACCTAATGCATTTAACTAAGACAGGTAGGCAACCTAAAAGTTCAATGTCTATGTTAACACTTTTCCTTCTTCAATATTTGGATATCTGTAGATAGGTAGGAATTGAAAATAGCTTTGCTCTCAAATGCTTGCCTTTGGCCCCACAGTTGATACAGTGACTTCTGCGTAATTCTATCCAACTATCCTTTAAGTGGGCAAAGGATAGCCTGAGTGACGTTCTGTAATATTTAGTATACAGACAACATAATTCCTTATTTGAAATGTAACAAGACAGGTTAAATGGAACATGACAACAAAGAAACAAGCATTATGGTTCCAAAGATGGGCTGTATGGTACAGTTTTGACAATTATAACTCCTGAAACTGAGATATCTGTTTATCTTACGAGTGTGCTGTTCATTAGCTTTAATGTGCCAAGCCTTTATTTTTAAAAATCCCCCGCCCTCTCTCTGCCCCTATCTCTCTCTCTGTTTCTCTTTCAGCCACAGGGAGTCGTTAAGAGGAAACAGGAAGGAGACAACTTCCAGTTTCCAGACATGGCTGATGGAGGTTACCCTAATAAAATCAAGAGACCTTGCCTTGAAGATGTCACCCTTCCTATGGGGCCAGGTGCCCATCCCAGTATGCCCTGTGCAGAATTACAGGTTCCTCCATTGACAATGAACCCTAGCCCCACAGCCATGGGTGTAGCGGGTCATTCGTTACTACTCGAAAATAATCCCATGAACAACAACGTAATGGGCTCGCCATTTGTGGCACCACCGACTGCAGAAATGGGACTAAAAGGGCCCCCTGCTCCTTACTATGACAAATCCAACAGCACGCAGGCTGTGGACCAGGAACTTCAAGAACTGCTGGAGGAGCTAACAAAAATTCAAGACCCTTCTCAGAATGAGCTAGATCTTGAGAAGATACTGGGGAGCAAACCAGTCGAACCACTGGTTTTAGATCAACCCCAGGCAACCCTGGGCACAACTCGCAAGCCTGTGGCTCAGATGCCACACATGGAGAGCATTGGTTCCAGGAAGGAGTTTACTTCTGGTTGCAGCCAGGTCACTGGCATGTCACTTCCAATCCCGCACTCCTCTGCAGGGATCAGCTATTCGATTCCCTCCAGCAGTAAGCACATGGTCTCACACGGTTCTGCAACCACACAGTCCAAGAGCCAGGTCCAGGTGATGCACCCCGTGGCTTTGCCCCCACTTCCGGGGCCTCAGTGGCATCATGCCCACCAGCTGAAGGTGTTGGCTGCCAGCAAGCAGGGTTCTGCTACAAAGCAGCCAGGGCCCACCCCCAGTTGGTCTGCCCTGCCTCCTCCAGGCCTCTCCCCGCCTTACTGCCCAGTGCCATCGCCACACCCGCCACCGCCGTTCAGCCCTCAGAGCCTCATGGTATCCTGCATGTCATCTAGCAACCTGCAGGGGAGCGCTCTCCACGGCTCTCCCAATGCCTTACTCTCCAGCATGGCATCCAGCAGCAATGCTGGCCTTGGGCCTGCCATGTCCTATGCTCCTGAGAAGCTCCCCAGCCCAACCGTCAATCAGCGGCCGCAGTTCAGCCCACAGAGCTCCATTCTTGCCAACCTGGTGTCCTCTACCATCAAAAGCCCTCAAGGCCACCTGATGTCTGCTCTACCCACCAGCAATCTGGGGCCGTCCCCACCCTACCGCCCAGAGAAGCTATCCAGCCCAGGCTTGCCGCAGCAGTCCTTCACCCCGCAGTGCTCTCTGATCTGCAGCCTCACACCCCGCAGTAATCAGCTAAGCCAGCAGCAGCAGCAGCAGCAGCAGCAGCAGCAGCAGCAGCAGCAGCAAACAAATGTCATCTTTAAGCCCAGGGCCACCAACTCACCCAAGACCATGAATATAATCATGCAGCAGGGGCTGGCCAGCCCCAGCCCAGGAGCCCCGGAGCCATTTAATTTTGGCAACACCAAGCCATTGTCACATTTTGTTTCTGAGCCGGGTCCCCAGAAGATGCCCTCCATGCCTGCCACCTCTAGGCAGCCTTCCCTGCTCTACTACCTGCAGCAGCCGATGCCGAAGCAGGCCTCTTCTGCCACTGCCTCCTCCACTGCCACAGCCACCTTGCAGCAGCAGCAGCAGCCTGACCGTTCGTTCCTTCTGCAGCAGATGATGCAGCAGCCCCAGCGCTTTCAGCGAAGAGTGCCCTCGGAGCCCATGCCTCCTCTGCCCAGACAGGTAAGACCATCTTCTATCTGGTTGGGTTCCTTGGTTTGGGAAATAAGAACTGTCTCTTGTGCTGTTGATACCAGGCTCTGGAGGCAAATCCAGGCCAGTCCTCTCTGAGACTGGGCGTGACTCTGGAAAAGTCTATTTCAGCCAGCTACTTCTGTGTGGTTAAAGCCCAGTATGAATGAGGCCAAGGTTATGGTTTCAGTTCCTGTGCAAGAGGAAAACTGCACCCACAGGTGCTGCCAGGGGAAGGAATCGGGGGAGACAAGTTACAATCACACAGGACTACCTTCCCCTGCACTCGGCCATGGAGCCTATTCCCTCACACAGGACCAGTGAAGGCTTCGTAGGATGCAAGAGGGAAATTGCACAAAGCACTTAAATTTTGTCCTTGCTGGCACAGGGCTGCACATGGAGCCTTCTAGAAATGGCACAGCAGACTTCTGCTGAGCAGCTCCCGTGTGCCATTTATCACTATGCTCACGGCATGCTGAAGCAGGTCCTAAACGGAAGGGACACATGCATGTAAGGCAGTTGTTACTCTTACCATCTCCACTTTACACACGAAGAAACAGAGGCACAGAGAGCTGGAATGACTTGCCCAGAGTCACACAGTTAGCAAGGGCCAGAGCAGGAACTCGGAGCCAGGCAGTGTCACTCCAGAGCCTGTGCTCTCCTCCAAATCACGGTGACCTCTCTCTCACCCGCACTTTCTCCAGTCTTCTCAGTCACTAAAGTCACCTGATTCGGGCTGGGTGGTGTCAATCACAGTTCTTACTTTTCATTGTTCTGATCCCTACGTGTAGTAATTATCTATTGCCATGTACAAAATTACCCCCAAACATCTCCTTAAAACAATATATACCAGGGGTGCAAAAAGATGTATACAAGTGGACACTTGGGTAAGCGTTGCTCCAGCAGTAGTTCGCCATCATCAGAAATGTCTGGACGCTGATGGGAACCACTTTGAGCACCTGTTGTCATTGCAGACATCAAACGTGACTTGGATTCATCATTTGTTACCGGTATATATTGAGTATTACAATTTTAATACAGTTTTCCTTTCTTAAAATGTGTATACATTTTCTGGCACCCTCTGTATATATTACCTCATGGTTTCTGTGGGTGGGAATCCTGGCATGGGTTAGCTGGGTCTTCTGGGCCCAAGTCTCTCATAAGGCTGCAGTCATTTCAAGGCTCAGCTGAGTAGGATCTGCTTCCAAGCTCACCCCCGTGGCTGTTGGCAGGAAGCAGTTCCTTGCAGGTTGTTGGACTGAGGCCTCAATTCCTCATAAGCTGTTGGCCAGAGGCCTCCCATGGTTCTTGCCATGGGGGCCTTTTCATAGAGCATCTCACAATATGGTAGCTGGCTTCATCCGTGTGAGCAAGAGAGAAATATGCCAGCAAGAGAGGCAGGGGGAGTGCCAGCAAATCAAAAGTCTCAGTATTTATAACCTAGTTTTAAAACTGACCTCCCATCACTTTTGCTGTATTCTATTCATTAGATGCAAGCACGAAGGTGCGAATACCAGGAGGGGATTACATGAAGGTGTAAATACCAAGAGGCAGGGATCCCTGATGTCTGCCAGAATACTGTCTATCTTGGTCCCTGTTTCCCATTGCTCTCATCCCTGCCCACGTTCAGGCCCTCTTGATTCTTTGTCTGAATTCATATAGTTGACTCTTAGACTGGTTTCCCCCAATAAACCATCCATTACTACAAGCATTATTTTGCTATAACAGAGACCTAATCATGTTTCATACTTGGTCGGAAGTTTCCCGGGGCCCATATAACCTGGATCCATTTACTTCCTTAGACTCAGTCAACATTGGGCCCTGCCTGGTGCTTCATTTCTATAACCCAGAAGTGCTTGCAGCCCCTGGCCTATTCTGCATTCTCGGCCTCTACTTTTTTTCTTTTTTTTTTGAGGGCAGTGTCACTGGCCCTCCTATGTGGGACCCGAACCGGGGCCGCTGGCATCCCAAGCCAGCACTTAACCACCGCGCCACTCTGCCGGCCCAGACACCTTTTCTTTTCTCCCCCACTCTTATGGCTCCTAAGGTTCAGGCTCTATCCCCTTTAAGAAGCTTTTCCCTGACTGTCCTAGATACTTCTGTCTCCCAATCTGCTTCCCTCTTCTGGAAAGAAATCAAGAAGATGACCATAAAGTGCTTGGCTGGAGACCTAGCCCAAGAGAAATACCTATTGGGCTGCCCTTTTTTCTGAGGGCCCTGGATGAGCATGGTCATGGCAGGCCCCAGAGGACAGAGACTATGTATTTTCCCATCCGGGTCTCATGAAGCATAAACAAGCAGAGCGATCCACTCCCGAGGAACTGGTCTTTACATGGATGCACGCAGCAAGCAGAGCTCCCGTGGGGGGTGGCTAGGATGAGTGGCAGGCCCTTGTGCACAGTTCAGGAGCACTTTGGTTTGATTTTGTTATAGGCCTGTTGCCATCTGTTTTCATGGACTCGTGTGGCTGGCTCAGTGGAGCGCCAGCATCAGCCCTGGAACTCTCACACGAGCAGGCAAGGTTCTCAGCCTGGAGTCATGTCACCATCTAATATTATGAGTCTTTTGGGTACTTTATGTCTCCAATGGGGTACATTTGTAGTCTGACTGTTACCTCAAACCTGGATCAGCTGGCTCACGGGGGGGATTTTTTTTTTTTTTTTTAGCTGAGCCATCCTGCCACCTGTTGGCAGCTCAGCGGCAGCTCAGCTCGGGCTGGGCATCGAACTGCTGTGGCTCAGAGCTCAGCTCGCACTCTTGAGCGAGCTCCTAACTAACTGAGCCACTCGGCTGGCCCAACAGGGAGAATTCTTAACCGTTGGGGTTGTAAAAATCAAATCCAACTAATTACCTAAGTGGGGTTGGAGAAATGTTCAGGAGAAACAAGCAGCCGAGCTCCCAGAGGCTACGAAGGGCTCAGGCTGCCTCCGCCAGCAGAGGTGCGAGGCTGGAGTCTGCAGATGGGATGATACTGCTGCCAAGAGCTGCCAAGAGCAGCCAGCACCGGCCAGTAGCCACGAGCCAGGCACACAACCAAGTACTGCACCCACCTTTCCTCATTTTAATCCGCAGAGGCAGGGACTGTTATCATTCCCTTTAAAGCTGAGAAGATTGAGGCACAGAGAAGTCACTGGAGTTGCCCACAGGCACACAGCAAGTCAGGGCTGGAGCAGGAAGCCTAGCTATAGAGCACACACTTGTAACCCTATGCACAGAGCACTGCCTCCAAAGCCTCCTGTTCCTCTAATTACTGCCTCTTATTAACTTCTAATTACTGCCTCTTCTACAAAATGGGCATGATGATGGATTGTTTGAGGATAAAATGTGTTAATACATCTGAAGCAATTTAAACAAGGCCTGGAACAAAGTACCTGCCAACAATGGTTTGCTATCACTTTCACTGTTAACTCCTGGCCCTGAGCCTCCTAATCTGTTTTCTGGGGCTAAGATGTGGCTCTCAAAACCAGTGCTGTGTCAGGACAGAATATGCATGGTACTCTCTCTTTAGACCCCATGCCCACCATGAGATTCACAGGCTAGTAATCTCTTGCTAATTAAAAGGCTAGTAATCCTTGTGGGCCCTTCCTGTTCTACGGCCTGAACCATTTAGACAACCCTAGACTTGGTGGAAAAGGAAAAAGAGCCATCTTTACCCAGCTGGGTTCTTTCTGGAGCTCTCTCATACTCACGCTCCATCCTTTTCTCCCTAGCACCCTGTTCTGTCCATGGCATTCTTCTAGCAAAAACACACTGAGCAGACCTCCAAACTGGGCACGTCAGCAGCTCTGATGTTCCTTCTCATGGCCTTTCCCCACTCACTTCAAGGCCTAAGAACTGAACCCTGGTCAGTCTCCAGGGTGAGAAAAGAAGAAAGGAAGTGTTGAGTGTTTGAAGCAAGAGCTAGGTCACACATGGAAGGACAGGCAACAGCCCCTATAGTGGGGAAGGACATGCTTCTTGCTTCCAGCAGGATGAACTTGTCAAGTTTTACTATGGCCAAACCGAGCCTCAGCTGACACCCCTTACCAACTCCTATACATGGCATTGACTAGCTCATTGTACTATGGATGACGGTGGTCATCGCGGAAGGACTAGTCATTCATTGTGATCTAGATCTTAGTTTTTTGTTTGTTTGTTTGTTTTTGAGGGCAGTGTCACTGGCCCTCTTATGTGGGACTGAACCGGGGCCGCTGGCTTTCCAAGCCAGCGCTTAACCACTGCGCCACTCAGCCGGCCCTAGATCTTAGTTTTTTTAAGGTATGCTTTCTAAATGTAAGATGAGACACCAACTCATTAGCCAGCAGAAGTGCCACATCTGGCTGTCTGTAGGAACCCATTCTTATTTGCAGACCAGTATTTCTCATCTTGGGGAATTTCATTCTATCAGTTAAGTGACCCATCCAATTTCAGTGGATCCTTTGCTTGAACGGAAGGGAAAAGGCAAATGCCATCTGACGCCAGCAGAGTAGTAGTTCAGCGTGGTGGTCTAAACAAGGGCACTAGGAACAGAGAACTGGGTTCAAGTCCAGGCACCAACACTGACTAGGCTGTGTGCCGGGAGCAATGTCACTTATCGCTATGAGGCTCAGCTGCACATGGTGAAAAGAATCATCTGCATCTCTTAAGGCATTGGAAGACAAAGGAGACACTAAATTGAAATTGCTTTGACCCCTGCCCAGCACACACCACGTGCTCAGTCAGGGCTGCTGCAGGCTTCTGGTCTTGGGTCTGAGACCCCTGGGCTCACATGCATTCCAAATTCAGGACATCTGGGAATTTAGAAAGGGAACATGGTGCATATACCAAATATCACACGCCCCTCCAGTGGTATCTGGGCAACCTTGTATTATTTTTGCAAAGAAATATGAATATTTAACTAAGTCCAGGTCAAATTGGGTCCCCAAATAAATTTTGGCACCAAATGTACAAAAAATACAATAAGCTTTCAGAGCTTTTTAGACTTGAAATTACAAATAAGGGATGTGGACCTGGCATTACTAAGGGAGGGACACTTTTTGGAGTGTGACACCCAGCCTTGGGGTGTGCCATTTGAATGACCCCAAATTTCCTTACTGGATCCCCCACACTGCTCCTAAGTCTGGGTGACATCTCTCTGTTTTTAATCAAAGTGAGGCCAAATGAATGTTGTTTCCATAACTTAATGTCCCATTCACCCTGAAGGCTATTGGAGATACCTTAAGGTATTGGAAACATCGAAAAATCAGGGCTGGGACTTCAGTGTTACCATCAGCCACTGGCGAATGGAACTCAAAGACAGAAACAGGTCCATTGAGGAGAAAGGAGAGTGGGGATAGCAAGAAGCAGCCAGAGTACCCTCAGTGCACATGTTTGCAGGGCTGGCCATGCAGCATCATGGGGAGGAGGGGTGGGGAGGGGGGCCAGTTGGAATAAGAACAAAAAAGCCTGAAATCTGATCCTAGAGGCAGGCCGAGGCACAGAGGAAAAGGGAAAAGGGGCAGCTGCAGAGAAACAAACCAAAGAGACACATGATACTATTTGGATAGATTTTGAGAGGGGCAGGAGAAGGGAACCAAGCCGGCCTTGGGGAAGGCTGGACTTGGCCCCTTCTGAGTTTGCTGTATTTTCTATCTTTAGCATAAGCCACCCCATATCCTTAGCATAGGCAGCCGTGAACATCCAGCCGTTGTGGAGACGGTGGGTGAAACGAGAGAACTTAACATCTTCCATCCTTGAGGGGCTGGACCTGTGATGGGCATTTGAGGTGGGGCCTTGGGGAAGCCCCCTTGCCACCCTCACCCATGGGTCCCTTTTGTCCGAGGCCAACTGAGCCCTCTGAAGTACAGCACTCCCAGGGCCGAAGAGAGCCAGCACAGAGCAGGGGACTCCGAAGGCTTTGGCCCTTGGCAGGGCATGGGACCTGGGTGCTGGGCTTAAGATCAGGCTCAAGAGAGCCCAGGCTTGAATCACTTCGGTCCCAATCCAGCTCTGCCTCGTTTTCATTTGGCAAGCTGTTTACTGTCTTCAGGCTTCAGTTTCTGCAGGTGTAAAATGGAGATACCAGTATACCTATCGAATGGGGTTGCCGAGAGGATTAAATGAGATGAAGTAAAAGTGCTTGGCATGGGGCCTGGCACACAATCATGCTCCATCAGTGTTGGCTGCTACTGTATCAAGAAAGTTCCTGAAACTCGGAACACTGGTAACCCAGTGGAAAGAGTTTAGACTGCCTCTGTGTCCGCAGTTCCACTTCAGCTGCCAGGGGTGGGTGGTGACTTGAAAAGGAGAGGCAGAGAGTGCCCTCCCATGGGCTTCAGGGAGAACATTTGCCAGGTGGCTGCGGAGAAGTCAAGTGGCAGACCCAGGTTGGTGACCCCAGACAGCAGCCAAGCTGCCAGGAGCCATGTGGGGGCTGCACATCCTGCATGGATGCTGAGCAACAAACAGACCTTAGGACAACTTTAGGTAGACAGAGAGGAGGGTCAGGGGCAGCCCAATTCCCCCTGCAGCCGCCCTGGTCCCAACCCTGCTGCTTGCTGCAGGCTGGTTGCTGCCTACTGCTGTTTCTAGATCCAGAGAGAAGGGTCCACTGTGGGTAGGCCAAGAGAGCAAACGGGAAGAAGAGTGACGATCAGCCTTGTCAGCTAGCTCCGGCGCCAATGCCCCCATGTCACTGGCAATGGGGGATTGGTGTGTCTCACCTGCACTTTGTTTGGAGCCCTGCTCAAACTGGGCCCCAGATGGATGCTATAGCATGCAGAGTACCCATGCTGACCCTTCGGGGAGGCCTTCCCCTCTTCGCTCTCCCTCCTCTTCACCACTCACTCCCACCTCCAAAAGAACTTGGCAAAAACTCAATATTCCTTTTGGTTTGGATTTCCAAGGCTGGACTCACCTGCTCAGCAGAGCAGAACCTTTCATTACTGCTGTCTCTATTAGCACTGAAAATTAAAGTCTACATTCAAACCACTGAAAACAAAAATGATAAACCATGTTAGTTAGAGCAAGATAGTCCCCTGTTCTTGTCCAAGTTACATCAGCTCTATGGTCCGCTGGAGATTCAGGAGTGATGCTGGCCAGTGAGCCGTCTCCTAGTCTCAGAATTGTGTATGGACATTTAAAAATAAGTGACCATTATCTTGCTGAAATACTTGACCCCCCTGCCCCCCCAGGAATCAGATGCACCACACATTGTCAAGGAAGAGCTTGTGACCTTGGACTTGCAAGTGCCTTCTCTGGCTTCCCTTAATGCTTCTCTCTTTTTGAGGATAATGGTTGGGGGAAAGCAACACTGCTCTCTTGTGTTGTGAGAACACTTTCTTTGCGTTTGTCTTTTACTAATTTTGGCAAGGGGCATAACAGATTTCATTTCAATGGTTAGTCCTGCTGAAATGGAAGCGCAAAGGCCTCTGGGGCGGGGAGCTCTGCGCTGCACTAAGGAAGGATGGGGGGGGGTGCAGACGGGTCAGGTTTCAAAGAGCCCATGGGTCCTGTCCTGCTCGGATCCTCTCAACCAGACATGACAATATTTTCCTGAATAAGCATCTTTATTTTGTATTTAAGCACAATTGCACATACAAGCTTCGTTTTTCCTTTCTCTTGAAATTGGGCCTCAAGGAGCTATTTAGTTTGGGGAAACTTTTTTTGTTTTAGCTGGTTTGGGAGGAAATATAATTAGACACAGTATAACATACATTTTGAAAATTTAGGGACTGATGTCTCTGTGTTGAGCAAGTTTTGCTTTAACCACCCTGAATTGCCAGGAAATGAAACTCCATAGGCTGTTGGGGAAATGCAGGCTCAGCACTTGATACTAATGTTACCAAGAATCAGGTTTTATTTTCCGGTTTCTTTTCGGTTTCTGAGAACCATTAATGATCCTTTACCTCAGTGCTGTTCCCTTTTCCAAAAGCAGAAATTGAAAATGAGCTGCTGATCAAATACTAGCTTTTTAAATGGCAACCTTTTTTTCTGTCAGAAGTTGAAGCATGATTGAGATGACATGTTGCAATGAGGCGGCATTACTTTTGGGTCCTAGAGTAACCATCCATCACTCAGTAAGTTCAACATCAAAATTTATGGGGATACAAGAATCCCCCCAATACAGATGCCTGAATAATGCAGATCAATCAATATAGTTTTGCAATTGCTTAGCAATTGACTTTTTAAAAATTCTTTTATTGTGAAATAAACATTTTTCTAAAAATTAGTTTCAGGTGTACAACACAGTGCAATAGTTATACTTTTTACCCCTCAAAGTGACAGCCCCCCACCCCCAGTTCGCCACCCCACTCCTCCCCTATATCATAGGTATCTAAGTAATTGACTTTTTTTTTTTTGAGGGCGGTGTCACTGGCCCTCATATGTGGGACCCGAACCCGGGCCGCTGGCTTCCCAGGCCAGCGCTTAACCAGCGTGCCACTCGGCCAGCCCAGTAATTGACTTTTGAAAGCTAAAAAAGCAACAACCATTTTCAGAAGCCTCCTGTAAATTTTTTGTTTTTGTTTTTTTCACTTTATCTTAACATACCTGAAAGGAAACAATTAACTTTTCTGAAGTTCAGGTCCCCCAAAAGAGACATTTTAAAAGCAAAGTGTATAAATAAGTTTATACTAAATTCATTGAAATAACCTGCTTATTTGTCACTGTAAGCAAGGAAAGGATTCTCATTTACTTTTCCAAAGAGTAGAAGAGGGCAGAAATTAATCATTATGTTGCGCTCCTTTAAGCTGTAACTCAGCATCAATGTGTACAAACCCAAAATGTAGAACAGCACATGAAGAGGTAGTCCCATTCCTAATTATGACCCCGAGTGCAAAGTTAGCAAAATATGAAAAAAATGCCCAGGGTGGATGGAAAGTCACAGTGGACATGCTCCATTCAGCCATGGCCCTAACACCTACAAGTAGCATTGTCACTGAGCGCAGGAGTGGATGGCAACAGAGCGGCCATGTGAGTCAGAGATGTGACCCCGCCCCCCAGGCAAGCAAGGGATGGGTATGAAGAGGGCTCAGTGGCACCCCTCCTCTCCTTTCTGCACCCTCCCCAGTTTCCCTCTCTCAGATCCATCAGTGGCCCCATATCACTGATGTATGGAAACTCTCTGGAGTCCATTTGTACTTTTAGCCTCTTCGGTTCCTTGGGGGTTGAAAAATCCCACGACCTGGGCATGCTGCATAAAGCAAACGTGTGTGTGCGCGCTCTGGCCTGGCTACTTGTGAGCTGGAAGGGGGCAGCAGAGGGCAGAATACTGCTTACAGTTAAAGCACCCCATCCCTACTCCCCAAAGAAAGACTTTCTGCTTTTTCCTGAGAAGCTGAAAAAATTGGGGTTTTTATTTGATCACGATAATTGGCCCATAATGACAGACGTTGCTTTGTCTGTTTTATTGTTGTTAGATAAGGGCTTCTTATGTGAGTCCCTCCATCAAAAGCAGTGAGGTTGTTACAAGCTTAACGTAAGGATCCAAAGGGATCACACCCCTTCCCCAGGCCCACATCCGCAGCCATGCTCACAGCCCATGGATGGCCATAGCAGAGCTGGCCTTGCTGCCTTCCTCCCAATGGAATAGCAGCTTCTAAGACTGGGAGTGGGATAAAGGCACAGCATTGATGTATTTCTTCCATACGTTGGTCCTTCTCCCCATGTTAACCAAGTTTCATGTTAGATTAGAACCTGTGCAGCTTGGAATCCCACAGAGCCCTCAGACCTTGATTCTGTTATTGGAGCTAGGTGCACAGGAAAAAGAGAAATGGGCACTTTAGGAAATTATCATATACTGGCCGAAATTATCATACAGCCCTGAAGGTCTGAAAGACGCATACCCTTACTTCATCAGAAATTATTCCACTTCTTGCTTTGCATTGGGGAGCTTTGGATTTAAGGCTAAACACATGGCTTCTACCTGGCTTCCCCCTCTGTCACCTGCTACCATGTTTGTCCATCCTCTTTTTTTTTTTTTTTTTTTTTTTTTTGAGGGCAGTGTTGCTGGCCCTCCTATGTGGGATCCGAACTGGGGCCGCTGGCTTCCGAAGCCAGTGCTTAACCAGCGCGCCACTCTGCCGGCCCTCACTTCCATTTTTGAGCAGAGACCATGAGCATAGTTGTGGGGACCCAGACTTTTTTACAGGCCCATGTCTGGGTGGTACATGAAGAGAATTTGTCAAAGCCAGCTGACTCAGGCCAGTAGGTGAAGGTAGATTCCTCCTTTGCAGTTTTGAGTAATGATCATTTATTTCCATGTGGCAAAGCTTTGGAAAGTGTGGGAGGCCCCAACCATCCTGAGTCAGAATAAGTGGGAACACTTCCATCACCCTTTCCTTTTATCAGGCAACATTTTCAAAAATGAACTCTGGAAAACATGAACAGATAAAGCAATGAAATACGGCTTTCTAGTTTCTCAAAAAACAAAAACTTGACACCCATTAGGATGGCTATTACTTTCAAAAAAAAAAAAAGCAAAATAACCAGTGCTGGCAAGGATGTAAAGAAATTAGAAACCATGTGCACTGTTAGTGAGGATGCAGATTGGTGAAGCCCCTCAAAAAATTAAACATAGGACTACCTTATGACCCAGCAATTCCACTCCTAGATATCTACCCAAGAGAATTAAAAGTAGGGTCTTAAATAGATATCTGTTTCACCCACGTTCCCAGCAGCATGATTCACAATAGCCAAAAGGTGGAAACAACCCAAGTGCCCATCAACTGGTACATGGAGCATGGAGAAACCAAATATTATGGAATATTATCCAGCCTTAAAAAGGAAGGAAATGCTGACACATGCTATAACATGGATGGACCTTAACCTTTATTCTCAGGACATTCTTCTCAATAAAATAAGCCAGATACAAAAGGGCAAATACGCTACAATTCCACTGCTCTGAGGCCCCTGGAGTAGTCAGATTCATAAGAACAGGAAGCAGAATGGTGGGTACCCGGGGTTGGAAGGAGGACTTAGTGTTTCATGGGGACAGAGTGTCAGTTTGGGCCACACAGTACTGTAGTTCATGCCAGGGAAGTCTGCACTTCAAATGGTTACAATGTCAAATTTGACCACAATAAATAAAAGAAACACTGAAGTTTTCAAACCCTCGCTAGTCCTCCCCTAATCAAAAGCAGTATTTTCTTTTCAAATAACATCCACGTGTGATGTAAAGGCGGCAGCAAAGCTGAGCTGCCTGTCTGCTCCCCGAGAGAGGAGCAGTACTGACTGGACGTATGCTCCTTATTTGTGTGGCCCAGCTGGGTTTTCTGGTTGTCTGGGTGAAATGCATGTTAAATGCGCGGGATACGGTTCCTTTGCACAGCCAGTGCTTAGAAATCACTTTCCTGGTAAACTGAATACAATTTCTGTCCTTTTCTGGACATTTTGGAGAAATGACAACATGTGGGTGGGGGAACAAAGAAATGACTGTACCCAGGAAGGGACAGTATTTCTGCTTCTGAATGGGAGAAGAAACCCCACTTGCTTCATTGGTTCTCGGGTACATCTGCAAGTCTGGAAATACTAGGATGATTCACAGTTTGCTGATTAATACAAGAGCCAAGAAAATGATGTTAAGGACTCACTGTCTGTGAGTAGCTTTCTGTGCAGGTTGTCCCTCAGGAGCAAGTGCTAGGCTCTGGGGTAGAATTCTAGACAAGGGTAAGGATCTGAACGACAATGGGAACCAGCTCCTAAGGCCTTGACACGGGCTCTCAGATAGAAAGCAAGAACCTCTGACCAATCCCCAAATACCTTTGGGAAAGTCGACACACCTAGTCATCGTGTGTGCCCTCACACCCCAACTCCCAAGACCTTTGGTTTTTGTCTTTCGGGGCTTGATGATGTCCACTTTGTAATTAGTTATTTGTGTTTTGTTTGTGCCCCTACTTGATAGCAGACTCCTCAGGCACAGGAATGTCTTATCTAGCTCTGTAAAAGTAAGCTGAATGACTCTTTGTTTTTTTGGTTTTGTTTTTTGTTTTTGAGGGCAGTGTCACTGGCCCTCATATGTGGGACCCGAACCGGGGCCGCTGGCTTCCCAAGCCAGTGCTCAACCACTGCGCCACTCAGCCGGCCCAGAATAACTCTTTGAATGAATGAGAGAGAGAGAGAGAGAGAGAGAGAGAGGGGGGGAGGGGGAGGGGGAGGGGGAGGGAGGGAGAGAGAGAGAGAGAGAGAGAGAGAGAGAGAGAGTGAGCAAGTGGGAAGGAATGAACTGATAAATGAATTGCATTTGCTAACCTTTGCAGAATTAAGTTCTTGAGACTCTTGAGTGTTTTAGAATAATGATTGATAGAAACTCCCAGTCATCAAGGCCTGTAAGACCGATCAACTCATATTTCCACATGGGGCTAAAGGGAAGATGCTGCATCTGCATGTAGGGCCCCCTGTCCCTGACTGTGACACATTTTTCTGGTCCAGTGGGGCTCTTGTCCTTCTGCAGCACTTGGGTAACGCCTGCCTACCGTTCTACAAGTGTGAAATCTGAATACATGTGATCTCTTCAGCCTCCAGTGATAATTTGCACTGGTTGTTCTGTTGTGGTGGTAGTGGTGGTTTCATGCATTTTATAGAACAAAACAAGATACCCTGCCATTTTACAAACCACAGTGACAGTAGCGCATGATACAAGAAAAGCCAAAAAAAAAAAAAGAGCTGGCTTAGAAATTCAGGACACTCATTCCATTGCTTTTTTTTCCCAGTTAAGATTTGTTCATGTCACTCTGTGACAGCACCAATATTCCTAGCACAAACCAATCGATTTCAGTCAATCCTGAAAACGGCGAGTGGTCTTCACTGACACACACACAGTTTTCTTTTTCTTTTTCTTTTTTTTTTCAAAACTAGCACAATATTAAGTGAACATGTTTTGAAGGCTGTTCAGCATATGTTCTTCCCCTGTCAAGCTTAAAATATAACTTAAAAAGGATACTCGGCTGTATTTGAATAAGCTGCCACCATTGGTTTAAAAATTTTTAAAAAAAATTAAGAAACGTGGTTTACTACTTCAGTAGCACAGATTTTTACATCCTTTCTGGAAATGATCTTTCAGTGATTTTGGTTTGATTTGTTTGTTTTTGTCATTTTGACAGCTGTATTGTTAGTCTCTTTTATTTGCTATATTAACTTTTCATTTGGAAGTGTCTTCTTTAGTAGAATAATTACATCACAAGGAGATTCCTTCCCAGACCACCCCCCAGAAAGGTCTCCTGCTATAGTTCAAGATTGATAAAGACCAAAGGATCAGAATGGCTATGGTTTTGACTATGTTGATTCCCTCTGAACTCTTATAGATCTAGAATCATACAGATCTGTTCTGCCTGGCTCTTCCCTCAGCAGCTGGTGGTCAGAACCACGCTTCTGAGCTCTGTCATTAAACTGTTAACCCCCACTGCAAAAGGCAGGATTGTAACGGAGGACCCATCCCTTGATAAAAAGACTTCCGGAACCAGAGTCTGTGCTGTAAGCAGGAAATCTGCTTGTGACTTGCCACAGCTAGAATGACATCCAGTTGAGGGTTTAGAATTCTTCTCCATTCCCCATTTTTTGAGACAAATTATAAAACCTTGATGTTCATCAACATTCTAGTCCAATATGCTGCACAACACTTCAGAGCCCTTTAGAGACTGAAGACAACTGTGATGTTCCCACAGAACCTTCCCTCCCCTGCCCAATTCTTTGCCCCAGTCCCGGTTGCTGGCCTCTGAACTGAGCACAGGGCATTGGAGTGAGGCCCTCTGGGTGGATAAGGCTCTACTGGACTAACCAAAATGCTGCAGGTGCACCAACTCTGCACAGAGGAGAGCAGGAGTTTCCCTCCTCTGTTCCCAACAATACTGCTTTGTTCTCCCTTGCCTGAACTCACTGTCCAGGCAAACTCCAGTTTATAACTACCCCTCACAGAGGAGGCTCTTTTTTTTATGCTGAGCCATCCTGCTGCCTGTTGGGAGCTCAGTGGCAGCTCAGCTCGGGCTGGGCATCGAACTGCTGTGGCTCAGAGCTCAGCTCGCACTCTTGAGCGAGCTCTTAACCAACTGAGCCACTTGGCCGGCCCGAGGAGCCTCTTGAAGGCTAATTATTTCTCTTTCCCTGCCCTTGATTGATGTCTATTTCCAACTCTCCTGGCATATGGAGTTTTTGATATAATATTGGATTAAGGATTGAGAAAGAGAATGAACCTTCATGATTGTTTCCAGAGCCATCAGCATCTTACTCAGCAACACCTCTTACAAGATTTTAAGTTTTTGTTTCCAGTTGTTACCTCGGAGATCAAATCTCAACTTTCTGGTATGTTCTTGGACTTTGCAAGGAATTTAAAAATTCAGGAGCTTGGTGCCAATAATTGCTTTTAGGAGCTAGTACTGCCTATTTTCTATAGATGAATTGCAGTTTGGATCATCAATTATTTTCTTCACAGAAACCCACAAAGTACATATTCGAGTTTGCATTGGAATTGAATAGGATCTAGAAATTCTTAATGTTGTTAAGCGAGGCTATTGCTTCTAAAATGTGTATCATATTCAACTAATGCAAAATAGAGTATTTAAGAGCTTTGAGTACCGCACTTGAGATCTGAATGAGGAGCCCCAGATTGCAATATTTGATCTGCACTAGACGTGTTTGCTGGAGCATGCTTTACAGACAGGTCAGTTGTGTTGGATATCTCTTTAAATGACCTGGCCTGTGGATAAAGGAGCATGGCTCAAAGCTAAGCAGGGTGCAACAGGCCCCATGCTTCATCATCAGAGATAGGATATTCTCCAACATGGGCCTAGAGGTATAATGTAGTTCTCAGGAACTCAGAGGGCTGAGGGGCCAGGTTAGACTCTTTATCAGTTAAGATATATTGAGTAGCAAGTAGCAGAAAAACCAATTCACACTGGCTTAAACAATAAAAGGAACTTACTAACTTCTGTAAGTGGAAGTCCAGTGGTTGGGCAGACTTCGGGGGTGGTTTGAATCAGCATCTCAACAGAGTCACCAACGATGCTATTTCCTCTGCAGCATCAGTTTCATTCTAAGGGTGGCTCCCTCTGGTGGGCGCGATAGCTGCCAGCTACTCCAGGGGCTACAAGCTTCCTTCTGCCCTCAGCCAGGGAAGCAGAAGAGAGAGTTGCTTTCCAGAAGCTCTGTCAAGAGAGCAAGGAAACGCTTTCCCAGAATTCCCCAGGGACTTTGGGCATAGTGACCTTGAATTAATCACATGCCTACTATGCTGTTTCATGTAAGCTTAGCTAAGTGCCCCACCTCTAGAACCCTGGGTGGAGCCAGGTTTCCCCAAAGCATATAGGTAGTATGAGTCCAGTGAGGCTGCCTGAATGAAAACTGGGGAAGGCACCAAGAGAAGGAAGACTAGATGTTGGCTACACCACCAACTATATTTGCTACAATCAACCTCTTTGGCCATGCACATCCGTATTCTCCGTCCTTCCCATGCATATGCCTCCCAAAATGCTCAACCCACATAAAACCCATTTACTTCCTCCCCAAAGTGGTTCAGATCCAATCTAGAAACTGGGTAATGTGCCATCCTCTCAGTTTGGTAGCTCCTCGTGTTCCAGGGATCTCTGGCCACCATGCTCACCTTGGCAGAGAAAGAGCAGGAGGACAAGAAAGAAAACAAACAAAAACAACTCCCCTTTGGTGAGGGGGAGCTGGACAGCAACACACAGCGGTCGCTGACCCAGCATTCAGATCATATCCTGCTGGACCGGTCGAGTGCTCCTTCCTTCTCTGGGACTCAGTCTCCTATTCTGTATGATGACAAGGCTGGATTAAACCAGTGGTTCTTGCTTCAGGATACCCTGGAGGGCTTGTTAAATGCAGATGACTGGATTCCAACCCAAGTTTCTGATTGGTAGGCCTGGGTGGGGCCCAGAAATTTGCATTTCTCATAGGTTTCAAGAGGATTCTGCTGCTCCAAGGACCCCTTTGAGAACCTCTAGTATAGATGACTCCTAAGAGCCCTTCTGATTCTGATATTCGGGACACAGATTTTTCTCAGCACTCTCTTCTGCTCTACATTGACTTACAACAGATTGTTTTATAAACAGGACACACCCAACTCTACCATGTGAACCACTAGAAACATGCTGGAGCTCCAGTTTTGGTTTATAATCTGATTTTCAGCAAGCAGGGCTGAATGTGAAGGACACCTTAAGGCTTCTGGAAAGTTCACAACTTTCTTGGATTTAATAAGTTAGGAACAGAAATATGAAGATTGTGCATGCATTCTCCCTGCCTTCATCCACTGTATAGCAGCATGGCACCATTTGGGATGACTGTGTGAGCCCCAGAAAGCAGCCTTTCTCCCCGGAGAACCCTGATCCTTAGGCCTCGTTTTGCTCTGGGTATCCATCAGGTCTTAGAATGGGAGTGGCACTGGGTGAGACTGTGATGTACATAACATGGATTTGGGAACTTTGCCAATTTTCTGCCCATGGCTCTACACCTCGCCAATATCTATTGGTCCTTTAGGGCACAACCTAAAGCTTAGTTCCGCACCCCCTCCAAAACCCTTCTCTTACCAGCCACCCTCTCCAGCCTAGGTTGGGCTCTCCTGTTATTTGTTCTCTAGCACTCTGCAGCATTTATCAATCTGTATTGCAAATTGTTGTTTCAGTGCTTCTCCATATATGAATGTGCCAGCCCTAAAGGGCAAGGACCATATCTATCTTGTGCACCAATGTTATCACAGCACAGGGCCTGGAACATGCTAGGTGCTCAGTAAATACGTGCTACACAACTGCTATCAAAGGCAGACAGTGAGCAGATTCCAGCCACAGTAGTTTATTGCAGTGGAGAACGCCTGAATAACCTACACTGTGTATATTCCACAATGTACTATCTTGGGAGCTCCAAAAGAATGAAACAGACAAGCCCTCAGAAAGCAAACAAACAAACAAAAACACGCTGATGGAGAACCCCAATGCCCCTGGCAGCTGCAGCCAACTCGTTCATAGCCAACAGCTCCCTTCTCCCCTGTACCCATACAGTTTGTAGCTAGGCACTGGGGTGAATGCAATAGAGGTTTCTCTAATGCAGAGCATGCCCCAGCCAGCGGGGCCTGGACAGCAGATCTTGGTGAACCACACTCCCCCACCCCCCATTTTCCCACTGGGACCTTGGAAGCTCAGCAAGGTCATGAAATGACTGGCCCCGAGCAACAGCTTGAGTCTCTTGATTTCTGGCTCAGACCCCAGGCTCGTGCATTCTGCATCATCAAGCAGGCGGGTAGCTTCAGATCTGGGAACGGGATATAAGCTTCGCACACTCTTTAGAGTTTATCACCATTACTGTAATTCTGCTATGACACAAAATTATAATTAAATTAAACCAAACCAAACCCTGAACATGATTGCTTTAGAGAAGGCAGGTTATTTATTATAGACAAAGTCCACAAACTGACTGGAAGTATATCCTGCAGATGTTGACTTTGAAGACTGTGCTTAAGTTTAATGTGACTGATCAATCCCGATCTCATTGGATGGTCACACATTAGAAAGGATGTCTATTTGCCCAGGCACAGGGGTAGATTAGGCTTATGTTTGCCTTTTTAGTTCCCAAAGCTGGCCTGTCTTCCTTCAAAACAGACCCATAGTCTACCCATTTACTGGGCTGCAAGGCTCTGATGAAGGGGAAGAGCAGTATGGTGGCGATCAGAACCTTCTCCATAGGGTACAGTGTGCTGTGTTGACTGAAGGCTGCTGGACGTGGACAGATAGAGACAGAGGCCCTGACAAAAGTTCAAGTTAGCCAGACATCCTTGGAGAGTGGACAGGGAGGGTTTCCCTGTGACTTGCATTGTCTTTAAAACCGATTCATGACTGGGGTGAGGAAGGAAAATAGCAGAAAAAGATATCTGGCCCAAGAAATCTACAGAAACTGCAATAAAGCACAGTCAGAAATGAACTCTCCGAGCTGTGAGCCAAGTGCTTTCGGGAAGAGGCAGAAGAGTATTTCACGTGTCACTCACCATTGATCATGGTCGTTCACTGTGTCACTGTGAGGAGTGGCAGAGGGGTGAGGAAGAAAGGTATTTTCTTTTCTTTTTTTTTTAGCAGAAAGAAGAGCTACACAGCCAAGTGTTCTTTTGTTTCTGTTTGGGGTTAGACGTGTAAGAAATGTACTGGGGGGAAAGCCTGTAAAGGTGAAGAGAAGGTGGGGAGAGCCTCAGACCACAGTGGAGGTGTTTCAGCCTGTGGAGGGCACAGGAGAATTGGGTAGGAAGAGGCGTCTCAAACCACAGTGCAGCTCCAGGAAAGATTCAGCCTGGCCAATCGAGAGCCCTGGAGCCAAAGTTATCATTGGAAGAGTCCTTCAGCTCGCAGGAGTGGGCCTCCATTGGTACACCCATCATCCTCAGTCACTGGTTGGGCGTGGGGCCCTGGCCAAATGCAGTAACAGATTTAAGGGGAAGATTTGGGGAGACTATCAGTCAATTATGTTCCCCATGGCAGGAGATCTGAGCAGCCATTAGTACGGCTAGAACATCCTTCAGTAGCTGTGCCTGGAAAGGCCATTTCCTGGGTAGGACAGTAGGTAGCTACAGGAACAGAGGCAGCAGGTAGAACTCCATAATTACTTTGGAGGAAAGGCCAAGGCTGGTTTCATTGGTTTATACCTGGGCTGGGCTTCTTCATTGTTCACTGGGTGTTTGGATTTTTGGGTTTCCCCCTTTTCCCCTTGTTTGTTCAATTTCCCCTCTGACCCCCAGGTCCAGGAAAATATAACCATATGCATTTGGAAGAAGTTTAAAATGAATTAACTGGCAGGCTAAGCATCTCAAGATTACCAGGCCTTGGGAATGGGGCAGACTGAAGAGACTAACTTTACTTGAAAAATAAGCAAAATGGGTATTCTGCCTCTTAATTACGTTAGGAAGAGTCTAAGTTTTGTCTATCTGGTGCCTGAGAATCACTAATTTTTGGCTTAGTGTCATAAAACTAGAGAACATGAATACTGAAATAGACGTTGGAGATTGTCTAGTCCAACTACATCATTTTACAGATGGGGACCTTGAGGCCCTAAAGGGAGAAGGTAGACCAAGATTGCTTAGGAACAGAGATGCAGAAATTGTCAACAAGACCCTAGCAAACTGAATCCAGGAACATAAACAGGATTACACCATGACCAAGGCTGGTTCATGTATGACAATCAATCAATGTAATAAACTCAGATCACCTGACTTCCAGGACAAGCTCTTAATAGTAACGGAGGTGGGTATGGAGGGTGGGAGTAGCCCTTGCACATGCGTGCACTGCACTGAGCCCTGTAGTGAGGACTTCCCCCTTGTCCTTTCATCCTGTCCTCACAGCAGCCCTTGGCAGTGGGCACTGTTGTTATCCCTACTTTCTGTGTAAGGAAACTGAGGCTTAGAGAGATAACTCAAGTTACCCGAGGCCACCCACCTGCCAAGTACATGAAAGAGTTAAACCTAGACCCAAGGTCTCCACCCGATCCAGGCAGCAGGATATGGAAGGTAGAGCAGGAAATGCCACACCAAAGATCAAGCCAGATCTCTTCCAGGGTGAGGGAGAGGCAGAACCCCAAGAACGTGGAGTCAGGGAGACAATCCAGGGATCTACCCCATTATATTGGCCACCACTGCCTACTTCATCTCCCAGTTGCGGGGACAACCTGATGAAGGTTCTGTCATGTAGACCCAGATGCTTTTCCTCTTTCCCCTCTGACACCTTATGACTCAGTTTCCCTAAGGCTGTGTAGTTAGTTGACTCTGGTCTAGCTACTTTTGAGCTTGGCAAGTTATGATGCTGTTATCTCCTGGAGTGGTCTCCTTATCATAGTGGGATCATGTCTTCACAAACAAAACCAGGCCCTTACCGTACTTTCAGTGGGAACTTGGAAGGCATTGGATTTAGATGCATGCACTAAATCTGTTGTCTAAATCCGGAAGTCTCCAGAGGAAATCCTGCCACTCCCTTCCTTGGTTGCCCATATGTGATGGTTAGTTGGATGGCTCCTTTGGAACCCCAGGATCTGTCAGCAGTGCTTACTGTACCCAGCTGGGAGACACTGGAGGAAATAGGGGGGAGTATATGCATAAGCATAAGGGTTAGGCTTTGGACATTGCATTTTTAGTCTTCGTGATTAAAAGCCTGGATTTTGGAGTAAGTCACAGCCAGGTTCCACTTCTAGCTCTGCCACTTACATATCCTGTGACTTTGAGCAAGTTTCTTTGCTTCTCTGAACCTTATTTTCCTCACCTATAAAATGGGGGTAATAATGGTGTCCATCTTTCAGGGTTGCTGCAGGGATTAAGGGAGGTCAAAACTACAGTGTTTCATTCAGGGCCTGGCATGTTGTACATATTCAGTACATGGTTGCTATTATCATCACCATCATCATCATGAGATCATAGCAACCTTCCCGAAGCTGTCAGTGCCACAGTCTCTCCTAGCTACTGAGACTCTGGATTCCAGAGATCCTTGATGTTCTCGCGCCTTGGCTCAGCCCCTGGTGTTCCCCACAGTGGTGCTCTTGAGCTTAACTCGCTCCTGAGATAATTCCCAGTGGCCCAACTAGCCTGACCAATGACCTAGTCTTCCTACGTCATGACCCGGCATTACTGATGACAGGCACAGCACTGGCCACTCTGCACACCTGAAAACACAACAGAAAGCTGAGTATACTGCAGACCTGCTCTGTGCTCAGCACTGCGGGAGGGTGTGCCTCAGTCTCTACCCCAGGGAGTTAATGGGCTGCCTGCTTATTCATTGGAATTAATGGTGTAGAAAAAGATATGTAGTCCTTGATTCGTTAATTGATTTATACATTATTGATTTTACCTTTTTGTGTTCTAGGGTGATTTTTTTTTCTAGGCAAAGGAGCAATTTACCGATTCAACTTACCTGTGATTAAATTCCAAGTCTGAGAACTTGATTGACTAAGTGAACTTGATTTTGGTCTGCATCAATTGTAGTCAGCCTTAGACTTAAACTTTGAATTATTAAGGTTAAATTATATACATTTATAGATGAAAAATCCAGAAGAGCTCAAACTCTTCCAGCTCTTGCATAAAGAATACTGTGCTCCAAGGAAACTATAACAAAATGCAAATGTACAGACGATATCCAGGAAATGGGCAGGATTGGGACTACTCTAGAGTTCTTTGAAGAATCTCTTTAGTGAGTCCTATCTCCCTCCCATCACCAGTACCACATGTATGATAACGGAAGTCCCCCAACTCGAAGCTCCCCTCATTTTATGATACACTTGTAAAACGAGAAGAACACTGGGTCACACAGTAGCCAGCCCAGAAGCCATTGCACAGCTGTGGCACCCTAGCGGCCCCCCGGAATCTTTTTGCTGCTGGTCTACTTATAGCAGTTGCAAAGGTTTCAGTTGGGCAATTTGATCAAGAAAAACTCAGGGCATGGACTTTGAAGTCAGACAATATCTGGGTTCTAGTCCAGGCTCTGGCAAAGTCACTACTAGCAAGTAACCTTGGGCAAATTGCCTAACCTCTTGGTGCTTCAGTTTCCTCATCTTTACATATGAGGAATCATAACAGTACCTTCCCTGGAGGATTGTTCTAAGAATTGAAATGACCTCAAGAAAGGACTGAGCCTAGTGCCTGACATTGAGTAGTTCTCAATAAAGGTTTCTAATTTTATCAAAATTATCATTTATCATTATTATTAGTCTATTTTGCCAAAAGATCAGACATGTGATAGCCATGCTGAGCTGTGTTGGCTAGACCATACCTAGAGCATTTTGGCCAATTCCAGGCGAACGCATGTAAAATTCATAAGACTGTGCCTGGAACATTGTAAAAGTGCTCGATATATGACAGAAGTGTGATTATTAATTAAGACTACCACTGATTAGCTTTCCGAGAGAGCATATAACATGCAGACACTGCATATGTGTTAATGCAATTATTCTTTATAACCCCTACCACTCATTGAGTAAGGTACAACCATTAACTCCCTTTTACAGATGAGGGAATTAAGGCACAGAGAGGTTAAGTAACATCCCCACAATTACATCGTTAAGAAATGGAAAATCCTTTAGGATTTTCTATATATAGCATCATGTCATCTGTAAAAAGTGACAATTTAACTTCTTCATTCCCAATTCAGATGCCTGTTGTTCCTTTCTCCTGCCTGATTTCTCTAGCTAGGACATCCAATACTATGTTGAGAAGCAGAGGTGATAGGGGAGAGCCCTGGCCTGTTCCTGAATGTAGAGAAAAGGGCTTAAGTTTTTCACCATTAATTATGATATTAGCTGAGAGTTTGTCATATATAGCCTTTATTATGTTAAGGTATTTTCCTTTTGTACCCATTTTATTAAGAGTTTTAATCAAAAATGGATGTATCTTGTGAAATGTTTTTTCTGCATCTATTGATATAATCATATGATTTTTATCCTTTATTTTGTTTATGCGGTGTATCACATTGATGGATTTGCATATGTTGAACCATCCTTGTGCCCCTGGGAGGAACCCCATTTGGTTGTGATGTATAATTTTTTTAATGCATTATTGCATTTGATTTGCTAGAATTTTGTTTAGGATTTTTGCATGTGTATTCATCAGATATTGGTCTTTAATTTTCTTTTTTTGTGTGTGTGTTATCCTTACCAGGTGTTGCTATCAGGGTAATGTTGGCCTCATAAAATGAGTTAGGGAGTACTGTCTCATCAATTTTTTGGAAGATTTTGAGTAGGACAGGTATTAGATCCTCTTCCAATGTTTGCTAGAATTCACTAGTGAAGCCATCTGGTCCCGGACTTTTGCTTTTGGGAAGGTTTCGAATAAATGATTCAATTTCCTCACTGGTGATCAGCCAATTTAGACTTTCCAATTCCTCGTGATTCAACTTAGGAAGGCTATATGTTTCTAAGAACATGGCCATTTCTTCTAGGTTATTAAATTTGGTGGCATCTAGCCCTTCACAGTATTCTTAGATAATCCTTTGTATTTCTGTGGCATCTATGGTAACTCCCCCTCTTTCATTTCTGACTTTGTTTATTTGTTTCTTTATTCTTTTTATCTTAGTGAATCTATCCAAGTGTTTGTCAATTTTATTAATGATATATGTGCTCCGATGTTCATTGCAGCTTTATTTACGGTGGCCGAGACATGGAAACAACCAAAGTGTCCCTCGATAGATGATTGGATAAAGAAGTTGTGGTATATATACACAGTGGAATACTATTCTGCCATAAGAAAAGATGAAATAGTGCCATTTGCGACAACATGGATGGATCTTGAGATTATTATGCTAAGCGAAATAGGTCACACAGAAAAAGTTGAGAATCATATGATTTCACTGATATGTGGGATATAAAACTGAAAGCAACAAAAGAACAAGAAAAACAAAGAAACAAAACTCACAGACACAGTCAATAGTTTAGTCGTTACCAGAGGATAAGGGGGGATGGGTAGTAGATGAAGGTAAAAGGGGTCAAATATATGGTGATGGAAGGAGCACTGACTCTGGGTGGTGAGCACACAATGTGATATATAGATGATGTATTACAGAATTGTACACCTGAAACCTATGTAACTTTGCTAACCATTGTCACCCCAATACACTTTAATTAAAATAATAAAAAATTAAAATAATAAAATAATAAAAAATAATTTAAAAAAAGAAATGGAAAATCCATCATTCAATTCCAGACCTTCTTTCTCCAAAGCCTGCCATTCTGCCAAAGAGCTGTGTTGTCCAGTACTGTAGCCTGCAGCCATATGTTGCTATTTAAATTTAAAGTAAATAGAAGAATTTACCTCTGCATTTCCACTTGCCACATTTCAAGTGCTCAATTGCCACATGTGGCCAGTGACTACCACACGGGACAATGCAAGTATAGAACATTCTGTTCTTTCTAGGAGGATGATTCAGCAACATCTCAGAAAGTTCTGTTGGACAATGCTGCTTATAGCGCTTCTGGGATTCTATTCCTTATAAAATCTCAGAGTTGAGTTGTATCATTTTCTTCTATTTTTTTTTCTTAGCTGAGCCATCTTGCCACCCGTTGGCAGCTCAGCAGCAGCTCAGCTCGGGCTGGGCATCGAACTGCTGTTGCTCAGAGCTCAGCTCGCACTCTTGAGCAAGCTCTTAATTAACTGAGCCACTCGGCCAACCCATTTTCTTGTATTGTGATTAATAGACACATGTTTGTGATATATTGAAATCCTCTTTGCACTTGGCCAAGTAGGGTAATGGCAAGCAAGAGACCAAGAAGTCTGACTCACATTAAATTTCCCTGCTTTCCCAATGCATTACTTCAGATTTACAAAATTGTCTCCTGTCACCTCTTTTTGACAGGAACATTCACCAATTTTCCCAAAGATCCAGCTTCTTCCACAGCTCTGCTTTGACCTCTTTGGGCGATCTGGAAAACATTTAGTATTTTAGCATGTTCATCTCACTAGTGACTTGAACAGCTGGGGCTGGCTTCTGAAGTCCTGCCAGCCCTGAAGGACTTGGAGCACTGAGAGTCTCTAGCATGTGTGCCAAGTCTCCAGTTCCCTTTCCTGGGCTTTCTCTGCTTACCTCCATTATGTGGTTAGGAAAGACCAGAGAAAGGAAAGAGGAGTTCGGGATAATTACATCTAGAAAGCCATAAGCTCCCAGAAGCTAGTAGAATTACACTATACAACCATAGCCTTGCCAATGCATGTATACCGCCTCCTGAATCTCCATGGTGGAGAATATTGGACCAATATCTAATCCAGGCAGGAAATTATAAAGTCTGAGCAGTTTCTATCCATTTCTTGCAAAGTAGCTGAATATCTGTTGGGGTTAGTCACAATCTTAACTTCTTTCACCGGAGCCCGTTGGAGCTATGGCGATACCATATAATAGCCAACAAGGTGGAGCCACTCCCATGTGAATGAAGGAAGACCCCCGACTGTTTCTGTCCATGTGCAGAGAAGGAGCCTTTGCACTTCCAAAGGCAGGAGTTGCTTGGGTTTTAGTAAATCAGATTCAGGTTTTACCCCATCTTGCCACTATGTCCTGGGTAAGCCTACCTCCACTTCCTTGTCTTGTAAATTAGAGACAGTCTCAAATGCATGTGTGTATGAAGTTCAGTGCCTAGCACACAGTACATGCACAATAAATGCATTAATGTTATTTTCATGATGTGATTATGATCCTTCTCTGTTCTATTGATGGGTGCTATTAATACAACAGCATTGAAAAGGAAGGGGTAGATGTACTTAAATGAGGGTGAAGGGCCAATTTATCATTAACGTTCATCCCCAAAAGAGGCCAGTGCACTGTTCACCAGAGTATCACCTCCCAGGTGCCTGGGACATCATGCCAAACTCAAAACAGTAAAGTTGATTGAATTTTCCAAGTATTTTCTGAGACCATCACTTGTGCCAGGCACCGTCTGGGCTCCAGAAAGATTAGAGATGATTAAGTCGTGGCCCAGCAAGAATGTTCAGTCACCCAGAGCTTCAGCCCCAATAGCAGAACTAAAGGAGAGCAGAATTCCCACGGTGGGGGAACTGGATCTTGACGGACATGCAGGATTCCAACTGGAAACTTGGAGAAAGGACATTCCAGGATGGGTGAACCAAGGAGCACAAGCACAGAGAGCTGTAAACATGTGGCAGCCTGTCTAGATAGATCTGAGGAGATCAGTGTGACTGAAAGATAGAGTACATGACACTGTGAAACTTGAAACCTGGCTTCCAAGAGCATGGGAAGTCAGGAGACAGAGTGACCGTGGCCAACTTCGTTCCAGCAAGCTCTCTAGTAATCATGGGTAGCCCCCAGACCAGGGTGCTGATGACGTGTGAGCTTTCTGAAATCAGATACCACTGTGAGACACTACCCATCCCATGGTCTAAATTCTCTGAAATTGAGAATCACATGGAATCAGCCAGTCTAAGAGCTTTTCTGAGAATTTCAGTGATTTCAAAGAGAGAGATGGATGTACCTTATTTTTGGAAACCTCTAGGAGTAGAACTGCTCCTAACAGCGTTTTTATGGTTTTTTTTTTGGAACTTAGGCCTCACACTTAAAGGGTGTGTGATAAGCAGTGTCTTTTCCAAATTAAATAAAATGGAGAAGATGCACAAGCACCAGCTACAAAGCTCCTAGTCGATCAGAGTCTAGATCGAATTTTATCTATTTTATTTACTCCATTTTTAAACTAGGATCGGACTGGTCTGCAAACTGGCTGCTCCCATGCTGCTCCACTTGAATGAGTGGCTCCAGGCCCATTCCCAATTGCTGCTAAATAGCGGCGGTGGGGGCATCTTCCGCCACTGGTAATTCCCACGTGCCATCTGTAGTTGTTTCTGCCTGATGAACTACTGAGGCACTGCACATGTAAATGCTGATGGGGGCTTCTGTTTCTTGACCCATCACTGATCTACAAGTCGCAAGACGCTACTAGGGATTCTCAAACAAGAGCTTACAAAAAAGCCCCATTCGTTGCTTTTAGAATGTGTCGTCATGGAATGGGCAAGTAATCAGAACTCGAGTAATATTTGCAAATTGGGATTGTTAAAAACTCCAATTTGACTATAAAAGTGTCTTTAAGATAATCAAGGGCCGGCCGAGTGGCGCATTGGTTAAGGGCTGGTTTTGGGATGCCAGCGGCCCCGGTTCGGATCCCACATATGAGGGCCAGTGACACTGCCCTCTACAGCTAACAACAGCTCCACCTGGAGCTGGGCTGTGCGAGCCCCGGCGACGGTGTAGGCTGCAGCCTCTGCTGCAGTGGGCTGCCATAGGCTACAGTGAGTGGCCGGCAGCCAGCGTGAGCGGCTGGCAACCAGCCTGAGCTGCCAACCCGCGGCCATCCAGAGGCCGTCGACCAATCTGCCTCATCCGGGAAGAGTGCAATGACGATACCAACATGGGCCAGTGAAGCAACGTCCTCCACAACTAGACTGAAGAACACAAAGACAGCAACTTGTCTGTTCCCCTTCCCTGATTCCCCAACACTATTCCCCTCCCCCAATTCCCCAATAAAGTCTTTTAAAAAAAAGATAATCAAGGAGCTAGGTATGCAGGTATAAAGAGTTGTCAGTTGTAGACAGCGACATTTCTGCTCATGTCCAAGACGACCTTGATCCAAGGATAAATGAGACCTTGATGCAGTGAAGCTGGAGATAGCCAGTGAGCTCAGCTCTGTGTGGAACCGCCCCAAAGGGACGGGCACTGGGCCCTCCACAGTTGGTATGCCATCAAATGGCAAAGAAGTTTCCTTTCCCAAGTACATTTTTTTTTTACTTGCTAAGAATGTTCCCTGTTGTTTTTTGGTTTTGTTTTTTTGAGGGGAGGGTGTAATCTCTAAAACTCTTCCTAGTCCCATCTTTAAGTAGTTATAATTTATTCTTAAAAATTTGTCTGGGCCGGCCGAGTGGCACGGTGGTTAAGCGCTGGCCTTGGGAAGCCAGCAGCCCCGGTTTGGGTCCCACATATGAGGGCCAGTGACACTGCCCTCAAAAAAAAAATTGTCTGGAGCCCTCTTGTAAAATTTAGCCTGTACTTTCTCAATGGCATATTATAACAGTCTACATTTCAAAACTTGTTTTCCATGTCGTAAGTTAATGAGACACACACACACACACACACACACACACACACACACACACACACACACACACCATGGCAAACTGTAGGTGGGCCTAGGAACTAGGTAAACCTGCGTTTGCATTCTCTCTGCTATTAACCAGCTGTGTGACTTTGGGCAACTCAGTTAGCCTTTCTGGGCCTCAGTGTCCTCATCTGTAAATAAGGACAATGATAGTTCTTGCCTCATGTACAGCTTTTTAAAGGATTGAGTAAGACTGAATCTTGAAAGCACTTGGGTTCGTGCCTGGTGCATAGCAAGGGGTCGATACATTTAGTGGTGGCAATTTTTTTATTGTTGATCAAATAATGTATGCAACTATTTACCGGCCTATCATCACAGAGACTTGCCCACAGTAGGTGCTTAGTATGTGTTTATTGCAGTGAATCAAACTGACTCCAACTGTTTAGCTTAGATTTGGGGAATCAATATTTCCCCTACTACCAGAATGTTTGGTAGGTGACACAGACGATCACTTGCAGCTCAGGTGTTAAAAGCATGAGTGTGAAGAGGCTGTCTCAAGTACAAAGAAGGACTTCTTGTCAAGGCATACTTCCCCCGATCCTTTTGGACACCACTGTTGCCAAGTGCTTGGTGTGCCCACCATGATGTCAGGCCTACATCAGTAGCTCATTTGTGTCTTGAAGCTTTCTCTGACATGAATATCAAGTGTGGGTTTTTTAATTGCCTTTGGCTGAAAGAATTGGGTCATACGTTCCATTCTGATGAAATTCCTGTCTTGTGAAACATGATGGAAATGGGAGATTCCCCCCCAAACACACACACACACACACACACACATACAAATCCCAAAACCTTGGGTCCCAAGAAAAATGAAGTGCAGTGAGGGCTGCAGTTCAGGACATGGCTGTTGTGAGATTTCCACTTGACTGTTTGGTTTTGCACTCACTATTTGGTTTTGCAGATTCCTCAGCATGTCTACACACATACCTACAAACCAGCTGAGAATTGTGTGTTCTGCTGTGGGGGGCGAGGGTGGGGTGGGGTGGGGTGGTGAGGGATCGGGCTTGGTCAAAGTCATTGCCGATGAACCAGCTCTCTGACCTAACTTTACTCCCATTTCCAACATGACTGTGACCGGTCAAGGCAGAGGATCCTTAACCGAGATCCACGGATGGGTATTAAGTGGTCCAGAAAACCCCTGAAATTATACGTCAAGTGTTGGTGGGCTGGGAAGGGGAAGATACCACCGTAGATGCTTTTTCTGTGGAGAGAGACCATAGCTTTTAAGTGATTCTCAGAGGAGTCTGTGACCCAAGACAATTAAGACTGCAAAGCTGTTTGGTTTTGTTGCCCAGACCAGTTGGTGTGTATAACCACAACACCCAAACGACCCAGCTGGGCAGTCAGGGAAGTGACAAGATCAGTCAGAACCATTTTGTGGCCAAGCAGCTGATGGATTGTTCAATCGGTTGTTGTAGACTCATGTAGACAAAGCCTGCAAGCTTTGGGAAGCCAGCCCCCCCCAGGTCAGCCTCGGGCGACAGCCCCCATCCTGCCAGGCCCTGGGGAGTGAGTCCTTCCTGCCCGGCAGCTCCTTTGCTCATGAGCTGGCCCGAGTCACCTCCTCGTACGGCACCTCAGAGGCAGCGTCCTGGGGCGGCTGGGATCCGAAGGCCTGGAGGCAGGTGCCCGCTCCACTACTGCCTAGCTGCGACGCTGTAGGTAAGTCACTTCCCCTGAGCCTCGCTTTCCTCATCTGTCAACCGGAGCACACTCCCCTGCTCAGCCTGCCCGCCTGCCTCACAGGGTTGTTGGGAGGAACACAGGAGGTGACAGCCCATAAAGCTCTGTACACCTAGGAGGGATTTCTCTACTGTGTCCCGGCCAGTCTTTGGCACAGAGAACACCCAAGCAAGCAGAGTGCTCCAGGTGCCTCAGCCTCACCTCCAGGGAAATGAGTGCGGATTGCCGCAAACTCAGTTGCTCCCTCCCTGCTGTCCACCTCTCAGCATCCCAATTCCTTCCCTGCCTTTCTGTCCCTGTGCCCAGACTGTGAGCCCAATGGGGACAGAGTCTGTACTTCTGCACCTCAAATCCCCCTGATGCCTACCTGCTCCATGCCTAGTGAATGCTCAGAAACTGCCTCTCCCGACAGCGATCCACTGTGGATTCCACACCCCAAGGTATTCCTTCACCCCACCCAGGACTTGCAGGCCCTACAAATGGGAAGTTGGATTTCCCCACTGGAGAACTGACAGCCCGGGAAAGGCAGGCGGAAGGAATCCAAGTCAAGCCTGTTGAAAATGGCTGTGAGTTTGGATCATCCCGAATAATCTAGAAGGAATGGCTTGACTTGCTCTAAAGAATCACATTAGTGGTCATGAGAGCAAGATGGTGGATATCAGCCAGAGTGAGCCTGTGCAGAGAATTTCATTTGGATCGTAGAGTTGTTCTGGCGCATGAAATACCTGTGTGCACAGGACATCTGCCCTGTCTGCAGAGAAAACTGGACAAATGAGTATTGCTCAATGATAGTGATCAGAAGATGGTCATCAGGCTGCAAGAGCCTCCAGGAGTCAGGCCTTTAATGGAAATTCTGCTTTGGTACGTACTGCCTTGTTCTCTTTATCTGCCTGCCCTGGCCTGGAAGAACAAGCAGTGCTTTCCGTTGAAGGGCTATTGATTTTTTTTTTCTTTTTTCCCCCTTTTTTTCTGTGTACTCTCGGAGTCACTGTGCTCTTCAGCTGAAACCTGAGAAATCTTGTCGAGCACAACAGTGCCAGGGAAACAGAATTAGCAAAAACAGATGGGGACATCATCCACTCGGGATGTCACTGTGTTCCACCCTGCCCTTCCCTGTCCTCGGAAGTCAAAAACAAGAGATCCCAGCTAACTTGCCTCTCAGATTCCTAGCTCCTCCTTGTTATGTCTCTACCCAAGCCAAGGATCTTCCACCCAGCAGTGAAGGGTGAGTGGGGCAGAGGCTCTGCCCCTAAATCTTCTCTGCTAAGCTTGGAAGTTGTGCCCACCTGGGGGCACTTTGAGGGACAGGATCTTGCAAGTTCAGCCATTGACTCAGGTAGGCCAGACAGGATGCAGGCAGGCACTGCAGGGGAAGAAGAAAGGGGAGCTACAAAGATACTTGTTTCCTCCACCCTGGGACATTTCCAGCATTTAAACCAAGCCCTTCCTGGACCAGGCAGCCCTGAAACCACTGAGGAGACTGGGGAGGAGTCCAAGTTCATGCAGTCAGAGGTCAAGTGGAAAGACAGAAAATGGAGAATAAAACAGCGAACCTATAGCTCTGTGCCATTGACTTTTTTGTTGTTTTTTTTTGAGGCCAGTGTCACAGGCCCTCATATGTGGGACCCGAACCGGGTCTGCTGGCTTCCCAAGCCAGCGCTTAACCACCACGCCACTCGGCCGGTCCTCTGCCATTGACTTTTGATGGCATTGATTTTATGAAGCCCCCAATGACAGCTTAAGACTGGTTCAGACCCCAGGGCAGCACCCCCACCATAGAGGAGGTCCCCGGTTCCTGTGCCAGGGGCCCAGGGGGGTAAAGAAAGTCCCCAGCAGGCCAGTGCCACTCCCTGTCTTGCCCAGCTTAGACACTGTGGCAGGCTCTGATTTACCCTCAGGGCCCCATGTCCTGGGATTTCTGCTGTGCCACCTACCCCGCCCATTCCTGATCCCTTCACTTATCGTAGTTTCTTTAGAAGATGTGTAACCATCTGAAATGATCTTTAATTGACTTCCTTGTGTTTTGTCGGTCTCCCTTCCATAAGAGTAGAGATGCACAGTGCTGTCCCCATGCCTGGGGGGCAGCCTGGCCCAAAGTAGACCCACGAGAAATGTTTGTCAGCTGACTGACAGTAAACCTGGGCTGCCACGTAACCCCTCTCTTCCCATTGGATATTTGGACAGGTTCATTGGGGTCCCCAGAGTCAATAAGGCCCATACCTCACTGGCTGCACTAGGATCCTGAAAAGCGTTGAGCAAAGGCAACACATAGGGCAGGTGTTGGGCAGCCCCCACTCCCTGCCCCCAAATCTTGGCCTCAAGGATCTGAAGGGAGGAGAAGTGATGGCACATTCATCACTCCCAATTGTCCTGCCTCCTCTGGAGGCATTCTGGAGAAACTGAGTCACGGGCTCTGAGAGTCCGCAGGGACTACAAAAAGAACCTTGCCTGCCTTCACTGTAGGAAGCCCTTGGAGTTTCTGAAGAACACCTGAGGAGAATTTTGACCTAAGGGCATCCACATCCCCTCAAACGGGGCGCCTGATTTACTGCCTGTGTTGCTGCCAACCATGGGCCATGGCAAGTCCGAGGTGTCCTCATCCAAATGGGTGTGGGAGCCCCCAGAATTCAGGTCTTGATTTCATGGTCTCCATGCAGAACGCTGTCTTCCTGTCATTTCAGAGGAAAGGTCAGAAGGGTGGGTGAGGTGTTTCCAAATCTGGCTTCCAAAAACTACAAAAGAAGGGGCTTTTCCTAGTGGAGGAATAGACAAATGAACCCAGACGCTAGAGCTCATTAACTTTTGAACCTCTCACACAGAGCTGAGTGCCTTCCTCTGCTTGGCAGGCTGGCTCTGTGTAGGGGCGCTCACAGGCTGCACCTGCTGGGAAAGCAGCCGGGTTCCCTAGTGATGGAAGAAGAAATTTCCTCTCCTCCTCCCCTTTCTCCTATTCTGTCCCCCTCCTTCTCCCCCTCCCTCTGTTTTCCCGCCCTTCCTCTCTCCTTTCCTCCCTACCCTCTTTTATCCTTCCCTCCTTGCTCTCTGCTTCCCTGCCTCAGTGTGCTGTACACAGTAAGGCTTTGGCTCCATCCCCTGGCATCCCCCCGGCACCCCCCATAAGCTATTCCATTGGAATCAGAATGCTCTCCTCCTGAGGATCATGGGGCCAGTAGCTTCAGTCTGAATCCGGCTGAAATCCAGGAACCCTTTGCGGACACCTGTGTGTGAGTCCTGCTGTCATCTGTCCTGACAGTTCTGTCCCCCATACTCCTTTGTTGGATTAACTGGTTGAATCAGTCCTGAGACCATTCTTCCTCTGCAGTGGTGAGAGGAAGCATCCAGGTGATTCCACCGGATTTAAAGGAACTATTCACCTGTGGTGGATGAAGGGCGAAGTTGACACAGCCCCTGGCTTGGCCTGCTGGGAGGCTCTGTGTTGGGCTCAGCTTGCTGGCAACAGCAGTGGAACTTGGGTCAGCCTTTTGCCTCTTTCTCCTGACTAGCACATGGACAAAGCACTAGCCCTGCCATGAGCCCCAAGACATGATCCAGTGCTTTGGAGCTTCCTGAACATCAGCAAGAAGCTTCTAGAAAAGCAACTCCCGTGACATCCCAGATCGCCATCCTGGCTGAAATCTGTCTATGAATGTGGCCCTTTGGCCCAGTGGGACCAGGAGGAAATGTGGCAGGGAAGAGCCATGGCCCTAGTTCTCCGAGTCTTCCTGCTGGCACCAACCTCGGCTCAGCACAAGGGAAGCACACCTGGGCTCGAAAAGGGCACACCCTTGCTGTGCTGTCAGTGTCTCCTGGCACAATATGGCCTGAGCCATAAACATGCTTATGGAAAGCCACAGCTTGCCTGGGCCACCCTTGATGAGTGTCCCTCACCTTCCTCCAGGTCACTGAAAACATGTGTCATTTCCTGATTTCTCCATGTTCCAATGATGATAATTGTCAGTGTCAAAGGTCACTGTCAAATTGTCAGTTTTCTTGGGGATTTGGAGCACATTGATTCTGAACAAAGTATGGGAGCCTCCATCTGCAAAACAAAGGAAGCAACCTCCTAGGGAGGCCTGGAGAGAAGTCTGTGGCTCACTGGGCCAGGGACAAGAGGACCCGGCTGGGAGCAGCGGGCTCATGGTGCCCTGAAGTACCTCCACGGTAGGAAGAGACCCTGGTTAACCACAGTGCCCCGGGACACGAGAGGCCCGGGCCTGCAAGCTGAACATCAAGTATGCCCTTTGGATTTGGGAGCTGGTGTAGCCATGCTGCTGGCCAGGTTTTCTCTCCAGCGCTGGATGCTCTGGGGTTTGTGCTTCCTTGGATGAACACTAGCCAACATCCCCGCTGTCCTATAACCCGGGACTGTGTGAGAAGCACTCTCATTTATCTGGCAGACATTACCCAGTTTCTCCCCGCTCTGACTTTTACCTCCCATGCCCTTGGATGTCTTTCCTCTTTGCCTCTTTCCTTTTGGGCTCTTCTGCTCTTCCTATGTATCTCCTTTGGTCGCACTCTGTAGTCTCTACCTGCCCCCTGCCTCCATACCCCTGTACAGCTCTCATTTGGTGAAACTAATGGGGCAGTGGGTGAGGACGGAGTTACGGTCGGTGTAGACCTGCCTGGCCACAGGATCAGGTTCCCTGAAGCAACAGGCTGGACAGGCAAAAGCACTGGGTCAGTAGACATGGCACTTCCCAGCCATGTTGCTTTGGGCAGGTCATGTGACCTCTGCCTGAGCCTCAGCTGTCATGTCAATAAGCCAGGGTCTATAGATTTTCTGCCCAGATCTTCTAAAGCTGGTGTAAGTGTCAAAGGGAAGAACAGAAGGGAAGGGGCTGCCTCAGAAATGCCTGCCCACCCTGAGCATCTCAGGCAGATCCTAGCGCTCCCCCACTTCCTGATGGTTTGGCCTCGGGAGCTCATATGGCCGCTGTGCTCCTCAGTGTCCAAATCAGTATCACTGGGATAATAATCTGCCTACTTCAAAGGGTTGTTGTGAGATGATGTGAAATAATGGGTACAGAGTGCTCAGTACAGCGAGCACACATGAAGGCAGCCCTGTGGCCTCTAATCCCATGCTTTAGCAGGAAGAGGGCACCTCCATGGGCTGGCTGAGAAATAGCACCCCTACTGCCCATATCCCAGCAGCCCCCTGGTGGAGGCAAAAGCTCGGACAGGAAGCAGGTTAAGGGCAGGATGGTGAAATCGCTTCTAGTATAGTCTGCCCGGTGCCATGTGTTTGTCCTCTCTGCCTTGGCAGGAACTCAGGCCAGGAACTGCCGCCGGGCCTGCGAGCCAGGCACTTTCCCAAGTGCTGGCTCCACCTACCCCATCCCACACCAGCCCCTCTGAGTGCAGAAAAGCAGACCAGCCCATGTTGTAGGGTCAAGTATTCTGGCATCTGGGGGGACACAGCTCAGAAAGTGGACTCGGGGGTGTGCTCCCTGATGCAGCTGCCTTGGTTGTGGGCACACTAGCAAGCCGGCTCCTTGAGAAGCAGGGAGAGATGGCAGTAGGTAAGCACTGGACTGGGAATCAGACCTAGGTCCCAGTCACAACCTGGCACTGAATGGCTGAGGGTCTTCAGGCAAAGGGCGAGTCATGCCTTCTACATGCCCTCATCTAGTTCTCTGCAGGCTGTCCCCTTGAGCTGCTCCCATATTCAGTGCTGGGACTGCAGCGCTGAAGCTTGGCTCCTCCTCCTGCCCGCCCAGCTTGGAGATGGAGACAGAAAGCTCATCCCAATTGCTCATGCTGCAGCCAGTTGGGAGAACAAACTAAAATTGGCAATGAGTGGTTACTCTGGGTGTTGGACACTGTGTCCATCTGACCAGGTGGTTGTCCTGCTGTCCATGCCAGGACCACTCCGAATAAGCCTCAGCCTTTTCCCCTGCAGAAGCTGGGCACCTACTACCACATAGCCCAGAGTCGGCTCTGCCCCGGCCTGGCACCCCTGGTTGGTTCAGCCATTCCTTGTCTGTGTGCTTTGGAGTCTGAGCCCTACCCCTATCACATAGTGTCCTCTGAATGCAGCCAGTTCATCGGGGCCTCCCTGAGACTGGCATGCCCAGACTCTTGTCAGCACTATAGACATGGTCTGGCCAAGGCAGAGTAGTATAGGACTGTCACCTCCCTCCTACTACATACTCTGCTTTTATTAATGCAGCCTAATGTTACATTTGCTCTTTTGGTGACCACATCTCACTGCTGCCTCATCCTGAGCAGAAGGACATCTAAAATGCCTAAATCTTTTTCTACGTGCTCTCACTGTTTAAGCTCTGTGTCTCCCACCCCATCCTATGCTCTCGCAGTTGGTTTCTTAACCCAGGTTGCAGTATCCTACTTTTATTTATATCTGTGGAGTTTTGCTCGGGAGGGTGGAGCATGCATGCAAGTGTGTGTTGGTGTGTTCACTCATGCTTTCTGCTACACAAAAGCCAAGTCCTGGGTTCCCCACACAGCAATCCCAAGGCAATTATTTCTTGGTACTTGTAATCTAACACGTCTTTTTCATCTTCTGTTTAGCAAGAGAAACAGAGATCAGGTCTTATGGCAGTGACCCCTGAACAGCGGAGTGCATATATCACCCAACAGATGAGTCAATTTCAAGGTAAGCAGTTAAGGTCAATATTCCCAAAGGGAAGACCAGAGTATGTATGTGAGGGTAGGGTGAGAATCCACCCCAGAATAGGCCGTTACTGTGGGTGTTTCTGAAAACATCGAAGTAAAGAGGGAAGACCTTTGAGTCAGTTCAGTAGCACCCGGGTTGGATCTCACATTAGAAGCTTAAGTAGGATCCCAATCGAAGGCCAGGTATCAATGACTGACATCACTGTTTAATTCAAGACATTGATTAAACTGAGTCAAGTGCCTTAAAGCAGTTATTCTCAATAAGAGAAGGGCATGCCCACGGGAGTTTTATCAGAATCAACTGAGGGTTACCACAACCCTAGGGTTCTGATCCTGCCCTTCCTGCCCTCCCCACAGTGACCTCCCATTCTAACGGGCTCCAGGGCCATCTCTCAGGCATGGGCCATGGAAAGGGGTTTGGAGAAGCTCTGCCTCCATGAGTCTGCAGTGGGGGGTTCCCAGAGCCTCCACGGATAGCAAGGGTCTCACCATACCATGGCAGCTATGAATGTAATCACCATTTATCGGCCTGGGATACAGCTGTTTGCAAAAAACCAGGCATGGTCCCTACTTTGCAGAGCTTCCAGACTAGTCAGGTAGACATGTGCTAAGCAGCCCTTATCAGCCAGTAGTGATGTCGTGCCAGGCCAAGGTTACTCTCACCTGGGGCTCAGTGAAGACTGCTTGCCTTCCAACAGGTGGTCAGCACCTTCATTTAAGCCAATGCCACCTTCACGCCATTGCTTCTCCATTCTCATGCAAAACCCCCTGTTCCTTTGGGCCTAATACCAGCTGAATGTCCCACCTGCCCAAATCAGGCATGCTTCAACTGTAGGTACAAAGCAGACAAGGTCCAGGAAAACCATTCCATCTGTGAAGGGGTGGACAGTGCCAGGCCTGCTTACAGAGAACTGAGTATAAAAGCAGACCTTGACAGTAGACTCGTGGAGCTTACAATCTATTTGAAAAGACAGATGAAGCTGGCATTTTCAGTCCAACGTGATCTGCATTTGGTGGGCGGGGTCAGTGAGCACAGACGCGAGTCTAGGAGGGCTCCCCAGAAGAACTGTCATCCAGGCTGAGGATGGAGGAACAAGGGAAGTTGTAAAGTTTTGGGGAGCAGGTGATGCTCAGCAGGAGCCAAGGGCAAAAGGTGAGAGGGCAGTGCTGGGCTGGTAGCTCTTTGCCAGCTGCTGTAGACCAAGTTGAGGATGCCTTTGGAACTGACCCACCTTCTCTCTTTCCGTAGCCGTCCAAGAACAAATCACCTCCAATTGTAGCCGGACCAAGGCAAGCCCCCCATCCAACCAGCACATGATGCCACAGAGAGCTGGGCTCCTTCAGAACAATCTGAGTCCAGGAATGATCCCACCTAGAAGGCACCAGAGCCATGAGGGCATGATCTCAACCCCAGGCAAACAGCAAGAAATTTTCAACTCTAGTCCCCTGTTTCCCATACCCTTGCACTCTGGCCAGGATCTCCTGGGCAGCCTCGGCTCTGTCTGCCGGCATACACAGATGCCCAAGGCCACCCCCTCGGGAGTACCCCTGCCCGGGTTCTGTCCCAGCCCCCTGGGCAGCCAGCCCCTGAGTCCCCACCAGCTCAGTCAGCCTTGTATGCCAAGAATGCCCACCATGTTCAGTGATGCTGCATGGGCAGCAGCAGCAGCAGTAGCTGCAACCCCAGTGGTCTCGCGGGAACCACCCCCAAGCCAAGTAGTTGATAGCATCCAGCAGCATTTTGATAGCAACTTGATCTTCGCCAAGGCACCCGTGAGACTCCCCCTGGTAGCTCCGGCCTGTCCATCACAGCAAGCAGTCATGCCCCCCAATCAGGGGACCCCAGGAGGCAGGCCTGGCCAGAAGGTGAGTGCTGCCCTGGCCAACCCCGGCTTCAGACTCAGACAGAGCCCAGTGCGGGGTCCCGTGCCTGTGCTGAATGTCACCAAGTCCCTCCAGCAGGGCATAGCCAGCTTTGGTCACATGAGTCCCATACAGGGTATCGAGCCGCCGCCAAGCTATGTGGCTGCTGCTGCTGCCGCCACTGCTGCCTCTACCATCGCTGCCAGCCAGTCCCCGGGTCCATTCAACAGAATGGATACCTCCCCTGAGCTGCCACCCTATTACTTTTTGCCCCAGCCCCAACCCCCACTAAACGATCTGATTTCACCACCTGACTGCAGTGAGGTGGATTTCATTGAAGCTCTCTTGAAAGGCCCCGGCGGCGTGAGCCCAGATGAAGACTGGGTGTGTAACCTGAGGCTGATCGATGACATTTTGCAACAGCAGCACGCTGCTGCCCAAAATGCCGCAGCCAAGAATGCTGGCCAAGTCACCCAGAACAACACTCCCCATGTCGGCATCGCTCTAGGGAGTGGCATGAATCCATAGCAAATTCACACCCTGCCCCCAGACAGCCACACATGTTTTCTTGAGTAGCATCGGTCCCTGCCCATCCCTCTCTCTATCTGTGACAAAATGCAAAGCTGGTGATTTTTCAAGCTACCTGTACATATTTAAAAATTTTGTAAATGATTTTCCTAAACATTAATGACAGAAGTATTTATACTTCATTTTGTGACTTTGTAAATAAAGTGACAGCTTTCGTTTCAGTACAGTTGTGTTTATTATGCATTGTTTGTGTTTATTATACATTGTTGCAAAAATGCAGACTGTGTTGTTCGCTCCGGTGATACCTTACAAGCCAGGTGGCTGAGTCGCTTATAGGTTTTGATGCAATGGGAGATGTGGATGTGACCAAGAGCTGTTGTGCAAACTGATACATGCCAAGTAGAAAACCACTTCGCCATGTATTTCCATTTTCACTGCAAATCCAATCGCCTTGTGTGATTCTCCGTCTCTTTTGTAAACTTTCAGTGTCCCGCTAGCTCTTTCCTGATGAGCGTATTACAGCAGAAGCCATTTTTATCGTGTGCCCCGCAGAGGACAGTGGCGAGAAGGTTGAGAGGGTTCTGTAGATTTGGGAGAAGTGACGAGGGAGTGTGTGAACACACATTGTCTGAGCTGCCCACCTTGAGGACCTAGAGTGTCCTCCCAGTCAGACGAGAGGAAAACCCAGCTTTGTATCTCTCCAGAGGGACCCTTGCAGGGTGAAGGTGAGATGTTCCTGGTTTAAAGCCTTTCAGTATTTATTTCAATGTAAGGCTCTGGTGGTTTGGGGGGAAAAGGTCTGTAAACATTAATACTTGATTTTTGATTTGTTTTGGATGGTTTCTATCTGCAATTATCGTCATGTATATTTCAGTGTCTGTTAGAGAAAACCCATGCCCACGGTCCTGTAAACTTTTTTCAGTGTCCAGACTCTGTGTAATCACATTTTAATTGCCACCTCAGATTTCGCCTCTACTTTTGAAATCTGGCATCTGTTTCAAGCCAGTGCGTTTTTTTCTTCGTTCCGTAATAAACAGCCAGAAGAAAAGTGCCTCTATGTTTTCATTTTTCAAGGGCGCATTCAGTACCTACAAATCCATGTCAGCTAAGCCAGCCAGTGCCTTGGCTTCTTTCAGAGGCTACTAATGTCTGTCCTGCGCATCAGAAGGATGCCGTACTGCCGGGCAAAGGACGAGTGGTTTGTGGAGGCGTGCTGTGATCCTTTCACATTACAGCATAGAAGCATGTCATTTTGGACCCCAGCCCCTCATTTTAGAGAGGAGGAAACAGAGGGGATGGGAGACCATGAAGGTAACTCTGTGCTGGGGGCATGGGGAGACTTACATTGATAAGCTAGGCTCTGGACCACCAATTCTCTTTTGGCTGAGGGTGACAGACCTCTGTAAAGTGCCAACTCCTCCAATGTAAGGGACACCGATATAGGGCGGCTGGAGGGGCGGCTTCTGAGACAGGTGGCATGCTTGATGCACTCAAGAGTGAGGTACTCTCACTTCCCAAAAACAGCCAACAAGGCCCTGGTGAAACCACGGGGCAGCTGAGCACCCCCACAGTGTGTGGTCCCAGGAGAGGAGGGATGTCCACCTTCCCTCCCTAAAAGCCCCCCAGTTCATCCTGAGTGCTGGAGCCAGAAGAGCTTAGTGGGCCCAGGGTTCAGGGGCCACAGGGGCACAGAGGGTGGGTAAAAGTCTCCATGGCTTGGCTTCATGTCCAGAACCACAGTGGAAACACCATGGCTCCAATTTGTCCTGCTGTTCATTCGCTGCTTAGCTCCATCCTGTCCCCTGGAGCCCCGCCCCACCCCTTCCCTCCTCTCAGCATTTGCAGCAAGCGGGTTGGCTGCTGGTTATTTCCAAGTTAAACTGCACAAAAACAACAGGGACTCCTGTCACCCCACATTAGGGCCACCCCCTCACAGAAAGAAAGTGGCTTCCAGAGCTTTATCCGAATTTGGCTTATGGTTGGGCCTCATTCCAAGGGGACCCTAATAAGATGGCTGGGACCTGTGCCTGTCCCACAAGGTGACACGCAGGTGACTGGCTACAAGTGGAACCACATCTCCCCAAAGGCACCAAGGAAGCTAATGGGGACACGTCTTCGTCATGTGCTGTAAAAGGGAAGCTGACGCACCTATCAGGATCAGCTATAGTCACAATGGAGCACGTCACATTTATCCCCCTAACTGGCTGGGGCAGTTTAGATCTTCATCCTCAAGGTACAAAACCTTCCGCCACCATGGCATGCTTGAGTTGCTGACGGAAGCCCATGTACTGAGACAGACCTGTCCTGTTCAGCAGAGGCTAAAACTCTGGAAAGATGCCTGCACCCACCAGGCAATGGCTAGGACTGAGAGCAAAGATCAACAAGGGTGAAAGCAAGTCTAGCCCATGGACCAGAAGGGTCATGGAAACAGTCATTGCCTCAAAGCCCACCTGTTCACTTGGGCCCTTCCGCCTTCCTGCAGAGTGCTCCCTATAGGTCTGGGTAGTGGGTGTGTCCCACAGGTGTCCTTCAGCTCGTCATTACTCCCTAGCATGGGCTTTGCCTCTGTTTCCCCTGCCCCTCACAGGCAGCACCTCCTCAGGAAGCCACCCTCACTGTGGCCCTCAGTGTTGCTTCCAGTGCCCAAGGGTTCCAGACCATAGGCAGGCTCTGGATTCCCCTCGGGACCACACTGAGGCACTTGGGCCCACCTCTCTTGTCCCCTCTCTCCGGTGGCCACAGAGGCAACAGGCATTGGGCCAGATGCCCTTCCTTGGCTCCGTGTTGAGCCCAACTGCCCAGTGACTGTTGCTCACAGCCAGCCAATTGGGGTACTGAAGCCGTGCCGAAGCCCTGTCCCCCCAGTGGGTCTTCCTCAGTTTGCCAGAGGGATCCAGGGGTGACAGCTATCCTCACTCAGCTCTGCTAGTCCTCAGAGCCCCAAAATAAAAGCTGAACTTAGCTCACTGAGCAGGTTTCATCTTTCATTCCCAGAGTGTTCACTTCCCATCCCAACCATGCGGTGACCTCAAGGCTGAGCCAGTGTGGACAGCAGTGTAGACAGGTTCCTGAGTACATCCTGCCACCTCACTCCAGTCTGGCCTCACTGCCCCCCAACAGTCCTTTCATATCCCTGTTCCCACTGTGTGGTTCCAGGCTGCTCCTTCCCGGAGATAACAACTCCCACCAATCCACCATTGCACCATGAGTCTCTCCTCCGCTGGATTTTTCCCAGGGCTTTCGGCTGGGCTGTGTTAAAAAGCCTCTCAACACCACAGTCCATCCAGATTCAGCTCTAACTCCCTGTTGCCTTCCCCTCCCACTCATTCCTCAACCAAAAGCAATTTGGCTACAGTCCCCACTCCTTCCCCCAAGTAGGCTGGTCGAAGTACCAATTTCCTCCTGGCCATAAAACCCATGGAAGCTTTTCAGTCCTCAGTGGACTTGCCTCTTCAGCAGCACTGGACCCTCCCTCCTTCCAGAAAAGCGTTGCCCCTTGGCTCCTGGGAGCCACAGCCCCCTCAGACCCTCCTTACCCCCTGGCCTGTGGCCTGGCCCTCTCTCCTCTGAAAGCCATCCTATCCTTCTCCTTCCCTTACTTCCTCTCTCTTGATTAGGCATTCTTCACCCTCTCTCTCTATCTTCCAGTTTCTTCCCTTGGGCAGACAAATAGGTTTATGAGCCTGCATGTCAGCATCTCAGCCTGATCAAAAAGAGCATGGCACATCTGGGCAGGGCCCTGTGTTTCAGTCCCCAGGGGAATGCTGCTGGACTGGGTTACACACTGAATTGAAGCCCTCTAGGCTCCTTGAATAAAGAATGCAAAAGTTTGGAGGCTGTTGGATTGCCTCTCATTCTGCTTTAGACAGCACCCTCGACAAGAGTTCGTTATAGGCCCCTCAGCCAGTACAAATCCTTTCCTGAGAGGGCTGTGGAGTAGAAGGCACTCAGTTGCCCGTGGCTTCTCAGGAGTTTGCAGGGAGAAGCCTGAAGGCCTCTCCATGGGAGCTGCAGAAAGAACCACAATCATTAGCGGGGAGATGCTCTCTCCACACCTTACATTACCCCCTCCCCAACTCTGAGTCCAACACCAGGAGAAATGCTAGAAGTCCCAAGGGAGGTAAGTGAGACCCCAGGGCTTCCCTCCTCCATGAGAGCAGGCTCAGGTCAGTGGAGTCCCCAGGGCCAAGGTCTGTGGGTAAAGTACTACCTCTCACTTGCCCTTCAACCTAGAGTGTCAGGGTAGACAGCACTGAGCATGAGTTCTGAAGAAGCACATACTGTTTTGTTTAGTGTGTGGCCAAGGATGTTCCAGTGAGGGAACAGCAAGTACAAATGCTAGGAGAAATAGAAAAGAGGTGGGTGGGTAGGGCCCAGTGAGCAAAAAAAGGGGAGTCAAGAGAAGGAGTGCCGAGGTGGGCAGGACCAAAACATGCAGGGCCCTGGAGGCTGTCTTTGCCTTGAGTCACTCCAATACTCTCATGGAAGACAGATTCCAGAATGAATGAAGAAGGCCAGTAAGGAAGGCCTCTATCTCCAGGTTTCTCTCTGTAGACTTCCCATGGACAGCTCCAATTCAGAAGATCCAAACTGAACCCCTCATCATTCCTCCAAGCCTGGGTGTCCTGACCAGTGTCAAGCGGTCATCATACCCGACTGCCCACTCCTAAAAGCCCCAAATTCACTTGGTCTCCAAGTCCAGGACCTGAGAATCATCCTACATGTTTGTCTTTTTCTCATCCCTTCTGTATCCTGGAAAGATGGGATTTCTACCCCAAATTAAACTGCAAAATCTCTGTGATTACAGTAAAAATACCAGCAAGATTATTTTCTGGAACATGACAAAGTGATTCATCCTGTGGGAAAACAAAACCAAAATAGCCAGAAAATTTCTAAAAAAGAAAAATGAAGACAGGGTTTTTAGCACTACCAGACATTAAAATGTATCATGAAGCTACTGTATTTAAAACAGTATGGCTCAGGGCTGGCCGAGTGGCTCAGTTGGCTAAGAGCTCGCTCAACAGTGCGAGCTGAGCTCTGAGCAACAGCAGTTCAATGCCCAGCCCAAGCTGAGCTGCCGCTGAGCTGCCAACAGGTAACAGGATAGCTCAGCTAAAAATAATAATAATAAAATTAAATAAATAAAACAGCATGGCTCTGACACAGGAAAAGACAGATGAATCAGTGGAAAGGAAATAAAAGCATGCATGGGAATTCAGGCACTGAGAAAGGTAGTATTTCAAATCAGTGAGGGAGACTCAATACATGGTGTTAAAAAAAACTAACTTGCCATTTGAACATTATATCTGTGTCCTCTATCTCACTCCTGACACCAAGATAAATTCAAATGATTAGAAAGAAAAAGAACCCATAAAAGCACTATAAGAAAACAATGGTGGATATTTTTATAATATCAGGGTAGATTAAGCTTATCTGATCATGACATGAAACCTGGAAGCCATAAAAGAAAAGACTGATGAAATTGCCCACAAAAATTTTAAAAACCTGCATGCAGAAAAACGCATCATGCAAGTCAAAAAATAAATGACAAATTTAGAAAAAAAATATTTAGAGCACATGACAGACAAAAGCTGATATGCCTGATACTAACAAATAAACACAGTGAGTTGTCCACAAAATATAAGCACAAGATTTTCATAGCAATTTATTCACAGTAACCAAAATGTACATAGAGCCTAGGTGTCTAGCAACAGGAAAATCAATAAACCAATTCTGGTATTTTTGAGCAATGCAATAATATTCATCAGTACAGTGATACTCCTAAGCAGTGAAAAGGAATGGACTAATGATAGAGGCTATGACATGCATAAATTCCAAATGCATTATGCTGAAAAGAAGCCAGACACAAAAACATATGTACTGTATGACCCCATTTATATAAAGTGCTAAAATAGACATAAGTAATCTATGGTGGAAAAAATCAGAAAAAGTCTCTTTCAGTGGATGAGACTTATGAGTAGTCAGCAGGTGATGTCAGCCTCAAGGTGCCCTGGCCCTTTTGCTGAGCTGCCTCAGTCCCAGTACTGGTGGCAGCCAGCCTCTGTTTGCAGCATGGCCTCTCCCACACGCCTCCAGGTCCAGTGACCAACTGCAGATCATTTTGTAGCTCCAATCAGGTAGCCTGGGGCTGCTCACAGGCAGTGGCTGACCTTGGCCTGCACAGGAGTCCCTGCCAAGAGGCCCCAGAAACAATAGATCCAGAGGATGGCTTTTGACCACAACAGAGCACCACCTGATTATCCCCACATGCAGCACACCCAAAGGGTGCTCTCGGCAGGTACCAGAGCCAATTGGGGCAATTTCTGCTTCATGGGGTTAGCTCCTGCACAGTAGATCATATGCTGTTGTCATGGCCAATCCTCATAGCCAGTCATCCTGAGGATCAATCCTACCCACTGATATGCCAATAGCAATTAAGGCTCAACTACAACAGAAGGATACACACAACCCACACAAGGGACACTCCTGGAGCACTTTCCTAACCTGGCGGAGGAAATAGACATACAAGTCCAGGAAGCACAGAGTCCCAAACAAGATGAACCCAAGGAGGCCCACACCAAGACACTTCATAATTAAAATGCCAAAGGTTAGGTGGCCGGCCAAGTGGCACGGCGGTTAAGAGCTGGCTTGAGAAGCCAGCAGCCCCAGTTTGGTCCCACATGTGAGGGCAAATGACACTGCCCTCAAAAAAAAAAAAAAGAAGCGTTTGGTAAAATGCCAAAAGTTAAAGACAAAGAGAGAATCTTAAAAGCAGCAGAAGAAAAGCAATTACCTACTAGGGCGCTCCCATAAGGCTGTCAGCTGATTTATCAACAGAAACTTTGCAGGCCAGAAGGGATTAGCAAGAAATATTCAAAGTGATGAAAACAAGGACCTACGACCAAGATGACTCTACCCAGCAAGGCTATCATTTAGAATTGAAGGACCCATACGGAGCTCTCCAGACAAACAAAAGCTAAAGGAGCTCATCAGCACCAAACCAGCATGACAAGAAAAGTTAAGGGCCGGCCGAGTGGCAAGATGGTTAGAAGTTGGCTTGGGACACTGGCCCTGAGCAGCAGGGCCCTGGTTCGGATCCCATATATGAGGGTCAGTGATGCTGTGCCCTCTACAGTTAAGATGGCGAACAACAGCTCAACCTGGAGCGGGGCTGCCTTGGGTAGCTGGTGTTGGCATAGGCTGCAGTGGGGCTGGCAGGCAGTGGGCATACAATTTCGTGAGCCGCCAAGAGCCACCATGAGTGGCTGTCCAATAGCCGGCGAGCGACTGCCTCACCTGGGAAGAGGGCAATGATGATACCAACACGGGCCAGTGAAGCAAAGTCCTTCACAACCAGACTAAAGAACAAAAGGACAGAAACTTGTCTGTTCCCCTTCCCCGATTCCCCAACACTGTTCCCCTCCCCTGATTTCCAAAGAAAATCTTCAAAAAAAATAAAAAAGAAAAGTTAAAGGGACTTCTTTAAGAGGAAGAATGCGGAGGAGTGCAAATATACAAGGATGAATAATAAAATGGCAATAACTATTATTAATAATCACTTTAAATGTAAATGCATTAAATGCTCCAATCAGAAGACATAGGATAGCTGAATGGATAAAAACAACAACAACAACAACAAGGGCCGGCCGAGTGGCTCAGTTGGTTAACAGCTCTCTCAAGAGTGTGAGCTGAGCTCTGAGCAACAGCAGTTCTATGCCCAGCCCGAGCTGAGCTGCCGTTAAGCTGCCAACAGGTGGCAGGATGGTTCAGGTAAAAAACAAAAAACAAAAACAAGACCCATGTATATGCTGTCTACAAGGACCCACTTCAGATCGAATGACACACACAGACTAAAAGTAAAGGGATGGAAAAAGATATTTCACAAAAATAACAACAACAACAAAAAAGCTGGTGTAGCAATATTTGTACTTGACAAAATACACTTTAAAATAAAGCCTATAACAAGAGACAAAGAAGGACCCAGCAATTCCACTTATGGGTATTTATCTGAAGAAACCCAAAACACCATCTTGAAAATATATATGCATCAATATGCTCATGGCAGTGTTATTTACAATAGCCAAGATGCAACCTAAGTGTCCATCAATAGATGACTGGATAAAGAAGAGGTGGAACATGAATATTACTCTTCCATAAAAAAAAGAATGAAACCTTGCAACATGGGTGGACCTAGAGGGTATTATGCTAAGTGAAATAACTCAGACTGAGAAAGACAAGTACCATATGATCTCACTTATATGTGGAATCTAAAGAACACAATAAATGAGCATACAAAACAGAAACAGACTCACAGATACAGAGGACAAACTGAGGGTTGCCAGAGGGGAGGGAGGTTGGGGCCGAGTGAAAAAGAGGAAGGGATTAAAAAAAAAAAAAAGAACAGAGAAAAGGGCCCACCGAGTGGAGTGACGCGGTGGTTAAGCACTGGTTTGGGAAGCCAGCAGCCCCGGTTTGGGTCCCACATATGAGGGCCTAGTGGCACTGCCCTCAAAAAAACAAAACACAAAAAAACAAAAAAAGCAACAAAAAGAAAAAGAAAAAGGGGAAGGGATTAAGAAGTACAAACTGGTAGTTATACAGTACTCACGGGGTAGTACAGCATAGAGAATAACTCTGTATAGTGCCAGGTGGGTACTAGACTAATCAGGGGGATAACTTTGTAAATCATACACGTGTCTAACCACTATGCTGTTAACTGAAACTAATATAAAATAATATTGAATGTCAACATTAATTGAAAAATAAAATAAATAAAGCAACACAATAAAAACTTTTGAACATAAAAAAACTTTCAAATATGGTAAAAAGCTAAATCTTCGATAAAAATAATTTGTGAAAAGACTAAAATAGGGCCAGCCGAGTGGCACATTGGTTAAGAGCTGGTTTTGGGATGCCAGCAGCCCCGGTTCGGATTCCGCCTATGAGGGCCGTGACCCTGCCCTTTACAGCTAACAACAGCTCCACCTGGAGCTGGGCTGCGTGAGCTCCGACTATGGTGTAGGCTGCAGCCCCTGCTGCAGTGGGCTGCCATAGGCTACAGTGAGTGGCCAGCAGCCAGCGCAAGCTGCCAAGAGCCGCAGTGAGTGACTATCCAGAGGCCGGTGACCGATCTGCCTCATCTGGGAAGAGCGCAATAACGATACCAACATGGGCCAGTGAAGCAATGTCCTCCACAACTAGACTGAAGAACAAAAGGACAGCAACCTGTCTGTTCCCCTCCCCCAATTCCCCAATAAAAAAATCTTTTTTTAAAAAAAATACTAAAATAAATCAGAACAATCAAACCCTTGGGACAGGTATGGAGACTGACTGAAAAGAGGCATAAGAGAACCTTCTGTGGTGATGGCAAATTCTCTATCTTGATAGGGATGTGGGCTACACAGGTGTGTGTATTGCCAAAACTCAGAGTATAGTTCATGTAAGATCCAGACATTTTATTGCAAGTTAATTTTACCTAAAATAGAAAAACCTTAAGCAAATATTGAACTCTAATTAATGATCTGGCTGGAGTTAGAGGTAAATTGCACTCATGTCTGCAACTTACTTTGAAACACATAAAAAAAGATGATTTTTTTTAAAGATTTTTATTGGGGAATTGGGGGAGGGGAACAGTGTTGGGGAACCGGGGAAGGGGAATAGACAAGTTGCTGTCCTTTTGTTCTTCAGTCTGGTTGCGGAGGACGTTGCTTCACTGGCCCATGTTGGTATCATCATTGCACTCTTCCCAGGTGAGGCAGATCGGTCGCCAGCCTCTGGACGGCCGCTCACAGCAGCTCTTGGCAGCTCACACTGGCTGCCGGCCACTCACTGTAGCCTATGGCAGCCCACTGCAGCAGGCGCTACAGCCTATGCCGTCCGGGGGATTCACAGCAGTCCAGCTCTTGGTGGAGCTGTTGTTCACCATCTTAGCTGTAGAGGGCAGTGTCACTGGCCCTCATATGTGGGATCTGAACTGGGGCCGCTGGTGTCCCAAACCAGCTCTTAACCAACGCGCCACTCGGCAGGCCCCAAAAGATGATTAATGGATGAGTAGAAGGATGAGGAGAGAGAGAGAAAGAGAGAGAGAGAGAGAGAGAGAGAGAGAGAGAGAGAGAGAGAGAGATGCGATACAGGAAGTAGAGTAACATGTTAGTGGTAGAATCCAGGAGGTGGGTCTATGAGGATTCAACGTGCATTTCTTTCAACTTTTCTGATTACTTGAAAAATTTCATAATAAAATGTTGGGGGGGGGAATAATTTTTAGAAGCACATAAGTGCTTTTAAAGTACAAATCTAGCTATTTGAGGTGGAAGAAAAAGGCCACAGTGACCAAATTTATATTTGGGAGGAGGAAGAATGAAGTTCAATTTTCCTACAGCCTGTTTAGCTTAACACAGAGCCATAGGGAGTGCAAGAGCCACTCGCTATGTGAGAAGACCAGAGAGATTGGTCTTATCTCACCTATCCTAGCAACAATTTGCAGAAACTGATTGCTCAAACCATTGTTCACCTGTCTTGTTCAACTAAATTGTCTCTGTATTTTCAATATTTTTGAAATTATTCCCTTTAAACTTTTCCATTTTCATCTGTTTAGTAAAATTACTTACCTTGGTAAACATTTATTATTTTGCAGGTACTATGTGAAAAACAAAAATGGAGCTCTTTTAAATCACTAAGAAAAATATGAATTATCCATTGAGGAAGCAAATGAGGAAAGGACATGAATAGTAAGTTACTAGAAGAAATGCAAATTACCAGTTAACACAGAGAGGATGCTAAGCATCCCTCATAATGAAAGGAATGCCAATCACACCAGTGACATTCTATCATGTCATCTTTACAAGATTGGCCCCAAATGTAACAACTGATAGAAGGCGCTGTAGCTGAAGTTTGGGCACACAGGCCCTTTCTCTCCTTCACTGCTGGCTGGAGGGCAAACACCTGCAACTGTTGTGAGGGTCAGTTTGGCAATTCCCAGGAGAGTTTCAACTTTGGCTGTTCATCAGAACCACCTGTGGAGCTTTTGAAACATTCCTCTGTTTGGACCCTAATCTCAAAGAATATCACTTAGAGGGGCTAGGGCCCGGGTTCCAAGATTGAGGATAACTGGCTTGGATTTTGACGCGATCAGAATCTGTTATAGGAAACTCACATGAGTGTTCAGAAATGTGTGCACAAAATCATCGATTACAGCTTTGCTTGATCTAACCAAAAATTTAGAAACAACCCAAGTGTCCAAAATAGGGAGTGGTTAAAACCATTCTAATGGAAGACTGCGCAGCTGTTAAAAGGCATGTGGGAATTCCCATTTGTTGAAAGTCTGAATTCCATTGCCCAAACTGGAATCCTTTCCAGGCCAACTTGTATCAATTTGAGAGCCTTGAGCATCACCTTCCTAATCAGACCCAATGATTCAAGAGGAGCTTGAAGCTATCGCTGGACTTCCATGCAGCCACCACAGAAATTCAACCCAATCTTGGATTCTAAGACTTCCCAGATGATTTCAAAAGAAAATTCTCAGGAAGACACAGGAGCTTGTCAACCTTCCTCCTCAGAAATGCTGATAGAGGGCCCCAGTAATTTGACCCTCAGTCCTCAGACCAATTACCCATCCCCTGCCCACACCAGAGTTTGCTCCAGGAGCAGGACGTTCAAGAGGAGATGCAACCAAAGAGACCATTAGAGCAGCCACATTTACTTTGGACATTGAAAGACTAATAAAACAGCCCTTGCTTGGCGCCTAACCCTCACTAAGCAATTCCATGATCAGAGTCAAGTGAGATTTGAATTTGAATATCACCATTTTACAAAGTGTTCTTCAAACCTTAGACTGCATCCTCTCACCTGTCCTCTACCTGAATGCCAGTTAAGGGCCTCAGTAACTTGACCATCAGTCCTTCTACTACCTATACAAGAGTTCTTCCAACCGCAGGACAAAGAAGAAAACATCCAACCAAAAGGGCAGCAAAAGTAGCACCTGAGATTTACATTTCAAGGCTTCTCTTGCACATAAGATGGCGATGCAATTGAATACAGATGTGGATGTCCATGGTGCCTTGCAAAGATGCTTTCTGGAACTTGAAAACAAGGAAGAATGGGCAAGTAGCAACAAGATGCAGAATTATGCCAAAAAATTGTGGTCGTTAGAGTCATTGGCGATTCTTTTGGCACACTGCATGTTTGTCTTCAGATTCTAAAGTCGGCGATCACATGAAACCCATTAGTAAGGGTATAAAACAAAAGAATGTTGCAGCAAAGAGATGTGCAAATAGACATTGGTGGTTTTACATGGTACTGTTTAGGTAAATCATGATTGCAACAAGTTAAATATTGTTCTGCTCCATACCAAACATCTCAAATTTCAGTACTAAATAAATGTGTTTAAAGGAACCTACTGAAAATAATCAGTTTTGCTTCAAAAAATAAAAGTGTGCAGCAAGAGTCCCACCCCCAATCCCACATAACTGATACCCCACAAAGTGCAAGCCCTTCCTGCTCTGCGCAGGCCAGCAATCCTGCATCATCACTTCAATTCATTTTTCAGATGATCGGAAGGAAAGTGGGCTTTAGGGCACTATTGCTTGTTTTCTAACTTCCCCTGAGGCAGGGATGCCTGAAGAAGCTATGCCAGGACAGGACCCCTGCCTCAAATTGGGGATGGGGTGCTGTAAGGAAAATATACACACGCATGCACACACACACACACACACACACACACTGATATTTTCATGAGAGTTCTTGCCGCCTGTAGTAATCCAGTCTGCCTATTAGTAAGAAGGCACCCAATGCTGTCACCAGAGGTTGTTCCTGAAGTGGGGACAGGAAGGGTGTGCTCCTGCTTATGTCATTGTGGTTTCTGGAATGGAGGAGCTCTGCCCCCAACAAGTTTAATTTATCCCAGAGTCACCTAGCCCACATTTGAAAGGGGTTCGGGCTGGGCTTTCCCAAGGCTGAGATGGCAACAAAGCTGTTGATTTAGACACAAGGCTTTCCAAATCCCAGACTGCTGCAGAAAACTTAGCGGCCCCATCCGCCGGGCTTTGGATCCAGCCCCCAGGCTACCTCCATGGGCATGGTCAGCTCCATTTCTATAAAGTAGCTTTCCCTCCTTCTCTCTCCAACCCCTCCCTCCATGTGGCCACAGGAGGGGGCTTGTCCATTAGAAGATCTGGAGGCTCACCCTGGCTGCCCAAGCATCTGCTGGTTCGCTGTAAATTGAAATCTTCTGGTCATTGACAATGCGAAGCATGGAACACGGAGCCTGCATCATCCTCGGTCCTGTTCTCTGGGCGTCTTTGCCTTTGGATTTGATAAATCAGTCTCCTCGCACTCAATAACGTGGTCCGCAGACGGCAACAAATAAGGAGACTTGTGAGCCTTTCCAAGAGTGTCCCAGGGCCTTGGCCGCCTTGTCTGCCTGCCCACCAGAGTCCTGCCTCCTTCTGAGTAGCTGTGGCTGCAGAGCTCCTCTGGAGACAAAGGGAACAGGCTTGGCATGCTGATCACCCTGGCCTGCAGGCAGCAGTGGGAGGACTCTGCAAGTGTGGACTCAGACCAAAAGCAAAAACCCAGCTGCCCCAGGGCCTTATGGGACTTGAACACCATCTGTGAGCCAAAGGGCAGCACAAGGCAGACGTTAAGCCAGAATCCCTGGGCTCCAAACACGATTTCACTACTTGTTTGCTGTGTGGCCTTAGGCAGGTCAGCAAACCACTTAGTCTCTCTGTGCCGCAGTTTCCACATCTGTCAGATGAAGATCATAATGGTGTCTCCAGCTCATAGGAATGTCGTGAGGGGTAAAAGAACTAATATATTCCTCAAAGATTAAACCTAGAGCTACCACATGACACTCCTGGGCAATAGCCAGGAGAAATTTTAAAAATGTCCATACAGGAGCAAGGGGAAGAAGGTGAAGATGGTGGCGGCCAGGGCGGGGGTCCTGGGAATGCGATGGCTGCAAAGGGCATCCCGGAACGTGGTGCCGTTGGGTGCACCGTCAGCCTCCCACATTACCAAGGACATGCTCCCGGGGCTCTATCCCAAGACCCCAGAAGAACGGGCTGCCGCCACTAAGAAGTATAATATGCGGGTGGAAGACTACGAGCCGTACCCGGATGATGGCATGGAGTATGGTGACTATCCGAAACTTCCTGACCGCTCACAGCATGAGAGGGACCCGTGGTATGACTGGGACCACTCAGACCTGAGATTGAACTGGGGTGAACCGATGCACTGGGACCTAGACATGTATATCAGGAATCGTGTGGACACGTCCCCCACACCTGTTTTTTGGGATGTCATGTGTAAGCACCTCTTTGGCTTCGTGGCCTTCATGCTGTTCATGTTTTGGGTTGGAGATACTTACCCCTCCTATCAGCCCGTGGGGCCAAAGCAGTATCCTTATAATAATCTGTACCTGGAATGAGGTGGCGATCCCACCAAAGAGCCTGAGCCGGTGGTTCAAAAACAAAACAAAACAAAATGTTCATACAGAAACTTGTACACAGATGTTCATAGCAGCAGTGTTCATAACAGCCAGAAAGTGGAAACAACCCAAATGTGCATCGACATTAATGGCTAAAGAAACATGGTCCCTCCAGACAGTGGAATATTATTCAGCCACGAAAAGGAATTCAATTCTGATCCATGCTACAACTTGGACGGACCTTGAAAACAGCATGTAAGTGAATGAAACCAGACATAGAAGGTCACATATTATATGATTTAATTCACTTGAAAGTCCAGAGTAGGCAAATTCATAGAGACAGAGAACAAATTTGTGGTTGCCAGGAGCTAGAGAACATGGAGGGATAGAAGAGTGACAAGTAAAGGGCATTGGGTTTCTCTTCTGGGGTGATGAATATGTTCTAAAATTGACTGTAGGAACACTGGGCCGGCCGAGTAGCACGTTGGTTAAGGGCTGGCTTGGGATGCCAGCGGCCCCGGTTCGGATCCCACATATGAGGGCCAGTGACACTGCCCTCTACAGCTAAGATGGTGAACAACAGCTCGACCTGGAGCTGGGCTGCTGTGATTCCCTGGGACGGCATAGCTGCAGCCCCTGCTGCAGTGGGTTGCCATAGGCTACAGTGAGTGGCTGGCAGCCAGCCTGAGTGGCCGGCAGCCGGTGTGAGCTGCCAAGAGCCACTGTGAGCGGCCATCCAGAGGCTGCCGACCGATCTGCCTCACCTGAGAAGAGCGCAATGACGATACCAACATGGGCCAGTGAAGCAACGTCCTCCACAACTAGACTGAAGAACAAAAGGACAGCAAATTGTCTGTTCCCCTTCCCCGGTTCCCCAATGCTGTTCCCCTCCTTCAATTCCCCAATAAAATCTTTTTTTTAAAAAATTGACTGTAGGGCCGGCCGAGTGACTCAGTTGGTTAAGAGCTTGTTCTAGAGTGCGAGCTGAGCTCTGAACAACAGCGGGTCGATGCCCAGCCCAAGCTGAGCTCCCACTGAGTTGCCAACAGGAGGCAGGAAGGCTCAGCTAAAATAAATAAATAAATAAATAAATAAATAAATAAATAAATACATACATATATACATACATACATACATACATACATACATACATAAATAAATAAAATACAATTGACCGTGGTGATGGTTGCCCATATATGTGAATACACTAGAAACTACTGAATCGCATACCTTAAATGTGTAGGACGTATGTCATGTAAATTATATCTCAACAAAACATTTTTTAAAGCCAAAAATGTTATGTTACTTAAAACAAACTGTGCATGAAATAAATGAAATAAATTATCCTTTCTCCTTGAAATACATTGTATAAAGAAGAATCAATACATGTAAAGCCTGGAGAACAGTGCCCAATACCTGGCTGCTCTCCTCTCCTAACCCTCGTCCCCTTGAGGAGATTTGAATATAGAGCTCAGGCACGTAGTTCCCTGTCTCTGGGCAGAGCCTGCACTGGCTGGGCTGTGAGGATCAAGGCATCAGACCCGGCCTTGGCCCAGAGGAGGCCTCTGGTTGGAGGGACAGAGGACTGCAAGAGAGCAGATGGTGATGTGAGTTCAGGGAGGCTCAATCAAGCATTTGGTTTGGAAATCCTCTTTTATAATTGGAGAGCTCAAAAACAAGTTTACCGCGCACATGCAAACCACATCAATTCCTTCTCAAGTCTTCCAGGAGCCCAAGGTCATGAGCCGCCCACCCACCCCCTCTGCCCCAGCATTCTTTTTCTCAGGTGGCCATTTCTCCCTGGCGTCTTTAGCCAGGCCCTTTGCAGTGTGAGCTTGTGTCTTGGACGAGAAGTAAATCAGAAATTGAGATGTTCTTGCTACATATAGCAGTTGGTAATATTAAACCTGCCACCTTAAGCAACAGGCCCATCCCTAATGGAGTCACCAAGTGCTAAGCAGTGCTGAAAACATGCTCAGTCCTTGATATCTTCCATGCCCCTCATCTCTTTCTCAGCTTTGTCACTTCTGGCGCCTTTCCAACAGCCTGTGCCCACCATGTCTGGGGACAATCTCCAACTCCCACCCTCATATGTGTTCTTTTCAAATGGGAGCTTGCTGATTTCATTAGTTGTTTCTTCTTATTCTCTAAAGAGATGATTTGTAATTGTAAAGACAAACTGTCCTTCCTTGGGCATTGTTACACTAAAAATGTATTAATGTGTGTTTTTTTTTCATTATCATTTCCTTGTGGGTGATATTCCACCCACGGTATTCTAATCACAGGAAAAATATGACAAGCAATGTAACAAGAAAGATAGAGTCAGCTTTTGATACGCAAAATAGGATTTTTTTGTGTCCAAGACCAGACAATAATCTTGAAAGCCAAGTTTTATCTACAGAGAAAAGGTTTTTCTTCTAAATTCCTTTGGCTCCTGTGACGGTCTGTTTTACGTGTCACCTTAGCTAAGCTGTAGTCTTCAGTTATTTAATCAAACACTAATTTAGGTGTTGCTCTGAAGGTGTTTTGTAATTGTGGTTAACAGCTCTAATCAGTTGACTTTGATTTTCCTCCATATCTTGGTGGACTTCATCCAGTTGAAAGGCTTTAAGAGCAAGAATACGGTTTCCTGAGGAAGAAATTCTCCCTCAAGCCTGCATCATAAACTCCTGCTAAGTTTCTAGCCTGCTGGCCTGCCCTGAAAGTTTTGGCCTTGCCTAGCCAGCCCCCACAGTCATATAAATTAATTTATTATAATAAATGCACACACACACACACACACACACACACACACCTTACTGGTTGTGTTTCTCTGGTAGAACTCTGAGTAATACAATTTCCATTATTATCATATCAAGAACCAAGCCCATTTTCTTATATGCTAGGGGCAGCAGAAACTCAGGATATGATGAAAAAGATGTGAAAAGCACTCCTCTCCGCACTCCACTCCACTTCAGGCCAAAAGGATGGTGGGAAAAGGAAAGAAAAGGGAGAAATAGACATATGGGTCTGGAGTCCCATGAGGGCTGTGTGCTGACTAGAGGCACATCAGAAGGTGGTTCAGGGAAGCTGAAAGCTAAGAATGCTGTCCCACCCTCTGCTGTCTGAGAGCCTGGGAGAAGCCCAGGGTGGTGGAGGTGGGAAAGCCCAGAGATAGCCAGGGGCAAGGGGTGGGAGACCTGGGCCTGCCTGGGAGTGCAAGGAAGGGGGCGTTCACCTCCGGGTGTGGCTGGGGTATATAACCTTGACGAGACCATGGTACCATCAATTAGCAAGGATAAAGCTTGCTTCCTCCCTTGGAGTAGAGGCTCATGAGCAAGAATAGAGCTGATATGTCACCTGATAAAGTGCGCTTTTTCTTTGTACATGTACATACTTTAAAGAGTTGCATGGGTGTAAATTTACAATCTCACCTAGGCACTTAGAATATCCCAGACCCTGAGCTCAGAGCCTTAAGGGCATGTGGTCTTCCTCACTTCTCTTATTAACACTCAAGAGCTGGTGCTATAATGTCCTTTTCACACAGGAGGAAGCTGGCACTCAGAGATGTAGAGTGACTTACTTGCCCAAGGTCACGTAGTTTATAAAAGCGGAGTTGGCAAGAATCTTCAGGTGTGCCCCATCCTCCTACTCTTAGCCATTAGGCATTGCAGCTGTGGAACAGCCAGACACCATTTAGATGCACTGCTCCACCCAGGCACAGGCACATAGAACCACCTGTCCACTCCTGTGTTGCATCCCGCATGACTGAGCTAGGTGGGTGTGGAGAAGGGACGGCGAAAGGTTAAGGAAAAGAAAGAGAGACACAAAATAGGAGAGAAAACAGTTTGGGGCCAGGGGATCCCAGACTAGTAGACTGGAGCCCCAAATTGGGCCTGACCGTTCCTTTTATTATCTTACACATAAGCAGGGGTCAATGTAGCTTCCGAGGTCTGTGAGTCTCACACCCGAAAACATAGCTTAAAGCCAAATCACCCACACCTGCAAGCTGCCATTACTGGAGGTCCCATGAGGTCATTGTCATGCACCACTTAAGATACAGAATCTTGTCTGCCAAGGCTTACTGATAAGAATGCACGGAGGACAGATATTATCATATCAATAGGCCATTTCTCAGGCAGGCTGCCAGTCCCTGAAGCAAGGGGGCTATGCCCCATTTCTGTCAACTCGTGATTCCTCCTATTGGTACCCACTGGCTCCCACTGGCATCCACGGGCACCCACGCAACCGTGCCTGGTTTAGGTTGTTTCACTCTTGAGATATCTTAGCTGTCATCGACTAACTGGCCATCCTTTGGTGCCAAGTGGGGACACATACAGTAAGCATAATATTGAAGTAATGATCTGTCATTATGGAGAGGTGCATGCGGGCAGACAGGCAGGCTAACATGTGACACTCCTGCTCCGGATGTTCACCTTTGGGTGTTGTTCCAGAGGCAGAAGAGTTACAGTCAGAATGGTGACCACCACTTCCTCATTTACCAATAAAGAAGCTGCAGAATGAAAATGTGGTGCTTCAGCTGCAGCCAGAGAAGTCATCCTCACCTTTCCACGATTCACTGGCCCAATGGAGGGTGAGTGACCTACAAGGGAGTGCAACCTCTGTGTCAAGATGTGCTCGGCATCTGAATAGGGAGTGCTCTGTACCTGGATAGATTGTCTGTCCAGGACACCATAGTTCTGTCATCCTGGTATGGGGACAGTCTCTGCCTTGTCCCACCTTGAGATGAATAAGGAGCATCACTAGGCCAGGAATTTTCAAGTTCAGTGGGCATCTCTCCACACCCCACCAGGCTTGTTGTGACAGGATTACTGGAATCATTGGGATGGGGCCACCAGCTCAGCCAAAGGGGAGTTGTCTTAGTCAGCTCAGGCTGCCATAACTAAATACTGTAGATGGGTGGCTTAAACAACAGGAGTTTATTTCTTACAGTCTGGAAGTGGAGAGTCCAAGACCAAGGCGCCAGCAGATTCTGTCCCCTTCTTGGCTTGCAGATGGCTGCCATCTTGCTGTGGCCTTACATGTTAAAGAGCGCTGATGTCGCCCCCTCTTCGTATAAGGGCACCAGCCCCATAAGATTAAGAACCCCACCTTTATGACCTCATTTAACCTTGAACAGAGGTCCTACCTTCATAAATAGTCACATTGGCGGGTTAGGCCTTCAATATGTGAATTTGGGGAACACAAACATTCAGTCTACAACTGAACATCTACCTGTCATTGTGATAGTCAGGTCGTCAGTGTTTCTGTTGGAGGCTGCCCAGGTACAACACAGATCACGAGGGCTTTGCCAAGTCCCAGCAGGCCAACTTGCTCCATTCTGTAAACGCCCTTGCTCAAGGATGTCCCAGTGGGACAGAAATGAAACCCATAGGTGTGGCCAGGGTTGATGGTTTTCTGACTCCTGTTCTAACCCTAGCAGGCAAATGTGACAGTGCCCAGCATGCACCCACACAATCACAGTGCAGTGTGAGAGACATGTTCATAAATGTCAGCAGAACAGAATTCTGTCACCATCAAAATGGCCTCCTACAAACTAAAAGGCAGGAGGACAGGCAGCACTGGACATCAAAAAGACCCCAGGCAGTCTCCAAAAATCCTCCCTGATGAAGCAGATCTTCTATTCACCCATCAAGTCAACTGGACCCCTCTGGAATTCTTTTGGGTTTTATGAATGTCTTAAAGACATGGTGGCCATATTCTCTAATTCAGCAAAGGGACTCATGCTCTTCTGGGATGACGATGACAAGGACAAGGGCCTGGGACACTTGATATGGTGTTTCTGATTTGAGTTTACTGCCAACATTGTTTCTAAAAAATGGAAGATTTCACCCAAAAATTCTGACAGAGATTTTGTCTTTGGCCTAAAATATCTTTGCCTCTTAAAGTTCTTTTTAACACCAATTGTAGTGCTTGCTATGCTTTCTCTGTGAACAGCCAGTACCAGGCCCAGCATTTTTAATGGGTATCTGGTGGAGTGGAACTAGAAAACCTTGTCCCTCTGCCAGGCTCTTCAAGATCCTCAGAGCAGTTTGTTTTTGATCATCAGAGAGTCCCAGGCCTGGCCCCTCTTAGTTCTGGAAAAGTGAAGGAAGGATCCCACAGAGCCTGACAAAGCCTGCCTCTCTTCAAAACTCTTGATGCACAGAGCTGAGCTAGACTGGGCTGGGTTCCAGGCCCCAAGAGAGGGGCTCATGGGTGCCAAGGACAAGTTGCTCAATGGTTGGGGAGAGGAGAAAAGCAGATCCTGGGAACCTGGCAGGGGCAGCCCAGGGAGCATTCCATAGTCTCTCAAACGCAGGCTGGAATAACCAGAAATGAGCATGCAGCAAACTATAGGGTCCCTAAAAATCACATTTTCCTAAAGAATATCTTAATGGCAGAAGTGTTTTGGCTATTTCTTGATGTTTTACATTTTCTCCGGTGAACAGAGGCCACATGGCACAGGAGTAGGCCTGGAGGCTCTGGGTTTAATCACAGCTCAGTCGCTTTCTGGTTGTGATCCTGGGTGACTGAAGTAACTGTCAGGGTTCCCCAGCTAGGAAAGGCCAATGCAAGCAGCAAATGTTCAAAGCCAGTGCTCTTAGCCCTGATATCACGTTGCCAAGCAGCAATGCCTAGAAATGGTGCTATTTTGGTATTAATTATAATAATAACAATACACACCATGTGAGCACTCAACAGTGTCCAGTATCTTACTACACTCCTTGAGTACAGGTGCTTTTCCACTTCCCTAAAAAATCATTTCACATTTTCACCACCTCCCACCTGAAAGTAGAAACAATCTTCTTCTGACCACCATACCTACCAAAGACTCACATCTGTACCCACGCACCTGCTTTCCCTAATGTGACCACAGCAGACATGTCCCTGTCCACATGCATCCTAGAGCCCCAGGCACCTCGCCTTTGCAAGGGCTTTTCTCCTATCCCCTTTCACTGCTCCATCATGAATTTCTCCCTTCTCTGGATCATTTTCGTTATATTCCCCCCCTCAACTCTTTTTTTTTTTTGAGGGCAATGTCATTGGCCCTCACAAGTGGGATCCAAACCGGGGCCGCCAGTGTCCCAAGCCAGCTCTTAACCACCGCGCCACTCGGCCAGCCCCATTTTTTGTTGTTGTTGTTGTTTTTGGTGTTTTTTTGTTTTGTTTTGTTTTAAATTACAGGTGCATTTTTATTTTTTATTTTATTTTATTTTTTTATTTTATTGAGGGCAGTGTCACTGGCCCTCATATGTGGGACCCGAACTGGGGCCGCTGGCTTCCCAGGCCAGCGTTTAACGCCCCCCTCAACTCTTTATCTCCTTTGAGCTAACTGCCTCAATTCTACAACTTCCCTTCACAGCAAAAATTTTTGAAAGAGCTATCTATACAGGGTACTGCCATTTCTTCATTCCCATTGTCTCCACAATTCACTGCAGTTGGGTTTCCATCCCCATCATGCTGCTACAAGAGTTCTCACAAAAGCCACCAATGACCTACATCTTGTCCAAAGTACTGGCTAGTTTCAGTCTGCATCTTCCTTGATCTGTCAACAGCATTTGCCCATTTGCTGGCTCCTGCTCAGCAACTCAATCTTTAAATGTTGGGATGCACCACAGCTCAGTTCTTGGGCTTCTCCTTTTTTCTATTTACACTCACCCCTTTATTTTTTTATTTTTTTGAAGGCAGTGTCACTGGCCCTCATATGTGGGACCCGAACCAGGGCTGCTGGCTTCCTAAGCCAGCGCTTAACCACTGCACCACTCGGCCGACCCTACACTCACCCCTTTAGATGATCACTTCCAGTCTTGTGACTATCGAAATCTATAATTTCTCAACTCCCAAAACTGAGCAACAACAAAAAAATCCCCGAACAACCCTATTCAGAAGTGGGCAAAGGACTCAAACAGACATTTCTCCAAAGATGATATTTAAATGGTGAATAGGTGCATGAAAAGATGCTCAGCATCATTAGTCATTAGGGACATACAAACCAAAACCACAATGAGATATCATGTCACACTCATTAGTATGTCTATTTTGAACAAAAGGCAGAAAATAACAAGTGTTGTTGATGATGTAGAGAAACTGGAACCCTTGTGCCTGTTGATATATGTAAATCAACATGTAAATGTATGTAAAAGGATGCAGCCACTGTTTTTTGCAGGTTCCTCAAAAAATTACAAATGGAACTACCATAGGAGCCATCAATTCCACTTCTGGGTATGTACCCCAAAGAATTGAAAACAAGGTTGGAATGAATTGTTTGTATACACATGTTTAAAGCAACATTGTTAATATTAGCTAAAATAGATAAGAAACCCAGTGTCCATAGATGGATGAATAGAAAAGCAAAATGTGGTCTATCCATACGATGCAATGTTATTCAGCCTTAAAAAGAAAGGAAATTCTGACACATGCATGAGCCTTGAGGACACTATTCTAAGTGAAATCAGCCAGACACAGAAAGACAAATACTGCATGATTCCACTTATATGAGGTAGTTAGAGTAGTCAAATTCATAGAGACAGAAAGTGGACTGGTAGTTGCCACAGGCTGGGGGACGAGAGGATGGGGAGTTTCTGTTTCACGGGAATGAAATTCCAGTTTCGCAAGATGAAAAGAGCTATAGAGGGAGATACTGGTGATGATAACAGAACATTATGAATGCATTTAATACCATTGAACTGTACACTTAAAAGAGGTTAAGAAGGTAAATTTTATGTTATGTATATATTAGCACAATAAAAAAATACTGAAAAAATGTATATCATCTTACACTGACAGCTCCCTAAATCTACACACCCCCATCAAGGTCCTCTCCTAACTCCATACTCAGATATCTGGCTGCCACCTGAACCTTGCCTGGCTATCTAAAAGGCATCTCAAAGCTAACCTGGCCAAACACACTGCCTACTCGCTTCTCCCCAGCCTTTCCCTCCCAGTCTTCCTCATCTCAGTGCATAGCACTGTTAGTCTTCCAATTTCTCAAGCAGAAAATCTTGGGAGTCTCCTAGGACGACCAGTTAATGTGGAGTGCTCATTCGAGATTTGTAACTAGGAATTTCCTCTCTCTCCCTCATCCTCACATCCAATCCAATTAGCAAGTCCTATCAGCTCTGCCTTGAAAACATATCCCAAGCTTGTCCATACCTCTCCAACTCCACGACTACCATCCTGGTCCAAATCACCATCACCTCTACCTGGATTATGGCAATAGCATCAGTATTAGTGTCCTAGGGCTGCCATAAGAAATTAACACAAACTCGGTGGTTTAAAACAACAGAAATTTATTCTCTCACAGTTTGGAGGCTAGATGTCCAAAATCAAGGTATCTATCTGCAGGATTATATGAAGACTCTAGGGGAGAATGCTTCTTTGCTTCTTCCAGTGTCTGGTGGCTCCAAGCATTTTTTTTTGGCTTGTGGCAGCACCACTTCACTCTCACATGGCTTTATAAAGACATTTGTCTTTGGATTTAGGTCCACCCATGTAACCCAGGGTGGTCATTTTGAGATCCTTGACTTAATTATATCTGCAAAGATCTTTTTTCCAAACAAGGCCACATTCACAGCTTCCAGGTGGACGTATTGGGGGTGGGGCACCAGTGAACCCTCTCCAGCATCCAGACTGGTCTCTCTGCTTCAACTCTTGCTTCCTCCACCAGTCTCTTCCCCACAGCCATCAAAGTGACACTTCTCCTGGCTTACAAAGCCCCACAGGCCCAGCCCCTGCTCAGTTCTCTCATATCATCTACCACCCTGCCCATATTCATTCTGTTCCAGCCACACGGGCCTTCTTTTTGTGCCTCAACACACCAAGCTCCTCTCCTCATTGGACCCTTGCATCTGCTGGTCCCTCTGCCTGGAACACTATTCTATGTCCTCGCAGTCCTGGACTCTTCTCAGCATTCAGATCGCAGTTGAAAGGGCACCTTGATGAGGACGTTCCTGATCACCCCATCTACTTATTCTCTACCACTTCACACCACATCTGGTTTTCATTTGGGTCTTTCCTTTGTTTCCCAGCTTATTCTTGTCTCCACATTAGCACATACACCCTGTGAAGGGAGGGGCTTGTGTCTATCTTGTTCATTGACATTTCCCTGGCATGTAGAACAGCGCCTCTCACATATTATGTGCACAATAAATATTGGGAGGGTTGAATAAATGCACAGGTATAAAGATGGGCCAAGACCATTCCTGAGTCAGCACAGGATTCATTTTCTGGTTTTCTCTCCCTTTCAAAGAAAGCAGGACATTTGAGAAATAATTTAATTGTCTTGGGAATGGTTAGAGTAGAGACAACCCTGAAAGCAAATGGCCTCTCCTTCAAATTTCTGAGGGGCTCACCTCATCACCCATAGTGATAACTTGTGAAATCACCCTGGCCTGTATCTCCAACTTGCTCTATGAACTTGGGCAGGTTTCTTTCCCTCTCTGGGCATGAGTTTCTCCACCTAGGCATAAAGGGGTTGGACCATATCCTCAAATGCTTTCTAGCACCAACCCTCAGTTCAACTGAGTGATTCTATTCTGTGGCTCTGGAGCTAGACTGCCTGTGTTTGAATTTCGCCACTGCCACTTCCTAAGTACATTATCTAAAAGCTATTTACCTCCTCTGAGCCCTAGTGTACTCATCCGGAAAATGGGCATGATGATAATAAGATCTGCCTTAGAGGTTGGCTGCGAGGATCAAGTGAGATACCTGACAGCAGAGGAAGCAGCTGGCCCAGTGAGTGCTCAGTGAGTGTTGGCTATTACCATCTTATTATCACACACTCTTTTTTTTTCCAAAGCTTTTATTGGGGAATTGGGGGAGGGGAACAGTGTTGGGGAATTGGGGAGGGGAACAGACAAGTTGTTCTTCAACCACCTTCGTTGTGGAGGGCGCCAGTCGCCATCTGGCTTCTGTTCGGCAGTTGGTGCCCTCTAAGCTCAAGGGGCTGTGTTCAATCTTAGTTGCGGGTGGGCGCAGCCACCATCCCATGTGGGAGTCCAACCAGCAGCCTCGTTGTTAAGATTGCACACTCTATCCACTCAGCTATCCGGGCGGCAGCTCAGCTCAAGGTGCTGAGTTCAGTCTTAGTTGCCAGTGTGTGTAGTCACCATCCCATGAGGGAGTCGAACCAGCAGCCTTTTTGTTAAGAGCACACACTCTATCCTCTGAGCCATCCGGGCGGCAGCCCAGCTCAAGGTGCCGAGTTCAATATTTAGTTGCAGGTGGGTGTAGCCCACCATTGACAGGCAGTCTTGTTGTTACACCAGCCGAGCCATCCTGCCACCTGTTGGCAGCTCAGCAACAGCTCAGCTCGGGTGCAGCATTCACTGGCCCATGTGGGAATTGAACCGGTGGCCCTGTTGCTCAGAGCATGTGCTCTAAGCCAACTCTTAACCACCGCGCCACTCGGTCGGCCCTAGCACACACTCTTGATTGTGCTTAAATGCACCTAACACTACGAGGATCTCTAAAAACACCAACAAACTTAAAATCTAAAGCTGCTATGTGGAAGGGGTAGCCTCCCTTCATGAGTCCTTTGAGAAGCATCCAATCAAAACTAATTTCATTGTTCACAGTGGCAGGCCCTGGGGATTGGAAAACGCATTGGGCACAGTTCTCCTGAGGTCTAGGGTAACGTGGCTGGAAAGAGAGGTCTGTTTGCTCAGCATCTGGGCACTTGGCAGGACTCTGTTTTCCTGGGGAGGCTGTTTCTTGATACAGAATTGATAATTCTAATCAGGATACTTCAGTGTTCAAACTGTCAAATATAAGTAGGTTAGAGCTGTGTGAAAATGTGGCTGAAAGGAATTAAACCGGAGCTTGCTTTTCTGGGATGAGTCTAAAATAAACGCGGGGTTAGTGTGCAGAAATGGCAGTAATAGGGAACTCAGGCACTGACTGACACAGTTCACAGCAAACAGGGAGGCCCGTTTCCAGGGAAGAACTCCACCTGGTTTACCCAAGCGATTGCTCTTCAGGATGCAATCTGGAGGCTTCCAACAAACCCAGAAACTGGGGCCAAGATGACATCTCTCCCAGGCTAGAGAATGCCAGAAATGGATGTGACAATGAAATGCAGTGAGGGTGCCCATGGGAACCTAACCTGGGTGCCACTAGGGATACTCTGCGGTTCTGGGTAGTAGACCAACAGGAATCTTTTCTGCATGGGAACTCTCAGGCCTCCCTTTTGGAAGAAAGGCTGGAAAACCATGACTAGGACTCTAAAACAAATCGGGGAGTTTACAGCTACCCCGTAGTTGGCTGTGGATGGGGGTGTGAAGCTAACAGGAAGCAGGAGTCCTAGGCATGTGAAGCAGCGGTAGGCAGGCCTGAGCAAAGACATCTTAGGAGGGTTGTACTAGGTATGATCAGTCCAAATCCCTGCCCCCTTTTCTATCAGTGGACACCAAGAGAGGTGCTGCATCTCATTCTCTTCTGTTGGTAGGGAGACTCGGTGGCAAAAGTCGGAACACATCAGCACGTTGGGATAAAAGCAGGCCTTTGGCATCAGATGAACTTGAATTTCCATTTCACTTCTATTATGGGTTGAATTGTATCCCTCCTCTACAAATTCATATGTTGAAGTACTATCCCCCAACACCTCAGAAATGTGACTTTATTTGGAAGTGGGGTTGTTGTAGATGGAATTAAATAAATTAGGACGAGGTCGCAGTGAAGTAGGGTGGGTCCCTAATCCAATATGACTGGTGTCCTGATCAGCGGGGGAAATTTAGACTCAGACATGCACACAGGGGAAAGATGGCCTTGTGAAGAGGAAGGCAGAGATCAGGGTGGGGGATGTTGCTATAAGGCAACGAATACCAGAGATGGCCAGTAAAGCACCAGAAGCGAGGGGAGAGGCCTGGAGCTCTCGCGGCCTCAGAAAGAACCAACCATGTCGACATCTAGATCTGAGACTTTTAGTCTCTAGATGGTGAGATAACATGTTTCTGTTGTTTACAGTTTGTGGTATTTTCTTACAGCAGCCCCAGAAAACTAATATAATACAACCTGCTTCCATAGCTTGACCTCACTATTGAGAAGATCATTGGCACCTTTGAGCAGGTGATGCTAATACTTAGGAATGATGACACCTGCCTTAAAGACTGGTGTGAGGACGAGTGACAAAGGAAGGAAAGCAGGCCCTGCTCAGACACCTGCCTGGGTTCCTGCACCTGATGACGTCCCCATGTGGGGATCCGGGAGTTAGCATGGCCAAGTAAGTGGAGTGGGCTATCAGGCTGAACCAGACTACTTCTTCGGGTCACAGAGAAGCCAGATCAGGAAAGGCTTACCCACAAGCTGAGTTGGCCATGGAGGAGAGCCTCTCCAAGGGTGGGAACAGTGAATTGGCACTCAGTGTACAAGCTAGAGTCTTCCTGGGCTGTCAGGCTCCTGCTTACTTGCCTCTCTAAAGCCCCAGAGTCCCCTGGCTTCTCCTGTAGCTGGTAGGAATATGGCAAAAATTGTGGGGGTAAATTTGTCACCCCAGTGCCTGGCACAGTAGACACAACATAGGCTCAGGAATGCCCATGGCCTGACCAGGCAACAGAAGAAGAAGCCAGGGTGAGGCTCTCAAAGCAGTGCTGCCCAAAACAGCAGGCACTTCCAATCTATGCCCATGTGGGGAGGTCATTGTCGGGTTCATGGCCCAGGCAGGGGTCTGAGCAGGGCCGGCTTTCCTTCCTTTGTCACTCGTCCTTACACTAGTCTTTAAGGCAGGCATCACCATTCCCAAGTATTAGAATCATCTGCTCAAGGTGCCAGCGATCTCATCAACAGGGAGTTCAAGCTATGGAGGGAGGTGGGATGGAAATGCAAGTCCATCTGATGCCAGAGGCCGCCTTTTTCCCCCCACCAATATGCCCTTGATTCTCAAGTTTGTCCACCGCGTCTCCCTAACAGCTGGAGAATGAGATTCAGACCCCGAGGATGGTATGGGGCACAGCCCAAAGTTACCCTTTTGATACTTTATGTTATATAGCTCAAAAACCCACACGAACCTTGCATTCAAAGGCATACTACATCCACATTTGTTTAAATATAATAAAATAATCTTTATGGGGCCGGCCGAGTGGCGCATTGGTTAAGCGCTGGTTTTGGGATGCCAGCGGCCCTGGTTCGGATCCCACATGAGGGCCAGTGACACTGCCCTCTACAGCTAACAACAGCTCCACCTGGAGCTGGGCTGTGCGAGCCCCGGTGATGGTGTGGGCTGCAGCCCCTGCTGCAGTGGGCTGCCATAGGCTGCAGTGAGTGGCCCGCAGCCAGCGTGAGCGGCTGGCAGCCAAGTGTGAGCTGCCAATAGCCGCGATGAGCGACATCCAGAGGCCAGCGACCGATCTGCCTCATCCGGGAAGAGCGCAATGACGATACCAACAGTGAAGCAACATCCTCCGCAACTAAACTGAAGAACAAGAAGACGGCAACTTGTCTGTTCCCCTTCCCCGATTTCCCAACGCTGTTCCCCTCCACCAATTCCCCAATAAAATCTTTAAAAAAAAAAAATCTTTATGTTACTTATCGGTTAGAGTAACTATTTCCTCCCAGTTTTGGGGTACAATTGACCCTCCAGGAAGACAGGTCAGAGGCTGTAGGGAATCGCAGCTGGAGAAGACTGGAGTTCTACCAGGCTGCAATTCGATACTAACAAGTACTCACCGCCTTCCCTTTCCCCAGGGAACAGGAGATGCCTCCTTGCTGTCCCTAGGATGCAGGCCAAGAGGGTCACTGCTTCCCCAGCCGTCCTGCCCTTGCTCACTCCCCCTCCAGAGCTGGCACCAGTTCCTCCAGAAGGCCCCATGCCGTTCTTGGCAAGCCCTGTGTGTGTTCTCCATCCCTCTGAGGTCTCAAGGTCTTGCATACCTCACCCAGGTTCAGGGACCTGTCAGAAGAAGGGAGGGTGTGGCTGTGTCACTGGAGGGGCATCCCCCCATGGCCATGGTAAGGGACAGTGGTTGTTATGGACTGAATGTTTGTGCCCTCCCCTGAGTTCATATATTGAGTCCTTAGCCTCCAATGCGATGCTGTTAGAAAATGGAGCCTTTGGGGGGTAATTAGGATTAGGTAAGGTCATGAGAGTGAAGCCGTATGAATGGGATTAGTGCCCTTATAAGAGTCATGGGAGAGCTTGCCTCCTCTCTCTGCGCTTAGCTATGTGAGGATATAATGTGAAGGTGGCCATCTACAAACCGGAAGAGGGTTCTCACCAGAACGCCACCATCGTGGCACCCTGATTTTGGCTTCCAGCCTCCAAAACTGTGAGAAATCAGTTTCTGTTGTTGATAAGCCCTGCTGCCCCTTCAGTTTGTGGTACTTTGTTATAGCAACCCAAATAGACTGAAACAGTGACAAAACATAGAGAGCCCAGAAAGTCACTCCGGGCTGCAGGACACATATACATTGGCAGTTTGGTAGAGCAAATGCTCTTTTCCCCTCAGCCAGAGTAACTGAGACCAAGGGACTTCACATTCACAGTGGAGGAAGGGGTTCTCCAGCTGCTTGACATGAGCCCCAAAGGGCTTACCCAGAGTGGCCCCAAGAGGGCCCCCTGGCCTCAGGACTATCCAGCTTGTGTGGGCATTCCACAACCGAATAACTAAGGGCACCAGAAGAACCCTGGGAAAAGCCTGGCAAAGGGAAGGGTCAGGAGGCTGGCATCATTTGCCTTCTCCCAGCAGCATCAGAGTGCATTCCAGAGCCGCCCCAGCAGAAAGTGTGGGGGTTGGGGGGGGGCTGGGTCTCCTTCTTCTGTTTAACGAGACCCTGGGGAGATGTGAATGGCTTTGTCCTGTGGCACTTGGTGGGGGTGGGGGGTGATGCTTCTCTAGTCCAGATCTCCTGACACTGAGTGGTCACAGCTGCACCATGAGGGCAGAGACCTGGGAGGTCTTCAGTGTCCAGCTTGGTGCCCGGCACATAGTAGGTGCCCAACAGATATTTGTCACATGAATAAATGGATGAGTGGATGCATGAATGGGGAGGGGATTGGGACAATAAAAGTCAGTTTGGGAGATGGTAGAAAGAGCTACAGAAAAAGTGGCCTTGCATTCTGAAGGGATTCTGCTGCTTTTACACTGCATGGTGCCCTGACCTTGGCCTCAGCTAATGCTCTTTCTCTCCAGGCACAGCTTCAGAATTGCAGCCTCTCAGGCAGACCCTCTCTGTCTGCACCCACAACCTCAGTGCCCACTGGGAATTGGCGTGATGATGCCTATGTCACCGCATAGTTGAGAGGCGATCCAGAGCTTGTTGCAGCCCCTAGTACAGGGCCTGGCACTGAAAACGCACTCTGGAAACAGGCACTGTTAGCATGACCCTTGAGTATTATTAGTAACGAGATAGAGGGCACCAGTGTGTATAAAATCCACAGGGTGAGATGAGGACAGGCAAATGAAGGAGGGGTGAAGTCAGTGGCCAGGAAAGGCCAAAAGGAGGGAGGGAGAATGGGTCAGACCTGGTGTGGGCCCAGCTGCTTAAAGGAACCACACCAGGCCAGCCTCTCGTCACCCAGGGATGCCTGTGGCTGCACCTCAGGACTTGCAGATGGAAAGAGGGTGCTGGAGACTTTGAGTTGCTCACATCCCAACACATCCTACTTGACTCTGGTCTCCACACACCAGAATCTGCCTGAAGTAATAGCCTTCCCTCACCTCCGCTTCATCCTATTCCATCCCACACTCACACTACTTGAGCTTTACACCCACCCACCCATTCATTCGCTCATTTTCTTTTTCACTCATCAAATAATACAAAGCAGCTCTTTTGGGACAGCCCCTGGGGCCACAGGGCACCCAACACAGCTCCCTGCCTCCATTGTCCCAAAGCTGACAATAAAAACAACCTCAGTGACCACACAGTGGCAGCAATGCTGTGACAAAGAAGGCACAGGGGTTGGGGGAGCCCTGAGAAGGGAGTGCCTGACTCGGCCTGGGGGTATGAGAAAGACACTGGGCAGGCCTGGTGACACACAGTTCCACAGTTCAGAGTGTAAAATAGGAAACTAGGTTTAAACCAAAAGGCATGGGGTATTTCCTGCCATGACAGTCACTGCTTTAGTGGTGAGCCTGTGAACTAAGTGAGCCCATCAAGTCCTCTATAGGCTCTCTTGCCCAGTGGATGTCAATGTGAAATCAGTAGCCAGAATTGCTACCGGCAGCCATATTAGGGTCACAAGGGGAATCAGCCTTTGAGTGAATGTTATGAATGACAGCAAAAAGAGGCAGGAAAAAAGCTGAGTGTTTCATGATATTGTGAGGCCTGCCCTATCTTTGGACTTCCTATTATAAGTTAAGAACTTTATTGTTTAAAATTTAAAAAGTGGGTATAAGGACATTGCAAGCTGAGACCGTGGACCAAGGCCAGGAAGCCATGGTCAGGAAGGCTCCAGAGCGTTGTTACACTATTAACAGTATGACAGGGCCTAGGTGCCAACTTTTTATTTTTTGGAGGGCAGTGTCACTGGCCCTCATATGGTGGGACCCGAACCGGGGCCGCTGGCTTCCCAAGCCAGCACTTAACCACCGCGCCACTCAGCCGGCCCTAGGTGCCAACTTTAAGATGAGGCAAAGCAAAACCCAGAAACCCTCGACCCAGCCCACCAAGGGCAGCTCAGGGCAGACCTAGAGCATACCTGCTCTGGCTTCCATCGCCAAGCCTGTTGTCCTGGGCTCAGGCCATGTCTCTGCATGGCTGACAGCCTCTCCCAGAAGCCTCATGCCTCTCTGGCTCCTCTGGCCTCCAGTGCCTGGCTCACCAAGGCCCACTCTCTGCTCTTCTATTCCACATCTGCAAGCTCTAGTTGGAGCTCTGCCTAGCTCCTCTTTGAGGAGGTGGTAGAAGGAAGGAGTCGAGGGAGTGTGTCAGGTAAGTGATGGAAGATGAGGCTAGAGTCAGTGGGATGAACCCAGGATGTTCTGAAATGCAGGCTAGGGAACTTTCATTTGACCCTGAAAGCAATGGTAAGGTCTAGGAGCGTTTTAAGCTAGGGCTAGGTAGACATGTTGAGATCTAAGCTTTAGAAGGATCGTTCTAGCATCAGAGGGTATGATTGAAAGCTATGATAACTAATGTCTGAATTAGTCCCTATGTGCTTTGAAACTGGATTCAAGGTGGAGTTCCTGATTCAGAGCAGACCTGGGCTAAGCAGGTGGGAAGGATCAGCTCAGCACTGGGAGATTCCAGTTCAGGGTTGACCTGAGGACTTTGCTAGGCTCTGGCTTCTAACGAAGGTGGCCTTTTGAGGCCACAGTAGCCTGAATGCCCTGGGAACCTCCCTGTGAAGGGAGGATGGCCCCTGAAAGCCCAATTGCCCTTCTTGTGCTTCAGAAAGCCTTAGGAAGAAGCAGAGCTTAATAGCACCACTCATCTGAATCCTTGCCCACAGTCAAGGCCGTGCTTCTGGACTATTCCACAGGCTATGAGCCTGGAGCAGACATTGCTCTCTAAAGTGACTGTATCCACCTCCCAATAGAAGCTGTCTTTCACTATTTTCCATTGCCAAATTCAGTGTGAGCCTTTCCAAACTTTGGCTATGTGCCAGCCCCAGAAATCTCCTAGGGATTATCTGGATGTGAAAAGCCATAGGTGTCTCCAATCATGTATTTTCTGGACACTGGCTCACAACAGGTATTGATTTGGTTACCTCTCTCAAGAGTGCAAATTCCAAGGGAAGTTACCAGAACAGGGCAATGGGCCCTCCTATGCACTATGTGGGCACTTAGGCCAATGCCCAATGATTCCTGTCTTGAAGCTGCCTACCAAGCTGAACCCTGATGAAGACTTTCAAGCCTAAAGCCCAAAGGGGCCTGAGGTAGAGAAGGCTGCTTTAAAAAGAACAGAGGTGAAATTCACATAATGTAAAAATCAGCAATTGAAAGTGAACAATTCAGTGGCATTTGCTATATTCACAATACTGTGCAACCAACATCTCTATTTCCAAAATACTTCCATCACCCCAAAAGGAAACCCTGTGCTCATTAAGACATTAGTTCCCTCTCACCCCCAGTCCCTGGCAGCCAGCTTTCTGTCTCTGTATTTGTCTATTCTAAATATTTCATAGAAATGGAATAATACAATATGTCAATTTTTATATCTGATTTGTTTCACTTAGCATAATGCTTTTGAGGTTCATCCATGTGGTAGTATATATCAGTACTTTATCCCTTTTTTAAATTTTGGTATAATTGACATATAACATTATATTAGTTTCAGATGTACAACCTAATAATTTGATACTTCATTCCTTTGTATAGTTGATTAATATTCTGCTGTACGACATTATCACATTTTATGCATTCATTCATTCATTCATTTATTCATGGACATTTGGGTTGTTTCCACCTTTTGGCTATTATGAATAATGGTGCTATGAACATTTGAGTACAAGTTTTTTGTTTGAACATCTGTTTTCAGTTCTTTGGGGTATAGACCTAGGAGTGAAATTGCTAGGTTATATGGTAACTTTACATGCTGAACTTTTAGAGAAACCACCAAAGTGTTCCCCAAGGGCTGCCTTTGGACATGCTCATGGAATGCATGTGTTCGTTGCTGTGCCAGAGAGCAGAGGCTTGACATCTGTGGGCTGTATGGGACCTGAGCTGCCCAGGATCTGCAGCCTAGAAACTCCACCATGCCCTAACCTAGAGCATGGGACAGTCAAGCCAGGCAGGCTAGAAGAAGCCCCTGCACCACCAGCTCCCCCTAAGGCATCTCCATCCCCCACCAGGCCGTGGGAGGAGCCCCCACCTGTGTGTTTGTAACTGAGGGACAATTACCAGGAGCTACACTTGAAGAAGTTCAATCCCCCAGGCCATTAGCCCAAATCCCAAAGGAACAGCATGAGATGGGGAGGCCAGGCTCGAAGGAAATTCCCAAGAGGCTGCTACAGGACAACTTAAAAGGAGACAGCAGAGGAGCCATCAGCTTGTGAGCCAGTGTTCCTGGGGTGCCTCTGCCTTGCTTTCTCACCTCCCTCTAAACCCCCACTTGGAGCAGGTGTCCTTGTCATGGGCTGAACCTCACTCTAGTTCCTGCTTCATTACTTTAGGTCCCATGGAGGCAGGACCTGCTCTGAGCCCCAACCCACACGGCTGGGGTCCTTCCTTTTGGGTGGTCTTGAAAGCCTCTTCCCCTGGAGGCCAGATCATATCCCAGGGTCACTGGGTCAGGTTATGCAATGCACATCCACTCCCGGCCTTCTCTATGCCAGGCCCTCAGCTCTGAGCCCAGGATTCAGTGAGAACAAACTCACTCATGTATTGGCTCAACCTCCATGGGTTGAGAACACACCATGTGCCAGAGGTAGGTGCTGGATATAACAAAGAACAGGCCAGACATGACCCCTTCTCCTCATGGAGCCCATATTCAGGAGGGAAGGACAAGAAGAAATAAAAACAAATACCACAGCCACCTTGTACTGGACACCCACTAGGATGGCTATAATAAAATTAATAATAACAAGTGTTGGTAAGGATGTGGAAAAATTGGAATCTCTGTGAATTTCTGGTAGGAATGTGAAAGGGCGTAGCCACTTTGGAAAACAGTTTGGCATTTGTTCAAAAGTTAAACATTGAGTCATCATGTCACCTAGCAATTCCACTCCTAGGTATAGACCTAAAATAATTGAAAACAGATGTTCATTCAAAAACTTCTGCACCAATGCACCAATGTTCATAGCTGCACTATTCACAATAGCTCAAAGGTGAAAACAACCCAAATGCCCATCAACTGATGAATGGATAAACAAAATGTGGTCTATCCATACAAAGGAATATTATTCAGCCATTACAAGGAATGAAGTGGGCTGGCCGAGTGGCGCGGTGGTTAAGCGCTGGCTTGGGAAGCCAGAGGCCCCAGTTCGGGTCCCACATATGAAGGCCAGAGACACTGCCCTCAAAAAAAATAAATTAAATTAAATAAAAGGAATGAAGCACTGATCCATGCTACAACTTGGAGGAACTTTGAAAACATTATACAAATTGAATCAAGCCAGCCATAAAAGACCACATATTATGTGATTGCATTGATATGTAACATCCAGAATTGGAAAATCCATACAGACAGAAAAAATAGTAGCGGTTTCCAGGGGTGAAGGAGGGAGCAATCAGGCATGATTTCTAAGGGGTATGGCGTTTCCTTTTAGGGTGACGGAAATCTTTTGGAACTAGATAGAGGTGATTGTTGTACAACATTGTAAATATACTAAATGTTAATGAACTGTACACTTTGAAATGGTTAATTGTATATTATGTAAATTTCACCTAAAAGAAAAACAAATATATGACTTGAATTCAGCAGTGATTAGTGCTATGTAGACACTGAAAGAGAATAACCAGGGTGGGGTTTTAGCCAGGGAGGGCAAAAAAGGCCTTTCTGAGGTGACATTTAAGCTAAGACTGGAATGTAATGAGCCTGTCATGCAAAGCACCAGGAGAAGACCACTTCAGGATGACAAGGTGAAAAAGACTTGGACTCCATCTTCACAGCCCAGTGAAGGAGACATATGCTGAGGCACAGTGAAATCAGCACTCCTCTGAGCAATAGGTAGAGTATCATGGGGACCCACAGGAGGGCGCTGACCGTCTAGGTGAGCACACAGGGCAGGGAGGAGATGATTTCTGAGCTGGGCCTTAAATAACAAGGAAGAGTTAGCCAGGGAAAGAAGGAGAAGGGAAAGCTATGAGTACCTGAAACCATGATGCTGCCCCCGTTCAGAAAGAGCATTACCTCCTGGTCCCCAGCCTGTCCCAAGCCAGATACAGTCACAGCATTGCTGCGTTGCTGATGGGCAGGTGCTTGGTGGCATCTGTGAAGAGTCTTGGCCACTTGATGCATTGGAGCAGGTCTGGGAGGGGAAGGCAGAGCAAGTCTTTCAAACTTGCACTGTCCTTAGTTCTCATGATGCCTAGGGGAGTGTGGAGTCCAGGTGGAGGGGCCGGGCCCATGCTTCATAACTTACAAGTAGGTTAGGTGTATCTTTGGCACTTAGTTAACCCTACTGCCCCATTCCTTCTCAGATCCGGAGACCAAGGATGCCATGTAGCGGCCTGCAGCCTGCAGAGGAAATACTGTGAGCCCATGACCTTCAGTGCATATATACAGTGACTAGGACCATGCTATGGGAGACAGGCAGCCCACTAGTTGTTGGCCAAGCTTTGCAATATGAATGTTCATCAGTGTTTTTGCTCTGGAGCAAAGAATAATATCCTCAGAAGTCTCTGTGTCTGCAACAAGCACATGCATGAAAATGGTGAGTGAACTCATCTTTTTGGTGATTTCTATGAAAAGAGAATCACTGGAGACATCTCAGGGATCACCTATCTATCCTCCTCGAATTTAGTGAACAGGGAAACTGAGGCCTGGAGCAGGGATGGATCAAGCTGATGGGCATAAGATTTCACAGAGAGGATAATGGGGGAAGAATGTAAACACTGGATTCAAAGACAATGGAGTCTGAACCACAACCTCACCACTCACTTGCTGTATGATCCCTCAGAAAATGTTTTCCCTCTGTGGGCCTCAGTTTCCCCATCTGTAAAATGGGAATAATAACATGGCCTCTCAGAGTTGTGAGGATTAGAGGTCGTGTAACAGAAAGGGCACAATACTTCAGAGGTGCTCGGAAAATTGAACTATCCTTTTTAAAAAAACAAGCAAACAAACAAAAACACAATATCTGTACCTTCGTCTGCAACCCAGGCCACTTGACTAAGTGGCCTTTGTTCTTGGAGCATCTGAATAGCCCAGGAGAACTGGGACCTGTGGAGAGACAAATGGCCACTGCGCATCCCATCCTGAGCGTGTTCCAAATGGGACCCAGGGTAGTGGGCACCAACCATTAGAAGGAGTGTTGCAGAGAAAAATGAAAGAGCCACTTGTCTAACAGTCAATGTCCCTTTCAGAATCTAGGCATGTTCCGGGTCAACATCAATAGAGCAAGGCAGAGAGCTGAAATTCACCGTTCTGTTTTCTTTTGAGTGACATGGAATGTTTTTTTTCTATGCAAAGAAAAACAGAACAACCCATGCCATTGTTCTGACATCAATTCAAAGTGCCTTCGGTGGGAGCAGTTCCCTCCCACTCCACCCCCCAAGGTTGATTCCCTTCCAATCCCTAGCAGCTGGACAAGCTCCAGCGAGATTTGCCAGGGAAAATGCAGGGAGTCTACTTACATGGGATTTTCAGATAAACAACAAATAATTGCATAGTGTAAGTATGTCCCAAAGATTGCATGGAACATACTTATACTACAGAACTGTTCGTTGTTTATCTGACATTTAAATTTAACTGGGCATCCTGTATTTTCATTTGCTAAAACTGGAAACTCTACCTCCAGCCAAACCAGGCGGGAGTTAGACCGGCGCCTGGGCACAAATCTGGGTCACTAGGCAAATTGCAGCAGGGGATAAAGCCAGCCCTGTGGCCTAGACCTCCAGAAGCAGCCATCTTGTGGACAGCCCTGAAAGAGGGTGACGGCCAAGCACGCTGATTCCTTTCTGTGCTGGGCTGCAGCGGTGAACCCTGTCTTCTTTCCCTCGGCTGAAGGAAGTTGATCCTTCTGGGCACCCAATTCTAAAAGCAGTTGGTTTCTGTGGCAGGTACATTTTGAACTACTATCCCCAGACTGGCTAGCCCCTGCGTCCATTCCCCAGCCCCAGCAGCAGACTGCAAGCTCAGCCCTGCCCCATTTGGGAACCACTCCTGGCCAAGCAAGGCAGTGCAGCAACAGCTCACTCAACACATTTTCCTGGAGTGCCTATTCACACTGGGCTGACTGCGAGGCATCAGAATAAAGAAGATACAGCCCTACCCTGCCGAAGCCCGAAGACTGCCATTTGCTGAGGACCACTTCTGTGCCAGATGCTTTATATGAGTCATTGTGTTCGTAATAATATTAGTGCCATTGTGATCATCCCGTTTTATAGATGCAGGTAAAGTGGCTCAAGGTATAAGCTAGGAAGCGGGGGTGCCAGGATTTGAAACTGGGTTTTTCAGACTCCAGGAAACAGAAGGTGCCTGGGGATGGAACCACGACATATTGTTCAGGGAACATTGAGGGTCCGTTTTGTTTGGTGGAAGGAGGCAGAAGGCTTCCTAAAGGAGGAAGCACGTGCAGCTGGCTTGGCAGAACTGGAGGTGTGGGGTTAGGGACCCAACACATGCTCGCAGAATGGAGAGTCCCGCAGCCCTGCTACAGGACAGCGATGCTGAGAGGAGTGGACATTGGGACAAAAAAGAGATTTTTTTTTATCACGTTGTTCAAACTTATGATGTCCCCCTCAAAGTGGGCACTGTAACTATTTGGCTTGAGCTCACCCCTCTTTGGCAAGAGGGAACAGCAGTTTCCTCTTCCATGGCTGTGTTTTAAAAGGCACACTGCCCTGGAGTCCAGTCACAGCCCCCCAGAGGGGGGCACTAACAGTCAGGCGGCATCCCCCAAGGGGCTAGTCTTCAGCCTTAGCAACAATTGCCAGGCTTCACTCATTCAGCCATTTCTCCAGCAACAAACCTTCCTGCAGCACCTACTAGGTATGAGATCCCATGTTAGATGTGGGTGAGGGGTCCGTTGATAATGAACGACAGTGGGGCTCCCTCACAAACCATGCTGTAGGGTTTGGGTACCTCTCCTGCCACTCTTTCAGGCTCCAGGTCTGTGGAACAGGGAAGGAGGGCTCTCAGAAGCTGTCCCTGGCACAGCACAAAGGTGGGTTTTTGGAGCTGTGGCTTTCAGGAGCCGTCTGCAGGGGGAGGGCAGGCAGGCCTCCATTCTAGAGCTCCCCGGGCAGGCCCGCCTCCCCCTCCGCAGCCGCACAGGGAGTGTCCTGTTCTCTCCGGACTTGGCTCGAGGGGAAGTCCCACCCGGGTTCCTGGCAGTCACTCCCGTCCTGCTCCCAACCACGCAGCAACCAACGGAAAGCTCAGCCCTCCCGGCTGGGGTGGGTGCCCAGGGGTCCAGGCGGCAGGACAGGCCAGGGTGCTTCTCCAGCGCCCTGCGCCCCATCCCAGGACCCGAGGGCTGGGTGCTCCCATGGCGTCGCCAGTTCCTGCGGTGCTCCAGGCTCCCCGCCCCTCTGTGCCCTTGACCGCAGACCTCGCCGCCTCCCCATTGGCAGAACGGGTCATATCCTCGCCGCCGGTCCTAACTGGCGACAGAGCGGCCGCCGAGCCCGGTGCTCGCAAATCCTCACCGTCCTCTGGCCGCCAGCGCTGGCGCGAAGCCGCCTGGCTCTCCCTTTCCCAACCCGGGACGGCCGGGAAAGCCAGCCTGCCGCCGCCCCAGCACCAATAAGCCTTCCCTGCGCTCTCCAGCCGCCCCGGGCCGACCTCTCAGGACCTAGCCCCGCTGCACCAGGACAGGTCACTGCTAGCCTCCCACCTCAGTGAGCCCCGTCTCCTTTCCCTCAGCCAGGCGTCTGTGGCCTCCTTCATCGGAGTGAGAGCAACTCCTTCCAGATGGCCTCCAGCCCTTGTGACTGCTGTGCCTCTCACTCCCTTAGACAGTCACTGTCAACTCATCCCTCCATGGGAGATGGGGACCAGGAACCTCTGAAATGTTAATGGAAGCAGGCAGGAAACAAGAGGAACTCAACTGCTGCAAGTGTGTTTACTGAGCACCTGCTGGCTGTTAGGTACCTGGGACCTGCCAGGGACAGAGTAGGGAGTGAAAGAGATCAAGTTCCTGCCCTTAGGGACCCACCATTCTAGTGGGTAAAGCAGAACAGCCCGGGCTTTAACTTTCACAACTCTGCCCCTTTGTCTTTAGATGCAATCAGAGGCATTGGCTCATTTGTCCGTGCATCCATTCCTTTAAGCTCTCTCCAGCCGGGGTCCTGAATTCTGCTGGGCACCTTGCGGAGGGTGAGAGAGTGGGAGATAAGAGCCAGGACTAATCAGGCCTCAAGAAGCTCAAAGCCCAGTGGAGAATCAAATGTGAAAACCCATAATTATACTGGAAGCCAGTAAGTGCTGTGCTCAAGGCATGACTATGGGCACAGAACACGATGAACAGGCCCAGGCTTTCTGTGGAGAGCGACAGCAGAGCCATTTACTGAGAAGGGTGGGAAAGCTCAAACTGTTTACAAACACCACAGCCCTTTTATTCTCCATTTGCAGGCTGGGAGCCTGACTTGCTGCCTTGTGCCAACACCAGTGGGGATGTGAATCACTGGGCTGCCGGGTGGGGGTGTCAGGTTAAATACAGGATGCCCAGTTAACATTTGAATTACAGATCAGCAAACAAACAAATGGGGGGAAATCATTTTTGATAGAAGCGTATCCCCAATATTGCATGGGGTATGCTTATACTAAAATAATCATTGTTTACATGAAATTCAAATGTAACTGGGTGACCTGTATTTTTGTCTTCTAAATCTGGGAACTTTGGGGATTGAGGTGTGAGAATGGCCCAAAGGGACCTGCTCTGGGAAGAGCAGGGCCCTATTGACCAGAGTCCTCAGGCTGGTGCTCCCTCAGATGAAAACGCCTCCCCGCTGTCTTAGAGCCCTGGAACAAGGGACAATTGGTGTGCAGCCTCTTCTTATTCTCCGAAACCTGTGTGATAAAGGAGAAACAGCCTCCAGCAGGGAAGGGGAAGAATAGAGGAGGTAAGATGAGTCCCACCCAAGGAATAAAGGCATGAGAGCTAGAGGCTTCTGGGAGATGATTTCTAAAAGGGCCCCAACCTTCACACCAGGCAACATGCTCTGAGAGCCCCCAGAGGCTGTGGAATGTGTCATTTGTCCCCACGTGGGAAGACGGAAGACACTGGCTGCCTGTCTGCTTCCCCTTGGGGTTGAGCTATGAAAAAGGGAGAGTGAGGAAGGGCCACGCTAGAGTGGGCTTGGGGTCCAGTGGGAGAGGGGAGTGTGACCTTGTAAATTGAGGCTCCCTACGGGAGTGCAAATGTGGCCCCCAGGTGCTGCAGCAGCACCGGAGGCGGTTATCACAGGTCACAGGCCGTTCCACTTGACGTCCTAAAGCCCTGCTTTTGCTTGGTCACATTCAGTCCTTGTGCCTTTTCTGGTCCCTTCTCCCCAAGGCTACCTGCGGGAAACCTGGCAGGCTTTCCCTCCAAGCTCTCCTCTTGCCGGAGGCAGAGCAAACTGAGGATCCAAGTCTCAAAGACAGCAGCCTGTTTGTTTCCCATATTAGGGCTTCCTGACTGAGGGTCTGACGTCTGACCAACCATAGCTGTGACCACTGACTACCTGGCCAAGCAGCTACCTAAACCTGGAGAATCACTGAAAATGGAGAAAAGGGGGTTTGGGAGTGCATCAGTGGGCACTGGTCTTCTCTAGATATGGGTTATTCAAGGCCCAGGCCACACAAAGTGTACACAGTTCACGTAAAACCAACCTTAATTTGGCCTAAAATAAATATGCTAGCTACTGAAAACAGAAAGAAATGGGAAACTAGCAATGATTTTGTTTGCTTTTCTACAAGTTAGAGGCATTTGGGGAAATTATTTTAAAGCTCCAGCTCTCTCCTGAAACAGGCAAACCCCAAGGACGGTTGAGGCAATGCCTCCTTTTTAGCTCCCATAAGTTTACTGAATTGGAGGCCTTGGAAACAGCCCATCAGTCTTAGAGGCGAATGTTAAGGTAACAACAACAAACAAACAAATGAGGCAGCTGCTCAATGGAGGTTGGGGGTTGTGGCTGCTGCTGAAGCTCATCCTACACAAAACACATCTGAAAATGAGGGTATAGCGGGCAAAGTGCCAACGTGAGGACCCTGGACCCGATCAGCCCTGGGTTCAAATTTCTGTGTGCCACTGAAGAGCCATGTGACTTTAGGAAAGTCCCCAGATCTCCCTGAACTTCTGTTTCCTCATCCCTAAAATGGGTATAGTCACCATCCTGACCTCGCAGGACAGTTGTGAGAATTTAATAAGATGGTATATGGGAAGACATGTTCAGGGCTCATGTTTCACTGAGACAGACTTCTCTAAAGTGGTTGCCCGACATCAGCTCCCACAATTAGAGCAACCCAGACCCACGTGGTATGGGTTTGACTGCAGCCCACTTCCTGTTGGCCTGTTGGATACCATGAGATAGAAGGTGCAGAATAGATGGATGGCGCACTGTGTGGGCAGAGGGGAGTGGGGCTGCCTTGGTTAGTGTTTGTCACCAAGGTTGTGCTTGGTCTGGGTTGGTTAAGCTGGGGTGCACAGAGGGGCCAGGGCTGCTCTGTGCCTTGAGAAAGGAGGTGTGGGGAGCCGAAATGACTCAGACTTGCCCTCCTCTTTGTCTACACTTTTCCCAGTGGCATTATGGAGCTGAGGGACCCCAGCACTCGTGGCCAGCCCTTGCTGAGCAGGTGAGAAACAGGATGAGGAAGTGAGAAAGCAGCCAGTTTCTCTACTTCGGCAGAGCTGGTGACTAGAATATGTCAAGAAGTACATGGAATCTGCTGTGCTCTGTCCCTTGTCTTCTGAGAGAAGGCTAAATAAAGGGTCTGGAAAGCCTTGGTAGAAGGTCTTTCTAGAGCTGCTGGAACCACAAACTGGTTGGCTCAAAACAACAGAAATATATTGTCTCAGTTCTTGAAGTCAGAAGTCCAAGATCAAGGTGACAGGTTGTGCTGTCTCTGAAGGGTCCTAGATGAGGATCCTTCCTTGTCTCTTCCAGCTTCTCGTAGCCTCAGGTGCCCCTTGCATTGTGACCACATCACTCCAATCTCTGCTTCCGTCTTTACATGGCCTTATTCTCTCTTGTGTCTTCTCTTACATAAAAACGCCAGTCATTGGAGGTGGGCCCACCCCAAAATCCAGGATAATTTCATCTTGAGATCCTTAACTAACGACCTCTGCAAAGACCTTATTTCCAAATAAGGGCACATTTTGAAGTTCTGAGTGGACATGAATTTGGGGGAGACACTATGCAACCCACTACATGTTCCTAACCAGAAGTGATCTTCATTAAATATTATTTATGATGATATTTTTGATTGAGAAAAATGTGCTTCAATGTAGCTTCCATTATCACCAAATTGCCCTCCAAAGGGGTAACCACAGAAACACACCCTGCCCACTGATGTATGCCACTCCCCAGAGCAGTGCCAGGTGTATATATAGTAGGTGCTTAATAAACACTTGCTAGATGAATAAATATAATAAAATCCATTCAATGACCAAATGGAGTTGCTCTTCAGCTGAGAGAAGGGGACCATGAACACAAAGTCCTAGATTTCTCAGCTTTGAGCAAAAGAATGCAAGGCATTGCTCAGACAGACCTGACAAGTATAAAAGCAATCCACGCTGAGCCCCTCTGATCTTCCCTACCCCCCTCCCCGGGCGGTCCCCAGGGTACTTACTGCAGCACCAGGTGCCATGTGGAAACCCCTGTTGTAGGTCAGGAACCAAAGGTAAATGAGAATTTTAAGCGCTGCTGATACATCACACACAGCACTAAGGCATTGCCAACCATCCTTAAAGTTCTCTCTGTAAAATTAAACGGCTTTTTATTTTACCCCACAAGCAATTTACTGAGAGTCAGCCTACACTGTGTGTTCTAAGAGAGAGCACAATTGTTATCTTGCAAGCCGGGGTGGTGAAAATGGTTTGAGAGTGAGGAAATACCCTTTCTATTAAAGGGATCCCATTGTTTTCAGGATGCATATTTTTGCTTTCTTTGATTTGCAAAAGGGAAATGCAATATGAAAAAAGGTATTTTTGTAACTGGGAGGAAGCAAAAAAAAAAAAAAACACCCAAGAAAGCATTGTTCATCTCTAATTGAACTGAATTGGGAAGCTGGTAGTAATTTCTCATGACCTTCAGAATAGTCTAGACTCTTTAGTGTGGCATTCTGTCACAGCTGTCACCATCTTCTGCTTCACTGTTAAGGATTGAGTTATGCTCTCCCAAAAGATGCTGAAGTAGTAATATCCAGTACCTGCAACTGTGACCTTATTTGCAAATAGTGTCTTTTCAGATGATCAAGTTAGGATGAAGTCATTAGAGTGGGTCCCTAATCCAATAAGACTGGCATATACTTGTAGATCGATAGAATAGAATGGAGAGTTCAGAAATAAATACATATGGTCATTGATTTTTCCACAAGGGCAGCAAGACCATTTGATGGGAAACAACAGTCTTTTTAATAAATAATGCTGAAACAACTGGATATGAACATGCAAAAGTATGATGCTGGACTCCTACCTCACATCATATACCAAAATTAACTCAAAGTGGATCATGGACCTACATGTTAGAAGAAAGCATGGCGGTCAATTTTCATGACCTTGGATTTGACAATGGTTTCTTAGAGATGGAACCCAAATCACAAGTGACAAAAGAAAGAACCCATCTAGAAAGTGAAAATACAACCCATAGAATGAGAGAAAATTTTAGCAAATCATATATCTGATAATGGACTTGTATCCAGAGTACATAAAGAATTCTTACAACTAACAATAGAAAGACAAATAACTCAGTGTTTTTCAATGGGCAAAAGACCCGAATAGACATTTCTCCATAAGTGATATGCAAATGTCCAGTGAGCAAATGAATATATGGTAAACATCATTAGTCATCAGGAAATGTAAATAAAAACCTCCATGAGGTACCATTTCACACCCACAAGGTTGCCTAGAATTAAAAAAAAGATGGACAGTAACACGTGTTGGTGAGGATGTTGAGACATTGGAACCCTGACACATTGCTGGTGGGAATGTAAATGGGACAGCCACTTTGGGAAACAGTCTGGCGGTTCTTCCAAATGTTAACTACAGAGTTACCACAGGACTCAGCAATTCCAATCCTAGGTATATATCCAAAGAAATGGAAACATAGGTCTATACAAAAAATTGTGTGCAAGTGCTCATAGCAGCATTATTCATAAGAACCAAAAGGTACAAACAACCCAAATGTTCACCGATGGATGAATGGATAAACAAAATGTGGTAGGTATATACTGGGGGTGCCAAAAAACTGCATACAAGTGTACACTTTGGTCAACGTTGCTCCAGCAGTAGTTCGCCGTCATCAGAAGTTTCTGGATGTTGATGGGAACCACTTTGAGCACCTCTTGTCATTGCAGAAGTCAGACGTGACTTGTATTCATCTTTTGTTATAGGTTATATGTCGAATATTACAATTTTAATACAGTTTTCCTTTCTTAAAATGTGTATACATTTTTTTGGCACCATCTGTATATACAATGGGATATTATTCCACCATAAAAAGGAACGAAGTACTGACACATGCTACAACATGGGTGAACCTTGAGCATATTATGCTAGGTGAAAGAAGCCAGACCCAAAAGGCCACATATTAGATGATTTAATTTATATGAAATGTCCACAATAGGCAAATCTATAGAGAAAGAAAGTAGATTGGTGGCTGCCAGGGCATAGTGGGGAGGAAGCAATAGGGAGTCTATTCATTGATAGGGGGTTTCTTTTGGGGTGATAAAATCTTCTGGACTTACACAGTGGTGGTGCTTGTATACCTCTGTGAAAATACTAAAATCCATTGAATTACACTTTACATGGGTGAATTTTATTAGGTATAAATTATGTCTCAATAAAGCCGTTAAAAAAGAAAAAGGGCACATGCAATGTTCTGTGTTGGGGGCAGAGGCCAGAGGATGAAGGTGGAGGATTTGGGAGGGAGCTTAGCCTAAGCAGGTTTCCACCTGCAGCGCTGACACCCAGGCTTGCCTGGTGCTCCAGGAGCAGTCTGAAAAGTTGCCAACGCTCTCATTCCCCAGAACTTCAGCTTTGTTCCCATGAGCCCCATGGTGAGAAAGGGCAGGTGGGTGGTCTACAGCTGTCACTAGAAACACAGTTGCTAGATAGGCCACCTATTTTACTCCCTAGGGGCCTGACAGGGGTAGAGCTGAGGTGGCTGAGGCTCCATTCTGCCCATAATAGTCACCCCTGGAGGCCCCCACTTGAAGACTCATAGGGTTAACAGGTTTCTTTGAGGGATGCACATGCCAGCCCCATTAGCTGATGACCCCTTTGAAGTGATCCCTAGTGGCTATAATTAGAAAGGGCCCACCTACCTCAGACTCTCCCTGGGTCATTTTCCCAAAGAACTCCTCCAGTTCCCCACCCCTGATGGCTATGGTTCTTAGGAGGCGGTTTCTAGGGCAGATTCCATTGTATCCTCTCCCCTCCTTGGCACACCTCAGGTTTCTCCCCAGCTTTAGGAAACACTCTGGGAAAGGATGCCCCTTCACAACTCTCGAGTTTTAGGCAGTGACACAAAGAAGAGGTGGTAGCATTTCTTTTGGAAAGGACTCATCCTCTCAGCCACCTGGGACTTGAGCTCTTGGTTAATTCCGGCCCCCATTTTCTTCTAGCGGCTTTATAATTTTAGTCCTTACATTTAGATCTTTGATCTATTTTGAGTTAATTTTTGTAGATGGTGTAAGATAAGGGTCCAATTTCATTCCTTTTTTATGTGGATATCCACTTTTCCTGACACTCTTTGTTGACAAGATTGCCCTTTTCCCATTGAATGGTCTTGGCACCTTTGTCAAAAATCATGTGACCCTATATGTAAGGGTTTATTTCTGGGCTTCCTATTCTATTTCTTAGTCTATATGTCTCTCTTTATGCTGTTTTGATTACTGTAGCTTTTGTAGTATCTTTTGAAATCAGGAGGTGTGAGACTTTCAACTTTGTTCTCCCTTTTCAAGACTCTTTTGGCTATTCAGGGTCCCTTGAAATTCCATATGAATTTTAGGATGGATTTTTCTAGTTCTGAAAAAAAATGTCATTGGAATTTTGATAGAGATAGCTTTAAACTTGTAGATTGCTTTGGCTAGTACTGATATCTTAACAATATTAAATTTTTGAATTCATGAACCCAGGATGTCTTTTTATTTTTTGCCTTTAATTTTTTTTCAGCAATGTTTTACAGTTTCCAGTGTACAAGTCTCTCACTTCCTTGGTTAACTTTATTCCTAATTATTTTATTCTTTTTGATTGAATAATCTTAAATAACAAAATTTCATTTTGGTTCAGCAAATATTTGCTGACATCCTGGTTTTCCCTCTTTCATCTATCCTTTTCTCATTATATTCTCTTTCGATTTTAATCTTGGGTCTCCAAATCTTTCAGTGTTTGAGAAGTAGCATACATACATACTCTTCACCTCAACATGAATCAGGCCAACCCCTTCAAATAAAAAGGTAAACCTCTTGTTAAAAATGTTTTGAATAAGACACACTTGAATGTATCATTAAACAGTTCCTCATGGGTCTTACTTCCTCAAAAATTTTTAGTGTAAAAAACTGAGATCTTAAAAATAAAACTCATAATTGGGGCAGAGGGAAGGTATCTGGTGAGTTAGCCTTCCTTCTGGGTGATTTTGGTTTGATCTGTGATCTGATTGGGGCCTGGGGCAGTTTTCTCATCATGCTGTTTGTGGACTAAACCTCAAACCCATCCCTGAACCCTCTGTATTTGCCTAGCAATGAGGGAGACAAACAGGGCTGGCCCTAGGAAACATTGTGATGTCATAATAATAATCTTTGCATGTCTGACCCCTGTGTACAAGAGGTCCTGGGACAAAAAACCCTGGGTTTCTCTCTGTGTGTGGGTGTTTTCGTGTCCCACTACTTGGCTCCAACTTCCACCCAGCACCTGGGAAAATAGACCCTGCTGACTGGCAGGGCCTCTCTGAGGAGGCTCCAGCTCAACACTGAGTTACTGAGTTCTGTGATTAAGTGGAAGAGAATCACCAGCAGAAAGCAATAGCACTATGGTCTGTACATGAACACAGAGTCCAGGTTGACCTCTGAGGTATTCTGGAGCCCGACCGTGTGCGTACCCACAGGTCACTGGCAGTTCCTAGAGAGAAGGTGAGGGAAACTTCTGGTGCCTGAGATCCACAAGTGTCATGCTGTGTCGGTGAAGACTCGGCTCCCAGGCCTCCTACATCCTGTTCTGCCCCGAGAGGGCGGGGCCACCATCTTCTCCTGGTGGATGCTTTCTCTAGTCCCACCTAAGCTTTTGCCTTGTAGCACACAGCCTTGCTATGTGTAGGGCAAACTTCACCCCGCCTCCCCTCAAGGCCCTGGGCCTCTTAAAACCTATCAAACAACAAAACAAAAACAGATTGACAATTGTGGGCAGCCTTAGAAAACTTAAGTGAGAATACACCCCACCCCTTTTAAACCTCAATTTTATTGAAATATAATTTATCTACACTGAAATTCACTCATTTCATGTTTAGAGTTTAGTATGTTTGGGCAAATGTATACGAGGTCTGACAATTAGGTTTGCGAACTTGTTGCACCGATGTTGCTAACCTTTTTTTGATATCAGAGGGATTATTCATTATGAATTTGTACCAACTGGATAGTTAACCAAGTTTACTATTTGGAAGTGCTGAAAAGGCTGCGTGAAAAAGTTAGATGACCTGAACTTTTCGCCAACAATTCATGGCTCTTGTATCTCGACAATGCATCAGCTCACACGGCACTGTCTGTGAGGGAGTTTTTAGCCAGTAAACAAATAACTGTATTGGAACACCCTCCCTACTCACCTGACCTGGCCCCAAATGACTTCTTTCTTTACCTGAAGATAAAGGAAATAGTGAAAGGAAGACATTTGGATGACACTCAGGACATCAAAGTTAATACGACGACAGCCCTGATGGCCATTCCAGAAAAAGAGTTCCAAAATTGCTTTGAAGGGTGGGTGGACTAGGCACTGGCGTGGGTGCATAGTTTCCCAAAGGGAGTACTTTGAAGGTGGCCATAGTGATGATATTCAGCAATGAGGGATGTAGCACTTTTTGTAGGATGAGTTCACAAACTTAATTGGCAGACCTCATATGTCACTAATCACCATCACAATCAAAGCATAGAACATTTCCATCACACCTAAAACTTCCTTATTTGCTCCTTTGCTGTCAATTCCCTTCACACACTTCAGGCTCAAGTCAACCATAGATCTGCCTTCTATTGCTATAGTTTTGCCTTTGTCCAACTATATCAGTGTGGTTTTGCCTTTTCCCCATATAAGTGGAATCATATAGTTTGTAATATTTTGTGTATTGTTTATTTTACTTAATTAATCTTTTTGAGATTCATCCATGTCGTAGCATGTATCAACGATTCTTCCTTTTTTATTGCTGAGTAGTATTCCACTGCATGGACATATCACCATTTAGCCACTTATCAGTCAATGGGAATTTGAGTTGTTTACCTTTTTTACTACTATTTTTTAAAGGATGCTATGAATATTTTAATGCAAGTCTTTTATGAACCTAAGTTTCCATGTCTCTTGGATAAATATCTAGGGGGGTGGTATTGCTGGGCCATGTGTACATTTAATTTTGTAAATCACTGCCAAACTGTTTTCCAAAGTGGCTGCACCCTTCTGCTGGGGCTACTTTTCAAATAAAGGGCGGGGGTGGGCACATCCGTTTTGCGGTTCTAGAAGCAGAAGTTAGTCCTAGGCATTTGTGTGTTTATTTTTCACAACAAGATTATGAAGTAGATACTAATATTCTTATTCCACAGATGAGGAATTTGAGGCTTAGAGAGATATACTTCCCCAAAGTCCCACACCAACAAATGGAAGAGCTAGGATTTGAGCCCAGAGGCCTTCATGCCAATACCCAGTAGCTCATACCCTGCCCTCTCTCATCTTTCTTCCTATTAGTCAGCCTGGCAGCATGGAAATGCTGCTATCTTGTCATTCTATATGCCACACTCACTCACCTCTGTCCTTGCTATGCTAGGACACAGCAACTCTGGGAAGTGGCATATGACTCCCCCTTTTCAGAGAAGGCAGCTAATGATCAGAGAGGTGAAGTAACTTTCCCAAGGCCAACAACTTGTCTACAGAATTGCTGGGATTGGAATTCAGGTTTCTTGATCCAAGTGCTTTCTGCCAGGGCACAGTGCCCCTAGCTACATTTAAAGCTTTTATTTCTGACCATCTCTTTCTTCCACTTTCTCCTTCCTCTGTAAGAACACCCTTCACCTGTCCTCCACCTTCCTCCACCCCAGGCCCAATATAGTGAACCCGGTAGAAGCAGGTGGTGGCAGTCCCGAGCCTGCAGGTGTGGGGACTGGGAGTTAAGAGCACCAGCACTGGGGCCCATGTGCTGAGGGTGCCAAGGGAGAGAGGCAGGAAGCAGGTCATTTCCTTTCTCAGGCCTGCTTCTCACCCAGGAGGCTGGGGGTGGGGTTAAGGGGTGCACCTGGCCAGGCCAAGGGTGTAGGCCCATCCTAGTCCTACCTGCTCCACTTCCCCCAACTTGGGAGAACAGAATGGTACCCCAGAGGGTAAGAGATACCTCCAGCACGTGCCTTAGCAAAAGCAGGAGGACACTGTGGGAACGGGTGAAGGTTGTCTCACCCAGAAAGGTTATCGAAGTAGCAGCCTTATGTCACATCTATTGCTATTCCTCCCTATTGTTCAGGAGCCCCTGGCTGGGAAGCTGGCATCTCTCCACAGGCCCCTGCATTTGAGGTGTGTGTACGTGTGTGTGTGTGTGTGTGTGTGTGTGTGTGTGTGTGTGTGTGTGTAATGCAAGGAAGCCTGAAGAACCCCCAACACACAGAGAGACACTTCTACACATACTTTGAACTATGAGATGCAGCCCCAGCCTGAGGGAGATGAAGGACACAGCAAACTGGCCAAGGGCAAGGTGGGAACTGCTCCACACTAAAGGCACTCAGCCTTTATATATACTTTTCAAAGTGCTTTTATCTCTGATCCCTTCTTGATCCCCACACCTACACTGTGAGGCAGGCAGGGCAGGAGTCGCTGTCTCCATTTGACAGGCCAGAGACTAGTCTTCACTACTGGCCCTTTCTGCTCGTGTTGCCTCCTCCTGGAGCTGGTGCTAGGCTGGGGTTGGACCAAGGTTGGAGGTGCTGGAGAAATCTTCTCCAGTATCTAAAGCCTTTGGATTCTTTCGGTATATACCCAGAAGTGGAATTACTGGATCATATAGTAACTATGTTTAATTTTTTGAGGAACCTCCCTGCTTGGGGGAGCCTCCCTGCTCCCCCCCACCCGGATCCCGCTCCCATGGAGCAACGGGCTTCAACCTCATCCTTAAACACAGTGCCTACTATATGCAAGTTCTCCCACCCAGCTGCTGCCCTCCCTCCACCCATCCACATTTTCCTCTCTCCCTCTGCTCCAAGACTCAGAGGTGTGGGAATCCACTTATTCATTAGCCTGCCAGGGAACCTCTCTGGCATGCAATGCACAGAATCAAGAAACATTTACTGAGCACTCTTTCAAATCCAGTGCCAAAGTGAATGTGATTAAAGAAGGTTACAGTTTGGAGAGGGGAGTTAATGGGGCAGACAGGTAAGCAAATGATGAGCAAGGTGCTGTGAGCAGGGCTCTCCCTTCTATCTGGCCTAGGAGCACGTGCTATTCTGCCACTTTTATGAGTTTGGCCAATCCAGGAGAAAGAAACAAGTATAAGTGGCTGGAGGGAAGAAAGAACCTGATGCATCCAGAGCATAGAAACAAGCTCCTTGTGAGTAGACCAGAACCTGGGGTGAAGGGAGAGATGTGCATTAGAGGTGGCTGAAGAGTAGGTGAGATTGGAGTCTGAAGGTCCTGTTACTGATTTAAGAAGTCTGGGTTCTTCAATAGGGTTAGTATTGTGTGCGTGTGTATATCTATCATCTATCTATCTATCTATCTATCTATCTATCTATCTATCTATCTATCTATCTAATGATATATGATTATACACACACACATACGTATATTGGTATCATGTAAAACAGCTGCTTTAAGATGGTGGAGTACTAACATATATAAGAGGGAAAAGGTCATGTTAAAGTACTCCTATTTACCATCATTTACCAGAACTGTTCATGTATAAATATCATGCAGCACAAGGAATAGTACATATATTCTTCTGTGCCCGAGTATTTTTTTTAAATTACATACTGAATTCTCTTCCTGAAGTTGTCTTCCTTCTTTATCTTTTTTCTTTCCCTTTCTTTTTACTGTATTAATGGTCGCCTGCTCCAAACCTCAAAAAGTGGAAGGAACTTTGTCCTGAAATGTTTCCTTTCACTACGTCTCAAGAGAGTTTTTGCAAAGGTGCTGGCACAGCATGAAGAATGCGTCAGCTGTTAGCTGGGTTTGTGAATTGCAAATTCTGTACTAGTAAGTGAAATTTCTTTTTCCTTATAGTATCTCAACTTCACGCAGCCAACCTTATGTACCCAATAATAGCTAAATTTAGTGACATCCGCTAAAGTTTTATCTAGGGAAGTTTTCCCTCTGGGTTTCCCCTTTTTAGAGAAAAACAGACAGAGGCAAGAGTCCAGGGACTACGCTTCCCAGCGGCCTCTGCTGGGAGCCTACTCCAACTTCCCTTAGAGGGTTGGGCCCCTCTAGCATCTTGGCCCTGCCCATTCCCGGCACCATATTTAGAACTACAACTCCCAGTGCCGGACTTCTCAAAGGGTTTCCCAGCAGCCTCCCAGGCGAAGAGCTCCGCCCCTGAGAGTGGCTGCCCAGGCTCCCTGGAGCACTCCACCCGCCCCAGGCCCTGTCACATGATGCACCCCCGCCAACCGACGTGCGGAGGAGGGCAGCGGGCGGTGGCCAGGGGCGGGGAGGCAGCAGGGGGCGGGCCCTGGAGGGGGCGGAGCGGGGGCCCGGAGCCGAGCAGCCTGGCAACGGCGGTGGCGCCTGGAGCCCAAGGTGGGTGAGCGCTTGCGGCTGTCTTGGCTCCTAGCCGGACACTGCGGGGACCCGTGGTAGGGGGGCCGGGAGGAGGGAGTTGGGACCCCCCTGGGCGGGCGGGTCCCGCGGTTCTTCGCAGCACCCGCGGGGGTGGGTGGGTTCGCCCGATCGTCTTGGCTGTCCCCGCTGGCCAGGGCTGAGGCCGGGGAGCAGCAGGCAGGTGCCTCCGGCTTCCCGGTTCTCCCCGCCCAAAGTCCCCGGCCCGCGGCAGGCGAAGTTCGGGTTTGGAATGGGGACCGGCGGGCCGGGGAGTGGGGGGAGGGGGCGTCGCGGCCGGTGCCCTGACTTTACTTCCCGGTCCCAGGGCGGCGAGCGGGCCGGGCGACCGCCCTGCCTCCCCAGCGACGCGCCTGGGCTGGTCCTTGCCCTGGCTCTCCGCGCGGGGTGGGTGCCGGCCGCATCCCCTGTGGGTCCTGCGGAGCGGTCGCAACTAGTCATTGGCCGGGAAGACTTGATCGGCGGTCTCAGCCAGTGTTTCAGTGTCTCACACGGGAGGTTTATCTGTTTTTGCAACAGTTGAGGGAAGATCTGAAAGGGAACGGTTAGTTCCCTGATACGCAGTCGGAAGTATGCACAGGCACGAGCAAGCGCCCTTTGCCGAGTTGCCTCCCTTAACTGTCTTTTGCTGCGCTCAGGAAGTGAAAACTAATTTTAGTTTTTGCCTAAGCAAAGATGAAATGAATCTGCTGCAAAAATTATACTATGGGCTTTTTAGATGCATACAAAGTATGAGGCGAAGTGAATTGTAACTGGTTTTGAAACATACTAAACCTTCACAAGAATGGAATCATGGCACTTTAGAATTTAGTGGGACCTTGAAGTTCACATACTTCACTTGCTTCCCAGATGGGGAACCCAAGGCCCAGAGAAGATAACTAATGTGACCCAGGCTTCCTGGCAACATAATGGCAGGGCGAATATCATAAGTCAGGTCTCTGGGGGCTCTCATGGTGTCTGTCTAGCCTGAGTCCTTTTTTTTTAATTTAATTTTTTTTTTTAATCACAGCTCAGTTTTTGTTTCTTGTAAAGTATCCACCTTACAGTCTTGAGACTGGGCCAGCGATTTTGCTATAGTTCATACCGTTTTGAATTTCCTTCAAAACCAGTTTACCAGCCTTATAAAAAAGAATCAGGCTTGTTAATTTATATAGATACATTTTACTTTCATCCAACATCCATTTTAGGCATGATCACTTAATCACCAGATTTGACTCTGAGTGACTTGGCTATTTCACAAAAGCAAATCTACCCTTGGGAGATTTCATACCATGGAGTGGACTCAAACCATTGGTGCTGCCAGGGTATAGCAGCCCCCTGAGATGCTTGAAAGTAGAGAACATTCATTACGGCTTTTAGATTCTAGTATAGTTATAAAAGGAGGCTTGGTCTCTGTACCTTAAAGTTCTAACACATTATCAAGTTACCACTGGTTTCATTCATTCATTCAACCCAGAATGCCCATGGTCTGCCCACAGTGTCCCAAATACTGGGAAGATGCCACATAGCACCACTGATGAGATCCCAGCCCTACAGAGCTGAAGTCCAGGGAAGCAAACAATTTAAAAAAAACACAGAATGCTATATATTCTAGTGGAGATGAACAGTATGAAGAAAAATAGAGGTCTGCAACTCAATGATGACAATAAAACAGGCTGGCATGAATGAGAGCGACTTGGGCATTACTTTGAATTGCTAGTTTTAGACTATCAACTGCTGCTTCATTACAGCAAATACATCCAAAAGTAAATCTGTCTGAATCAAAAAGATTCTATGGAGTCCAGCATTTCTCCAGCCATTGCCTTATGGATGATAAGTTCATCACAGCCTTGTTTTTACTTGCATTTTCCCCCTTACATGCAAACAGTGAGTAGTTTGAAACACCTAGAGAGATGGTCTTCAAGTCCCTTGCTATCTGAGTAGTAACCTCACTCTAAGCTACAGAAGACGCTGCTGTGGTGTGTATGAGTTGTTGATTCCATGCCAGTGTCTGCTGGCCTCAGACCACCTTACACAAGGATTTTCTTCCTGTACACTGGTTTGTACTGGGAACCTACTATCTGACATGCTTGTCAATCTTCATGTTGTGTGGTTTGTAAAGAAACAAGTTCATTTTGAAATTACAGGCCCACCCTGGAGAAATTGCGGGTTCAGTTCCAGACCACCGCAATAAAATGAGTATCGCCATAAAGCGAGTCATCATCTTTTTGCTGGTGGAGGGTCTTGCCTTCAATTTGTAAAAAACACAACATCTGTGAGGCATGATAAAGTGAAGCACCACAAAAATGAGGTATGCCTGTGGTGCTAGAGTAAAGAAGCACTCGATTTCTTAAGAACCAGAGTGCCAATAAAATGGCATTCATGATAGCTTATTTTAAAAAGTTCATCTATTTAGTACCTTTTCAGTTCTCTTATATGCTGTATGTTCAGTGGCTTCAAAGTAAATGTTTTCACTGTACAGGTTCTGAAAAATGATTAAAGTTACATAAAATACTCCAGTATTGTTTGTTCCAACGTGAAAGGAGGATTAACAAAATGTAGTTACTTTTAAACACGCTGAAAGAACATGTGGTTCTTGCTCTTATTGAGGGCTTCAAAATAAGGAGAAAAGCAGAGCCTCTTCGAAACTTAATAGGCGACATTTTGAACTGGTGGCCAAAGGATTTCAAAGGACAGAGATTCTTGTTATTTCTAAAGTTTTTAAAAATTTTTATAAAAGAATAAATAAGAGGTTGTTTTCATTATTCTTTAGTAATTTCCCTTCCCTGTTTTTGACCTTTTTGAAGTTCTGCTTTCTTTATTTTCTGGCTTCTCAGTTCATTATTCCTTTCTGGCAGATGGTGGGACAGGGGCTGTCACTTGCCCATAAGCTGTTGACTCTGGATTTGAATCCTGGCTCTACTAGTACCTGTGTGATTTTAGGCGAGTTACTTGCCCCTGTGTTTCAGTTTCCTTATCTGTAAAATGAAAATGATAATAGTACCTTCCTCAAAGCGTTGTTGGCAAGACTGAATGATAATCTCTGTTAAGTGCTTAGAATAGCACCTTAACATAGGACACTAAAGAAACGTTGAACTTGAACTACATGGAAATCCATTCTTTTTTTAGAAAAATGATGCCAGACATGTTTTAATAAACTTGGAAATCCAGCAAGCCTGGTTTTCAAGATATTTCTCTTCATTTCATTATTGACTTGAGCTTTTAGTTTTAGGTGATGCCGGCAGCAGTGCTCACAGTTCTTGCAGCGTTAAGTTCCTTTTACTGTTTCAACGTTAAATTACTTGAGGCCATCTTTTGTTTGTTTCTACAAACAAGGATGGAGCAAGAGAGGGCTACTTCCAGATCCTCTGCTGTGAGAGCGAGCAGGTACCAGGAGACCCAGCTGGAGTTAATCCGATGACATCCAGTTGCCATCCTGCAGTTGGAGGCTGTTTTTTCATGTTAAATGTTTACAATGCCTTTTTCCACAAGAGTACCAGGCAGCCTCATCTTTTTCGTTTTTAAGAATGTGATGGGCCGGCTGAGTGGTGCAGTGGTTAAGCGCTGGCTTAGGAAGCCAGCGGCCCTGGTTCGGTCCCACATGTGAGGGTCAACGACACTTCCCTCAAAAAAAAAAAAAAAAAAGAATGTGGCAAGAAAATTGGCATCCTGTGCTAGTGCTTTCTTTCTGTTTCTACCCGAAGATCAGGAGTGGGAAAGGGCTTCATGTCTGTGTGAAGTGGTAGAAAGCTTCCTGAGTTTGGGTTTCAGAAGCCAGGTTCAAGTCCCAGTTCTGCCTCCTCTAACTCTATGACACGGGACAAGTCATTTTACTTCGCTGCTGGTAGGTCTTCCATTCGTAAGACAGATCTAAGAAAACCTGCCCTAGCAAACTCTCAGAGCTCTTCAGAGAGGCCAGTGTTCCTCAGTACTCTGAAGACCATGTGGCATTATTATTACTGCAGTCATGTGTTACATAAGCCGTCACTATTTGGAGAACTGGTGTTAGAGGGCAGTGTCCTTCCTGTTCTTGGCCCATCTCCCCCGTAGCTGTCCGGGTGGCCTCTGCCTTCTCGCTCTCCCTCTTCTGTCAGCATTGAGATATGCAAGTGTTTCATTGCCTCGCTCAAATGGACCTGAAGCCATTGGTACCCCTCCCAAGCTTCCATTTTCTTTATTCCGAAAATGACAGCACTGTATAACCAACAATCAAAAGATGAGCAAGGCCTCTCCAGCAGGGAATATTGCCGGCCTTTTTCTGCAGTGTCTCAGAATGGAAGTCTTTCCGTGTTTCAAATCAACACCTTCCCTTTGCTCCGTAGTGCAGCTTGAGGGCCTGTCGAGTTGCTCCATCCATACTAAACTAGGTGCTTGCACTCCTGGGTCTGGGATGAGAAGAAATCCAGGGACTCCGTTGCTCTCCAGGTCTGCACTGCCTTGCTTGTTTGGACAGGACACACTTTTCTTGTTACTTGAATTTGTTTCTCCATATCTTGAAATGGTTCCATGAGTAGCTCTTGGAAATTTCATGTACTTATGTGGGTATGAGTTGGGTATTGCGTTTCTCGACACTTGGTAACACTTGTGTACTGCAGTATTAATTTTGTTCATCTTCGAAGTTTGTCACAATAGCAGTGGAGGTTGGAGATATTTTTCTGGGCAGGTGAAACTTAACATGGCCTTCTTCACGCAGTAGACGTTTAGGAAACATTCTCTGACTTGAACTGGACAATGGGGGGGCGGGGGGCAGGATAGAGTTTGGAACTGTTTGGATGTGTTCATTTCAACAAGTTGTGTTGTCTGTCTAGGATCATATTCCCTGACTGCAAGATGAAACAACTGAGCTCATGCTTAGGCTTTCTCTCCACGGTCAATTAGCAAATGAATAAGAAAGTTCTTTGAGTCCAGTGCTGGGAGAGGTCTCACACATTGCTTTCCCACCCTTTTCTTCCCAGCTTCTGGATTTTGGGACTGTTGTCATGAGCAGTTTGCATTTAGGTTCGTTTTTTCCTTTGCTTGTTGGTATGTTGGGGGTGGGAAGGGCTACAGGAGGTTGAAGGGCAGTAATTGAAAGTAAAAAGAAAAGTAATTTGTTTGTAAGTCCTCCAGCTCAGATTTCCCAGCCTGCAGACCCTGACAACGAAGTGATGGGCTTTCTTTAGGTTGTAATCATTGTTAGGTTGCTATCACGTCCTTGAACTTTCTGTGAGAAGGAAATACTTTCCCAGAGCCTGTTGCAGTGGAATGGACTGTTGCATCAGGGTATCCTGCCTCCCCCTTCAGGGGAGTGCTAGAGGCAGAAGTGGGTCCTGAAGGGGATTCTTGGCATTAGGTGGTGCTTGCAATGTCCTCCTCTAACCTTTAAGTTCCTTTATGGCCCTGAGATGGTGTGGGTGGGGACTGGGCAGAACAGGGACTGTGCTGTCATGGTTCACTCCAGCAGGGCTGCAATGGGCCTGGGCTGTTTTACTGAAATAAGAAATGTCCCGAGCTGGCCGAGTGGCGCGGTGGTTAAGCACTGGCTTAGGAAGCCAGCGGCCCTGGTTCGGTCCCACATGTGAGGGCTAGTGATACTGCCCTCAAAAAAAAAGAAAAGAAATGTCCCTGCACAGCAGTGACCCCCGGCCATGACATGTCAGTCCTATTTGAGGGTCACAGTGAGAAGGAAGACTTGTGCTTGGTTTCAGTGGGACCCCAGGAGGGCGCTGCCCTTAACACTGGTTACGTGGCAGGAAGGATATAAGAAACCCCAGTCAAGATTCCGTTTTGAGCTTCCTGGTCCCAAAGTGTTCCTGCACACATTGGTGGTTCTGATCTGTGTGAGGTAGTGCAAGTTCCTATCGCCATGACAGACAGAGGGCAATTGGAGCTGGCTGTCACCTCTTTGTCACCCTCAATGTGAGACATGATAACTGATATTTGCAAGTTGAGGCTGAGTGTAACCCTGCTGACCATTTCCTTTCTTCGGTGTTATCAACTCTGTGATGACGTGATCATTGCTCCAGAGGTTCCCATCACTTCTGTGCCACCAAACAGCTTTTCCTTGTTGATAAAGAGTGCCCTGAGGCTTCTTTTCCGCTTCTGGGAGTTTAGGAGAAATGAGGAATCTAAGGCCACCCCCAGACCTACACAACCAGAATCTGCCTTTTAATAAGCCCGCCAGGTGATCTGTATGTAAATGAAAGTTTGAGAAAGCTAAGTACGAGTAGCAGTTCACATCCTGGCTTCCTGACCGACTGTGCTATCCACTGGAAAGATAATTCAAGCTACATGTGTACTCGGTTTTCCTAGTAGTCACATTGAAAAGTAAAGAAGCAGATGAAATCAATTTTAATAATAGATTTTGATTTCACCCAGTATATTCAAATTATCATTTCAACATGGAATCAGTGTAATAATTAATGAGATGTCGCTCCCTTTTTCTGTAGGAGGTACATGGCCCAGTGGCTCCAGGATTGGACAGCGCAGCTTAGGGAGATACATGTTGGCCTTGATTTGCTGGTGGCGTCAGCAGATTCACTGTCAATGCCACTGCCGCTTCAGTAAAACCTTGGTTAATGGTCGGTGTAATCTAGGCCAAGGCCTTTGCCCAGTGCTGTGACATACATCGCACTTGAATCCCTCACAGCATCCACACTGAGTTCCAGAGAGTTCTTTTCTGGGTGTCAGTCTGGTAAGCCATCTTAAGAAGTTGCCATCGGTATACATGTGACATGAATGCTTCTTTCTCGGAGACATCTTCAAAGAATGCGAGACCATCTCCTTCTCTGGCTCCTTGGAGCGGGCTGGAGTTTCTCAGTTGAAGTTTCCTGCGCTAGAAAAATCCCATGGTTTGCCTCGCTGGCTGCTCTTTAGCATCACCTAGGGAGGTTTAAAGACCCTCTCGTCGGGACCCACCTACAGACCTTCAGAGTTTTTTGATCTGGGAGAGATCAGACATTTATATTTTTTAAGTAGTCTGGGGGATTCCTCTACGCTGCCCGGCTGAAGAGCAGCTGTGATAGCAGCTCACGACTGCGCTGCGAATCACCTGGACTTCCGGTTGAAGTACCGATGCGGACTCAGTGGGTCTGCGAGGGCTGTAGAATCCTCAGCCCCAGCAAGGTTCCTGGTGATGCCAGTGTGCTGCTTTGACTCCCACTTTGACTTTGAGCAGCCAGCCCAGCAGAATCACCTGAGGGCGTGGCCCAAACATGTTCCCTGGCAGGGAGCCTGGAGTTTCTGATTCAGTAGGTTTGGGGTGGGGCCCAGGATCGGTGTTTGGGAGGGCGTGATGTTTTCCATATTTCGCGAAAAAGTGTTATATTTACTTTAGGTTTTGTGTAGGCTCACTTCTAGTGCACATTTTTTTGGTGGGGGGGGCATAAATAGATGTTGAATTTTATCAACCCCTTTTTCTGCCTTTATGGAGATACTTTTTCTCCACCCCTTTAAACCCGTGAATGCATGAGTTGTTAGAAAGGATTTTCTAATATAACTTTGCAGCATTAACCGGGTTTGCCTTGCTGATGTGAACCCAATGTGCTTCTTACTGCTGGATTTGTTTGGTAACGTTTTCTTCAGGATTTTTACATTGGTATTTGTGAATGAATTTAGACTTTAATTTCCCTTTCCTGTGCTGTCTGTCTTCGTTTTTGCTAGCCTTGTAAAGTGAGTTGAGAGTACTTTTTCTGGTCTCTGGAAGTTTTGTATAAGATTGGAGTTACCTGTTCCTTGAGTGTTTGGTAGAACTTGCCTCTAGAGCCCCACCTGGGCCTGGTGTTTTGGTGTGGGAAGATTTTAAATTACCAGTTAATATCTGCCATGTCTGTGTTGTCATTCTTAAATCCTATTAATAATATTGTTCACTTGTGCCTTCTCCATTTTTTCTTGATTAGTCTTACCACAGGTTTGTTAGTAGTGGTTATGCAGTATGAGGTTTGTCAGTATGTGGAAATGAATGAGCATAATTATGTTCTCAAGTGTTTGTTTGTTTTTTAAGATTTTTTTTAAATTGGGGAATTGGGGGAGGGGAACAGTGTTGGGGAATTGGGGAAGGGGACCGGCCAAGTTGTTGTTCTTCAGTCTTCATTGTGGAGGGCGCCAGTCGCCATCTGGTTTCTCATCAGCAGCTCCTGGCCTCTAAGCTCAAGGTGCTGTGTTCAATCTTAGTTGCGGGTGGGCATAGCCACCATCCCATGCGGGGGTCGAACCAGCAGCCTTGTTGTTAAGAGCTCATGCCCTATCCACTGAGCCATCTATGCCGCAGCTCAGCTCAAGGTGCCGAGTTCAGTCTTAGTTGCGGGTGGGCATAGCCCACCATTGAGCAGGCAATCTTGTTGTTATACCAGCTGAGCCATCCTGCCCCCTGTAGGCAGCTCAGAGACAGCTCAGCTCAGAGACAGCTCAACTCAGGCACAGTGTTCACTGGTGCATGTGGGAATCGAACTGGCGGACCTGTTGCTCAGAGCTTGCACTCTAAGCCAATTCTTAACCAACTGAGCCATTCGGCTGGCCCCTCAAGTTGATTAACTTTTGGTGAGTAAAAACTTCATATGATTTTAAAATCAAATTTATGTCAAGGAATATTCTGAGAAGCCGTATTTCCATCCCTGTCTCTTGCCAGGTATGCTGCCTCCTACCCCCATCAATTTATTAGTTTTTAGTTCATTCTTCTGTTTCTTCTTTTGCAAATTTGAGCACATACACAGAGACATTTGCATTTCCCCCTTTTCTTACACCAAAAACAGAAAACCATACTACATACACTATTTAGCCTCTTGGATTTCTTTACTTAAAATATATCCTAGAAATAATCACTCTTCATATTTTTTTTCCTTCTGTCTTTGGATTTATTCTGCAGTTTGGATGTTTCAAAACATATTATTATCATAATTATTATTATTAATTAAACTCTAGTATATTCTCATTTCCTGACTCTAGTATTAATTCTCATTTCCTTTGTAATCATTTCATTCACTTGTGAGCTGTTTCAAGGTCTTATTTTTCAATTTACAGGTACATTTTCTAGGTATTTTCAAACCTGTCTTCTAACTTAATTGCATGATGGTCAAAGAATGTGGTCTGGATACTTGTAGTTCTTTGAAATGTATTGAGGGTGGGCTCCTATCGTATTTTGTGGTTTTCTTCTTTTCCTTAGCAGACTGCTTTTGGTATTCATCACATTGTCTCATGTATCAGCAGTTGGGCCATTATGAATAGAGCTGCTATGAACATTTGGTTACAGGTCTTTATGTGGAATCGTGTTTTCATTGGTCTTGTGTAAATATTTAGGTATTGCTGGGCCATATGCTTAGTATATGTTTAACTGCACAAGAAACTGTCAAACTCTTTTTCCAAAGGGGCTGTGCTATTTTGTATTCTCACTGGCAAAGTAAAGTATAAGAGTTCTGCGTGGGCCACATCCTCACGGACACAGTATATTCTCTCTCTCTCTCTCTCTCTCTCTCATTAGATTGTTTCCCTTATTTATTATTCAAAGCATAATTTTATGTATTATTTTTGTAATTTTAGTTTTTATATTAGTTTCAGCTGTACAAAACAACATAATGGTTAGACATTTACACCTTCACAAAGTGATAACCCCCTTCCCCAATCTTCTATCCCTCAGACATCATGTATAGCTGTTACAATTCCATTGGCTCTATTCCCTGTGCTGCACTTTACATCCCATACACACACACACACACACACACACACACACACACACACACACTCAAATATTATATATATTTATATATAAAATTATAGTTGACATTCAATATTATTTTATATTTGTTTCGGTTGTACAGTGCAGTGGTCAGGCATCTACACAATCTATGAAGAGATCCCCCCGGTAAGTCCAGTATCCACCTGGCACCCTACATAATCTTTACAACATTGTTGACTATATTCCCCATTCTGTATTTCACATCTCTGACTATTTTGTGATTACCGATTTGTACTTTCTAATCACTTCATCTTCCCCCCCACCTCCCAACCCCCGTCCCATCTGGCAACCATCAAGTTTTTTCTCTGTATCTCGGAGTCTATTTCAGTTTTGTTTGCTTGTTTATTCTTTTCTTTAGATTCCACATGTAAGTGAGATCATTGGTATTGTCTGTCTTGTTAAATGGCAGTCATTCCAGTGGGTGTGTAATGGTAGCACATTGTGGTTTTAATTTGCCTATTCTTAATGACTAATGACTTATTGGCCATTCATATATCTTCTTTGGTAAAGTGTCTGCTCAAATCTTTTGCTTGTTTCTTATTGGCTCTGCTGTCTTATTATTGTTATACAAGGTCTTTATATATTTTGCATACAAGACCTTTATCAGATATGTGATTTCCAAGTACTTGCTCCCAAACTGTGGCTTACCCTTTCATTTTCTTGACTGTGCCCTTGAAAGAACAAAGGCTTTTCATTTTGATAAAATCCAGTTTATTGTTTTTTTCTGTTATGGTTTATGCTGTTTGTGCTCTAAGAAATCTTTGCCTGACCTAAGTTCACAAAGATTTCCCCCTACGTCTCCCTCTAGTACTTTTGCAGTTTTAACTCCTATATTGAGCTCTGTCATGGCAGACAGACCCTAGGGTGGCCCCCCCCGATTTGTACTCCTCAGTGCTCGCACCCTGTGTAACCCCCTTCTTTTGAGTTTACAGCCCTGTGAGAACTGGGCAGAGGATCCACCTAAATGGTACTCAGACTTCTGACCCACGACCCACGGAAACTGTGAGATAATTTATGTGTGCTGTGTTTAGCTACTGAGTTTGTTATGCAGCAACATAAAACTAATACTTCTGTGCTTCATTTCAAGTTATTTTTGTGCATTGTGTGAAGTAAGGGTCAAGATTCACTTATTTTCCCATATGAATATCAAATTGTTCCAGCATCATTTGTGGAAAAGACTAACCTCTCCCCATTGCGTCTCCTTGGTACCTTTGTTGGAAATCAATTGACCATTGCTAGGACCTCCAAAACATGAGCTTAATTCTGGACTCTATTCTGTTCCATTGATCTATATGCCTACCTTTATGCCGGTACCACACTTTCTTAATTATGGAGGCATTATAGTAAGTCTGGAAATTGGATAGTTAAAGTACTCCAACTTTGTTCTTTCTTTTTCCTTTCAAGATTATTTTGGCTATTCTTGGGCCTTTGTCTTTCCATATGCATTTCAGAATCATTTTATCAAGTTCTACAACAAAGCCTATTTGGATTTGGTAGGGATTACATTGAATCTATAAATTGACATCATAACAATCTTGAGTCTTCTGATCCTTGAGCATGATATATATTTCCATGTATTTGGGTCTTCTTTAATTTCTCTTGGCAGTTTTATAGTTTTCAGTGTGTAGATCTTATACATTTTGTTAAATGTATCTCTAAATATTTCATTTTTATATTATGCAAATGGTATCTTTATACTTTAACGTCCATTTGTTCATTGCTAATAGTGCAAATACAATTAATCTTTATGTTGACCTTGGGTATCGTGCATCCTTACTATTATAAATTTACTTACTAGTTCTAATAGTTTTCTGTAGTAATCTTAGGGTTTTTTACATGCATGATCATGCCGTCCACAAATACAATTTTACTTCTTCCTTCCAGTATGTTATTCCTTTTATTTCTTTTTCTTGCCTTATTAAACTAGGATCTCTGAAAGATATTGAATGCAAGCAATAAGAGCATCAACATTGCACTGTTTCTACACTTAGTGGGAAAGCATTCTTTAGCCATTAACCATGATGTTTCCTGTAGGTTTCCATAGGTGCCCTTGACTGGTCCTAGTTTGGTGAGAGTTGTTGTTATTGTTTTAAATCATGATTGGATGTTGAATTTTGTTTTAGAAGCCATGTCTCAGATACCATCTTCAGGAAGATAGTATATACCTCATGAGTAGCCAGCCCTGTTGGGAAGTCTTTTTATTCTTCTGCAGAGCAGCATATATTGCTCCTTCAAAAGCATGGAAATCGTGTTGAATTCATAGGTGTCAATGTTACAATACTTGAATTTCTTCGTTTTGCCTTTCTTTGCCATTCTTTTGATACTACTTTTGGTTTCTCTTCATCTCCTTGCTTTTTGTTTTTCCTTGTTTTAAATTTTTATTTCTTCCTTTTAGATTTTATTTATTCCACATCTATGAAAACTTCCTCCCTGCTAACAGTGCTATAAGTTCTAGAGATGTGTGTATGGCGTGTGCATGCATGCGCATTCCTTCATTCGGTTTTTCACCTTCTTCTATTGCAGGGAGGGATGGCCACTTGTGTTTATGGCTGAAATAATAGGTAACTGCCCCAAGTAGGAAGATAACCACTTTCCATACTCTGGGTGACTGTGAGTCTTTCTGTTTCTGCATTTCCAAGGCTTCTAGTGAAGCCAGTCTTTGGAGATTCCCTTTGGACACCCCTTTAACTACTACACAAACTGTGTATTGGGCAGACTACTAGTTCTGTTGCTGATCTCTGTGAACCTTCAAGGTCAGCCTGCTCTTCTAAATTAAGACTAATTAAAATGTATCAAACCTAGCATTGTCAACAATTGGAAGACCCTAAGCAACATTGAAAAACCTCACTTGCTGCTTTTTCCTTCTAGCCCGTGAAGAGAAGGGACAGGAAGCTCCAAATCAAAAATATCCAGCCCATTCTTGGAACTATTCTTTGGGTTTTCCTTAGGAGACCATGTCACCATTTAAAAAATATCCCGAAGGGTATCAAATCTTTGAGTGAGGACTTGGCTTTTGGCTTTAGGCCAAAAGCATTTTGAGGCCCATCTATTAAATAGAGAGAGTGGGCACTTCCTGCGGTGGGAAATATTGATTTTCATTTAAAAATTGAGATATGGTAGAATTCATGAGATGATTGATGTCTTGTGTGGCTTTAAATTCTAAAAGCAGTTTCAAAAGAAGAGTTGGAAGAATACTTGGAATAGTGACAGTGTTGCTGGAATAAGTATATACAATCTAAGGGACTCCTTTGAAGAATAACTCATCTAGCTCCATATGTGCTGATAGTCATTTTAACAAAGGCTTCATTATATCATAGGTGTGCCTTATGGGGTATTTATTCTATTTCTGTCCACTTGTAATCAGATTTTTCCTTCTTTTCAATATAGTTTGAAAAAAATCTTTTGTATGCCACAAAGTAATGTTGCAGTAGACAAACAGAAGGAATGTACTGACTGGTTCAGTGCCTCACGGACATGGATTTGGGAGAAAAAGTCACTATTTGTTTACTTGTCTTTAAAATGAAGGCTAGACTGGGCCAGCCGAGTGGCGCGGTGGTTAAGCACTGGCTTGGGAAGCCAGCGGCCCCGGTTCAGGTCCCACATATGAGGGCCAGTGACACTGCCCTCAAAAAAAAATAAAAATGAAGGCTAGAGTTCTTCTTTGTGACCATCTGATTTGGTAACATAGAGATGGACTTAAAAAAAACCCCACACCTTTTATATTCAGCTGTGTAAGCAGGAAACATGATGTCCTCATTTTTTATTTGATCATTTACTAGATAATCAGAGCAACAACTGTTAGTAGATAGGAGGGCCAGACTGACTGGGTTTGAATTCTAAAATCAACAGTTCTTAGTAGACATGTTTAACATTCCTGTTCCCAGGGGTGGTGTGGTTTCATATGAAGATAGTAATAGTAGTTGCCTTATAAGGTTGTTGGGGAGACTGAATGAGTTCATCTGTGCTTAGAACAATGCCTGGCACATAGTAAAGGATTAGTAAATGGAAGCCATGATCGTTATCCATGAACGGATGTTCAAGTTTGCCTTAATTGTACAGTATCACCTGCATTATTGTCTTTATTATTTATCTTATACCTATCCACTTTTTCTCGCTCTTTAACTTGTCTTACATTTAGTCATCTCCCCAACTCGCTCCTTGAAAACGTATCTCAGTTTTTTAGAGTTTCCCACAGTGGTCCAGAGTGGTTACCCAGTATACATTTACTAACTGATTTTTTTACCTCTTTGGAAACAGAATTAAATAATTATCTATGTTGAGTGAGGAGTGTCTCAGAAATTATTGGCCTGATGTCATTTCATTATTTCTTCTAAGAAGCTTATATTACTCTTTCAGTGCTGGTTAATTTAATAGATGTTCAGAGAATGCTTATAGGTGGATTGACAAACTAAATTGTTTGGAATGTAATATGTTGACACGATTATTTTGTAGATTGTTAATTTCTATAACTAACCTCTTGACTCTGTTGTGCATTGGATTGTGTCCCCAGAAAGATACGTTGATAGGCCTAGCCCCCAGTACCTTGGAATGTGACCTTATCTGGAAATAGGATCATTGGAGATATAACTAGTTGAGGTCACACTGGAGTAGGGTAGGCCCTTAATTCAATATGATTGGTGTCTTTAGAAGAGAACACCATGTAGAGACACAAAGAGAAGGCCATGTGATGACAGACTCAGAGATTGGAATGCTGCAGTTGTGACCACCAGAAACTGGAAGAGGCAGGAGGGACCCTTCCCTCAAGCTTTCAGGGGAGCATGGCTCTGCTGACACCCTGATTTTAGACTTGTAGCCTCCAGAACTGGGAGAGAAGAAGTTTCTGTTGTAAGCCATCTAGTTTGTGGCACTTTGTTACAGCAGCCCCAGGAAACTCAGACACTGTCCATCCATTAATTTGCCATTTTCCCCCTTGCTGCTCAAATTATAGTGTTGACAACTGTGGATTTCATTTCATGTCAAATGGATGCTTTGCTCACATTTTCATCCATTAGCCATCTTCTCCATATCTATATCTATATCTATATCTATATCTATATCTATATCTATATCTATATCTGTATATGGATATCAGAGAGAGAGAGAGAAAGAGAGAGAAACACACACACAGACATTATATATATATATATTTTACTGCAAGATCAGACAAAGGTACTGGAAAACCTGGTACAAAAAATACTATTGCAGTTCTTACACGTTGCCAGAAGCAGGAGACATTTACAGAATTGTTCATTACAGCACTGTTTGTAATAGTGAAACCTGGGACGAATTCAAATGACCACTGAGAAAAGAATGGAAGAGCAAGTGTGCAACAATGGACTACTATGCAGCCATGAAAATGAGCGGAGCACAACTGAACTCCACACATCCACCTTGACGGCTCTCACAACAATGCCATGTGAGAAAAGCAAGGGGTAGAAGAACGTGTAATGATTCTGGTTGTATATGAAAGTTCCAAGCCACACAAAGTCAACATAATATTTAAGGATATATGCTACCTATGTGAAAAATTATACAGATATGCAGAGGAGTTATAAACACAAAGATCAGCCATAGGGAGGGAGGCTGGAGTCCCTTGAATGGCTGAAGTCTGATATCTCCAAAGGCATGAAAGTTTATGAGGGTGATACAGTATTTATTCATTCATTGATGGAGCGCTCAAGCTGCTCTGTGCTGGTGCCACCACCTGAAAGAGCCCTAGCCCTTGCGTAGCTCAGATCTAATGGAGAAACCTGGAATTTCAATGGGTAAATATAGCACTGCATGAGAAGTGAAATATTAGAAGTCTGTGCAATACAGAGAAGTGAGGGGTGTGTGTGTGTGTGTGTGTGTGTGTGCGCGCGCGTGTGTGCGCCCATGTGTGCATGTACATCAGGAGGTCTGAAAAAGCTTCCTGTGTCTCGAAGTCACTAAGTAAGGACCCCATTGCAACAAGCTTCCTCTTATCCTCCCAGTGAAAGTGCCTGGAGGAACCGGTGCGAATGACAGGTTATCATCTCCAGCCTTTTCTCCTCTATTTTTCTGGAAGCCACACACGCGCTCTTTAGTTCCTTTCTGTTTCTTCCCGTCCACCATTAATTCCTGTTGGAGGAATGTTTTTCAGTAATATCTAGTCTGAGACAGTCCTTGGATGATTTCAGCTGGCACCTTCATTACTATTATCGTTATGACTGTATAGCATAAACATGTTTTTACTCTTCCCACCAACAATTACCATTTAACTTTTGTTAAGGTGCTTTTCACTTATAAATTGAAAATTTACTTTGGGGGAGCAATTTCTTGCAGGGGAAAATAGTTCGACAAAATACAATTTTGTCATGGAGCAGATCAGCTGTGTTCATGAGTTTGGGAATTGGCAGTTGGATGGGGAACTTGATCTTGTTCCTATTTTAAAACTTTGTTTACTGGCAGGTATCTGATGGTTACAAAACTCATTGGTGAATTTAAAGATCTGTTTAAATGTATGTAATATCATTACTAGGCAGCCTTTTCACATTGGAAATAAGTTTACCTGGTAGTGGTTGACTTCTCTAATCATTTATTTAGCATGCCAATTTCTATTTGTGAAGCATTTCTAAAGTGTCTCTGTTCCATGGCCACAGCTCATGCTGCTAAAGCCAATCAGCTGTCCTGAAGATATGCCATTTGTCTGGAGGGGACAAGTAACAGGGTGAATGGATCAGCTCAAATCCATCACTTAACCACTGGAAAAAATGATTCAAAAATGTGTTCCCCTTCTCCATCAGGTCTGAATGATATTGTTTTTAGTGAAAGGTCTTTGCAACATTTAAACAAGTAGAAGTAAGTGTATTGTGATCTTTAAAATGAATAATAAATATCAAACGGATTCAAAGAGTGAGTTTGTAAATGAAATACTGTTTACTATTTCATAATTTCCAAAGAAGAGTCATCAAAACAAACCCGCTTTAGCCCCAAGGTTTGATGTGGCTGAGACAAATTGAGAAGCTCTAATGCGTATGTGTCACACATGTCTATGTGGAATAAATACTGTTAGATTTACTCTAAGAAACCTCTTGTGTATTTCTAGATCCTTGAGCCAGAATAGAAAGCAATGAGGCAAGGTCTCCATGTCAGGGATCCCATGGAAAGTTTGCCTGGGCCAGGAGTCAAGTGTTTTCTTTTTCTAATGGAAGTAGACATGCTTTGAGGATAAACGGCTGGAAGGCTGTTCAGAGCCTTGCCAAGATTATATGGATCATCTTAGAAAATGTGCATGCAGGGTAGATAAGCAGGGTTAGACATATATTTTATGAAGAATCCAGCCAAGTATATTAGTGCCAGCTTAAGGAATGACATCGAGTTTATCAGAACATCTTATGTGGGAGGAAGGGACCTGGTATTCGAGTGTCTCTGTTTTGCCATCTGTTGTGCCAGCATTTTGCACATTCGTCATCTTGACTCCGTGAGGTAGGTAGTATCATGCCCATTTCCCAAACAGGGAACTACAGGTTGTCCAGGGTTGCATGACTGTTATTATTAATCAGGTGACAAAATTGGGATTTGAAGTCTAAACTGGTCTGAATACAGAATCGCCTCCTTTTTGCAACTATATCGCCCAGTTTTGCAAGTGGTCATAGTGCATTTTTACAAGGTATAAGCTATGAATGGTGGAGTTAATAGCTTATATTTTAGTTTAAGAGGACATAATTATTATTTACTTTGGCTGAAGAAAGTTCACTTGGAAATAACTTATTTTAATAGTTTAAGGCAGAGGGTGAGAGCCTGTTTTTGTAAATAAAGTCTTACTGGAATAGTCACACCCCTTCATTTCCTCATTGCCCATGGCTGCTTCCATGCTACAACACAGAGTTCAATAGTTGCAACGGAGTCTGCATGGCCCACAAAGCCGAAAATATTTACTGTCTGCCCCTTTACAGAAACATTTTACCCACCCCTGTTCAAAGGAAAATGTATAGAAAGGAAATAAACCCCTAGTTTGGCAGATCGTTTGTTTTCATGTGGGTTAGGCAAAGTACCGGTCTCAAAATGGCCGGGATGTGAACATGTCTCCTTTGTGCTGAGAGCGGTTTGGCTGAGGGCATCTCAAGGCATCTTTTTCATTTTCTTGCCTACTCGGTGGCCTACAGGCAGAGCAACTTGAATGCAAGAGTCAGAGTAAGTTAATTTAGTAAGTCCTGTGTTTACAGGTACTCCAGATATGGAATAGAATTCTGCTTGCTAGTGGTTCTCATGGCGAGTTGGGGGTGACACTCCCCCTAGAGGCCACGTTGGAAATGGGGAGGGGGTGTGATTTTCTTTTTAGTGTAATGTATTGAAAAATATTACCTCACATGTGGGACCCGAACCGGGGTCGCCGGCCTCCCAAGCCAGCGCCCAACCACCGCGCCACTCGGCCGGCCCTCAGTGCCCTTTTATTTCTCCTTTATATTGACGTTAAGGCATTATATTATTATTATTATTCTTTGAAACTGTGTTTAGGTTGATAATATGTATGATTTTCATTTCAGGCTCACAAAGGGATTTACAGAAATTTGTTTTATAACAAAAGGGGCATGCCTAAGTATTTGGCTTTTTTTTTTTCAATAAAGACTCCCAAGTAAAGAGAGCTCCCTTAGAAAGACCTAGAATTCTGGACTCAGAGGCTGCTCATGCATAGCTTCTTGCTCACTGGCAGGCTTTGCATGTCAGTGTTCAGACTAGGTAGGTTTCCACAGCTTTCAAGGGAGTCTCCCGAGAGAGATTGTCCTTAAACTTTATGTAAACGTCAACACAGAATAAGAAAGCACACACTGAGTAAAATCCAAAGAAGAGGCCTGCTTACCTTTTGTCACTGTCCACGGACAGTTCAGAAGAACCACTGCTGGCCATTGATCTCAAATCAGGTGAACATGGGAACTAGAGCTCCCCTTGGGGTTTAGATTTTGCTTGCAAAGGCCCTCTGAGGCGGAGGTGAAAATTAGTTTCTAATTCTCCTGTTTTAGGTTTTACAGTAGGGTAAACATGACCTACATGTGTATGAAAGTGTTTATAGTTCTGTCTGCCGCAGGTATTTTATGGAATCTTGTTTTTCAGTTGACAGAGCAAAACAGTTTCTTAGTCTGGAAGAACGGCATGGTGGAAGAGGTTTTTGTACTTTAATCTGCAGTGTCTGTTTATTGGGAAAAGTCTGTAGCATAGGACGGTGGCGGTCAAGTTCTTTTTGGTGCAGATGGCCTCAAATCAGCCTCAGGTAATGCCTCCATTCTGCTGCCCAGAGCCACCAGGCCTTGGGCCGGTTGGTTAGCCCAGGGTTTGTTCTACCCTTTTTGAAAGCTGGCATGAATTTCTGGCTTAAATGAAACATTGAACAAACAACAGTTAAGTTCTTTGGCCAAGTCTGTATTGCCCAGTTCATTCATTCATTTAACAAATACCTAGTAAGTATCTACTAGGTGCAATCTAGGCACTGAAACAGGTGTTGGAAATGAAGCAGTAAATAAAACAGACCACAATCCCCATCTGGTGGGGGCTTGTATCGTTGTGGTCCATGGAGGGAGACAGTAACAAGATACCTGAAAGGTGGTAGGAGAGGAGATGGAGGGGCACGGAGGGAGGGAGAGACAGAGGGAAATGGGGAAGAGAGGGTGGGAGGCTGAGGGTGGACAGAGACGGGGATACCATGAGGCCACTGAGGTTAGTTGCCTTGAATTTAAGGAGAGACACAATTAAGGCCATGCTGTAACTTAAAAATTTGATTTTTAAATCAAGCTACCATTATTTGTAGAGGTTTAGAGGCCCCTCAAATCGATTACCTAGATGAATTGAGTTTTCTTAACTGTGTTTCTTAGTCTAAAACTCCTTGTCTGCTGAGCTTGGAGCCAGTTGTATTCAACCTGTTTTGTTTGCTTGTTTGTTTTGTTCAAAATGGAGACCACTTGGAAGCACTTTTCCCTATGTGGAAAGGCCATTGCAGCATTGGTCAGGAGGCCCACAGCCCTGCCACTAACCTCACCCTAGACCCTCATCACACCCTCTAGGCTCTCCTAGTCATTTTCTCTGTAATAGGGACGATTGGGCTTAAATCATCACAAAAGTGTTTTTCAGGATCAAAATGATAGAAGTCTACCTTTGGTAGAATCCTCTAATTAGCATATATATAGGGAATTAAGTTTCAATTTTCACTTTAAAGCCGAGGTAGCCCAAATTCAATGTTTTTTAAATAAAATGGATTAAAACTTGATCTTTAGGGGTTTGGGGCAACAATACTCTGTAACCAAAAGGGTAGCTGACTTTTGTAAACTTCACTGTAGCTTCTAATTATTATTGAACCGCATTTAGATCAACATAGAGATTTTATAGGTGAAGATATGGATGAACTTGCTATATTTGATAAGTCTGAGACAGCCCAGGGCCTGCACTCACCCGTCTGGTACACTTTCCACAGCACTGTACTCCCCCTGGTCCTAACAACACATGATTTTCACATCCTTTTTAAAGAGAAGCTTTATAACTAGGTCACCACCAGCCATGCACTATCCCCATAGCAGTTAACTTTCTTCCTAGAATTCAGAGGGTCAGGGCTAATTTGTAGATGAATTTGTTACGGTGTCAGCATTCAATAATTACGCTTTCATAATTGAAAAAGAAAATGCTACTAGTTTGTTAACAAATATACGGGGCACTGTCCTAAGCTCTTCTTATGTATCACTACATCCAGTTTTGTTCCCAACCATGTTGCAGTGAAATAAAGATAAGAGCAGCATAGGGCCAGCAAAGTTATAAAACCTGCCCCTGATTAAGTAGTTAGCTGCAGAGTCAGAATTTGAACATCTGTGCTCTCTAGCATCATGCTGTCCTTGCTTCTGCACATTTCAGGGATCAATTGGAACCATTCAACAAAGAGAGGTTCACTGATGAGATTTTACAGCTGACCTCATCCTGGAACTGACCCATATTACCTGAGCCCTCGGGTTTCTCAGATTTGTACTTGATCCAACTTGTAATAGTAGTTTCTCGAGTAACTCTAAAAATGACGGCTTTAGACATAAATACTGCATATTATATGAGTCTGTTTCTATGAAATGTCCAGAAGGGCAAATCTACAGAGAGCAAATCTGTGGTAGCTTAGGGGCTGGGGGAATGGGGAGTGATGAGTGACTGCTAATGGTACGGGGCTCCTCTTTTGGGGTGATGGCAGTATTCTAAAATTGATGGCAGTGATGGTCACGTAACTGTGGATGCACTAAAAGCCATTAAATTCTACACTGGAAAAGGGTGAGTTGTGTAGTGAGTTATATTTCAATAAAGTAGTATAAAATAAAGGGAAAATGAAGGCTTCCCTCTGTTGTATTCAGTTCATTTTAAATTGAAGTTTTAAAATGAGGATTGAAGAAAGCAAGAAGACTCATCTTTTTTTATGGTTTATAAACAGGAACAGGAAGGGGAGGCCTGAGTTGACTGTATAACCCAGCATTTTAAATTGCTTCTGTTGACAGTAATAATTTAAGTTGTGTGTGAAAACACTGACTTGTTAAAATGTTTTAAATATTATAGTATCTGATTACTAAAAAGGAGTTTTATATCTGTTACTGAGAAAATCCCCCCAATACAGAAGCTTGCTTAGCCAATAGAATGATTTCTGGGCAAAAACATCCAACTGGCTCTATCTAGCACATCTCATCTCTTTCACTGTCTCTGAGGATAATGGGTTATTTTGCTTAGGTTAGAATATAAGATTACAGAGGTTTTTCAGTGCTGTTTCGTCTGAACTATTTTGTCTGAATTTAATTCATTGTAGAGTCATTGTTCGTTCATCTTTTTAAAAAGCTATTTCTAATTTTAGGTTGTGCAACGTCGTAGTAGTTTCAGTTTTTTGGAGTTTAGCATCCCTTTCTATAAAATGTCAGATATTGCCCTAATTGTTCATTTTTAAGCCTCAGCAGGACTCCCCTACCTCCAGTGTTGTTTCACAATATTGTGTATTTTGCACATAATCATTCATTCATCGAATAGTTAAGAATGTCAGCTGTGTGCCAGGATATAGCCATGACCCACATGGACCCCCAGCCTTGCTCTTGGAGAGCTGTACTCTGGTGGGCGGGAGCTGGGCAGTCCTAACCTTATACGATTGTCCTGGCCACCTCTCTGCCTCTTTATCCCGTATTGCATCTTTTCATCTTTCTTGGGCCTTACTTAAGCACTGACGGGTAGTACAAAGCTTTCACATCATGACGTTTTGTGCCAAGGTGTGTTAAGATTCTCCATGCCAGATTTTGTTAGCAAGTGGTTGCTCTTTTAATGAATCTGCCAAAAAGATCCCATAAATACCAATCAGTAGTCCTTGTTGGGTTGGATGTGGTGTACCTCCTTGTGATTCATGTGTTTCCCTCTGTCATTAACTTTGGTAAATACAATAACGAAAGCATTGCTTAGTTTCCTGTTGTTGCTATAATCTTCACAACTGTAAATCTTCTATTAAATGATATAGTGTATGTTCTGAATATGATGCTTTCATTTATGTCTGAATTGTGATGAATATGCATTATTTAAATGAAGTGTATACTTTCCCTAGAAAATACTGATTAGATCAAATCTTACTAATTTGATTTCCATCAAATCCGTGCCACTGTAAGTTGCCTTAATTTGAAGAAAACAATTCTTAAAGGGGAAAAGACTGTGAGTTCAATTGCCTATCCTTTTCATCACTCTGCTGCCTCTAAATAACCTTTAAAAATTAAGAAGTGAGCCGGCCGAGTGACGCATTGGTTAAGAGCTGGCTTGGGATGCCAGCGGCCCCGGTTCAGATCCCACATATGAGGGCCAGTGACACTGCCCTCTACAACTAAGGTGGTGAACAACAGCTCCACCTGGAGCTGGGCTGCGAGCCCCGGGGACGGCATAGCTGCAGCCCCTGCTGCAATGGACTGCCATAGGCTACAGTGAGTGGCCAGTAGCCAGCGTGAGTGGCCAGCAGCCAGTGTGAGCTGCCAAGAGCTGCTGTGAGTGGCCATCCAGAGGCCGGCGAGTGACTGCCTCACCTAAGAAGAGCGCAATGATAATACCAATATGGGCCAGTGAAGCAACGTCCTCCACAACTAGACTGAAGAACAAAAGGACACCAACTTGTCTGTTCCCCTTCCCCGGTTCCCTATTTAAAAAAATAAATAAAACAAATTAAGAAGTGTGGCAATGGGACGCCTGTTGCACAATTACTAAACGTTACGTTCTTTTACATGACAGTTTGACTGCTGTGAATGAAACGCCCAGAGATCTGTGTGTGCTCTTAGCTGATGTTCTGCCTTCTTCCGTAGTGCCCTGCACCTTTACCAGGGCTCTGCACGCGACCTGTGCTGTGCTTCTTCCTGTGTGTGTGTGTCATTCCCACTGGAAACTACGATGGCAATAGGGCCTGGAAAGTGTAGTGCCATTGGTCCTCAATCACAATATTTCAATATCAGGTGTCACATATGTTTGGCATTTCATACAATTACGTTTATATTAAATGTTGTCTTTCTTGGTAGAGTTTCCAGTATGGCTGCTGCACCAACTTCTACATATAACTCACACTCCTTGGAGAATGAGTCTATTAAGAGGGTAAGTTGAGTTTTCAGATTTATCCCATCTCTCCCTCTGTATTTCTCTTTTCATCGTTGAATATTAGGTGGTTATTTGGGGTTTATTAAATTCTTAATTCCATTATTCATTCACATACTATAAACACGTTAATACAGGTGGTTTTATTTGTAATCCCATCTTGTTCTAGAAAAGACAGATTACCTTACATGTGTTACATGAGTTTTGTTTGTAAATCTTTTCACATAACTTCATTTTTGAGAACCTCTGTCTTGTGAATGTTACATTGGAGGTACAAGGCAATCCCTTGCTCCTGAAAGTTTTCTGAAAGAGATACTGGAAGGCCAAGGCCCACCGAAAAGCCCGATATACCTTCTTACATATTGGCATTATTTTCTAATTATGATGATAAAATAGTTGCATGACCAAAACTAATACAAGGTGAACAGAAAATGAAAATGGTTCAAAGTATTCAAGAGAAAATTGTGTAATTAGAAGGAGATTTTAGAATTTATATTGAAAGGAAGGGGTGAATTTAAAATAAGCTCTATCCATGGCCCTTTAAGGCTTTTGATACATATTCCCAATTATCCAGCAAAAAGGCTAATTTACACTCCCACTGGTGGTGTAGGGGGACGCTCACACAATCAGAAGGGAGCAAACTGGGTGTGTTTTCATTTGTAATTCCTTGATTACTAAGAGGTTGGCCTTTCTAAAAAAATAGACAACATGTCTTTATTGTCCATTTGTATTTCTTCTGTGAAGTGGCTGTCTGTGTGCTTTGCCTATTTGCTTTTGGGGTGTTTGGGGGGATTCTTTTCTATAGATTTATGTGTTCCATATATATTATAATCAACTCTTTATAATATACATTATAAGCCTTTGTCCTAGTTATTTTCTTTGTTTTTTTGTTGTCTGTATTCCCTGAGTTGTACACTGCATCTCCGTGGCTTATTCTATGACTGGACGTTTGTACCTTTTATTCCTCTTCACCTTTTTCACTTAGTTTATTGTCAGCCTTTTAATTATATTTATAGTATTTTGCTTTGTTTTGAAAGTCCCAGGTTTAAAGTTTTTTATATAATCACGCTTATCAGTTTTTTCCTTTACATTTTCTGCTCTTGGTGTCATGTTTACAAGGACCTTTTCATCCCCAAGATTACATAAGTTTTTATTGTATTTTAGTAATGTTATGGTACAGAATCAGTTCTAAACACAGGAGAAACTCCAAGAAGGTAATTATAAGTCCTTGTGTCACACTAACAGAAAGTATATCCTGTCAATCCCATGTTATCCTGTGTTAATCAAACATTTGTTTCCCTTATTTTGTGGTTGAATTGTGCTTTCTTCTCACCCAGCACTGTGGTATTTGAAAGGTATACTGAATATGAATTTTGCTTGTTATACTTGTTTTTAGTTAGGACGAGGAGGTGTTAAAGGATGATGATAATTTTTTTCCAGTCTTCTTATTTACATAAGGTGTGTGGTTTTGCTCTTTACTGAGGAAGGCATTCCTGGCTGAGGACAATTTATCTTGTCCTCCTAGTTTAAAATGTTTAGCTTATAAGCAGTAAACATACTGAAAATTGGCTAGGAACTTTATTTTGTGCCCGAATAAAAAAGATACCAACATTAAAAATGCAGCAAAGCACCGGTCTTTGACAGCTTATATTTTTACCTAAATACACACTTCACATTTCTCTTGTTTGATGATACTTTACATTTGCATAGCCCTCCATAATTCACAGAAGTGTGCTTGTGCTTTTTGTTTCATTTCATATGCACAGAACCCCTCTGAGGGAAGCATTCACACATGAAATGATTGCAGTGTGACTTTTAGAAATCAACTAGAAAAAAATGAATGAAAAGTAATGCTGAGAAAACCCTTGGCCCAAACATGTTAATGATGTGCCTCACACGCCCTTCAGTGGACACAGGCAGCCCATCAATTAGTATGGATCCAGTAGGGCAGGTGAATAGACTGAGAGTCATCTTCTGGGCATCCAGATCATCGTGGCCAGCTATGGCAAGTTAGACTCCCAGAACTCCCTGGGCGAGTTAGTACTTGCGTGCCCGGGAGAAGCACTGTGGCCATTGAATGACGCACAGGTCTGGGAATACCTCAGAACCCGGAGACTTAGAGACATAGTACAGCGATGGGAAGAACTTATCTAGACGGTTCGTGAAGCCCTTGTCAACTCCAAAGTTCAATGACAGACCTCTCCTCTTATCAAGTTACCTATGTGAGGAAGGATCTTAGTAAAATAAGAAACCCAATATGTATTACAGTAACTGCTATGGTTTGGCATTGTAAAAAGATTCTGCGATTACTGTTGCTCAGTTAAGGCCCCAATTGAAAGAAGTTTTCATTCCTATTCTTAACAAAAGATAAATGACTCAATATTTACTATGAAAAAATAGCTGCCACAGTACACATGTAGCCATAGAATTTACTTAATATTTACTTTTTATCATTTTCCTGAATGCTGTTAACTGTAAAGTGCTTGGAAGGGGTGTTTAAAGATTAATATTATTAAAAAGTGTGCTAACATTATTGGCAGACTAAATGTTGACACAGCTATTGAATTTTGAGGGTAAGTTGTATTTTTTAGTTTGAATTTTCTGCGCCAATTATCTCTAGTGGCAAATCTCTAATTTTTTTCTTTGAAAGGTATATTTCTGGTCGGTTGTGTGGCAGGTCGCTTAAATACCTGTGCAAATGTAATGTCCTTACTTCTGATGTCACTCTTTCATTTCCAGACTCTTAGGGATGGAGTTAATCGGGATCTGTGTGAGGCTGTTGTTCCTCGACTTCCAGGAGAAACTCGCATTACTGGTAAGGGTCCTGTGAAGTTAGGATTTGTACAACTTGATGAGAGGTCTAGGAGGATGAGCTGGCTTCAATCTCCTATACTCATTAGAAGTCGAGTTTAAACAAATAGGCTAGCTTTGTGTAAAAGTGTTAATCTAGAGAGAACTTTCTGTGTTAGTTTCTTGATCAAAGAGTTCTTTCAACAGCTTTGTGCTCCAGGATAGTGATATGTTTTTCTAGACAAAATTATTTTGAAAAAAAATGTGTATCATCTCTTGAGAGTGTCTTATTAGAGCGGTAAGCTCTTATGGTTTGAGGTTATAAGAACGAAATGACATTAAGGTTTTCCAGTCTGTGATGTACGCTTTACCATGATCAAGTTAAAGGCTTAAAGTCTCAGTATTCTCTCTTTTTTTAAATATACGAGACCATATTGCTTTAAAATATCTTTCTTTTGCCAGATAACTGAAGTTAGTAATATTGATGTAACAATTTGATTGTTGACTTATTTTTTCATGATAAATTCATATAAAGAGGAAGGTACCTACTTTTGAAGGACACGATCATTCTGGGTTAAGAATACAGAAGCATCTGACAACTTCTAAGTCAAGGGCTGATGTGGGCTTTCACATTTTACATTAGGTCGACACCCTCCTCTCAGATTCCTGTGTATTTGATGATGATACAGTTACTGCTGTTTCAGGGTACCTTTTGTTTTATTGACTGAGATCTGGATTGTTTTGCTTAAATGGCTAAGACATGGTGCTAATTAGATTAAGGTCATAGATATGGTGCTTTTGTGAATTAGTTAGCCATGCACCATGAGAAGCTATGCCAAGTCCACAGACTTGCAGGCATGATCGTAATCTTGAAACGGAAACCATCCTAATTTCTGGATCAGCGCGAAGAAGATAAGCTTACTTTTGGTGATCTTCATATATGAAGTTTTGGTGCCCTGCTCTGTGCCAGAATCTTATCTGACATGTAATAACTGTTTGAATTCGCCTGAGGTAGCCTTACTAGATATTTTTCATTTAGTACCTGAGGAAAAAGGAATTTCAAACTTGTTTTAAAAAATTAAAAGCCATTAACACATTCAGAAACATTCTTGAAAGATAAGAGAAAAATATATTTTTATACCAAATTAACTCTGCTAATTTAGTTTCTCCTTATGTTTGAGCCTACCAAAGATATGGTATTCTCTTGACCATCTGTTTTATATCATTTAAATGTTTGAAATGAATCTAGCTAAACTCTTGTCTGCACTATTAAAAGGGAAAGAGTAGACTCTAGAGACATCTCTACTGCTGACACTCATTTATCAAAAACATCACAATGTTTGTGTGATTAGAGGTTGGTAGACCTCAAACCCTATCTGGTGGCTTAGTCCCTGAGACTTTCCTATGGGAATTGTAACCCTCTATTTGAAGTAGCACAAGTTACCTTGATAATAACCCCCTGAGGGTAGCAGCAGCTGCTACCCTCATTCACTTCTGCTCTGCAGCTGTTTGCACCTTGCCCCAGGTAGTGACAGCATTGTGGGCAAGCTCGGGCAGCTCGTGCCTGGAGGTGACAAATGGCCCCAATCGTCCCCTCACGGCCCCACTCGACCCAGCACGGTGATGCAGAAACATTGCCAGTGCTTGCATTCAACCTTTTCGATGATTTTTTTTTTACTGTAGTTATTCGTAGCCAAATAGTTTATATTAAATTAGTGCCATTTGTTGTGTATCTTGGTATATATTTCCATTATTTTAGGGTACTTTTTTTATCTTAATAGACAAAGAAGTTATTTACATATGTCCTTTCAATGGCCCCATTAAGGGAAGAGTTTACATCACAAATTATCGCCTTTATTTAAGAAGTTTGGAAACGGTAAGTAGAATCTAAGACCATAAAGATGACCCTAACTGTTAAAGATAATGCTAAACTGTTTCTCTTCTACCTTGCAAGATTGACTGTGGATCAGATTAACGTGGGGGATATATTTGCTGCTCAACTCTTAATTTTTGGCTTATGCAAAGCTTATTTAACACTAACACCTGTATATATAGGAATAGAGTGAATTAAAAAAAAATAAGTTTTGTCTTGCATAATAGCAGGGAGGGGTTGGTCACCACCCATTTGCTAGTTATGGAGAAGTTAGGCATAGGAACAGTGGTTCTTTTGCAGATGCGCAGGGGAAAACCACTTATGGGGCTTAAAAACATTACAGATGCCCTAGATGTATCTCAACAGAACGCACACTTGTAATTTTTAAAACCTCACAGAGAAGGATGCCAATGTGAATCCCTTGTTCAGGCTCACTGCTCTAGAATTTTCCAAGTGTTCGATTATTATAAAGTACCAGGGAGCAGTTTTGAACTAGGCTGACTGTGGTGTGGCCTAGAGCCACTCTACCTTTCCATTCCACGGCGATGAAATGTTTGCAACAACATTTCAAGGAGTGTCCCATTGGTGGAACAGCGAGATGGAGATGACGTGCCCCAGAAGGGAGAGGAGTGAGCAGCCACTGTGGCTGTCACAGAAGGACCTGTGCTCAATGTGGTGGGACACCATTGCCAGGGCTGGCCTGAAGGGACAGCTCTGCTTTGATGAGATGGACCAAGGAGGGGTACAAAGGTTTAGGGTACGTGGAAGAGAGCCCAACAGCAGCTTGTGCACAGGAAACGTTGAGAAGGTTGAGGAAATCGAGCTTTTGCTTGATTGCTTTCACTCTGCAGTTTGTTCAGGACGGTTCTAATCTAGATGAGTTTGCATCTTTCGATTTGTTTTTATACTCAGCATTGTATCAAAATTCTGAAAACTGCTGTTTGTCACTCCTATTGCCTTAGCTATGGAAGCCCAATTCTAGAGTGTTTATAGACACCCCCCTCCAGGGTCCTGAGATGGGGTATTTTATTTATGTGAATCTATTCAGGCCCCTAAGTAAGACAGGAACTGAACAAATGTTCTAGTTTTCCAAAATACAGAAGGAGAGTCTGGAAATGAACAGAGCAGTGTGAGCTAGATGTCAACCCTTGACAACAATTGGCAAGAGTTCTAGAATTAATCATTTAAAGAGATGATTTTGAAGTCCCTAGGAAAGAAGGAGATCACTGGGAGTGTTATCCACCATGTCTTGATTGACTCAAGGCACATGAAAGACCCCGACAGAGAAACATGGGCTGAATGGTGGCGGTGCACCTAGATGGGGTTACAGACTGTGTATGACGGATTTGATGCCAACCAGGCGGGGTGGCCGCTCATGTCTTCCAGTGCGGTCCCCTCATCTCCAGCATTTCTAATGCAGTCCAAATGAGCACATGGAAAGCATGCGTGTCCAATAGGTGAAAAACACCAAACTAGCCAATGCGCTAGATGACCGAATCGGACTTTGAAATGATCTCAGTCGGCTAGGATATTGGAGCGAAACTAATAATATGAAGTTTAGCGTAGATAACATTTACTTAATAAAAACTAGTTGTAGCAACAAAGGTCAATAAAGGATGGAGGAGGTCTGTCTTTATGGGGCCCAAGTTTATTTGATCCAGTAGTTGGACATGGTTGATTAAAAAGTTAATAGACCTGCAGGCGGCATTAACGCAAGTATAATAACGGCCAGACAAAATGAGACGGTAGTCCCGTCTGAAGTGTGTTCAAATCTAGGTGCCACGTTTTAAGAGGGACACTGACAAACTAGAGAGAGTTTCATACAAAGGGAACCGGGCTAAGGAAGGGGCTGTAGTAGGAACGATGATTGAAATAAATGTTGGTCTTGGATCCAAAGAAAAGAAGATGAAGGGAGAGACATGATAGCCATCTTGGAGTATATGAAATGTCTTCTGTGGAGCAGGGATTAGACCCATTCTTTGCAGCTCCCAAGGGCTAAACTGGGACAGATTGAGAGACTTTATGCTACGATATGGGAGACTCATCAAAAGTTAGAATTAAAGCAAGTGTTATGATGCCTTTCACCTCTGAGACTCTCAGTAGTGACCAGCCACACATGCCTGGTTATGTTTTATGCTGTCACTGATGATGACCTGGGGAAATGATCTAAACTGTGGTGCAATGACAAGATTATGTATATTGTCTGATCTCAACAATGTAAAACAAACAAAAACTATCTGTAGAAAAGAGGCCAGAAGGAAATATACAACAAGTTTTAGCACTTGGGATATTTGGAGAGCCAAATCAGACATGCTGTGTTTTCTCCCTTCCACTTGGAAGGGGCGTGTATTCCTTTTATAATTGAGAGAGCACTTAGCAAGCTTCATTTTGTTTTCATATGGCGCTCCTAAAGGTGGAGATTAGCATTGAACAGGTGACTAAAATGCCCAATTGGACACTGACGACTACATTTTTTCTTCTTCCACTAAGTTTTACATAAACATTTTACCAATTTGACACAACGTTTAGTCCAAGTATAAAAGCAAGCAGCTAATGGCAGAAAACATCATATAAAGCAAGCCATTTAAGTGGTTATGCAGAAGCGTAAAAGGTAGTCATCACAGTGTTTCTTACTTAAAGTCCCAAATAAGAACATGGATTGTGGATTCTGCTGCAAAATGTGAATTTTGCGTGTGTGTTTGACAAAGAGCTGACAGCCCACTGGCATTTTGAAGTGGACACCTGTTTGTGTCAGGTATGTAAACACTGCAGTGGAAGTGCGGTCTGACTGTGAATCTACTCTCCAAGCACAGGGGTCCTTTCCTTAGATTGGCACAGCGGTCTTCTTCCACCTGGCCCTCCTTGATGGTCTTGCCCTGCACGCTACCTCCGGAGTGATCCTTCTCAGAACCAGGCTGACAGCTTACTTCTCAGTTCCAAAACTCTTGGTGACTCTCTATAGCCCATAGACTAAAATCCACTCTCCTTTATATGGCATAAAAACCCTTCTGACTCCTCTTTCCATGTCTCCCATACTTTTCTCAAACTACACAAAGCCCCTTCCATTTTCCCAACACACGAGGCCCTTCCGTGCCTCTGTACTCTTGCATATGCTCTTCTCACTGTACCTGGATGCCCTTTTGGAAGCCATTATTCATCTTTCAGGTCTCACCTCAAAAATCGTGTCTTCTCTGAAGCCTTCTCCAGCTTCCCTTGAAGTAATCACTCCCTCTTTGTGTCCTCACAGCCCTTTTTTCACATCTCTACATTAGCACTTGTTATGAAACCTTACCTGGCCACCCTATCTACGATGTAAACTTGTAATTCCCCTCCCAACACTTCCTCTCCCCCTTCCATGTTTATTTGTCTCCTGAGCACTTGCCACTATCTCCTACTTCATATATTTTATTACTTCTCTTATTCTTTATCTGTCTGAGGACAGGGATACTTGTGTATCCTTTCGCTGGTGTACCCTCAGCACTTAGGACAGAGCCTGGCCCATGCAGATGCTCAACCTGCATGGAATCCTATCTCACTTTTGTGCTCTTTGTGTGGTCATTACCTCATGGTGAGCCCTTTTGGTCCTCTGTGCCCAGCTAGCACAGTGTCCAGTACACAGGAGGTGCTCAGTAAAAGTGTATTCAATGAGGAACTCAGGACAGGTTTGACCACAGCATGGGCCCTACTAAATTGTGGCATCTTGAAGACACATAGCCACATTTTGACCTTGAGAGTGCTCAGGAATTTGGCTCAGGGTTGATCTTGTGAGTCTAGTAGGGGCCACTTTAGGCATGTAATGTGCTGTAATCGGGTAGACTACCGTGGGGAAGCGTGCTTCCAGATTCCCTTCCAGGAACACTCAGGGTTAAGGCACTATCTATATAGAGGAGGAGAAAGACAGATTAACTATTTGCCTATTCATGCATTCATCTCTTTATTCCAGAAACACTTGGCAAGTCCCATGGTGAATCTAACGCCATGCTAGGTGAATGATGTAGAGATGAGTAATTGTGGTATAATGTGGCACAGCCTGCAGTGATGGTGTAATACTGTGAGGTTACAAGGGAGAGGATGATTAACCATGTGATGAGTCATAGAATGCTTTATAGACGGGGTGATATTTCAGCTGAGTCTTGAAGAATGGTAACAATTTCCTGGACAGGAGGCAGAGGGGGAGGAGCCGGTCAGGTAGAGAGTTTCCATATCCCATGTATAACCATGTGGGAAAATATATATGATAGAAATGGCTGAGTGATCTGTTTGAGCTGGAATTCAGAGAGAGGGAGGAGTAGGGAATAGGAGACAAGGTTGTATGTGTGTTACATGGAGAACAACATAGCAGATGTGGATTTTGGGAAGAGACGTCAGGTTGCAGCAAGTATGATGGATTAGGGAGGGAGAGACTGGAGGCAAGAGGTTATTTTAGCTTTCCAGGTAAGCAGTAAGGGCCTAATACAGTCATAGTTGTGATAGAAAGGAGGGAAGAGATGAGAGAGATTCCAAAGGGTTTGGGGAGGGCATTGGAGGTGGAAGTTGAAGGAAAGACTCAAGTCGAGAATGATTCCTGTGATTTTTTTGGCCTGAATGGTTGGAGCTGCTCCCAGTCATCGAAATAGACATTACAGGAAAAGACATGTGAAGACAAGCCCCCAGGGAAATAAGCCTGTATGTGTGGACTTAACAGCTGTCCAACTACCAGGTGGAAATGACCCAGAAGCAATCAGAAATGTGACTCTGAACAGGCTTCCGAACTTATTAGCATATCACTATTGGTAAAACTGTGTACATTCACAAGATTACCCGCTAAGAATATGTGACGAAAAAAAGAGATGTGGGCTGAGGAGAGCCCCGTAGAGGACGTGAACATTTTTCTGTGGTGGGGAAAGAAACAAGAGCCACTGGAGAAGAGAAAGAAGCACCAATGCGGTGGACAATCTCCTGAGAGTAGGCTTTGGTGGAAGTCAGCAGAAGAGAAAAATCTCAAGAAGAAAGGGAGCATGGTGTGAAACGGTGCAGAGTTCAGCACACAAAAAGAAGGAAGAGGGGCCATGGCATGTGGCCATTAGGAGGCCTTGGGAACCCCAGGGGGAACAGATTGTGTAGTCACGGGTGTCTGCTTGGTCCCTCTTCCCTTCTCCTTCTATCTCCTGGTGGAAGATTCGCTGGCACCGAGGCCTCAGCACACTTCTCTCTATTCATTCTTCGCCACGTGGCTTCCTGTATCCCCTGGCTTCAGTCACTTCTCTATGGATAACACCGTTGTTAACAAAGCTACTTGAGTTTACTGAGTCCTTTCCCCCACACCCTCATCCCATCTGACCCCAGCTGGCAGGCAGAGCAGACGCTGCCCCAGCCCATTCCCTAGTCGTCCTATGGCTCTGTGTTCTAGTGCTGACCTTTCTTCGGGCCCCAGTTTCTCATTTCTTCCTGCCTGCTGGAAATCCTTGACTTTCCACCTGGCATCCCAGAGGCCACGCCCACATTCTTCAGCGATTTCTCCCGCCCCAGTCAGTTCCTTTTTCTAGCTGTTCCTGTTTCCCTCGATGGGGCTACTTTTCTTCCTGTCACCCTGGAACCACCTCTCTCTCTCTCCCGCTTCTCCTCTGCAGTCTTCTTCACATTTGCCCAGTTCTTTTTAGTCCTCTTGCCCCACTGTAGTCCAGGGTCTTATCACCAGCACCTATCTCCTAGGCCATTCTCGCTAGCTCCGTAAGGCATTCTTACATTCTTATCATTCCTTTGCTCAAAAACTCTCTGTGGCTCCTTGCCTCCCTCGTTTCAGATTCCTTAGCTAGGTATTTACATCCTCTAGAACCCGCCGCTAATCCATCATCCATGCTGCAACCCGATGTCTCTTCCTGAAACCCACATCTGCTATGTCGCTCTCCATGTATCACACACACAGCCTCGTCTCCTGTTCCCCACTCCTCCCTCTCCCCTTTATATTCCAGCTCCAACAGATCACTCAGCCTCACCCCACACTCAGGCTCAACTGCACTACTTGCCTTCCTATAAGCCCTATGCTTTCTCCGCTCTGGACTTCCCTTCAAGCCATTTTCTCCACCTAGGACACCAGTCACCCCCCCACACACACACACACACAACTTTAAAACATTATTTTGAAATATTTAAGATAAGAAAGTTTATAAAGGATAACATAAGCCCCTGTGGGTCCACCACCCAGCTGGGGAACTCCCATCTCCCCTTTGTCCCAGAGGTAGTCATCATCTGAAAATTGGGATTCCTCATTCCTGGTCATTCCACACACCTGTTTTTAAAATTGAATGGAATATAGGAGCTGTGTAGGAAGCTAAAGGAATGGACGCTTTTCAGCCTTCAGAATAGGCAGATGACAACCCTTGGCAGTATAATTTGGTTCTAGGATTGACCGCTGATGAGATGGGAAATGTAACGGGTGTACAGTTTTCATTTGCTGGTGGAAAGTCAGAAATAGTACATTCTTCCTGGATTAGATTCAAGGAGAAATTTGTTGTTAGGGTTTTCTCTAAAAGATAGGAGCATAGTGATTCAGTTCTTCAGTCAGAGTACCACCCAAAGATTCTGAAATACCATTCAAGGCCCTCTATAGAGACAGAACGTATGTTAACTTTTATTCAGTCAAGGTATTTCTGTAAGGGACCAGATCAGCAGGGTCTGTTTCCTTTGCTTTTTCATGGTTTACCAGTGCAGAGGCAATGCCCGGAAAATTCAGATGGCTGGATGGCCCACATGTCCATCAGACTCTCTCAAATACCTTGTTCTGAAATCAGCTTTGGACAGGTGCTAGGTATCACACCACCTAAGAGCTGGGCACCTCACAAATGTGGCAGGACTTAGGTTCCATAATCTCTCTAACTGGCTGCAGTTGCAGCTGTAAGCCTTGGACCCCACCCAGAAGGGAGGCAAAGTTAACCTTGCATTGTGGACATTTCAAAACCAGACCTGTATTCTTTCCCAGAGCATATGAACAAAGAGGATTCCTGTAGTTTTCAGGAAAATGCACTGAAAAATTTTCAAGACTGTTCTTTTTTAAGGCCCTTCTGTCTAGTGGATTTGGTTCCTCTTTTCATTTGAAAGGAGGTGAGATAACGTTAAAAAGACTAGAAAAATAAAACATCCTAGTGTGTCTTTAGGTAAGAACATCAGTGGGAACATGGGACCCACACTATAAGGATTCTTTAAAACTTTAGTCTTGGATCATCTCCTTCTGTTGCTGCTGCAAAATGACTGCTGTTTGGGGGTTAAAACAATTCCTGCTAATAGTCTGGGTTCCCTTGCCTCTTGTTGCGATACCATTCCCAATTTTTCAGTTCCCAAACTTGAGACTCTGGGGGCTACTGAGCTCTGCTGAAAGTTGAAAGCCACCTAGTGGATTTTAATTATTTCCACTACAAGTTCAGGCTTTCAGAGCTCAGAAAGGGTCTCATCGCTGCTTTGGCAATCCTTTTAATATCAAATTGACTTCTTGTTACATCCCCTGTCGCGTCTGGAACAAACCCTCCATGTTCAGTAGCTGATTGAATCCCTTGCTGTGTTGAAAAGTTACAAGTCGTCCTTATGGATCTCCCATAAATTCCCCTCTCATTACCCGATGATGTCTGTTTTCACTCATCCTCCCCCATCTCAGAGGAAGGAACTAGATGTCTTCCTGTCCAAAGCAAACCCCTCTACTGGAGACTTTCTCCTTTTACCCTCTTTGGAGCCTTAGTACCCCATCATTCTTCTTTGTCTTATGTTTATGGTTTTCATGAGTTCCTCCCCTGCTTCCACCCCCCACTGACTTGCTCCCGTCTCTTTATTTTAAAACATCTTCTTGCACACCTGCTACCACCTGATACTACCACCCTCTTTCTTTCCCTTCTTTGCCAGTTTTCTTTCAAAAAATTAGTCCACTCATGCTGCTTCCACTTCCGGACTATTAACTCCTTCACTTCTTGTGGTCTGGCTTCTACGCTTTCAGTGCTCAATTCCAATGGCCTTGGTTGAGTCCTCAACCTTTTAATTTCTCTGCAGCTATGGATATTGTTGATTACTCCTTTCTTTGTATTTTTCTTCACACTTTTTTTTTTTTTTTTTTTTTTTTTAGCGGAGCCATCCTACCACCTGTTGGCAGCTCAGCGGCAGCTCAGCCCGGGCTGCGCATCGAACTGCTGTTGCTCAGAGCTCAGCTCACACTCTTGAGTGAGCTCTTAACCAACTGAGCCACTCGGCCGGCCCTCAATCTTCACGCATTCTTGACTCTTCCACTTCTTTCTGCCTTTTGCCTTTATTGCAGTTCATTTTTTCCTTCCTACATCCTTAGTGTATATTTCTCCAGAGTTCTGTCCTTACCCTCATCTTTCCACATTGTCAGTTGCTTTCCAATTCCATGGCTCCAGTCCCAATCTTTCATTTTTTATTTATTGACTATTTGAGAGCCTGCCATGTGTCAAGTACTGTCCCAGGCACTAGGATATAGTGGTGCACACAGCAGACACAGTTTCTTCCTCATGAAGATTTAGTTCTGATGAGACTGACAGACATTAATCAGATAACGTCACCAGAATATATGAGGTGCGATAAAAAAATACAGTGAATATTTTAAAATTTTTATTACAGTAAAAGATAGATTGCCATTAATCCCCCTCAAAATACTCCTCCTCGCTTCACACATACTCATCCCATCATTCTTGCCACTTTCTGAAGCAGTTCTGGAAGTCCTCTTTTGTGAGTGTCTTTAGTTGCACTGTCGTGGCTGCCTCAATGTTCTGAATTGATTCAAAAAGTTTTCCTATCATGGTTATTTTGACTTTGGGGAAGAGCCAGAAGTCACACAGTGCCAGATCCGGTGAATAAGGTGGATGAGGACACACCGTAATGTTTTTATTTGACAGAAATTGCCATATATGAGAAGCGATGTGTAACATGGAACATTGTCACGATGGAGGATAAAGTAAAGGCACTCACGAAAGAGAACTTCCAGAACTACCATGGGATAAGTGTGTTTGAAGCGAGGGGGCGTATTTTGAGGGAGATTAGTGGCAATGTGTCTTTTACTGTAATTCATTTTTTATTTAAACATTGACTGTATTGTTTGATCACACCTTGTAACAAAAAGCTGTGATAAGTCTCGTGTGGGAGTAGTACGGGGGTACAACAGTTTGAGTAACCCGCAAAATTGTCCTCTGGAAAGGATGCTTCACCCTGGCCTGAAGAATGCAGAGGAGTTACCTAGATGCTGGGTAAGGGCTGGGTTGGAGAGAGTAAGCTGAGAGAACAGCACATGAGAGGCCCTGAAACCAAAAGGATGATGAAGAAATGACAGTGTGGCTGGATTGGGACCAGGAGGAATGGCGAGAGATGAGCAGGAGAGGTGGGTGGTGGCCAGAGGACCCAGACTTCACAGACTCTGCTGAGGATTTAGGTGTATAGAGGTAAGCAGTGAGAAGCTTCAGAAGTGGTTTAAGCAGAGGAATGATAGCCTCAGAGTTACTGGGTATAAGATCACCCAGGCTGCTATGTGGAGGGCAGATTGTAAGGGAACAAAGAGACCACTGTGCCTATTCCAGTGCACCGGAGAAGTTGCTGGTTGAGTTGGAGAGGCTGACTTAGAAGATTCGAGATTGATTTAAGAGGTAAATATGGGAGATTGGCTTAAGGATAATGGAGAAGAGGATGTCAAGGATGACTCCTAAGTTTCCAGCTTTGGTAACTGGATGGATGGAGTGCCAGCCACAGAGACAGGAAGATGTAATTCAGAGACAGAAACAGCACGTGTTTAGTTCTTGAGTTTGAGGGGCCATTGGGATCTCTTCCAGTTCTGTATTTCCAGCTGCTTTCTGGCTCTCAGTACTTGAGTCATTTATCATAACCTCAAACCTAGTGTGTCTAAAATTGACAATGTTAATCTTTCTCCAAAACCCCATCCTATGTTCTTCATATCTCTTAGTGGGACACCATTGTCCCATACACTTGAGTCTAAATCTGAGTCATTGATTCCCCAGTGGCTCATCTTCCTTTGCTCTCCGTCTCGGTCACTCTCCACTTTCAGATCCTTGTAGCCTCTCACTTGCACAAAAACATTAGCTTCTAGGATTCCAAAGAATGCGTGGAGAGAGTGCTCAGTGCTGCTAGATGAATCTTCATAAACCATCGATCTATCATTAACTTCCTCTTCTCAAAACACATTCCATGGGACACAGTTACCGCGATCCAAGCCCCAGGGTACTCCCCAGGGAATTCCCCTGCTACATTATCTTAAAACTGGCCCACTTTAAAATAAATATATATATAAAATCCCCATGTTTTCCCACATGTATAGCTGATGTCACTGTTACCTATTTATGGAAGGCTAATCTCCAACTGCTATTATTCTGTTTCTTTGTTTTGTTTTGTTGAAGAACAGTGTGTTTTTCCAGGACCCATCAGCTCCAAGTCAAGCAGCTGTTTTCAATCTAGTTGCAGAGGGCGCAGCTCAGTGGCCCATGTGGGGATCGAACCAGCAACCTTGGTGTTATGAGCACTGCTTTCTAATCAACTGAGCTAACCAGCTGCCCCTATTATTCTGTTTTTTAAGGATCATCTTCTTTTTTTTTTTTGAGGGCAGTGTCACTTGCCCTCAGATGTGGGATCCGAACCCAGGCCGCTAGGCATCCCAAGCCAGCGCTTAACCACTGCGCCACTTGGCCGGCCCTTAAGGATCATCTTTAATATGACCTTCACCACAGAAGCTTCATGTGACCTAATTGATGGGAAATTGTCCTGCCCTCCTCTGACCACTTGGTCCACTTTGTCTGGACATTTTTTTTTTTTGAGGGCAATGTCACTGGCCCTCCGATGTGGGACCGAACCGGGGCCGCTGGCTTCCCAAGCCAGCGCTTAACCAACTGCGCCACTCGGCCGGCCCTCTGGACTTTTTTTATGGCTCTTGGCACTTACACCCTCGCATTGTGGCTATTTCGGTACATGTACCTTGTCTCGTAGCCTGGGCCTTTGGCTCCGTGAGGCCAATGTCAGCATCTTATTTAATCTCCGCGGTCCCTAGTGTTCAGTACAGTTTCTGTTAGTATACACTCAAAAGAGAGTGCAATGCGTGCATCTTTTTAGATTGTTATATTTACTGCTCAACTTTTTAGATACTTAGAGGTGCACAGGCACAGAATTTTGAGTTAGAGTGGACCTTTGGGAATCCTTAAATATTTAATGATATTTAGATAATGACGACTCAGGTTTCTAGAGAGTTAAGCTAATTTTCCTATTCCTGGATCTCCCAGTTTGGCCTGCTTGGTTATCTGATCTTGAACCTGTCATTCAGGGAGAACGTGGCAAGTAGCCTCATTAGACTGTGGGTGCTTTTGGTCAGGAGCTGGCTGGTTTTCCTCGGTGTCCTATTTTCAGTTTTGTTTTGGGTCAGGGCAATCAGAGCTGTAGAATTCTGTCTATACGGGGACATAGAACAGCAAGGTCTCATCTCACTTTAATTCTTCTTCTGCTTTTTTTTTTGCATTCTTGCTTCCATGTTGATATTAGAGTGTCAGACTTTTATTTAGTATTTACTCTGTGTTTTTAGGTATAAGTTTGACATTTAGGAATGCAGCTGAAAAGACACTCATGAATCTCAATATAATGAAAGCATCATAACAGACTGCCTGATAGCATATTTTTAATAATGAGACTGTACCGAGAAGTAAATACGTGACAATACTCAGTTGTATATGTATACAGTTACTGAGTAGTATCTTTTTCCCTAGGGATTTGGATTTCGGTCATGCAGTGAGGTATTTCATCCCATGGCAACAGCTAACAACTGCCTCCGTATAGGGACAAACAGAAAGACCTGTAGCTGCATGCCAGAGCATACTTACCCATTATAGTTACCAAGCAGTTACTTTTTCCAAGGAGTAGGAGAGTCTTTGCTATAATAATAATAACTTTCATTGTTTTCCAGCTACCAAATGATAGGTAGCATGCCAGGCACTTTAAGTCCATTATCTCTAGTCATCCCTATTTTACAGGTAAACGTAGCTGAGAGATACAGTAACTTGCTAAAGTCATCCAGCTAATAAATGTGAAAGCTCAGATCTGAACCATTTTTGTCCAACTTAAGAATTTGTGTTCTTTTCTCTACACCATGACAACCATCCACTTACACTTTTTAAACTTTTTATTTTGACATAATTGTAAACTCTCAAGAACTTGGAAAAAGAGTAGAAGAGGTCCTGTGTACGTATCACTCCGTTTCTGCAATAACTATACTGCTTTACCCAAACCAGGACATTGATTGGCACAATGCTGTTAACTCTGCACTTGAATTTCATCCCTTTTTTTATGCATTCATTTTTCTTGTGTTTTTGCATACAATTCTGTGAGATTTACTCCCATCTATAAATTCATGTAACTATCACCACCAGTCAAGATATGCAGCTAACTACCCGTCACCACAAACCAACTCCTTCATCCCGCCCTTTTTAGCCACGTCCCCTTCCGTTCAACCCCTGGCAACCGCGTCTCTGTTCTCCATTTCTACAGTTTTGTCATTTCAAGAATGTTAGAAATGGAAGCACACATCACATGACCTTTTGAGATTGACTTTATCCGCTCGGAATGATGCCCTTACAATTCTCGCAGGTATCCATAGCTCTTTCATCTTTGCAGCTGAGTGGGATCCCATGGCATGGATGCACCACACTCTGACACTTTTTGATTTTCTAGAATACCCATGAGCTCTCTTTATATTTTATGAAGAAATGCTTAATTTTTTTTAAAAGAAAGGAGACAAAGTACTTTTATTTGTTTTTATTTTTATTGTTTTTTGAGGGCAGTGTCACTGGCCCTCATATGTGGGACCGAACCGGGGCCGCTGGCTTCCTAAGCCAGCGCTTAACCACCGCACCACTCGGCAGGCCCAGAAATGCTTAATTTTTTTGTATTGTGTTTGAAGAAGGATTTAAAGCCAAAGAAAAAAACCCTAACTTTATTTGTGTCCTCCCAAAGGACATCTTTTAAAGAACAACAATTCAATTAGCACCTTTAACATTTTTTCTTTATTACCAAAGTCATCTAACACAGCATTAAAGAAAATACTACATTTAAAAAATTGGGTAGCCCTTCCTATCTTTGTCCATGTGCATATATATTTTACCTTGTTTTAGTCACAGTGTGTTTTGTATGCTGCTTTTTTTTCCATTTAACTTAGTTTTCCATGTACCGTAATTATTTTAGTAGCTGCATGCTAATTCCATCGAATTGACTAAATGTACATTTCTACACCCTAATGGCCACCTCTGGCTTCACTGAACATCTTCATGCATACAGCTTTTCATCCTCTTGCACACTAGCTGTAATGTAAGTTCTTAGGAGTGCAGTTATGGAGTCAAAGGGTAGGACCATTTTTATGGCTCTTTTGATGTGTCTTCTCAGACCTCATCTTGAATCTCAACCCTTCCCCCATATTTACTAAGCACATAAAGGTTAAAGGTGCTAATTGAAGCTTTTAAAGCCTTGGTTGTCACGTCCAGAAATGGGAATATCTCACCTACATCCGGAGTGGTTGTGAGGATAAAACGAGACAATGCATGCCAAGCCCCTGTTGCAGTACTTGGCACAGACGAGGAATTCCCTACATGGCAGCTGCTGTTATCTTGTTGTGAGGATTGCGGTATGACTTCACTAACATGGTTCCGTTGTGCCAGCAGTCTTATGGACCCCTTGCAGCCAGCATTGGATAAGAAGCGATGGAGAAGCATTGCTATACATTCAGGTCCTTCCGCTTTGGGAAACGCACTCATGCCTAAGATAGGCACACCTTCCAGATGCATGGTGTCTAGTGTGGGAATACAGACATGGAAAGTCGTGGTAACAAGACAGAGTGAAGCAAGCAGTGTAACAGCAGTCTGAATCAAGTGTTGTAGAACTTCAGAGGAGAAAGTGGTCAATTCTCTCTGATCTAATTGAAAAGCAGGGCTTCATTACAGGTGATGCTTGCTGAGCCAAGATTTCAGGCATGAGAAGAATTTTGGTAGTTGGGCATGATAGATATCCTGGGTAAAGGGAACCCCATGCACAAAGCACATAGGCCTGATTGTATGTGAAATATTTGCAGAATGGTGAAAGCGTTCACTTAGTTGGAGCACAGATGTCGTGGGGTAGAAGCCTGTAGAAGCAGGCTGGAAGTGACATCATGGGGCCCTTGAATTGTGTACCTAGGAGTTTAGCCTTCATTGTGTAGGCACTGCAGAATGGCACGTGTTTGGGGATGCATTTTGGTTGCATACCTGATTATTTTAATGCTTGCTCTTTCATGTGTGATCTATATCATATTTTTGTTCATAAAAAGTGGTAAAAGGGCCAAGGTAAAAACATCCTAAAAGCATATAATTGTTTTTAATTTGCTTTTGAGGTTTTAATTATACTGACAGAAATTGTGACTTTTGTATTTTTGTCCATTACAGGATTCTGCTCTAATACTTGATGTTCCTCTGGGTGTGATCTCAAGAATTGAAAAAATGGGAGGCGCGACAAGTAGAGGAGAAAACTCCTATGGTTTAGATATTACTTGTAAAGTAAGAGATTCAGTACTTTCTTGCGTGAAAAAAAGGCACATTCATGTTGAATGATAAGTAAAAGTTAATGTGGGTTTATTAAGCATCTGTGTCAATCCAAACACATGCTTCACGGTTTGCATTCAGTCCTCAGGGCAACCCTCTGAAGTGAACAGTGGCATCGCCATTTTATAGATGGGAAGCCTGAAGAAAAGAAGAGTTACGTAACTTAGCTTAGATTACCCAACAAATGTCAAAGTTGGGATCTGAATAGAGTGAGGTAATCATTTTGCAAACAACTGAAGAAACCTTCTGGGAAAACAACTTGTTTTCCAGGCATTAAATATCAAAACACTACCATCTGTAGAAAAATGCCCAATCCTAGAAAGAGCTCCAGGGGTTTAGAGGTTATCTGTCCCAGTGGATTTTACACCTAGATATGCATCAGGATAACCTGTAAAACCTCTTTACAAATGTAGATATTTGGGTTCTGCCTCAAAGCCAGCTGTAAGATCATCTCGGAATGTTGGGTCCCAGAAGGCTGGGACTCTTGCAAGTGTCTCAGGTCACTGAACCATCCATTGAGTGCAGGGGTCAGCAAACTGTTTCTCTAAAGGGCCAGAGAGCTAATATTTTAGGCTTTGGGAGCTAATAGCATCTCTGTTATATGTGCTCCTTTGTTTTGTTTGAACCCTTTGAAAATACTTAAACCATTCCTAGCTTGAAGACCATACAAAGACTGAGCAGGGTTGAAGTTGGGTGACTCCTGGCCATACTCCTTCAGTCTATGGAGGAGGAAATGAGGTCTTTGCTGAACAGGATTCCTTACCTAGTGTTGCCCAAGGAGTCAGTGGAAGAGCCAGAATGAAAACCCAAGTTTCCTTTTCCTAGTCTCATGAACTGTGATTTCTTAGAAACAATGTCCTATACTTTGGTTGGGATTGTGAATACAATATGATTTTCTTACCTCTGGTTTAGAAAAGATTAAGGCGAGTACACTCTATCAGAAACCAAAGGATTATGTCGTTATTACATTTAAACTGAGATTCTCCATGACTTCCCCACCTTGCTTTTTGTTTTTGTTTTAATCCAAGATACCTTGGTGACTTATCTATGACCCCAGCTACTGTCTTCTCTCTGGGGCTTAGAAATACGGGGATTTACTTTGAAGGAAGAGTTTTGTATTTTGCATAAAAGAATCCACGGGAGTAGAGTGTTATATCACAGTACTCAAGGGACAGTGGGGTTGCTATTTTGATGATTTTGAAGTGACTTGCATGCCAATAGGGTTTTTAACAAATTCTATCTGTTGTCTTACCAATAGGAAAAACTTGTGTTTAAATAGCAATCTCAGAAAAATTAATGAGAAAGCACACTCTTCCCTTTCGACTGTTTATTATAAGAAAAAAGGGGTTAGGAACACCTCACCAGGCATAATTCTGAGATGTTACATATATATATATATATATATACACACACACACACACACACACACACACACACACACACACACTGTGTGTGTATTTATTTGTTTCTTGGGATTAGCATTGAACTCAAAGATGATGGCCGAGAACAGTATTGTAGCACAACTTTTAACTCATTTATCTTCCTGGAAGCACCAGTGTCACGAGAGTCAAATTCCATTTTCTCGGTAACAGACCTGAAGTTGATCAAAGGGGAACTGCTGCAGTGCGATAGTCTCTGGCTCCTGCCTTCACAGGGCAGCTGTCATCTGCAGTCAGTAACCATAATACAGCCGTGTTCTCTACTGAAGCAAGTAGCCATAACCCCTCCACGTTTGGTTCTTCCAGCCAGCTCTAAACGGGGGGATTTCTGTTTGCCTGTAGCAGCTTTCCCATAGCAGATATACATCTCAGTGGATGTTGTCCAGCCACGAAAGCGATGATAGCTCTGAATAGCTGAATTCTGACCCCCCAGATCCCAGGCCAGCCCCTGCTGACAACTTGGAGCCTATAAAACAAAAATCAAAGCCAAACCATATCACCGTAAAGCCTTCTCTCTTCTTACACGCCTCACCCCCATTTACTCAGTTTAACAACTGTGCGATATTTTGAAGTCAGCAGTGATGGTGTTGTTTCTTTAGAAATGCTTTCTAGAAATGATGCCTCAATCGAGCAACCCTTCAGTGTTGTTACAACTGGGCTGCGTTTACTTCAACTCACTTATAGTGAGGCTTGGGCCATCCGCATGTGACCCAGTTGTTAAATAGGCCGAGGGTCTGACTGGGAGACTCTTATGCCATTAGGCTCTTTCCCAGGGGTCCTTCCCTGATGAGGCGGGCTCTGAGGAGACCAGGTGGAACTTACCAGTTAGTATATGCTCATATTTCTGTGACAAATGTGGTCATCTGCTGCCTGTACATCCCTTGCCTTTTCCACCTCAGTTTTCTCGTTGGCCAGATGAGTTGGTAGTTCCTTCTGTTCTTTAATTACATCTGCATCAGATAACGACATGAAGTTTCTTGAATCACATATACTTTGGCACATTGAAAGTAGTTGCTGGAATCACTGATGGGTCAAAAAAATATTTATTTAGAAGTGGTCTAATGGCTGAGTGGTTAAGATAATGATGGTAGAGTTATCATCTGACCCAAAAGTGTTAGGAAGAAAGCTCCTCACAGCTCTTTGAGCACCGAGACTCCTTGTCAATCTAGTGCTGTACTTGTGGCTCATGGCAAACCCTTTAAAAGCATATCATCTTATTGAAAGTATAAAGAACCAGAGCCTGAGACCTCTAATGAGGTCTGTCACTTGCATTTGGGGATGTCTTATGTATGGCAAGGTCCATCACATCGGAGACTTAGGAAGCTTGAAGAGTGGTCTTGAGATAATAAGTGAAAAAGCACTTGGAGAAATATGAAGGTGGTGACATCCAAGAGGGCAGGGACCGGATCTGTCTGACTCCCAAGGATCTATATCCCCAAGGTCCAGCACAGTGCTTGCTTTTCTGATTGAAAGCGCAGTGCACAATAGGACATTCTTAGTGATGTCTGATTTAAAAGACAACCTAAAAACTCCAGCTTGGAAAATGAGATAGAATGTTATTTTGATGTGTAATACAAATTGATATTTAAGGGAGCTTATTCTGTTTGAATTTGGTTTAAAAAGAAGGGTTCCCTGCTTGTTAAAGAGATATGTATTCAAAGCTACTCTTAAAATCTGGTTTTGAGCATTAATTTTTAGTTCCTGGAAGCATAGTCATTCCTAATCTGGGTACTTTAATGTGGTGTATGTAGAACCCTGTGAAAGTAAAATTGTATAGTAAAATATATTAACTGTCCTTGTATGAGAGCTTCACTTGCCAATCATTTCCTAATTTTTAAAAATAAGACTTTAAAGCATGAGGGTAGAAGGAGAGGGCTTCTGTATTTTAATGACATATTTAACCATTTTGAGTCTGATAGCAGATACACATTTGAAAACTTCTATGAATAAAATACAGTTTTATAATTAAAAATACCCCAGAACCAGTTAAAGTAGATAGACACAGTAGAATGGTGTGCAAGGCAAGGTTTGATTTGTCGTTCTATAAAATGAATTTCAGCTCTGTCTTCTCTGTAGCACTTGTTGCTTTGTTTTTGCATTCGTGACTCCGATGGGATGTTTTCAGGGGTTCTCAAACTGGATGTTTCAAAGCCTTATACCAAACAAAGTAGTTTTCTTAGTCATTTAGATTAATTGTCCTTTCAGGTAAGTGAATCTTTTCCTTCCTTAGTTGAATAGGAGAGTTTTGGCTAACAACTGTGACTTTATTTGAAGACTGAAGTGTCACATTGCTCCTCTGCTCCCTAGGACATGAGAAACCTGAGGTTCGCACTGAAACAAGAAGGCCACAGCAGAAGAGATATGTTTGAGATCCTCACGCGATACGCCTTTCCTCTGGCCCACAGTCTGGTAAATTCCAGGGTTCTCCTCAGCGTTGGCACGTCCTTGAGTGTCTCCTCTTTCATATACTCTCTGTGCTGCACTTCCCAGTATGATGTGCATGTGAGGGTGTTTATTAGCGATTATTGGAGCACTTCCAGAGGGACCAGGCCTGTCCTCTGCTGGTCTGTGTGGGATGGCTTGCCCCACGTGACTGCAGTGCGGCCCTGGAGGCATTTCGGAGCCCGGAGTGAGCCTGGGAGCTTCACCAGCACAGCTTGTGCTCCAGTACCGCTGAGCATGCGCTCTGTAAAAGGAATAAGGTAGTGAGATGGGCTGTGGGGCCTTAGTGCTACTACACTGTGACGTCACGTCCCAGAGGTCATTGCTTTTAGCTTGGGAGCTAATGTGCGATGTGTGTCAGGATTTTGTGGCACCAGTTTTAAGTGGCAACAAGTCCTCTGGGCCTAAATGCACTTCAACGATCAGGTACCTTGTCCAGGTACTGCAGACAGTTGCTGAATAAGGCAGGATTATTATTTTGTTTTCGAAGCATGACACTTTCAAAGTCGTTTAGCATTTAGTGTATATTTGGCAGGACAGATTTATGTATGCATTTAATTACTTAAATATCTGATTTGATCCATAATAAGATTTGGGATGTGTGTATCTAGAATTTTTTCTTCTTGTTCACCAAACTGTTTAAGTAACCTAACTCTGTTTTACCACATGACTGAAATAAGCTTTCCATGCATCTTGCTCTTAGAACAATCTTTGTATCCTGCCTTGATCTTGCCTTCTTTTTTTTCTGTCATGCCTTGCTCACATCTTCTTACCCCTCTCCTCCTCTGCTTGACTCTAAACAAAGTTGGAGGGAAACACCTGCTGAGGCGTAAGCAAGGAAGTAATTCTTTAAAAATATATATACAGTAAAACCTTGGATTGCGAGTAACTGGTTTGTGAGTGTTCTGCAAGACAAGAAACATTTCTAATACATTTTAACGTGGTAAACGAGTGATGTCTTACAATATGAGTAGTTCGTTTCTGGAACAAATTATGCTTGCAAACCGAGGTATTACTGTGTATACATATATATATATTGGGTTGTCAGAAAAGTCATGACGCATTTTTGCAATGAAAAACATAGAAAAATATATGTCATGACTTTTCCAACATCTGAATACACACACACGTCTGTATTTTAAGTGTAGGGTAAATATATTGTTGGCTAGAGTGAAGGTGATAAAAGAGATGGTTAACTACAAGAGTTGCTTCGTAATGTAGCTCCTCTTCCTATGGTGTCTTTTAATTAATTACTGTATTTATTTGCAATAAATGCCTCAGATTTTTTTCTGGGAAACAAGGCTTCTCTCTCCCCAAATTTCATCAGCAGTTGTTTCAGTCAAAGGAAATTCATGGTTGATAAAAAGGCCAATTACACAAAGACTGCAGAGGTCTGAGAGGATATGACGTATTTGTCATGAGTCATGTGCTGATTATAGATTCAAATGTAATGCTTAAAACAAATGCAATGATATCATAGAGTCGAATACATTTGCAGCCTTTTCTCAGTCTTAGATTAAATATGTGATTTAAAAGATATTCCAATGTTTGGAGAAAAATAGTTTTCTGGGAGCACATCTTTGCAATTATGAAAGTGAGAATGTAAGTCTAATCCATGAAAATTCAGTTAGGTAAAATGTTCTGTCTTGAGTTTTACATATCTGACCCTACATAATCAGAAATGTAAAGAATGGCTCACATGAGTTTGAAGGAGCTGAGGCTGCAGTCCATCTCCCACAAGATCTTGCTAGATCACCCATCCCCTTTCTCTGGCATCTTCTGCCCCATTTAGGGTTTACTCCCCTAAAAAAAAAAAGAAAGAAAAAAAGTGACGTATTAGACCAGCTTTCCCCTAAACTACTGTCCCATCTCTCACTTCAATCTGAACTTCTAGAAAGAATATTCTCGTCAGTCCTCGTCTCCAGTTCCTTCAATTGTCTAAGTCATTCCAGTATACAGCTTTATTGCAGGTACCTTCTTGGAAATCAGGACCTCTTACTGGCCAAATCTAGGACCTCACTTCAGTCTTCATTCTCTTTCCTCTCTCCCTGGCATGCAACATTTTTGACCACCTCTTTGCAAGTCTTGATTTCTGTGTTCCTCTACCATCTTGACTATTCCTTCCCTGTCCCCCCTGCCTCTTGTTTTTTCCTTAAATGTAAAGACCTCATCAGTGGTCCCCTCTCAGCCCTCTTCTCATGTTACTCATGTTTGCGTTGATGGTTTCATGTAGTCCCATAGCTTAAGCTGCCACTGCTGTATGGGTGATTTCTAAATCGAGCCCTGACATTGGCCTTGAACAAATCTAGCAAGGCTAACTCTCAGACATCTTCCTCTGGAAGTCCATGGGCATCACAAGCTCATCGTCTCCCTAACCTCCCTGCACTTCATCAGATCTACTTCTCCGCCTACACGCCCCTCAGTTTGGATGATCCTCAGTTGCTCAGGTTTGAGAACTTGAAGTCAACTTTCTTATTCTTCTTCCCCTGCCTTGCGTCCCATAACCACATCAGTTCCAAATCTTATAGGTTCTACTTATTAGTAACGCTCAAATGTTTCTTCCCATTTTTCCTTGTGCTTTCTAATTTAAGCCATGCTTCCCTTCTTTCAGTTTCCTTCCCTTCCAGCTTATCCTACACAGTGCTGCCTGTTGTTTTTTTATTTTTTTTAAGTATGATCATGTCACTCTGTGTCCTACTCCCTACAAAAAAAATTCTGAGTGACGTCCTATGGCTTATACTCTATACTCCAACTGCACAGGACCGCGCCATGCCCCTGTGGTATACCTAGAGCTGTCTTGACTTAGAGTGTTTGGATTTCCTATCCCCTTCACCTGCAGTCTCTTTAAAGCCCATCCTCCACCATCTATGCAATCCTAGGTCCTCTTCCACGCCATGTGCATTCCCCTGTTGGGAGTTCATCTCACCTCTCACTTGTTAGACTTGGCAGGTCCTTCTATCTGAGCACTTATCTCGGTTTGCCGTATATAATAATTATGTAGTAATTACCCCTCTCCCCTGCTACACTGTGAGCTTATCAAGGTGGAGAATCAGCCTTTCTTTATCTCTCTAACCTCAGCATAATGACTTCTGCATGAGAGTTGTATAATGATGGCTTTTTTATCGATCTCGGGTTTAGTAGAAAATGAAGGGGAAATGCATTAAGAGGCAAACAAATGGGATGGATTTCTGGCTGTTGTGGATCTAGCACCAGAGCCTAGCAGCCTAGCAGCCCAGGTTGCTATCACTGGAGTGGTCCACAGAGGGGTTGATTTCTCAAGCCTGTGGACTTGTGCCTTATTTCTCATCTCTGTGCCAGGAATCCCTACTTCTTCCTTTAGGAAGTCAATAAAGTGACGAACTGGAGAAAAAAGGTGAACTGAATTGCTCATACAAAGTTTTGGAAAATTACGTTCTCTGATTTTTAACCACTGAAAGTCATCTTTAAAAAAAAAAGTTAAACCAGACACCAAAACAATACAAGATACCGGTAAAAAGAGACCAGCTACTGACATAGCTTTTGGAATATCAGTCCCTGCTATTCAGGTCAACATGGGCAAGTGTTTTATCAGTCGAGTTCATTTCAAAGTACTGTGTTGGGTGGTGTCGGGGATTATTGATGGCAGGTGAGTAGGAGTAGTACAGGATGAATGATACCTAGTCCCATTCGGGGATGTGACAGAAGTAATATAACAAACATGTATTTTAGGCAGAGGCAAGACCCTGACCCTCGATGCAGCGGAGGGAAAGCTGGAAGCATTGCAAAGTGTTGGTGAGGGTAGCCAGTGGTGTTTGGCTGGAGCTGGGGGCAGAGGAGGAGAGCTGGGTCATCCAGTGGAGGGCTATGGTAGGGGAAGGAGTTCGTACTTCGGGAAGTAGCAGAGCCCACTGAAGATTTTGAAGTAAGTGATAGGACTGAAGACAACATCATGAAGCATTGATAGAAGAGTGCTCCCGAAGCCAGGGAGGGGAGTCAAGAGGGCCAGGCAAGAGGCCCATAGTGCTGAACTAGGATGCTGGCGGTCCTAAGACCACATCTAGGCTGAAAAGAAGGTGTATGTGTTTCTGTGCATGCGCGTGCACTTGTGCTCGACGTTGCTTCTCATTTCATTTCCCATCAGAAAATGAACGATGGCTTTTATCTAGACCACACCCTGAAGGTCCTCTCATCTCTCTAACCATTCTCATTCACTTTGCTGGCTCCTTTCCCACCTTCACTCCCTGCAAGCTGCAGAGGGCCAAAAGCAGAGTGAGATTTAAGGAGACCATCATGGGCGTGTGATGCTGTGGAGGGTCGAGGAGAGGGGAGGGCTGAGAAGAGTCTTTCGATGTGATGATGACAAGCTCTTTGGGGCCTGGACCCCCTAACCGAATTGCTTGAGGTTGGCACCCTTCCTTTGTATCCCCGGGGCCTAGTACAGTGCCTGGCATCCATTTGTTGAACTTTTTTGAATCCAGAAAAATGATCTGAGTGGAGAGGACAAAAGGCAGTCTGCAGGGCTTTAAAGGGCGAGTAGGTGGCGTTTAAAAGAAAAAGTGGTGGTAGCAGCCAGGTCGAGGGAAGAAGTATTTTCCTTCTAGTCTGAGAGAGGCGAATGGATATATTTGTGGGAAGGCGGAAGGAGCCTTGCCTCTTTTCAAGGCAAGAGAGAGAAGGGATCTTTCTTGAGCAGGATCCTGGGCAAGGCGGCAGGGGATGGGCTTAAGCCCAGTTTGTAGGGTGGTTGGAAGGGAGGAGGGACAATTATTCCCTGAGACAGGAGGGGAAGAAAAGTTTCCAAATTGCCACAGTGGGGAATGCGAGGGTGTGCCAAAAAGGGATTTCCTGGAAGCATAATCTAAGCCTGATTGCATTGAACAATACAAAAGGCCCTGATTGAAAAATATCACTTTGTTAATATTATTGAAACCGTTCAATCAGCTGCAAATTATCTCAGTGATTTTTATTGGCATTTGAAGTCAGAAGTGGACTTGCTGTTGTATCCATGCAATGGTGTCTGGAGGCCAAGAGAGGTGGGTTCCAAATCCCACTGCAGGGTGAATAGTGCATGAGTGGGCTTTCTTCTTTCAGACCACCTCTTTGGCTCCCTCTTGCCTACTTCCCCATTCCTATTTTCGCCACTCAGTGTGCCCATGTCGGGGTTTAAACTTTGTATTGAATTTGAGTAGCTTACCCACAGAGTCGACCCCAAACCATTAACTTGATTGTTTTTGTATTGTGTCAGTCCAATAAGACTTGAAAATTGTTTAGATAACATTTTCTATTGAAGCTGAAGCATTTATTTTCTTGTTTTATTTTTGCTTTGCTCTTAAAGCTGCATTGTAATGCAATACTAGTTCTGGGTAAATGATATAGTTTTATGATAAGAAATGTGGCAACGCTTCTGATAGGATGGAAATTTTTTTTTAATGGCAGAAACAGAAATTGAGTATGTAGGAATAGAGCCTGATAGTGCTACAGAAAAATCAAGAGTTTGATTGTTGGGGTAGAATGTTCAATGCCAAAATTCCTCCTTCGTTGATTTCCTTTTTTGTTTCTCATTTTTTACTCAGATAGGATAATCAGAGATAAACAAATTTTGGATTTTTTTTCAAACTGTGAATCCTAACCTATTATTGAATCATAGTCAATTTACTAGGTTGCAACCAGCATTTTAAAATGGAATAGAAGAGAAAATAGTAGGAGCATAACATTATATGGATAAGTATGTTTTCGTGAAATGTTTCTTCTGTCACTTATCGCTGTGTGTGTGTGTGTGTGTGTGTGTGTGTGTGTGTGTGTGTATGTGAGTGAGTCAGGGTCATGTGTCAAGTGTTTTGCTTTCTGTTAAGCATGGTCTAGATCAGGGGTTGGCAAACTGTGGCTCGTGAGTCACATGCAGCTCTTTGGGTACCTTCCTTCTCAAAAGTTTGCCGACCCCTTGAAGAACCGATCCTGTCCCTCACAACAATTTAAAAATTATTTGAGAGCCACAAATATATTTTTACATAATCACCATTATGTGAATAATAACCTTTCAAAACTTTATAAATGAAACTATGATAGTTTTATTTTCATTTTTAGTTTTACTTCAGAGCCACATGGATGTACCCAAAGAGCCGCATGTGGCTCGCGAGCCACAGTTTGCTGACCCTGGCGGCTCTTCCATCTTAAAGGTTTGCCGACCCCTGATCTAGAAAGTTTGAAAAACAGTTTTAGATAATGGTAGAATATGTAGAGAAATGTATTTTAATTTAGACATTAATAAAGTCGCCTAAATCTATCTTTAGAGCTATAGACAAACATGGATTTTCTTGAATTTTTGTCTAAGTGAAGGGTGTGTGTTTGTGACTAAACTGATGAGATGTAGACTCACATAAAGGAAGCTGAGAGCTAGGAGAAACGGAGCTGATGACCCAGCTGCCAGCTTCTCAGCAGCCACTGATGAGGGAAGCCCAGTGAGGGCACCTGTCTGCCGAGCCCTTCAGGTGTGTGGTTCCGAGTCCATGCCATGGAGTCCAGCAGCCCATGTCTGAAGCTGTCTTACCTGCTTGGTGACTTTGAAAGTCACGTAATATTTACGTGCTTCAGTGTTCTCATTTGTAATGGGGATAATAATAGTCTCAACCCCATAGGATTTTTGTGAGGATTAAATGTAAAGTGCTTACAACAGTGCCTGGCATGCAGGAAGCGTTTGATAAATGTGACTCCTCTGTTATTAGCACACATTTTCCCAACAGGTGCACAGAATAAAGGATGATTACCCCAACACACTTTTCCCCAAGAATATTAATAAAGTAATTGTGATCATATGTGGGATACTTTAAGCCCTTTAAAAGAAAGATGTTATATAGCTAAAGGTCAGTATTCTTATTAACAAATCATTGGTTGAAAGCCTTAAATTTCAGAGTATTAAATCCAGAAAGCGTCTTAGCTAGAAATGTGAAAGATGGGCAGCCGTGATGTGTAATAAACAGAAATCATTTTCTGTTTCTTTCTTTTCATCTTTTGACCCTATGCAGGCCCACTGCTTTCAGGCTCACTTGGCTCACTGAGGTTTGGGTTTCGGAACTTGCCACTTTCCTGCACCTTTCCACATTAAGCTCGTTAGCATTGCAGTATTTCCTACAACTTATTACTCCAGGAGCCAATGAGCAGTCACATAGTGGCAAAGTTTTTTGATGTTTTTTTTTTTTTTTTTTGGTTTGGTAAATTTGACCTTCTTTTGGGTGCAAGAAATAGACGCAGGAGAGAATACTAGCTGGTTCTAATTTTGAGAGCGAAGAAGTGGCAAGGCCTCTTCTGTGGCGACCGGCGGCCTTCTGTGACTGGCGGCATATTGCTCTGTCCTGTATGCTGAGGCTGGAAGCAGTGTCATCCAAATAGCACGGTAGAGAACGGGCCCACCTGCGCTTGCAGGGGTGGGTTCCTGCTGCCTTTTCTTTTCCTGTTTCTTTTCGCCCAGCTGGGGCAAACCCCATCAAGCCCTGCTGTGTGGCTGAAGCACTATACCATTTCTACCTGTGTCTCTTCTTGCCCTACTCCACTTATGCTCACTTGTAAAAATAATTACGTAAAAATGACTAAAGTGGGTTATCGGCGTGTACATCTTTTTTGATCATTTGAATGAGTGCTCTAAGTGATTCTATGAATAGAGAATTAGGCACCTAGGGTGCTGTTCCCTGTGCCTTCATTTTTTTTTTTAATTCGGGATGGGGAAATTTTTATAAATTGCTTTGAGGTTTTAAATCAGACTGAAATATAGTAGACCGTTACTTTCTAGGCCAATCAGAGAATGAATAAAAAGAAGTAAATACCTTCTTCTCAGATGGGAATTGACATAAGCGACACTGTATGCTCACTTACACACACACACACACACACACACACACACACACTCTCTCTCTCTCTCTTTCTTGCACACACACACACCCCTGCTTCTCAGCTTAGATGTGACCTTAGGATTGAAATATGTCTTAGCTCGCTATTTTCTTTTTGGCCAGAACTTTGTTTCCTGAATAAACAGTAAACTTGGCTAATTGATGGTCTAATCATGCTTCTAAATCGCTTCCCTTCCTGCTTCCTGCAAGACTTGGCCCCCTTCTCTTTCCGTCTCTTTCGCTTTCCCTACTGCACTCTCCCCCTGCCTTTGGACATGCTCAGTTCTTCTGTCCACTGCCCATCTCCTGGAGCTGTGGCCCCAGCTGGGCTGCCCCCTGCGTTGCCATCCTGCTCAGAAGCAGAGTGCTCACTGCTTGCCTGCATGTCCTCAACAGCCACCCAGTTCAGGACTCATTGTTTTATTTCTCGCTCTTCCACTCTTTGGAAAGGTAAAAGCCATCATGCGCCTCTCACTTTCTGCGTTTCTGTTTGCAGTTAGTGTTTGGCTCCAGAGTGTTTGTTTATTCCTCCCTAGCCAGCTCATGAGTGCTTTTTTTTTTCTTTGTAGCCATAAATGTTTTCATTGTTAAAAAATAAAAATTGAAAATAAAATGAAGTCAAATTTAAGAAACTACAAAGGGAAAGGAACAACAAAATGAATGAAAAGAAACTATGGGAGAAATTAATAATTATCAGTACAGGGTGAGATTAATGCAAGAGAAAAATTAAGTCAACAATAAATAACACATCATAAAATATAAAAAAATAGTAAAACTGGTAAATTTCTTGGAAAAACACATAAAATATAAAAGTAGCAAGACTTATGGAGAAAATAATATGTAATGTTAGGAATAAGGAAGGTGACATAATGCACATTCAAGTACATTAAAAGTGTAAGGGCCGGCTGAGTGACGCGGTGGTTAAGCGCTGGCTTGGGACACCAGCGGCCCCGGTTCGGGTCCCACATATGAGGCCCAGTGACACTGCCCTCAAATATAAATAAATAAATAAATACAATAAAATGTAGTAGTTTTCAAAAAAAAGTGTAAGAAAAAGAGCCATTGTTTTTTAAAAAAGATGTAAAATGGTATTAAAGGAAACTTTTTCACTGTGGTAAAGAATATTGAGTACAACAGCAAACAATAAAATGAACGGTAAAACATTTAGAGTATTAACAATAAAGTGAGAAAATAAATTGACTACTACCCCTACTATTAGTCAGTGTGAACTTTGGCAATTCTAAGTAATGCACTAAGACATAGCAATGGCATAAGTGGTACAACTTTTTCTTAAAACAGTAGGAAATTTAGTATTATTCATAAGTGACACCACAGAATACTACAAATTCTAAGAAAGCCAAAGTAATATACTAAGAGACTAGTGAGTAAGCTGGATAAAAGAGTCAATAGTCACTATAAATGTAAAATCGAAACAAAAAAAGTATCCAATATGCTCTATTCACAGACTTGGTGAACCTGTGCAAACAAACCAAAAGGCTTTCAATCTCTCTGAAGCACCAATGAGTGCATCTTTTAAAAGGATCAGGCGAGGGCCGGTGGAGTGGTGCAGTGGTTACGCGCTGGCTTGGGACGCCAGTGGCCCCGGTTCGGGTCCCACATAAGAGGGCCAGTGACACTGCCCTCAAAAAATAAAAATAAAAAAATAAAAAGATCAGGTGAGAAGATAAATATACCCCAGCAGCACAGTGCCTCACACATGGAGGAGCCTCCCTTAGTGCATTTTTCAAAAGGTTTCTGTTTTATCCTGCCTTTTTAGAGGTTTTCAAAAGGAAAAGTCTCAGGGCATCTAGACTGTCATCCTTCCAGCCACTTCTCCCTGTGGCTTCTGAGACCCGAATCTCTCAGCACACCTACCTCTCCAGCTTCTTCTCTTGTTCTGCTTCCTTCTGCTGTCTAACTGTGTGTTTGCTGGAAAGGTCCATTCTCCCCCTCCTACTTGCTCTATACTACCCCCTGAGGACCCGTTCTCACTCTCTTGTCTCCCAGCATTGCCTTTCTGAGCGTGCCTTCCAACGCCATAACCTCCTATTTCCCTTTAGCTGCTGTAGAACTTCCACTGACGCCTAAATGTTCGTTTCCAATGAATCTCTCATCTTTTCCCCAAACCTACTCCTCTGCTCCCAGTTTCTCGGGTTGGTATCTCCTCTCCCCTCCTCTCCCTCTTCCTCCTCCAAAATCCAGGCCATTGAAAGATTTCCCTTTGTTTAACATCCACTGTGTCTGGGGGATTCTTCCTCCCCAGCCTAACTCAGTTCAGGTTTCCCTCTTTTCTAAGCTGTTGGGATGGTGCTTTAACTCCTTTTCCTACCTCGACTCTGCCTCTTTTCCAGTCTACCCCACACATGCCTTCATCAAATTAACCTTCCTGGGATGCGGCTCTGATGGTCGAGTTCCTTTGCCCCCGAAATGTCAGTGGTCCTGCCTCACTGTCAATGTAAATGCAAACCTCTCCTCCACCTTTCAACAGCCTCCATTTTTTCTTCCTCCTGTTCTCTGGCAGTGAGAACGAAGTGTTTGCTGATGGCCACATATTCTCTGAGTTTGGCTCCCATTTGCCACTTTCTGTCATCATCGTTGGTATGTCCCAAGTGGTCTTATCCTTCCAGAGTAGCTCAAATGACATCAAGCTCCCTCTAGGCCCATCTGTCCAGAAATAAAACCTTGACCTTCTGTGGAGCCCTGTAATGCTTTCTCTGTACCGCTCATGGAGTTTGTCACTTTCCTCCTTACATGACCAATAGTTGTTCCCTCCTTGTCTCTCTCCTGTGGAGCATTTCTAACTCCTTAAAGACAATGGCTCTGCTGTCTTACTCATCTTGTACTCATCACTGATACCTTGTTTAGCATAGGCTCTTGGTGTTTCTTGAATGAATATACTAATGTCAGTAGAAAGAATGAATAGGAACCAGCCACAACCAAGTCATCAATAAGAATATCCCACTGTTTAGAAAGGGCATTTATTCAACAAGCATTTACTTTAAAATTTTTAAATAGCTAATGTATGCCCACGATTGAATCTTCAGAAAGTATAAAAGGGTATTGTTATAGACTGTTTATGTTCCCCAAAATCATATGTTGAAGCCCTAATTTTCAAGGTGATGGTATCTGGAGGTGGGGCCTTTGGGAGGTGATTAGGTTTAGCTGAGGCTATGGGGTAGAGCCCAGTGATGCAATTAGTGCCCTTAGAAAAAGAGCAAGTGCTCTTATGGAAGAGCTCACCCTGTCCACTATGGGAGGTTTAGCGAGAAGGCTGCCTTTGGTCAACGAGGAATCAGGACCTCACCAGAACTGGACCATCCTGGCATTCTGACCTTGGCCTCCCAGCCTCCAGGACTGTGAGAAATACACGTTTGTTGTTTTAAACCACTCAGTCTGTGGTATCTTTTATAGTGGCCTGAGCTAGCTAAGACAGATATACAGTAAAAAAATCTCCCTCCCTCTTAGCACCCTTCAGCCACCCTGTTCCCCACCTCACAGACAACTGGTGTGTTCAGCCTATTACTGTCCACTCAGTGGTAACTTAGACCTATGCAGGTGATTTGGTATTTATACATGCTTTTCCAGTTTACCAGTAGGTAGTGGCTAATTACTGGGTGTCTTCATTCTATTTATGGCTGCATAGTACTCTGTTGACTGTCCCTGCTTTATCTACTCAGTCCTCTATTGATGGATATTGAGATTATTTCCAATCTTTTGCTATTCTGGAAACTACTGCAGTGGATAACCTTGTGTATAGATCATTTTATATGGGTTCACATGTATCATAGGATAAATTTCTACAAGTTGAATTATTGATATTGCCACATACTGTTATTGACGATGTGCTGGCTTTCATTCCCCCACACAGCATGTCAGAGTACCTGTTTCCAGTCATCCTCTCCAACTGTATTAGTGTCCTATAGCTGCTGTAACAAATGACCAGAAACTCTGTGGATCATAAAGTCATGAGTTCTGGAACTCAGAAACCAAAATGGGTCTCATTGGGCTAACATCAAGGTGTCCACGGGGTTGCATTTCTTCTGGATCCTCTAGAGGAGAATCCATTCCTTGCCTTTTCCAGCTTTAGAGGCCAGCACATTCCTTGACTCCTGGCCTCTTCCTCCATCTTTAGAGACAGCAACACTGAGCAAAGTCCTTCGAATCATTCGGATTCTCCTTCCATCATCACATCTCCTCTCTTGATTCTGACTCTTCTGTCTCCTCCTTCCACTTCTAAGGACCTTTCTGATTACATTAGGCACTGGGGAAATCCAGGGTAAACTTCCAATCTTAGAAGTCAGTTGGTTAGCCATCTTTTTTTTTTTTTTTTTGAGGGCAGTGTCACTGGCCCTCACATGTGGGACCGAACTGGGTCCGCTGGCTTCCCAAGCCAGCGCTTAACCACCGTGCCACTCGGCCGGCCCGGTTAGCAACCTTAATGCCCTCTGCAACCTTAATTCCTCTTTGCATACTGTGTGATGGTAACATGACACAGGTCCCAGGGATTAGGATTTGGACATCTCTGAGCACCATTCTTCTGCCTACTACACGGACCCAATATGCTTTCTAATTTTTTTGATCTCTGAGGAGAAAAGGTAGAGTCAGAGCTTTATTTTGTATTTGTCTTATTTGAGTGAAATTGAATATCTTTTGGTTTGAACTATTTGTATTTTTGCTTCTGTATTCTCTGTATCTTCTTCTATATTTCTTTGGGGATGTTGGTCTTTTTCTTGTTAGTTGTAGGAACTCTTTATGTAATAGCCATACTGACTTATAATATAGCTTGCAAATATTTTTCCCACTTGCCTTTTGGCTTTTCTTATGGTGGCTTTTGCTATGAAGAATTTTTTTTCAATATATTTAATTGGGAAAATTTATCTTTTTTTGTTTGTTTTTGGTGTGTGTGTGTGTGTGTGTGTGTGTGTGAGAGAGAGAGAGAGAGAGAGAGAGAGAGAGAGAGAGAGAGAGAGAGAGAGAGAGCGAGCATGGGGTGACACGGAAGACTCCCGCAGGTTTGATGATTCACTAGAACTCACAGGACTCAGCATATAGTCATACTCAACAAGTATGATTTATTGCAGCAAAAGGAAAAGTCACATGAGGTGAAGTCTGAGGGGAACCAGGCATGAGCTTCCAGAGTCTTCTTACGGTGGAGTCCTGCAGGATGCATTTAATTCCCCCAGCAACGAACTGTGACAACACTCAGTGCCCATGGCTGTTATTCAGGGCTGGTCACATAGGCACCCTCTGCCTAGTGTGCACCGAAAGTCCACACTCCCAGAAGGAAAGCAGGGATGCAGCATAAAATACAGTTTAGACACTAAACCACTCTTCTCAGTTAGGGAATGGTGAGAACGCTCCCAAAATCCAGGTCCCCGGAGGCCAGCCAAGGCTCAACCATGCAAGCAGGCCTTTTCAAGGAGGGCAGTCTCAGGCCTGCTAGTTTAACTCTTGTCTGCACACTTTTCTTACATAGCTTCTGGGTTTTACATCCCATCTCAGTTAGGAAGGTCTTCTTCACTCAGACTTATAAAAGAGTTATCCCATGTGCCTCTAATATTTTAACTTCTTTTTAAAATTTTAAATATTTGATCAACTTGGAGTTTATTTGAGGTTACCATGGAAGGTATGGATCCAACTCTTTCATCACGACTCTTTTGCGACACCATTTGTTGATTAATCCACTGATTTGAAATACCACCTTTATAATACCACCTTTATCACACATTAAATTCCTCTGTGTATTTAGTTTTATTTCTGAACATTTCTTTTTTTGCATCAATCGCTCTTCATGCACCAGTAGCTCTCTCTCTTAACTATTTTTTTAAATCAAAGTGTATTGGGGTGACAATTGTTAGTAAAGTTACATAGGTGTCAGGTGTATAATTCTGTAATATATCATCTATATATCACATTGTATGCTCACCACCCAGAGTCAGTTCTCCTTCCATCACCATATATTTGATCCCTTTTACCCTCATCTCTTACTCTTGAGGCTTTAGAAGATGTAATATCTGGTAGGGCAAGCCTCTCCTTGCTTCTTCTCCTTTTTGTTCCTTTCCTCCCTATTTTTGCTCAGTAGACATTTACAGAATGCCTACTTATGGCAAGGCATGGGGAGCTGATACCCACTCCCTGTCCCCAAGGAGCACAATTTTCCTGGATGAGGTGGACAGACAGATATATATGTGCCAGATATCAGAGGAGCAGAAGGTAAGGGGGTTGGTGTCAAGGAAGGCTTCCTAGAAGAGGCAAATCCTGAAAGATGAGTAGGAGCAGAAACGTTTCCAGGCAGAAACAGACATGGCAAACTGCAGGAGCAGTATGTGCAAATGAGAAGAGGCCAGACACAGGCTGGGCCCTCAGGTGGACTGGCGTTTGGCATTGGTGTGCATGTGGATATAGTGGCGAGAGGTGCTGCTGGAGGGGAAGGCTGGGCCAAAGCTCACAGAGCCTAGCATGGACCACCAAGAAGTTTTATTTTTTATTTGAAGGTGAGGGGAGCCATTGCAGGGGTTTAAGCAGGAAAGCGGCATGATTCGATTTCTATGTGAGAAACATTGCTTGGGCTGTGGCACACCGAGTGGATAGAGGTGGGCAGGAGAACATCTCTGGAGATGGTATAGTCACCCAGGTGTGTGAGGATCAGGGCTTGAAATAGGGCAATGGAGAGGGATAGGAGAAAATGGACTTGAGAAAAATCTAGAAGGTAAGCTCAGTAGAATTTGTTGATTGACTGAGCGTAGTTATGAGAAGGATAGGAGGATAGAGTGGGAAGAATCCAGCCTGGATAACCAGGTTGATTGGGGGGGCAGTGGTTGAGATGGGGAATGTAGGAGGGGAGTGAGGAAGGGGTGGCAAGTCCCAATTTGGATACACCATCACAAATGTCTGCGGTCCACCCAGGTACTCAGGAGGCAGGTGGCTACAAAGACCTGGGGAGAGGTGTATTTAGTAGGCCCGGATATGATGATCATCATTTTCATAGATGTGGCCAAAATTGCCAGGAAAGAGAATTACAGTGAGAAGAGGTACAGTGGGTGAGCTCTGAGAAATGTAAGCCTTAAATGATTCTGATTGTAGACAAGGTAGTAAGGAATGCTCTTTTCCCCAAATGGTTTCAAATGACATTTCAAATGCCCTTTTGTGGTCCTTTCCTGAATAAATGAATATGTACATTTATAAATGAAAGTAGTGCTGACCCAGGAATATTAAACCATTAAACCATTTTCCCCAGGGAGAGGGGTAGAAAAAGGACTAGGAAACTATTTACACAAACATAAGTGTAAATGGTAATTTCTGTGCTTGCTGCTTTTAACCTATGAGTCTTTTGCCTGATTTTTGGATTAAATTACTTTTGATGCAGTGACATGAATTAACTTACTGAGTCAAGTCACGTGAAATAGGCTGAAATCACTATCTAGCATGAAGATGTTTCTTAGGATTACCTAAACTTTGCCAAGTTGAAGTACCTCCTATGATTCTTCCTAAAATATTTAGGCTTTTTGTTCAACTTTAATGAAAGCTTTTTTTTTTCTCTTATGAAGGGGTGTTATTTCTTAACTGTCATCTAAAAGATGAAAATGAGGTAATTTTACATCGCTGCACCCTTACATGGTAGATGGAAGCCTTTTGAAAAGGCAAATGTCTTAAATTTCAGAAATCAAATCAGAAAAAAAATACTCATTTAAATTCCTGTTCAAACATTGCAAAATTCTATCAGGAAAGAAGTAGTGAGCAGTCCCCTGAATTTTTAAGGCTAAGTCTTCAGAACCATAGTTTATTTGCTGCATAAAAAGGGTCTGCTCTTTCTAGAAATCTTGTCCATCAGTGACCGTGCCATTGCATAGTGGTGACATCATTTGGTAGCACCTTTAAATCTACATAGCTTATCAATTTATTGCCCTGAATACTATGAAAATGGTTTTCTCCTGTAACCGTCTTTCTTCGGAATGAGATTTTTGTAAATCTGACTCTCAAACATCCTGTTCTGAGACACAACTTGATAAGTCTTTGGGGGGAAGAGGCTGTCCAGAAGAGGTCCTCATGAGCTCTAGGAATCCTAATTTGGTGACAGACAGCCCTCCCGCCTCAAAGAAGGGAACTTCTGAATCGCTTACCATTTATAGATTCTGCTCAATAAAAACTCCAGTCTAGATGAGTATTGAGCAAGTGGGTGCACCATTATATAGGTGCCATATTTTAAAATGGCTAATTAAGTGAAAGCTAAAATCTGTTGTCATTTCATATTTTTCCCCCGCAAGACACAACAGTGATCAACGTGGCTAAATTGAAATGACAAGTTATATTCTCTTTGTCTCAGCTGTTTTATCCGTAGTGTGAAATTGGAGATTTTCATCTCCAGTTTGTCCTTTAAGATTTTTCAAATGTTACATTGTGCTATTTTTTTTTTGAGGGCAGTGTCACTGGCCCTCATATGTGAGACCGAACCGGGGCCGCTGGCTTCTTAAGCCAGCGCTTAACCACTGCACCACTCGGCCATTGTGCTATTTTTAATACCGGAAAAATGCACATGATTGCTTTTTTAAAAAGTCTGCATGCATGATGTCTCTGGACTAGTAGGAATCTGAGTTAGTGAAAGGCCCAGATACTAATATAGAGCCAGATAAAGGAAGACACACTCACTTGAAGCTAGGGGTAAGCATTGGAAAGTATATGTTTTCTGATGGCAGTTTCCTGGTTTTGATATTGTGCTCTAGCCGTGTAAGATGTTCACACTGGGGGAGCTGAGTGAAGGGTGGATGGGACTTCCCTGTACATTTTTTTCAACTTCCTATAAATCTCTAATTACTTCAGAATAACTTTTTAGAAAATAAAGCAGCCTCCCGGAACACTTAGGCTAGCCTCCTAAGGGTTCTGGCGTATTCCACATGCCCCGTCAGGATCAGGTCAATCACCCCTGGAGAGTCCGGCCAAGTGGGGGTGAGGTGGGGCATAGGCATTGACTGGCACCTTGGGAAAGTGCCCCACTCCCCCGCCCCGCCCCCATCCTGAGGCAGAGCACGGGTGAGGGACCAGGCCCTAGAGGAAAGCCAAGCCATGGTGGCCTTCCCAGAGCAATGATAGGAAGCTAACGTTTGGCCAAACACTTCTCTGCTTTGAGGCTTGCTCAGCTGGGACTGAGTCACTCTTGAGTCGTCTGCAGGCCGTGAAATGAAATCGGTGCTGGAGGGGCTCATGGAGTGGACTTTATAACCCGTTTCGCCAACCCGACTCCATGCTCGATCCTCATAAAGGGAGGTTCTCTAGAACTGGTTCTGGCCGTGGGACTTTGATTTCCTAAAAACAGGGTCCAAACTGATCCCATGTTACAGTTAGGGATAACTGGAAAATGTCAACCTGCTAATAAAGCACTAAAAGACTCAAAGCCTTCCAAATGTATTATCTATGAGAGAAAATAAATGACAGTTAAAAACGTCACAACATATAGTCCATTAACTTTAGGTTTTAACAGTTTTCAGACAGGAGCTTTAATTAGGCTTGTAACAAGTTTCTACTTGTAGGGAATTTTGTACTTTTTAATAATGAGGTACAGATGAATGGGGTTTGTTATCCTTGCTTTAAAGCTTAGTGGTTTTTATTTCTTTTTAAATAATCCATCTTTATGTTACTCTGTTTGAGAGCTTGTATTTTAAAGTTCTTGCTATGCTCTCTTATTTGAATCTTAAAGGAAAAAAGTAAAAATTAAAATATCTGGGAAGTAGGTTCTGGTACATTCACCTTTTTAAAATTCTGGTTCTTTTACATCGTTTGTTTCAATGGAGTCCATTAGTTTATGGAACAAAATAAATGAACAAACAAAACAGAAACAGACTCATAGATACAGAGAACAAACTGATGGTTGCCAGAGGGGAGGGGGGTTGGGAGGCTGGGTGAAAAAGGGGCAGGGATTAAGAAGTACCAACTGGGAGTCACAAAATCTCACGGGGATGTAAAGTACAGCATAAGAAATATAGTCAATAATATTATAAAAACTATGTATAGTGTCAGGTGGGTACTAGCCTTATGGGGGAATCACTTCATAAAGTATATAAATGTTTAACCACTGCACAGTACACCTGAAACTAGCATAAAATAATATTTAATGTCAATTAAAATTTTAAAAAAGAGTCATGGGGATATATAGTACAGCATAAAGAATATAGTCGATAATACTGTAATACCTATGCACAGTGTCAGATGGGTACTAGACTTATTGGGGTGATCACTTTGTGAGGTGTATAAATGTCTAATCACTATGTTGTTTTGGACACCTGAAGCTAATTTAAAAAATGGAAGAAAAGATATAATGTAAACACTAAGAAGTAATGCTTTTTAAAAACTATGTTTGCTTGTAGTTGTAAGCTACCATATTTGGATGGTTATAATATTGATTTAAATACCTGGTCTTTTCCACCTTAAGCTCCACTTCAATATTAGATGTGTTGCAGTGTATTGCATGACAAGAAATATCTGACTGCCATGTGATTCATGAATTTTCCTGAAATATTTGAGGTCCAAGTCTGGCTCTCAGGAGCAGAAGCAGCTTAGGAGCTGTTCCCGCCAAAGAGCTGTCATAGGCGTGTTTCAGGGGTAAAGGATGCCAGTTCCTTGACTCATCCTATATATCTGGATGTCACTCAGAATGATTGAGAAAGGCCACCTGATATGTTGCTACGTGAGGACATTCCATCATTCTCATATTGACAGATTTTTAAAAATATTACTTGTATTCAGAATTCTTTTAAATCAAACATTAAAGAAAATATGAAGATAATTTTGGTTGGTGCTAGCTTTCATCTTCTGGTGATAACAATATGGTAAGCTTATATTACGCTTATCAGTAATTTTTAATATTAGATCAGAAGCATATTTGAAGCAAAAAGGAGTTGCTTTATTATTAGTGGTTGAGAAGTAGTAAGTTACTACTTGAAAATGCTGCTGGGAAGTCAAAGTATATGGATAGCATTGCTACACGTGATATGTTTCTGAAAAGAAAGCTTTATGTGACCTTTGAGCTAGCAATTTTATTCTTTGTTTTTATTCTTTGTTTTTAAAAGGCCAGTGTATTCACCTGAGCATCATGGGAAAGATGGAAATAACTAAAAAACAAAACCCCAAACCATGTTGAGATCAGGAACTCATTTCGAGAAAGCAGATTCTAGGGGCGGCCAGTTAGCTCAGGTGGTTAGATTGCAGGCTCATAACATCAAGGTTGCCGGTTCGATCCCCACATGGGCCACGGCTAGATTGAAACAACTACTTGCCTTGGAACTTATGGGTCCTGGAAAAACACACTGTTCCACAATTTTAAAAAGAATACATAAAAAGCAGATTCTAGGTTTTCTTCTAAAGTGAGTGACAGCACGATGTTATATCTCAAAACAAACCATCTGCCATCTACAAGTATGTCAACAGCATAGCATTCAGCAATATTGAGTGTTTACTTGTGCCATGTACTGGCCAGTGTAGTATCTGGTGCTCAGATGTCACTAAGAGAATGCTTAGATCTAAATCTAAGATTCTATAGATTCTGTTTATGGGTAAAAAATTTCATACATTTTAGTGCTGTTTTCTCCAAACGTCCCTCTGTCTTTGGGTTATACTTCAGTTAACAGAAATCACTTGTTTTCCCGTGGTCCTGAATAATTAAGTATTGCTCTGAATTCCATGTCAGGCTAAAAGCCTCAGTGAATTGGTTAGCTAGGTCAGCGTCATGACTAATGTGTGATCGGCACACAACCCCTCGTAGAATACACAACACTTAGGCCCAGCACTGCCAGAGTTCAGACCTGCCGAGGGTGCCTCATGCTTGGGAGAGTTCAAGAAGACAGTCTGGACAGCATGTTCTTCATCAGTCTTCACCCGAAACCTCTTGTCACTTAAATACAGAAAATTGTTGATGCTAAAAGATGCATTTCCAGAAATTCTCTGTAATGTAGAGAAGGGAACACTGGCATTCAAAGTTGTAGGCTGGTAACAGAGAAAAATGGGTGGGAAGGAGGATACCTAGAGGCGAAACATGCCCAGACATGGCACCGCCAGGGAAAGTGGTTGTGCAGGGGCTTCATAAGGCTTCCCATTTTCATTCGGTTGACACATACGTATTCTGCATACTATTGGCCAGATCTGTTCCAGTTACTGGGGATATAGGATATGAACAAAAGTATCTGCTTTCATGGAGCCCATGTTCTAGGGGAAGGGACAGTGGGAGTCCAACAATAAAGGAATAGACAAGTAAATATATGTCAAGTGGTCATAAGTGATAGGGGCAAATAACATGGGAAGGAGAATAGGAGGTGTAGTTGTGGGGGTAGCATATTGTTTTTCCACAAGATGTCAGAGAAAGTCTCATTGATTCAGATTACATTTGAGCAGAGATGTGAAAAAAGTCCAGGGGAAGCCTTGAGCGAAAAGGATTTCAGACAGCTGGAACAGGGGGTGCAAGGAACCAGACGTTGGTATTTGCTTCGTGCTGTAGGGCAGCAGCCCTGGAGACCAGTGTGGTTTAGAGTAGAGTGAGCAAGGGTGAGAACACAGATGCTGCAGAGGATGTGGCCAGATGGTGGACAGCCACATAGGCCATTGGAAGGACTTCCATTTTTACTCCAAGCGAGATGGAAAGCCAACTATTACTGAGACTTTAGAGGTAAAGATGAAAGCAAGCGAGCAGTTGGGAGGTTATTTTAATGATCCGAGTGGGCGATGGTACAGGCTGAGACCAGGGTGGTGGCAGTGAGCTGATGTGGCTAATGCCAAGGTTTTGGGCTCAATCAACTAGAAGGATGGGGCTGTCATCTGCTGAAATGGGGAGGCTGTGGGAGGAGCAAGATTGGGGAGGAGGAGTCAAGGGTTTGGCTTTGGATGTGTTAACCCAAAGTCCTCAAGGTGCCTCTTAGGCGGTCTGGGGTTGTGGAGTGGGCTCTGGGATAGCTAAGTCTGGGCATCAGAGTGGGGGCTAGAGAGCAACAGATATTTAGGAGTCACTAGGCTGTGGATAGTATTTGAAGCCGTGAAATTCATCAATATGAGAGTAAGCATAGATAGAAAAGAGATGGGAAGTCTGAATCCTGTCATTTCAGACATCAGGACATTGACTCAAAACTCACAGAGAACAGTTCATTAACAAGTTTCCTTATGTCCTTTTTTTTTAAAATAAACATGTTATTGTTCCCTTTCGAGTCAGTTGCACTGTTTAAGAATCATTCCTAAATTTCCTTTTTTTTTTTGTGGCTTTTAACTGATCGATTGCTAATACTGTTTAAAATCAATAGGTATTTTTTGGTCTGGAAATCTGATTTTTGTGAAACATCATTTAAAAAAAAAACTAAAAGGTTTGTAGCCATAGAAAATTGAGGTCTGCAAAGTAATTACTGAAGATAGAAGGTAGCATAAGTCTAGTCTGATGTTTTCAGTTCTTTCTTTGTTAAAAGTCTCACATTTGATTGTGATTTCATGGTAGGCAAATCTGGTGAAAAGTCAAAGGATGTAGTATTAGTAGACGATTTGTTTCTTCACACTGAACTTTAAATTCTTTTCTTTTGCCTTCTTCAGCCAATATTTGCATTTTTAAATGAAGAAAAGTTCAACGAGGATGGATGGATGGTGTATAATCCAGTTGAAGAATACAGAAGGCTGGTAAGCCAGTAGGTACTGTGGCATGTGATGAATCTGAAACATACATGGTGACAATATGTCATCGATTGTGCTCTTTGAGAATCCATAACATCCCTGCTAAATATGCTTTTAATGGCAGTAGTATAATATAGCTTATTCTATCTATTACTCTATGGCCATATTCAAGCTGCATTGAAATCTGGCTAAGTTCTATTTCCTTCCCCTACATGAATGTTAGTTATATGTTCATGAAATGAAGCAAATTCTTGGAGTCTAGAAAAATCAAACTTCTGTAGCTTCCTATTTAGGAGTTGATGTTGCTATATATGTATATATTTGGGAGCTTAACTCTACTGGCAGTTAGAGTTCAACTATATGCATTCTGGTTTGCAGATTCAATTGAATTAGAACTGTTTTCCTGTGATAATATCTTTTCCAAGAAAGCTTTGATGAATGTATATTAGAATTGCCCTTACTCTCTCTTATGTCAACATCACCTTCATGTGTTTATTGCTGTAATAAAGGCAAGAGTCTTGGAATAATGTTGCTGTTCAGAGCCAAAGGACTCTTGTGGTATGTTTCTGAAGAAGACCCTGTGCGTGTTATGTAACAAGAGTCACAATCTGACCTCTGGTATAACCAAATCCATAGGACATCTAGGAGTTTTGTGATGGCATTTTTCATAATTATCATTCTGAAAAGCTCTTAAAATAATTGGGAAATTTTGTTGAATGAGCTTTGAGAATCAAATCAGGCCCAACTGCATTATATAAAAAGGCAGTGACTATAAAATAAAGGGCTGGCCGAGTGGCTCAGTTGGTTAAGAGCTCGCTCAACAGTGCAAGCTGAGCTCTGAGCAACAACAGTTCGATGCCCAGCTGGAGCTGAGCTGCCGGCACTGAGCTGCCAACAGGTTGCAGGATGGCTCAGCTATAAATAAATAAATAAATAAATAAATAAATAAATAAATAAATAAAAAATATAAAATAAAGTAAAATAGCAGAACCCTAGACTTGAGAAGAATCTTCTAGTCACCACCTCCACTGCTAAACACCTTGGTTGATTTCCGTTTTTAGTCTTGATCAGTGGTGTGTGTATTCATAAGCAGAATTGATGCTCAGGAATGGGAGTGTGCGAGTTTATCTTTAGAGCACATGTATGAGGTACTATGTCCTATTGCTTCTAGAAATCAGCTTTAGACTGTTGTTTTCAAAGCCTTTGTATACCTGTCACTTTAATGACCTTTGTTTTGGGTCAGTTATTGAGGCAGATGAAGGAACATTAAAACGTATTGCATGTTTTGGAGATCTCTGCAGCATTATGTATTAAAATATGTATACCTTATTTTTAGAGTGTTAATTGACAATATTAAGGCTTATTTTTTTGGTGAAAGCTTCTAGCTTGAAACAAAACAGTTCCTGTTTTTACGATTGCATGCATCTATGAACTGTTGAAGGTATTTTGTTCTAGACTGCCATTATATTCCGTCTTTCTTTCTTATAACTTTCTGATGGGACTTATAACCCTCTAATTGGACTCAGCATCAGACTCATCTGTTTTGTCCGTGGCCTATAGGGCCAGGCCTAAAGAAAAGGTACAATGTCTGTCCCCAAAACAAGCACCCACATAGCTCACTTTTGTGTGTGTATTTGTGTATTTGTGAGTATGGGGAGAGAATATTCCACCACCTCTGGCTCTTGTCCACACTAGATACAATTTTGTGGGTAGATGATAGGGTGGGAGGTAGTCTTCCATGTCTCTGTCATATTAGCAGTCTGCTAAGACCACAAATGACTGCATTTCTCACACAACCTGTAGGGCGATCATCAATCCCAAACAACTTGATTGAAAACAAACGAACAAACAAAAAAACCAAACTCTTAGGAGGTGGCGAAATGAGCCTCCCCAGAGGGGTTTTCCTTTACTCCCCCTCTGTGACTTTCTTCATACACTTAGCCTCTTTCTAGTTTGGAGCCAACTGAAGCATTCACTCTGCTTTGAGTAGGGAGAGGGAGTTGCCTGCTCTCTTTTCTACCCTCAATTAGACACAGATTAAGATTACAGGATGTGCTTTTCTGTAGGGTGGGCGGGTGCACGGATGGGGGATGAACTTGGGTTTATCTTTGTTGTACCAGTAGTGAAGACTAGTTTGACATGAAACAAAGGGAGATCTTAAATTCTTGAGAATCTGTATTTACCAATGAGAGTTTAGAGTTATGGAAACCACCAGTGTTTTGTCTTGTGTTCTTCTGTTGTCTGGATTGTTGATTTGGTACCCTTGTTATAAATCGATAGACCATCACTACACCTTGGTCAAAGAGGCATGTGCAAATTCTGCTAGAAAGGAGAAAGGCGGTCCAAGGCCAAATGCAGAGATGAAGTTGTACAGTACTGATGTGGACTTCCTTTATTCCTGCAGGGCTTGCCCAATCACCACTGGAGAATAACTTTTATTAATAAGTGCTATGGACTATGTGACACTTACCCTGCTCTCTTGGTGGTTCCATTTCGTGCCACAGATGAAGATCTCAAGAGAGTTGCAACTTTCAGATCCCGCAATCGAATTCCAGTGAGTACTGCAATTAATGCTTCTCAAAGAGTGCCTTTTAGTCCATAAACACGGTAGTCAAGTCATTCAGAGAAACATTCTTGGATCTCAATCCAACACATAATTATTAAGTGCCTTCTGAGTGCGAAGCACCATGCCCAATGGGAAAAGATGAAAGACATCACCTGCCTTCCAAGCGCTCACAATCAAGGATGGAAGATGAACACAAGTAATTCTTATACAAGACAGTGTCCAGGTAATGGTATCACACGTAAACCAAGTGCTGGGTGGAAAGAAAGCAGGTAGGGCAGGATCTTTGTGATATTTGTCTTTGTAGCACAATACAAGATATATGTTAGGCTCTTGATAACTATAGAAGGTAGGCAGAGAAAAAGGAGGCTGAGTAAAGGCAGTGCTTTTAACAAGTATTCCCAGCTCTGAGCCTTGGGACTGTTAGGGGCCACAGTGGTGTTTTTAACTGGTCTCTGGCATGGCACAAAGACTAAGTGAATGAGTATTCATATTATCAGATAACCTTTTTCACCAAACCATTGTCATTATCACACATCAGTTTTTATGAACATCGATGGTTGTCTTTTGCCATTGTGGAGGGGGTGAGTTCTAAGACAACAGCATATTTGGCCTTGTAGTAAGTGAGCTCAAACCATTATGCCTCTTGGGTTCCCATGTGTGCTTTTCATAGTTTTTCGTATGTGACTTTACTGGCCGCCCGGCCTGCCTCTAGCAGCTAAGTTGAACCAGGACCCTGCACTGCACTGGGTACTTTACCTGCATTCATTCTTCCTTCATCCTCCCAGCAGTGCCATGGGGTAGCGCTATGCCCCATTTGATGAGAGAGGGAGGCGGGTAACGAGGCTGGGAGCTCGGTGTGCAGTTAAAGCCATGGCAGAAATGCACCACCCCCAGAGCCCACGCTGCTACCCAACACGCTCACCTCCCAGCTCCCTTTTTTTAAAACAGGTTTATTGAGTTATATAACCAACAATTCACCCATTTAAAGTGGACAAGTCTATAGCTCTTGGTGTATTAAACTATTAGCTATCTTTTACAGGTATTTTTCTCCTGCGCTATGAGCTGAGAAACCAGGTATCAAATGTATTAGACATGTGTATAAAATTAGAGAAGACCGAGGGCGAGTAAAGAGCTCTTGGAGGAGCCGGGTCTCCACACTTCGCTGTGGAGAATCTGAGAGTTCTTTTGGCTGTCCTGCCATCTTTTTTGGGTTATCTCCCCCTGTGTTAGATTCTAGAATTGAAACTGGTGGGAAAAATGAACTGCAGATGTGAGTTGGTATTATAGAAACATGTTGTGTCAGAGGTGATTTCCTTTACCTGCCACTTTTTGCTAAAGTTGTTTTCTTTGTGATGGTAAATCTAGTGCAAGTTACAGGGGTGAAATAATGTCAGAAGCTTTCTGTTTCCTTTAAGTGATATAAGTATTTTTAGGTAGGCATTTGACTTCTATTAGCTATGGTGTTAATTTTAAAAAGACTAGCAAAGCAATTGGTTATTCTAATTATCTCTGAATAGCCATCATGGTTAAATGTGTGTTTCCGGACACACACAGTGAAATCATGGTGAATAAGTATTCCATTTCAGCCAAAGCAGATTCACTTCATCATGATTGTTAGTGCTTTATTTTTTTATATACTTTTAATTGTTTTGAGATTTGTCTATTTCTTGATAGCTTAAAATTTCTGAACTAACTCTAGGTGCTGTCATGGATTCATCCAGAAAACAAGACAGTCATTGTGCGTTGCAGCCAGCCTCTCGTCGGTATGAGTGGTAAACGAAATAAAGATGATGAGAAATATCTCGATGTCATCAGGGAGACTAACAGACAAATTTCTAAACTCACGATCTATGATGCAAGACCCAATGTGAATGCAGTAGCCAACAAGGTGAGTGTATTTAATGACATGAGAGAAACTTATCTTGCATACAATGTATGGTATTTCTTTTCACATGAATGCTTTTGCCATGCCATGTCAACATATGGGCTTCAATTAATCATTAAACTTAGTTTAAGTAAGAAAACTAGTTCACTGAGATACAAAGCGGTTTTAATCAGAAAATGTATCTCAAAAGTTGAATTCATGGGCCGGCCAAGTGGCATGGTGGTTAAGCGCTGGCTTGGGAAGCCAGCGGCCCTGGTTCGGGTCCCACATGTGAGGGCCAGTGACACTGCCCTCAAAAAAAAAATTGAATTCATTAAAATCAAATGGAAGTAATCTTGAGGTAAGTTAGGCAGGTTGAGAACTGTAATGAACTTGGGTTTTGGCCAGAATCTTAGGCAAAAGTTAGAATCTCTTTGCAGCTCTTTAGGCTTGTTGATGGTCACTTTCAATGTCTACACCATGGAGGCATCTGTGAGGAGTTGTGGGAAGCTGTAATTGTTAAAATCCTAAATTTGGAAGTTTATCAAAACAGTCTCTTCACTATGCTCATCAATGTGTATTCTCACTTACATAATTCAAGAAATTGATAGATCTACGCATGTGACTTTTATAATCACACACACACATGATATTATTCTTTTCAAAGAACTCTGTGACAGTTGTCTTCTTGGCCTTCTTAAGCAGAAAATGCCAAATGTCCCTGAAGTTGACTGGGGTCGTCAATGTGAACCTCAGTGACTGCACAGTGTTGCCTTTGGGAGCTCTTTGGAGTCTGCGGCAAGGCGTAAGGCTGTTTGCCCCTACACTGAATGGCCCCAGGTTGTGCTGTGCTGTTCCCATTCGAGTTCTCCTTTCTGTCTTGTTGTTTTCTTTCTCCCATTACTGCGAGCACTGAGCCTACCCGAGTTGCTCATCCACATTCCGCCTTTCAGATTTCTTGTTTCTCATCAGCTGTAGACTTCAATTTCATCATCTTGAATACTTTGCTTATCCTGAGGTCATTTATCTGGCCTCTTAAATTATTCAGAGCACAAGGCAAGAACCTGAAAGCAAAACAAGTCCTTGAGCAGCTCAGACAAGCACAGCAGCTTCCTAAGTGGGGCCTGTGGCATTTGTCTGCACGCGTGTGTGTCAGACGGCATGGGGGTGGGGGCCTCTGTTCACAAGGTTGTGCGATTTACGCACTGACTCCTGGGGGGGCCCTCTGCCCCTTGTGTGCTCCTGGAGCTGCTGTTTGTTACTACAGGTGGTTTGTGTTTAGGGAATGAAAGTGATCTTAAAATGATATGTGAAGCAATCAGGAAGTGAAATCAATCAATAAATTAGGGGTTATAGGTAAAACATTTAGGAAATTAAATCTAAATGTGAACGTCTTTTTGGATTACCCTAAACTTCAGATATTTCTTTTCCTGGATCTCTTCATATAGAATTCAGACTTGAATATGTGTATAACATGCAATATTTCCATGTATACATTTAGCCTGAAATAGATATAACGTTAAATAAAATGAAGTGTGTAGAAAGAATATTTTGAAATACTAAAACGTATAAAATGCACACATTGTATTAACTCTAAATCTCATTGTTGTAGCAGGAGAATTCCTGAATGCCTTTTTAACACTCAGGAAATATGCCTGTGTTTCTAGTCCCCATAGGAATGAAAAGAAGGAAAAAATTAAGGAAGAAAAACCAAGGCTGTAAAGATCCCTGCATCATTCTTTAAAAAGCACACTCAGGTTCTCCACCGCCTTCAGCTGCGTCTCTCGCCTAGTCATCTATATCCATAGCAACAGGCCCTTGGACCTTTATATTGTTGTACTAGGCAATCTGGGTTGTTCTTTTTTGTTGAGGGGAAGAAAACTGAAAAGAAGACTTCAAAACTACCCAGAGATGGAGAATTTGCACTTTTGAGAGCTCAGTCTATGCTTGACTAATTGATTTTACCCTTCTGACTTCTGTTCTCTTTGGACCTAATTGTTCCTCTCTTCTGGAGATTTAGAAATTTACAACCCTAGATGTAACAAGCAACACCACACCATTTTAAATTTTAAAAAAAAAGGGGTGGACAAGATCCAGCATCAATCTGCTTTAATTTTGCCACAGCACACTGTGATGAATTAAAGTGCAACTGTATCAACGTCTGTTTTTGCCAGAAATTTTGGCAATGAGTAATTAGTATATTTTCCTCTTATTTTTTTCACATGTCATCCTCAGTTGTTTATGAAAGAATCTCTTTGAAAATCACTGTAACTATTTAAAAACTACATGTGAAGAGAATCAGGTTGTGCATCTATGGGAGGGTGACGTGTTGTTGCATTATAGGCGTGCAGATCTCACAAAACTTAGGCTCGCTGTTTCCTCCCAGGCCCTGTGCCTGCACTTTATGAAAGTGACGGCTAGGTGTCGTGACCTCTGATCAGAGCTGCCAGGTATCATTCGCTGAGGCCTGGATAACCAAGAAGAGGGGACAATGGCCCATCTGTCTGTTTACTCATCAGCTAATAATTCTTTAAAAACGGCAAAGTGGCTGTTGTCTACTTCTACTGATGCTATTTGTAGCAAGCTTTGAAAATATATTTCTGTCTCAATAAAGTATATTTGCTCACCTAGAGTGTGTGGAGACCAAGGCCTCTGGCTTATACATAGGTCTCCAGGTTTGAAGTTCAAGTGGCAGCCTTATTTCTCCTGCCGGAGACCTTCTCTGTGACTAAGCCTGGAAAAAATACTAGGATGTACTGGCCCTTCAAGTTTATATTGTTAGGAGGGCCGGCCCAGTGGCTCAGTTGGTTAAGAGTTCGCTCAAGAGTGCGAGCTGAGCTCTGAGCAACAGCTGTTCGAGGCCAGCCCCAGCTGAGTTGCCGTTGAGCTGCCAACAGGTGGCAGGATGGCTCAGCTAAAAAAAAAAAAAAAAAAAAAAAAAAAAAAAACAAGTTTATATTGTTAGGAAAAAGGAGGACAGGGACGTAATGTAGCGAGGGCACATCTGGGGCCTGCCCCTTTGCTCTTCAGTTCCGCACACGTTTCCCTGTCGTCTTCCCACAGACACTCTGAAGTTAGTTTAACATTGCTCTGACGATATTATTTACCTCTCTGGTGAGTTCACACATTCATATGTTTTTAGATGCTCATTAGCATCCTTTCATTTCAGCGTAAAGAACGTCGCTTTCTTTGCAAGCCTCTGAATTATTTAATTTTTCCTTGAAGAGCCAGAGGCCACATGCTCTGTGCCATTTTAAAACATTGAGGAGAATGCAGCCAGGTTCCTAAACAGAATCATAGCATTTCTTCTTGGCTACATGGTAAGCAGGCATCTTCACCATGCCCTGAAGGGGAACCGATGGCTGCCCTGGCAACTTAATACTAGGTGCTGTGGTAGGTGGCAGCTATGTTGTCTCCTCTTGAAATCTTTTGTTCTTTAAGGGCCCACTATGTGCAGTGCTCTGCCCTTGGCGGTTGCGTAGCAGACAGACAACCATGATGCACTAGGAAAGGTTCAGGTGTTGAAGTTGGATGACTTAAATTCTGATTAACTGTGTGACTTTGGAGGTAGTTAAATAGCATCTCTTCCGATTTGCAAAATGGGGATGGTAATACCTCTTGTAGCATTGCTGTAAGAGTTAAATAAAATTATGTAAAGCAAGAATCACAGGGGCTCATTAAATGGTGGCTGGTGTTAGCTATAATAGAGTATGTCTCCTTTTAATCCTGTGAGACCTAGGTGATATTATTCCCTATTCTACGGGAAAGGACATTGAGGCACAGAGAGGTTCAGTCCCTTTCCCCAGATGACACAGTAAAGAGGGGCCGAAGCTGAGCTGTCAATCTAGGTTTATCTGACTCCAAAGCCTGTCGTTTTTCTCTAGCCTGTTGGAGCCCATGTCGCTATTACAAAGCCAGTGCCTCCCCCTGAAAAGTACTCTTACAAAACTAATGGAGGATGAGAACCATTCAGAACCTGCTCTTGCCTTTCTGGATCCGGAAAAAGAGCTAGTAATTATAGAACATTTTGAAAATGATTTTTTTCTCACGAATACACATCCCCAGGAAATTGCCAGCCTGCCGTTCTTTTTCTAGCTCAAAGTGTGACTCATGTTGTTGAGGCTTGGAGTTAGATAGGAAGTCAAGTCCCATCAATCATTGTATGTAAATTGCAAGGTTTGGGATTGAGATTTGGGATACCAATAACCTTTCAAATATTTGGGTAAGTTACTGATGAAATAGAAAACCCAACTGATTGTGTGTCTGTCTTGTTGTTTCTTAGGCAACTGGAGGAGGCTATGAAAGTGATGATGCATATCATAACACCGAGCTTTTGTTCTTAGACATTCATAACATTCATGTTATGCGGGAATCTTTAAAAAAAGTCAAAGACATTGTTTATCCTAATGTGGAAGAATCTCATTGGTTGTCCAGTTTGGAGTCAACTCATTGGTTAGAACATATCAAGGCAAGTATATTTTTTTAAAAACAGTAATTGTTGACTTAAACAGGAATTTTTAAATCCTTAAATTAGAAGAAGTTGAACAGCAGAAGATGAAATATTTGTAGTATAGGGTTCTGCATTTGACAGTTTTATATTTCCTTGTCATTTGCTTACCTAATTTAAAGACTTCACAGCATCACCTCCAGAATATTTTTAGAGTTTATGGAGATGTCACTTTCCATCTGTTCAATAGTAAGTAGCTGAGTCTTTCATGCAGGGTTATTTAGAAAGTCAGTTTATTATCTAACTACTACTGGGTATGACCCTCTAGAGAGAGATTATTTTTATTAAAATGAATCTCCAATTGACTTATTTTAAAGAATAAATCCTTCATCTTGATAAAAGCATCAAAAACCTCCATTCTTTTAAAAGTATTTGAAGCTATCTGAGGGAAGTAACACTTCTAGTAGCTGCTATTTAGTTTCATTAATAAGCAAACAAACAGAAATCCTACTTTAAATAAGTGAATATTAAGACAGATTGTTTTCTACTCAAATTTTATTTTCCAACTCTATAGGAATAGTGTTTTTATTTTGCCCGTCTTTCATTTTTTTTCTTAATTTATCCTAAAAGTGAATTGCAAAAAAATTACTTGTGACAATTAAATGTAATGTGGTATCCTGGATTACAAAAGGACTTTAGGTAAAAAGTAAGAAAATCGAAGTAAAGTATGGATTATTAAAAATAAGTTTATTAATAATTTAACCATGTATCGATATTGGTTTATTAGTTGTGACAAAAGTACTATAATATTATAATATGTCAATAGAAGAAACTGGGTCAAGTATATGCTAAAAGGTGCTTTCCATTGCATCAGGCCTTTAAGACCAGACTGCACGGACCTGTTGGGCCATTGATTTTTCTAATATGATCACAGTTATGGGTTGAATTGTGGCCCCAAAAAATTTATGTTGAAGTCCTGACTTCCAGACCTCAGAGCATGACGTTATTTGAAACTCGAGTTCTTGCAGATGTGGTTAGTACGGATGAGGTCCTACTGGAATAGCGCAGGCCCCTAATTTAGCAACACTGCTGTCCTCGTGAAAAGGGGAAATTGGAACACAGAGCCATGTGCACACAAGAATACCACCAGAAGATTGCAATTATGCTGCCACAAGTCAAGGAACTAACAGAAGCTAGGAGACAGGCCTGGAACAGGTGTTTTTCCCTAGAGCCTTCAGCAGGAGCATGGCCCTGCCGATGGCTGGATCTTGGACTTCCGGCCTCCAGAACTGGGAGACAATGAATGTCTGTTGTTTAAGCCCCCAGCCTGTGGTAGTTTGTAATGATGGCCAGCAAACTAAGACTATCACAACACGAATAGCACTTTGAAATGCAGTTTGGCTTTTTGTGTTTGGTTTTGCTTTTAATACCTAGTCGGATCGAATATAGTTTCTGTAGAAGAAGAACAACAGATCCTGCAGATCCTGGTGTTCCATTTTCAGAAATCTTTCTGTTCTTGGCATTAATAGTATTTTAAAGCAGGCCTTTTTCTAGGGTGAAAAGCTGTCACTTCAGATGGAAACAGTACCTTGCAGCTCCTTACTGACTCACAAGTGTTTCTTTGTCAGCTTGTTTTGACGGGGGCCATTCAAGTAGCCGACAAAGTGTCTTCAGGGAAGAGCTCGGTGCTCGTGCACTGCAGTGACGGATGGGACAGGACCGCCCAGCTTACGTCCCTGGCCATGCTGATGCTGGACAGCTTCTATCGGAGCATCGAAGGATTTGAAATATTGGTACAAAAAGAATGGATAAGTTTTGGACATAAATTTGCATCTGTAAGTAACCAATACTGCTAATGATTAAAATGTCCCATCACTGCCATTTGGGATTTAAAAACTAGTTGCTCAACCATCTCTTTGCTTTAAAAAAGAAAATCTGAGGAGTATTAATATTGAAAAAATACTCTAGAGCCGGCCGAGTGGCGCAGTGGTTAAACGCTGTCTTGCTCCGGTTCGGGTCCCACCTATGAGGGCCAGTGACACTGCCCTCAAAAAAACAAAACAAAACAAAACAAAAACACTCTACAGTCTTGAAAATGTGTGATGCCTCGGGCCAGTGAAAGTCTCCTTAGGAGGCCTGTTTATCCATCTGCACTATTTACAATTTCACTTGAAAGTAATACAAAGAGCCTACCGAGCAATGTTTCAATTGAAACTGCAGAAAAGAAGGAAGATAGGCTGGCAACTCTTTTTCACTGAATATTTTAGCTAATAGAGTCAAATCTGTTTTACAGAAATGCTAGACTTTTAGTTAAGGCTTTTGTCATTATTCTCTGATATACATTTTTTAAATCGAGAGAATGTATTAAAATTCCTATTTCCAGGTCTTGTTTCCAGACACCCGCTGGATAAGCCTTTTTCACAAGCTCCCTGATGCTACTCAGAAAGGCTGCTGTGTAGCCTTTTAGCCTTCATCCAGATTTCATAAGTAGCATGAATAACATGGTCAAGTAAAAAGAATCATTGTTTAGTAAATGAATAAATGATGAGGGTTTTGTCTTGTTTTTAAGAGAGAAAGAACTTACTTTTAATTATAATAATCATACCCTTTTGTGTATGGTTTCAAGTCTTGAATCTTTAGGACTGGCTCCTGAGCAACTGGTAACATATAGGGTAATCAGGTCCAGTCAGCCTGCAGCTACCCTGGGCTTGGACAGAATTCCGATCGAGTGAAATAGTTATAACATTCACATATGATGATGCTTTGTCAGTTTATATTGGTATTTTATATAAGTTTATAAATGCTTAATTTTCGTTGTTTCAAAACCTTATATTAGTTTCTGTATTGCCAAGGACAAATATACTATTTACTCTCAGAGAGACTTGGCATTTGGAAAGCAGATTGCTGAGTTGCATTGTCATGTTTTGTGGGTTGTATTCTGTCTCAGTTTTGTACCTATACATTAAAACAAATCATCTTCATCAATTTATTTCAGAGAATAGGTCATGGTGATAAAAACCACGCCGATGCTGACCGATCTCCTATTTTTCTCCAGTTTATTGATTGTGTATGGCAAATGTCAAAACAGGTAAGGGATCTGTAGGATACAAATACAATCGACTTAATGTTTAAGTATTTTGCTATAATATACGGGTATAATACAGGGCAGAGGTAAATTTGGCCATGTGTGAATAATGGTTGAAGCCTGGTGATGGTATGTGGGGCTCCCTTTTCTATTCTCACTACTATTTATATATCTGGGATTTTCCATAATATAGTTTAAAAAATTCAATATTTAACTGTATTAACTCTCCTAATGGAGGAGCAGTGGAATTGACAGTACTAAGCTGTTTTTTCCATCCATTCAACACTGGCGTTTATATATAGACATGTCTACTAACTTATACCTTAAACAATTAAACTATGGTGTATGCCCTGTACACTCAGGGGAGCCCAGAAAATCGGCTTGTTTTCCTCCTTTCCCTGTTTATTCCTTTACTTGACCCTTATGTTAAATTCCTCGGTCCTATGCAAAGTACCAACAAATGAGTTATGGGGTGTGTGCTGATTGTAACCTCTGCTGTCCTTCCTGGAAGGCAAAACGTGGCAAAGTTTATGCACCTCTTTTCAGTTCTATAAAAGGTCAGCCAAGTTTTCATGCTTTGTTTCTTGTTTGTTTTTGTCTAGTTCCCTACAGCTTTTGAATTCAATGAACGATTTTTGATTACAATTCTGGATCATCTGTATAGTTGCCGGTTTGGTACTTTCTTATACAACTGTGAGTACGCTCGAGAGAAACAGGTGAGTGAAAATGCTGATCTTTTTAGTTAAATGTATCGAGTCTGCCTTGAAATACAAAGAATTTGATAGGTTGGTTTGTGGTAAATGCAAACACTCAGAGCTTGGGTGTTTTCACTTCACCAGGGTTATTGAGTATCTAGGGTTTACTGCAGGGTAAGACATTGACTTTGACCCCAGGGAGGAGGGGTGACTTTATAGATACACAAGGTCTCCCTCCCAAAATGTCATGCATATGTCAGTAAAGAGAATTTTTTTAAAGGTTTAAACCCACAAGAATAGGGGACACGAGAAAGGAGGCAAAGCAGCAAACTTTGGGAAGCTAGAAAGCTAGCAGGTAAGTGGTAAATCAGTTAGTTTGGGAAAACTGACTCTTAAACCAACAGCAGGGAAGCCAAGAATCAGCCAACTTTATATCACAGGAACCCCAGAGGACTTAGCTTCTGGGGCAAAGGTGTACCAGGTGTGGATGAAGAGAGGAGGATAAGATAGCCTGAAGGTCTGTTTAGAATAAACAGTTAGCTTCCTCAGATCCCCATCACCCCTCTCGGGAGCTGAGGACTCGGACAGAAGCTTCTTGGTGAGAGAGGGTGACAGTGTGTCTCTGGGCCCCAGATCAGTTCCTCTACTGACTCCCAGCATTCTGGTAGCATGTCCTTATCTTCCAGGTGGAAGCATAAAAGAACTTTGTCTGTTGGCGAGGTTGGGGAGAAAATACAGCCCTTATTCATTGCTGGCGGGGGTGTAAAATGGTGCAGCCACTGTGCAAACCAGTCTGGTGGTCCCTCATAAAGCGAAATGTAGACTCAGTATGTGACCTAGTGATTCCACTCCTAGGTATACACCCAAGAGAAATGAAAATAGGGGTTGAAACAAAAGCTTGTACACAGGTGTTCATAGCAGCACTATGCACAATAGCTAAAAGGTGGCAGCAACCCCAATGTCGATGAGCTGATGAATAGATAAACACAGTGTGGTATATTCACACAATGGAATAGTATTAAGCCCTAACAGGAATGAAGTTTTGACACATGCTACAACGTGGATGAGCCTGGACAACAGTATGCTCAGTTCAAGGAGCCAGATTCAAAAGGCCACATATTATATGATCCTGTTTATATGAATGTCCACAACAGCAAGTCCATGGAGACAGAAAGCAGATTAGTGGTTGACAGGGGCAGGAGGGAGGGGAGTGAGTGGTTAATGAGCACGAGGCTTCCACTTGGAAGGATGACAATACCTTGGAACTTGATAGAGGTGATGGTTGCACAACATTGTGAATGTACTAAAAGCCACTCAACTGTAGACTTTAAAATGGTGGATTTTCAATTTACCACCTCAATTTAAAAAAAAGGAAGGAATCATTTCTAGGGAAACTGACTACTGGCCCAAGGAGAAAGACCCAGCAGTACCAACACCTAGGGTTTCTTAAAGTGATTCACGTTAACAAGCCTCATGAACTCAGAGTTTCCAGTCAGCCCTTCAGTACTTCAAACTTAAATCATAGCAAACAACCAAGAGGGAGAGAAAGCAGTTGGGAGAAAATAGTTAGCATGTAGGGAGGGGGGAAACATAGATAAGACACTAGCATTTAAGATCCCAAGAAAGACCAAATACTGGTACCATGAAATAATAACAGGATGTTATTTGGAAAGAACATGTAGAGATCAGAAAAGAACTTGAAATTAAAAACGTGATATCAACAGAAATCATAAACTCAGAAGAAGAGTTGGAAGATAAAGTTAAAATCTTCCAGAAAGTAGAGCACAGAGACAGAGGTAAAACATGAAGACCAGAAAGTAGAAGATCAGTCCTGGAGTTTCAATATCCAAATAATAGGACTTCTAGAAAGAGAAAAATACCAGAGAATAGTAAATTACCGAAATAATTTGAAAATATTTCCCAGAATTCAAGTACTTGAGTTGCTACATTGAAAAGCCTGCTAAGTGCCCAAATACAATGGACAAAAATAGACCCAAAATAAAGCACATCTTTGTGAGCTTTCAGAACACCGGAGACAAAAGATCCTTTAAGCTTGCAAACAGGAAAAAAAATGGATTTTTTGCAAAAAATCAAATCAGGAAGACTGAATTCTTTAATAGTAGTATTGGAAGCTAAAAGTTGGTAGAGCATTGCCTTCAGAATTTTAAAGGAATATGGTTTCAACCTAGAAATCTATAGCCACCAAGCTGTTAACCAGATGTGAAGGTAGACGGAAGATAGCCTCAGACATGCGTGGAGTCAAGGAAGATTTACCTCCCACCCACACCCTTTCTCTGGAAGCTACTGGGCTGTGTGCTCCATTGTAAACAAGAAAGATTGTGTGGAATTCAGGAAGTAGGAGCTGCAGCACAGAGAGGCAAGAGGGGACCCTCAGGGTAAAACAGAAAAGAGATCCTAGATACGAGCTGGGCAGGGTGACTAGTGCAGCTTTCCTCCAAAGATGAAACTGAGGGCTCCACATCTGCAGTGTCTTGACAGAAGCTCGAGGCATTGGAGGAAGAGTTGGGGGTTCAATTATTGGTAAGCACCAAGAAAAGGAAGCACACAGAATAGACAGTTGTTCAGTCAAGGGACAACAACAACAAAAAAAGTGTGCAGGGAAAAAAATCACAGAATAGTAACTACATGGCTTACCTGGGAACAGCACTTCCTTCATCCTAGGAATCTAAACACTAAACATCAAGGTGATCAAAGCTACGCTATATATTGGAAGAATGAGGCAGAATGGGAAGTGTGTGTGTACGTGTGTGTGTGTGTGTGTGTGTGTGTGTTTACGGAAGACAGTCTCAGTGTGGCAGTGTTGTAATTCATGCCTATAACTGGATAGGCAACAGGTAACAAAAAACATGTTATTTAGAGATCTGGGGGTAAATACCAAATAATCAAATCAATCCATTTCAAAAATCAAATATAGTTGCTTCCGGGAAGAGAAGAGAGGCTGCTTTTTTTCATAACAAGCCTTGTTGAGCGATTTGACTCTTTAAACTATATGCATGTATAATGATAAAAAAACAAGTATGTAAATAAACACAATGCAGCATAGATTGTGGCAGCAGAAAGGTACAAATGAAGTTTATGTGGATTCCAACGATGACCAAATTATGCTGCCGTTTTTATTAACGAAGTATGTGTGTTAAAGAAATGTCTTCACTTATTTCAAGCTGTTCTTTTTAGCTTATTGGTCCTTTCTTATTGAAATGATCAATAGTAAGGGTTTACATTCTGCCTTTAGTAAATTTAATACTTGTATTTTTATGTCCCAAGCTTTTGTTTTCCTCTAGTGTATGGTCAAAATTGGTAAAAACCTGTAATAATAATAAAAAAATGAAAATGTGAATATCTGTATGAGATAATGGACACCAAACTAAAAAGTGAAGATTCAGTGAATTCAGTTATCCAGCTGTTTTCAGATTATCTGGATTTTGGCGTGATGTAGATCACACATCTGGATGGTTGATTAAGATAACTTTATATCTAGATGCCTCCTGTGAAATGGACACAGGTTAAGCTTTCATCGTTCTAACAAATACAAAACTGAAAAAAGTCGGTGGGATTTTATGATCATTTTTCTTTCTGCTGTATTAAAAAGAACACACTGCCCATCTGTTCATAAATGTTTTACCTACCCAGAAATAGTCTTCTTAGATCAGTGAATTGCATTTAATGTTATAGCATCGTGCACCTCTATCTACCCACAGAAATAGTGGCTCTCAAGCTAGGCCATTATCTATGCAAATTATCAGTAAGTGGCTGCAGAGCAGTCACTGGCCCGTGAGGCTTTTTGAGCTATTATGGGGATAATGTAAATGTGCGATTCAAGTTGGTGCTCAACTGTATTGCCACAGGCTGTAAAATGGTTTGTGTACTTTCGTTCGTTTTCATTTAGGCTTTCCATTTTCTCTTTCTCTATAGAAAGTTACAGAAAGAACAGTTTCTTTATGGTCGCTGATAAACAGTAATAAAGATGCATTCAAAAATCCCTTCTATACTAAAGAAATCAATCGAGTTTTATATCCAGTTGCCAGCATGCGTCACTTGGAACTTTGGGTGAATTACTATATTAGGTGGAACCCCAGAATCAAGCAACAGGTAAGTGAACTGGCATTGTTAAAAGACAGTGATGACGGGCAGCCGGTTAGCCTAGGTGGTTAGAGCCCAGGCTCATAACACCAAGATTGTCAGTTCGATCCCCACATGGGCCCTCCACAGTTGCGCCCTCCACAACTAGATTGAAATAACTACTCTACTTGAAACTGATGGGTCCTGATGTCGATTGATTAGTACTTCTGGACTTTGATAATGTTATTTGGTAGTTTTTTTTAACATTATGATGGGGGGAAATATGAGATTAAAAAGTCACACTTGCTTTTAAATGCAACTTTAATCTAAAATTGTTTATAATTACTAAACCATTTATTTTGATTGGGGTTAAACTTACATTTTTTTGGTCAACGTGAATATTATAAAATTTTCCCTAAAATGCAAACTGATTTAAAGCTCTGGAAAATTCCTGCATTTTGATAGTCAAGGATTTCCTTTAATCACTAGAAGTGGTTACACATCATAGAAAAGAAAACGTTTTCTGCTATCTGGTTCAGCGGTATGTACCAGGTCAACTAACATCAGAGTGCTTTTTTCCTGAGGGTCTTTACTTCTAAAATAAAGATAATTGCTCTGTCAGTGGCTAGTACATTCAATTGGCCATTTATCATTCCAAAACGGAAACATTTTTGAAGCGAAGGACGCCACATTTTATTAAAGACACACTGAGGTTTTCCATTTTCCCACCCTCTACTCCATCCAAAATCAGAAGGAAAATGCAGCCTGTTGATAAAGGTGCAGAAGTGCCTCCATTTAGTGATTTGTTCTCAATGCTATAAATATTCAGTATTTGTGATTGCTTATTGTAAAGGTTTATACATTTTCCGGAGGTTAGGATGGTCGACTACCTGTTCTCATCGGCCAGCCTTGCCTAAGTACTAGCTTGAGTCTTGCTAGGAATCGGCAGGCAACAGCAGGGGCCCCGGGTGCCGCAGTCTGTCTCTAAGATTGTTTATTCCACTCAGGCAGCTGGCCGCATGCCAATCTGAGCTCTTGCTTCTCATCAGGGAAATGCCCGGTTCAAGCTGGCACTCTCATTTCAAGGTCTCTGCTGCGTGCATGAAAGGCTCTTGCAATTTAGTAATGGTGGAAATGTGTAATCTTTTGGAAAGTGACAGATTCCAGGGCTGGAGAACATTCACTGGTTTAGTTTGGGATTTGAGAAGCATGTTGAGGGCATTTATTTAGCAGTAGTTGTAGTGAGTGGAATATCAAGTAAAGAGGAAATGGGAATTTTTCCAGCCTTCTAACAGCCATTACAGAGGACATGTTCCTTTTCTAATTAAGAAAATATATAGATGAGCACTGTGTTTGTCCTGCATATTAAGCGTTTTCTGTATTTATTGTGGCTTTTTTTTATTAGTTTCAGGTGTACAAAACAATGTACTGATTAGACATTTCTATACCTCACAAAACCATAACCCCAATAAGTCTATTATGCATCTGACACTATAACATGTTATTACAATATTATTGACTATATTCTTTTTTTAAACCACTGGTAACTAGGAAGTTTGTATACAGATTGTATAATGTCCCCTCACCCATTTGTACTTGGAGAAATTCTAGAAATTCAAGGAATTTAGAGCAATTTAGTTGTGAATATATAAAGGTAATAATAATTATGTGACAAGGCAAGTTGGAAAGGACACCATCAGAAGAACTGGCTGTAATGTATTTCTCTCTTTATTCTCATACAGCTTAGTAAAATGAAACTGGGCCAGATAGGAATGAGCATTCTTTGGTCGATGTTTTTATTTCGAGACGATAATTTATATTATGATCTGTGAAATTTACTCAGAGAAGAAAATAACTTATCCTTTTGATAAGGATTGTCTGAACATGGAGGGTCCTATAGGTACATAACTTGATGTCCCTCGGCACTTTGTATTTTGAACGCCCAAATACTGAATGTTCCCCATGAGTCAGGCCTGCAGGGGGACACGGAGATTAAAAACAGGTCATCTCTGTCCACATACAAGGAGCTCCCAGGCTGGCAGCGCCTCCCAGGAACATAAGCTAATGATTATAATGCTTGGGAGAAGTGCGATAATAGATGTGTGAATTAAGTGCATTAGATTTCGATTTCCTTAAAAAGCTTATGTAGAACATTCCTTCGTTCAGAAATAGATTAAAATTCGATCACATAGGACATTTTTACATTACATAATGTAAACCTAAATATACTTCACCACTTGAAAGTTAAGTGCTTATTCAGTTATGCGGCCCAGTTGGTAGCCAAAGGGTTCCTGAGTTCCTAGTGTTCACAACACGGGTGTACTGTCAGTACTGACACAGCCCCTCCCTATAATGAGCTGTTCACCTAGAAGAAGGCAGGTTATGCGCTGTTAGAAGCAAAAGCCACCAAACTTGGCTACGACATAAAAACGCAGCAGAGTTGATGGAAAAAACCAATGCTTACATTTGACGAGCTATCAATAAGCAAATCTGGTACTTTTATGGAAGATGAGGAAATGACTCATGCCAAAAGCAGAAGTAGGATGAGTTAGTCACATCGTCAACCTGAATGGGGCCTTCTGCTGCTGGAAAGCCTCATATCATACTTGGGGAACCAGTACACCCCATGTAGCTGTCCAGCAGGGTTGCACTGGGCTGCTTCTCATTTTGCATAGTGGTATCTAAAAGATGAGAACAGAACAGTCAGATATTAACAGGTGTCCAGGGTGGTGTTTTAAGTCATTTCTGATAGAGAAGTTAAAAGGAATATGAATATGAAAATCATTTGAAACCGAAAATACTTCCATACCTAACTGATTGCCTATTTTCTATTCTGTGCTGAGCTGGCATAGTCTAAACTTCATAATTCATTTCCCAAGTGAAAACCTGAGTTGTGGCATTTAAAGTCTTGACTTTAAATTTCATTTCTCATTATTTTAGCTTTTGGTATGCTATCACAAATGGACACTTTTCTTCTATTATATCCTCTAAATGGGTTTTGTTTGTCTATAGGCTAATGGCTTCTATATATTTGTACCCATTATCAGACTGAATTGTCTTTTTTTTTCCTAATAGTTTTTCTGTCTACTCTCTTGACTTTTCTAATTAGACAACCGTCTCATCAGCAAAAATGATTGTTTTAACTTTAATTTCCTTCTCTTATCTCATTGTACTTCCTGATACAATAACAGACTGATTCTAATAGTCCCATGAAACAGAGAGGTCTTAAAAATAGCCAACATAATTTTGGAGGAGAATGTCGAGGCAGATCTTGCTCTTCTATATATCAAGGCTTATTTGAAACAGAATAGCACCCACAACGTAGATGGGAAGACTTGGTGTAGGGTAAGAAGGTAGCACCGTAACGCATAGGGAAAAGATGGACTGGATGGAAAATGGTGCTGGCATAGCAAATCACACCTAACCTGTCCAAACCTGCTCCTTTGTCTGCCTTCCCCTTTCACTTCTTGGCAACTCCATCCTAGTCACTCTGGCCAGAGACCTTAGAGTCATCCTGACCCCTTTCTCTCTCGCATCCCACATCCAGTCTGGGCTCAGCCTTCGAAACCTATACAGCCTCTGAACACTTCTCACCGGTACCCGCCACCACCCTGGGCCAGGCCACCTGCCGTCAGCTGTGTGCTCCTGGACCCCCTGATTTCTATTTGTGCTTCCTTCTAGTCTGTTCTCAACGTGGCAGCCAAAGCTGTCCTTGCAAAACATGTACCGGATCCCACCACTCTTCCCACTCACTCCAAACTGTCACCTCACCCCGACCCAGAGCCCAAGTCTTCATGATGGCCTCTGAGGCCTTATGGGACCTTAGCCCCACCCCTGACCTCCTTGTCCACCTGGCCTCCTCACCAACGACTTTCTCACATCCTCTGCTTTGGCCACGCTGGACTCCTTGCTCATCCTCAAACACTTAAATATCCGCGTGGTTCCTTCCGTCCCCTCCTTAAAGCCTTCTCCCAGGAGTCACCTCGTCAGTGCAGCTCCCAAGACCACACAGTTTAAAAGATAAGCATGCTCCACCGGTCCCCATCCCTCTTACTGCTCCATTTCTTTCCCTTAGTATTCATACAGAACTCACAGGATTGTTGTCTTCATTGTCTGTCTCCCCCTGCTGGAAGATGAATGCCATAAAAACGAAGATTTGGGCCTCCCTTTGTTCACTGATGGATCCTGAGCGCCTAGAACAGTGTCAGGACCTCAGTGGAATGCATAAAGAGAAAATGGGCAAAGGATATTAGCGGGCAGTGCACAGCACTTACTGGGAGCCAGGCACTCTGCCAGACTTCCCTGTTCTGATGCCACATACGCATTTCTGAGAAACCGCACATTCTGCAAAGTCACAATAAGAAGAACGGGGCTTCCAGGAAGAAAAGGATTTGGAGGAGACCTCTCCAAACCTGTGGACCTTTGTAAACAGAGCTCTAATGAAAGCAACAATGGCAGTAGCAACTTGGGCACAGTTACGTGTCTGCTGCATTGGTACCTGGCATCCATTGATGATCACTCCTTGGCAGCCTATAGTGGGGTGAATAGTGGCCCTCATAGGACATGTCCACTTGGACCCTGTGAATGTGACCTTCTTTGGACAAAGGGTCTTTACACATGTAATTAAGTTAGACTCTCCAGATGAGATCCTCCTAGATTTCGAGTGGGGCCTAATTCCAATGGCAGGTGTCCTTGAAAGAGAGAGCAGGAGGACTTGAGACACAGATACTTATAGGGGAGAAGGCCATGTGAAAACAGGAGTAATTGGAGTGATGCTGCCGCAAGCCAAGGAAGCCTAGAGCTGCGAGAAGCTGAAAGAGGCAAGGAAGGATTGTCCTGTAGAACCTCCAGAGGGAGCGTAGCCCTGCTGCTGGCCTGATTTGGGGCTTCTGCCTACAGAACTGTGAGGAAATACATTTCTGTTTTAAGCCACCAAGTTTGTATGAATTTGTTACAGCAGCCACAGGAAACTAATGCAGTCTTAAACACCAGGCTTCATGCTCCCTCCCCTGAGACACAGGTCCTGGAGCCTCTGCTTCAGCCTCTACTCCAGACAGTTCTCAGCATTAATAGTCTGATCCAGGGTGTAGCCTTTTTCATCAGTGAATCATCCGAACAGCTTCGTTGGTGGTGCTCACACCTTGGGCAGATAGATCGCTTAACGCTTTGGAAAACAGGACAGTTCTGGAAGGCACTAGCACTAAAGGAAGGCACTTCTGTACACTTGTGGCTTTCTTTCTTTCTTTTTTTTAAAACTTTATTATTATTATTATTAGTTACAGATGTACAAAACAATGTAATAGTTTTCCTTTTCACCCCTTACAAAGTGACTCCACCCTCCCCCTCCCCTGCCCCCCTACCCCCAATATCATACATATCTATTACCACTCCATTGACTCCATCCCCACACTATATTTTGTGGCTTTTTGTCTTAATATCTCCATATACTGCTCAAGCTTTTGAGAAGCTTGCCCTTGATCACTTCAAAACATTCATGTGCTGGTGAGGGAGTCTTCCGGTGGCTGTTCATTGGCCTGGGTGATGATGACACACGTACGTAAACATTTGTTGAGCTGAACATTTTAAGATTTATGCACATTCATGTGTCATGTATATATCAGTCCAAAAGCTTTAGAAGTAAACATGCTGGGGAGAATCCCATTCTGTTCCAGCCTGACTTCTCCCTTTCGCCTGCCATCAATGTGCTATTTATCAAAGCAATCGACATTGTAGCAAGACCGACTGTGTTGACTGGCTTCACTCTCACAACCACCCTATGATGTCCGGGCTGATTTTATTCCCATTTGACAGTTAGGGAGTGGGGGCGCCCAGAAGGTTAAGTCACACAGCTGGTAAGAGGCAACCAGAGATTCATAGCGACGCCGGCAAACATCAGAGTTGCTGCTGTCAGCTGTGCATTATTATTATTCCCAAGTTGTGGAGATATGGGGCAACAGGAACTGCCAGACTCACCAGCAGGCACATCAGGTCACATCACCTCCTCACAGAGCAATTTGGCAGCATCTAGTGAAGTTGAAGAGATGACTATCCTGTCCTCTCCAGCAGTTCCACCCCTGGGCAAATTCCTTCGAGAAACACTTGCTCACGTTCACAAGAAGTTGTGTCCAAGGAGAGTAGAGCCCTGCGTGTAGTACCGGGGAGCACTGGAAATCGCCGATTATCCATCCGTGTGGGAATGGATGGATAAACTGGCTTATTCATTCAGTGGAACTCAACAGGGGTCGAATTCAGAAATATAATGTCAGGTCAAAATATCAGTTGATAATTGTTAGCAAAGTTACATAGATTTCAAGTGAACAATTCTGTAACACATCGTCTGCTGGGTTGTCAGAAAAGTCATAGCCCATTTTTGCAACGAAAAACAGAAAAAATACGTCACGACTTTTCCAACCACCCAATATATATCATTGTGTGTTCACCACCCAGAGTCAGTTCTCCTTCTATATCACCATATATTTGATTCCCCTTTACTTTCATCATATATATATATATATATACACACACACATACACACATACATATACGTGTATATACGTGTGTGTGTGTGTGTGTGTGTGTGTGTGTGTGTGTATGTATCAATTGATAACCACAGAAGACCACCATGAATGTAAACTTTCACAAAATAGAAGATAATAGTGTTTCGTTTCTGGCTACTCACTCATAGGCAAAGTGTCACAAATCTCCACAGGAAGGAAGGCTCCCCTCCAATGTGAGAAGAGTTACTGCTTCTGGGAGCAAATGGGCAGTGGGCCTGGGGATGGGTGACTCAAGAGACAGGAGCTGTGCCTAGGCTGAGAAACTTGAAAAAGATGGTGATGCATGTGGGAGGAAACGTGTCCATTCGTTATTTCTTGGTGGCGTTTTATTATTCTTGATCCTTTTCTGTATTTTTAAGTTCCACAGTATTGGGGGAAACTGTGTGAATGTTAAAGCTCAATCAGGGGGCTTATTCCTAAAGCAGCACCCACGGCAGATGTATGCAGCAGGTGAATTTTCATAACATGGCCGGCGCCAAGTGGTAACTTGGGTTTGTGCTTGTCTCCAGCAGCCGAATCCAGTGGAGCAGCGTTACATGGAGCTCTTGGCCTTGCGCGATGAGTACATAAAGCGACTGGAGGAGTTGCAGCTCGCCAACTCTGCCAAGCTTGCCGACCCCTCAACTTCACCTTCTAGCCCTTCCCAAATGCTGCCCCACGTGCAGACCCACTTCTGAGAGGGAGCCCTGCCTGGCGCTGTGTTCGAGCTCTGAATAAAGGAAATAGTTGACTGGCATTTGGGGCCTCTGTACAAAGTAGATGAAAATATTTGCCTCCATGTAGAACTTGAACTAACATAATCTTAAACTCTTGAATATGTGCCTTCTAGAATACATATTACAAGAAAACTACAGTGTCTACACGGCAACCAGAAGAGAGGAGCCCAGATGGGGTTTGGAAAAATCCTGACACCTTTCAAAAGCATATGAAGAATAAATTTAATTCGCCTCTTTAGAAATGCTGTGTATATAATATGTAATTCGTGGGCTTAATTGGAACAACATTATTTTAAAGTAAAGGGGACAAAAGGGTTTGTGAAATGGATTTTCCTCAGGTTGCTTATAAGCATTGCTTCAGATTATCTAAACTGAATCCAGGTGTGAAAGGCGTGTTACTGCCAAAACCAAATGGAGCTCAGCTTTCTAAGGCATTATCCAAACGCTCGGTGTTGCAATGGTTGCCAAATTTTATACCACCATAAGTGGTGACTTAAGGAGAAATAGCTGTGTAGATGAGGTGTTCATTATTTTGAAATTTTGGAATATGAAGTGTTTTCCCCTCATTTTCAAGAGAAGCATATTTTTATATTCAAAAAACACGATGGGGCCCAGTTAAATATGAGTTGATTTTTTTTAACTTTGCCAGTTCTAGTTTTTAAGTTTCTCCATGAGCTTGCCTAAAATTCTGACCCATTGTCAGGTTGTGGGAAACCCCTTACATAGCACCGTGCGAGGATGTCGGGTGCATCATGCTGCTGAGGTGAATGTTTTCGCAAACGTTGCTCTAGTCAAACCAGCTTCTCTACAATAGCGTAGGGTTGACCATCTTGGATTTTTGAGCTGTTGCTAGAGCATCATTTTTTAAAATAAAAGCCGCAGATGTACATTTGTTGAGCGTATTCTTAAAAGTATTGTGTTTATTAATTTCAATTCAAATGGTGTTGGGTGCCCCTCCCCCCAAGCGTACATTCAAAACTAGTTCCACAAGTTTTTACTTGAAGTACCCTACCCTGCAGTTTTCTTTTTCAGGTTTTTTGTTTTCCTATAGTATTAAATGAAATTTCAAATGCAGTTTTATTTGCTATCTGAACTAATGAATTTAGTAAGTATATTTGTAAAAGTTACGGCTAGAGTTAAAACAATTAATGTGTTTTACAATGATCTGTAAAGGACTATTTATAGCTAATATGGTTTTGTTTTCAATGAATTAAGAGAGATTAAATATATCTTTGTAAATTATTTTATGTCATAGTTTAATTGGTCTACCAAATAAGATATCTCAAAAACAGTAGTATAATGTATAAATTTTGTATGTATAAGAAATTTTATTAGACATTCTCTTGCTTTTTGTAAACGCTGTAAATATTTCATAAATTAACAAAGTGTTACTCCATAAAAAGAAAAAAACTAATTCTAATAGCTTAAAAGATTTTGTGAAATTTCATGAAACATTTTTCATGGCAATAATGATTAAAGACCTGCTGTAATAAATATATTAACTCAACATAGCCCTCTATTTTCAGGGATGTAACTGTATATGTGTCTTAAACATGCATAGCGTCATCTTCTATTCTTTCCCTGGCTTGACTTCACATGCTCTTTGTCTTACTAGCCACCTTGTAGGTCTCTCCCCAAATCCAACAATATTGGACGTTTAAGTGCATTAACAATGCAGATTTTAGGAGTCACACTGTCTTTATTAAAGTGGGAACAGCTTTCAGGAAAGTGGTGGGATGCATAGACGCAAGGCTTCAGACTGTGGGTGGAGAACACAGCAGTTGTTATTAAGGGATAGTAAGACATTGGTTGAATAAGGCATACTGGGTGTCTCTTTAGGTAAGAATTCTAAAAATTCTTTAAATAGTACTGCCAATTGGAAATTACATTGTTTATCTGTGTGCATCAGAAGGATGCTAGTTGTACTAAATTAACCATTATTTAAAAACCTGAATAGGACTCTTAAAAGATTTAAGTATATCTTTTTTTTTTGAGGGCAGTGTCACTGGCCCTCATATGTGGGACCCGAACCGGGGCTGCTGGCTTCCCAAGCCTGCGCTTAACCACCACGCCACTCGGCCGGCCCAAGTATATCTTTTAAAACTATGAGTATTTAAAATGCTTTGTGAGATTCTCCCTCAGACATTGCTGTGTTTAAACCTCACTACAACATCATGGGTTATGTGATACGCTATTATCCCTATTTTTCAGCTGAGGAGAAGGTCATTGCTCCAGGGGTTCTCTGACATGCCCGAAGTCCCACAGCATCGAAACAAATGTATGCAGGAATTAAACTGAATTCCGCCTCTCTCAGGTTCCCACTGAATACTTTAGCTCTGCCTTCTGCAATAAAATAGAAAAACCTCTCTTCCTGGGGCAGCCCTTCAAATAATTTGGAATCCCATACTTTTGATAAAACAAGTTTTTCTAAATATAGTGGCCCTTTCTGATCTATTTTTGATAATGCAATAAAGCTTATCTTTATGCTTTTTTTGAAGGAATAATACTCAAAAGTTTCAAAGTAAGCTGACTAGTAACTCGTCTCTCAAAGCTCTACAAAATGCAGGCTTGTGGTGTCGGTCGTTCAGACAACTCTTGGGGCATTTGGGGGCATTAGGCAAAAGCAGAACTATATAAAGGGAAAGGTCCTAAAATACAGGAATTTTATTAAGAGTGTACACATCTATGACTGGAGGTCATGGCTGTTGGTCATAAAAGCAAAAATGGGAGACACCCAAGGGAACTCAGAAATGTATACATCATGTAGCCCACCAACAAGAATGATAACTAGCACACTCACAGAAAAATCTGACATGGTTGTAAATTACAGTTGAATTTCTTGGGTTCACAATCACTAAACAGCACGATGCTGGAGTACCAATATTTGAATTAAGATGAATACTCCAACATCTATTGGTAGAATTTTAACTTAGTTAAGGAATTATTAGCATTTTTTTAGTAAACATTTGGAAGATGAAAGAGCAAAACAAAATATTTCCTTATGAGGCTTACATTTAGATATGGACTATTCCTTAGTAGCAATAATTTGTCCTTCAAAAGCAAAGGCAATAATGTATTTAAACCACGTAGGGTACCTAAAAGTTTAGACATGACCATTAAGGCCTGCCTACCAGTTTTCCTAGTAGCTTTGGAGAACATAGCTTATTCATTTACAATGGTTAATGCTTACATGCTTCTGAAGTTACGTTTCACAGTGCATTCTACCTAAATTACAAAAGAAAGTTGTTCACCTCACTTCAAGAGCTTTAAAACACAAACCTGTATTAGAACTCTGGTTGGGATGGGTGGAGACCTGGTTTCTCATCTGGGCTCTGAATTGGAAGGCGTGAGGCCTGGGAGGATGCCTCAGTGTCCATCTGTTTGGCAAGGGCATGGGCTGCATATTTTCAAAGGCTCCTTACACCCCAAACACAGCCCTTCTCAGAAATGCATTTAAATCACTTGTACACATACAATATTTATGGCACAAGATGGCATTTGCCTCATATATTAGTTTTCTATTTCAGCTGTAAGAAATCACCACAAACTTAGTAGTGATTTATTATTCTAACACATTTATTATCTTATGGTTCTGGAGGTCAGAAGATGACTGAGAGGCAGGCAGGAGTCAGTCGTGGAGCTCGTTAGGGGCCATGTTAAAGAACTTATATTTTGTTCTCCATGCCCTAGGAGCCATTGAAGGGTTTGGGGCATGGGAGGGACATGGTACAATGTAAGTCTCTCTGGCAGCCATTTGGAGGGTGGATTGCAGAGCGACACGAATGGGGACAGGCCAGCTTGAGGCTATTGTTGACCAGATGTGGAAGACAGCCTGGAGTACAGATGTGTAGAGATGAAGATCGAAAAATAATCAGGAGTTGGTGATCGAAGGTAAAGAAGAGGTGAGAAAGAAGCTAAAGATGATACTGAAGTTTTTGTTATGGCAATTGGGTGGCAAGTGGTAGCATTTGCAGAAGCGGAGGAGCAAATGGGGGTGGTGCTGAAACCACTTTGGACATGCTGAATGTGAGGAGGACAGGCATCCAAGATGTGGCTGAGTATAAAGGCCTGAAGCATGCCAAAGAGGGCAGGGATAGAAACACAGATTTGGGGATAAAACCATGGAGTGGATGACAATGGCCATGCAAGTGAGTGAAGAAAAGTAACGGGCCCCAGATCCAGATTTTTAAGGGACAGACTGAGGAAGAGGAGACCCAGAATGAGATGAAGAAGGGAGTTCTAAGAGATGTAGAAGCAAACAGTTGTATTATGGGAGGTAACAGAAGAGAGAATTTCAAAGAGCATATGCTTAGCCTGAGAGAGCTGGTAAATTCAGGATGGGAAAAAAAAGTCTAATCAATTTGGACAGTAGGAGGTCCCTGGGAGACATATGGGAGAGCTGTTTCATTATGGCAGAAGCCAAATAACTGAGTTAAAAGTCACTGGCCCAGTTTCTAGCTCAAGCAACTATGGGAAGCACAAGCCCAGTTGGAGCAACTCTGTGACTTTGGCACCAGGCCCGCGCTAGCCCCACTGAGCAGCAAGGAGGTGCTATGGCTTGTGTTCCAGATCCCAGGGCAGGGGCCACGCCATAGTGAAGAGAGGAAAAAAAGAAACTGAAGAGGAATAGCCCCGCTTCCTACTGTCATTCATGCAACAAATATCTATAGAGCTCTATCAGCTTAAATGTCACTCAGTTATAGAAGTCTTCCCCAATGCCCCTCCCCTTAATATTGTCTTTGGTCCTACTGCCCTGAGCATCCCTGGCACTCTATATGTCCTTTATCATTCCATTTGCCATACTTTGTTGAAATTATTTGTTGAATGCCTTTCTTTCTCATTACACTATAAGCTGTGCGAGGGCAGAGACTATTTCTGTCTAGTTCTTGGCTGTAGTGCCCAGCAGGGTGCCTGGAACATGGTAGGTACACACAATAGATCATTATTTGAATGCATGAATGACTAAATGAATGAAGGGTAGAAAGTGTGTGTTGATCTTTCTGGAGTTTTGACTATAAAGAAAGGAGGGAGATTAGATAATAGCTATTGGGAGAGAAGTCCAGGGAAATGGGCTTTTCGAAGGAAGAAACTTAAATGTGATTATATATGGGGAGGAAGAAGCCAGTGAGAGAGTCATGATAGAGGAAGAAAGCTGTTGTTTGATAGAACGAGGCCCCAGCGTGGGCATGAGCCTAGGGATATAGGCAGAAAGGATTGGCCTTGATCGACACAAGGGACTTCTCTTCACCAATAATAGAGAAGAGCAGAATAGATGCAGATGAAGAAAACGTTTATCGAAGAAACGTTTTAACAATAATGGCTCCCCAATGGTGTCCACATCCTGGTCTCCAGAACCTGGGAATATGTGAGCTTACATGGCAAAGCACAATTATGCTTGCAGATAGAATTAAGGGTGCTCATCAGGTGATCTTGATATGGGGAGGTCATCCTGGATTGACAATGTGATCACTAGGGCCCTTAAAAGTGGAAGAGAGGGCCGACCGAGTGGCACGGCAGTTAAGCACTGGCTTGGGAAGCCAGCGGCCCCGGTTCGGGTCCCACTTATGAGGGCCAGTGACACTGCCCTCAAAAAAAAAAAAGTGGAAGAGAGAGGCAGAAGAAGAGTCAGTGTCAGAGCGATGCCATTGGAGAAGGGCTCACCTTGCCATTGTTGGCTGTAAAGCTGGAAGAAGGGGCTATGGGCCAAGGAACACGGGGGGCCTCCAGAAGCTGGGAAAGGCAAGGAAATGGATTCCCCCATAGCACCTCCAGATGGCGCTGATGACACCTTGATTTCAGCCCAGTGAGACCTGTCTGTGTTAGACTTCTGACCTACAGAATGTAAGAAAATAACTTTATGTTGTTTAAGCTACTAAGTTTGTGGGAATTTGTTACAGCAGCAATAGGAAACTAATGCATTGTGGATAGAGAATTTGAGGGAGTCCATGCCTGATTAACTCAATTTTCTTACACACACTCCTCTGGATCTTTAACGTATTTCGAATTGTCCTGGAGTAGAGGAGGGGGAAGAAGATGAAAACATCCCTAAGACGTGGTGATGAACAGCAGGCTCGCTGGTGTATATAGTTCAAATTCACTCCACCTCAGCAATTCAGAAATCCTCAGGCACCAGTCTTGTGGCGCCCCCAGGTGCTTGGTAGAAGCAAATGCAAATGCTCTCTAGAGGAACATACCTTCATTCTAGGCCTCTAAGATTTCTCAACAATTTCCCAAAGAGAAAGAATCACTCACAGTAAGAAATAGCAAAGCCAGAAAGCCCTCAGTGAAAACCTATAGAAACAGCAGACAGCAGGAGAGGACTTATAAGACTTCAGGTTATTTGGATTATCAGATACAAGCAGTGGTGGCTGAGTTGACTCATATGGCTCAAGAGAACCAGTGGTGAGCATCTCTCTCCAACTTGTTATTATGTGATGCCAAGATGGTAGTTTGAAATTGGCGGGCTGGCTGAGTGGCGCAGTGGTTAAGCACTGGCTTGGAAAGACAGCGGCCCCGGTTCGTGTCCCACATATGAGGGCCGGTGACACTGGCCTCAAAAAAAAAATAAATGAAATTGGCAAGGGTGGGAGTTTTTACACCACAGAAATCAGCAAATACTATAAACCAGGTGTGTTTTTTTTCCTTCCTTCAGAAAGCTGATAATTAAAACTTTATCAGAACACCACTAGATACAGGTTGTAAAATTATAATGCATATTACTTTTAAAGAAATAAAATTTAGGGGGCCTCTGGTTTAGCAATGAGGTTTTAGATACAACACCAAAAGCGGGGTCCGTGAAAGAAAGAAATGGACAGGATGGACCACATAAAAACTAAAAACTTGTGTTCTGTGAAACACAGTTAAGAGAAGGAAAAGACAAGCCACATACTGGAAGAAAATCTTTGGAAAACATATCTGATAAAGGACTGTTGTCCAAAATATACAGAGAACTCAAAATTCAACAATAAGAAAACAAAACACCAATTAAAAAGTGCATAAAAGATGTGAACAGAACACCAAGGAAGATATAGAAATGGCAATTAAGCATATGTGAAGATGTTCAACATCATATGTCATTAAAATGAGACAACACTACACAGTTATTAGAATGGCCACAATCCAGATCACTGACAACACCAAATGCTGGTGAGGGTGTGAAGCAACAGGAACTCGCATTCATCGCTGATAGAAACTCAAGATGCTGCAGCCACTTTGGAAGACAGTTTGACAGTCCCCCAAACTAAACGTACTCAGTGTACCTCCAACAAAAGTGCTAGTTGGTATTTTCCCAAAGGAGTTAAAAACTTATATCCACACTAAAACCTACACGGGGATGTTTATAATCATTTTATTCATATTTTTTATAACTTGGAAGCAACCAAGATGTCCGTCAGTAGGTGAATGGGTTAATAAACTGTGATCCTCCCAGAGAATGGAATATTCTTCAGTGCTGAAAAGAAATGAGCTATCAGTACATAGAGGAAGCTTACACGCATATTACCAAGTGAAAGAAGGCAACCTAAAATGCTCCATACTGCATGATTCCAACTAGATTCCATTCTGGAAAAAGTAAAACTATGGACAGTAAAAAGATCAGTGGTTGTCAGGGGTTGTGGGGAGAGAAGGATGAATAGGCGCAGCACAGAGGAATTTTAGGACAGTGAAAATGCTCTGTATGATACTATAGTGATGGATCCATGTCATTACATATTTGTCCAAACCCACAGAAGGCACAACACAGAGAATAAGCACTAATATAATATGATGGATTTTACTTAATAATGTGTCACGATTGGCTCATCTATTGTAACTAGTGCACTATGCTAATGCAAAATGGTGATAATAAAGGAAACTAGGGGAAGGTGAACTGTGATGGAGTAATAGGAACTCTACTTCCCACTCAATTTTTCTACAGACCTAAAACTGTTCTAAAAAAAGAAGAAAGTCTATTCATTTTTTTTTTCAAAGGCATCCCGGGTCATTTTGGATAGCTAGTCCAGCACCAACTGTTTAGTGACTATTTTAGGCAATACCTGCATTTTGGTCCAATCGCATCCTTAAATAGATGCCATTGAAATGATTGATCACTGACTGTGGAGTCAGCTTCATTTGGAAAACCTTGGTGGTGTTATTGATTGAGACTTCAAACAACAGCATACTTAAACTGTAGGGCTCTCTTTCTTCGCCTCTACACCTATAGGAGCAGTGCCTGACAGGATCTTGTAGTGGGAATTCAATCATCTAGGGGGATGTGGATTGGAAATGGGAAAAAATGTGAGTACCATAGTGTGTTTTCCACCCCAGCAAGTCCATGAGTCTCTGCACCAGCTTTCCATTGCCTCTCAGCTCTAAATCTACCCTTGTTTAACTGCTCTGTGATGGAGGTGGGCCTTGTAAATATGTCTCCCTTACCAATTGGCACAATGTTGATCCTTGTCTGGGGAGAGTGCTGGAGATATGCTGGAGAAGAAAGGACTTTGTCTCCCTTCCAGGTCCAGTGTGCCTCACTTGCTAGCCTCCTGCAGATCATAGTTTTCTCTGGGGATTCTGGGCTGGGCCCCTGAGTGCATGAAGTATGTTTTTCATTTTCTGTATTCTGATGCTTTCACATCCGAAGACCCTCTCCGGGTTAGCCAATTCCTAGAGATAATAAATAAGTATCACTTGACATATGCAAACCGAACAATCCAAGGTCCTTATCCTTTATGGGCTGTCACACTCCAGGCCACTGTCTCCCTGCCCTAATCACCCCAGGGCCAGATAACAGACAGCTATGGACAGCCCCTATGCCCCAGAGCCTGCTGAAAACACTCAAACTAGCTCATCCTAAACTTGCTCGCCCTACCTCATGCATCCCTTCCCTCAGAAACCACAATAAAGGCTCTTGCTCGCAGTTCCCTCCCCTCCCTCTGCCTTGTGACTGACCCTGGTGTGTTTCAGGTGGCCCCCAGTGGTATGATATGTCCTCTCCTCTTGGGATCTGTGAGTATAACAAACTATCTTTTCAGTAGCAATTGCCTCTTTCTCGACTTACTTGTCAAACTCTCGTTACTCGAATCTCATTATCGTTCTTCCTATTAATATTCCCCTGTTCTAGTGACTGTGTTTTCTGTCTTCTGATTGGACTCTGACTCCCATAATCATTTTTAATCATCTGTGCTGGCAAGAGAGAGACAGGTTTTTATAGTTGCCATTAAATAATAGCCTACATTTCATCATGCTTATAACATACTGGGCACTGTTGTAAGTGCTTTATATATAGAGTGCCCAAAAAATGTATACACATTTTAAGAAAGGAAAACTGTATTAAAATTGTAATACTCAATATATACTGATAACAGAAGATGAATATAAGTCACGTCTGACTTCTGCAATGACAAGAGGTGCTCAACGTGTTTCCCACCAGCGTCCAGACACTTCTGATGACAGTGAACTACTGCTTGAGCAACGTAGACCAAAGTGTCCGCCTGTATACATTTTTTTTGGCACCCCCGATGTATTAAACTAATTGCCACAACAAGCCTATGATTGACTGTATTATTATTATTTTCATTACCATTATCCCCTTTTGCAGAGGAGGAAACTGAGCACAGAGAAGCCACTTGCCCAAAGTGACCCAGGTGCTGGGAAGGAGAGCCAGTTTCGACCCAAACCCCTCTGGCTGGGAGTCTGTGTTTTGGTGCACTGTACTTTGCTGCCTCGTCAAAGGGCTCAGAATCCTGTCAAAGCAAAACAAACGTTTTAGAATAGTTTTCTCATCCCTAAATAAACATATTTCCGCTCCTCAGTGTTTACTGTCTATAAATTTCAGCCCCTAATTACACCAAGCCCATTATCCATGCTATTTCAGAATTGGGAAGAGAAATGTATAATCCCTAGATAACAGCTGATACTTTAACTTATATTTGAATATGGATATGTTTATCATTGAAACAATTCATAACAATCAAGACAGATAGTTAAAGCCCTCCACTGAAGGCCCTACAAAAGCAGTCCAGCTTTGCTACCCAGGCTTCCTGCTCCCAGCCTGCCCTATGGCTGGAGAGCATCACCTGACTGTCATCGGTGGCAAATATTTCCCATGCTTTTCTCCCCACTTGCATGAGCTCCATGAGATAGTATTCAGAATCCCCCCAGTAGAAGGCTTAGGCGCTTGTCCTGGAAGCTGGAAGCTGATGTATAAAGTCCTTACTTGACAACCATGTTATTTCCCGGGTTGGGAGATCCCTGTGGGTTTTGCTTTTATTTTTGTTTTCATTTTATTGGTCCAGACAATGAATGCAAAGGTCTGGGACTAACTGGTTTGTACTGTGTCTTCCTTTCTTCCCCTCTGTGATGGTTAAGTATGTGCATCCACTTGACTGGGTCACAGGATGTCCAGATATCTGGTTAAACATTATTCCTGGGTGTGCCTATGAGACTCTTTGGAAGAGATTAGTATTTGAATTGGTAAATCAGTAGACTGAGTAAAGCAGATGTCTGTCCCCACGCGGGATGGGGTCTCATCGATTCCACTGAGGAAAGAATAGAACAAAAAGGTGGAGGAAGGTGGAATGCTCTTTCTGCCTGTATGCCGAGCTGAGACACCCAGCTTCTGCCCTCGGTGTTCCTGGTTCTCAGGCCTTCAGACCCGGACTGGAAGCTACACCATCGGCTTCCCTGCTCGCAGGTCTTCAAACTGCAGGACCAGCTCTCCTGGGTCTCTACTTGCAGATGGCAGAGCATGGGACTTTTTGGTCTCCATAAATTGAGTGAGCCAATTCCTCATGATAAATCTCATTACAGTTATGCTCTGCATAACAACATTTTGGTCAAGATGGACCGAATATATGAGGATGGTCCCTTTAGATTGTAATGGAGCTGATAAATTCCTTTTGCCTACTGACATCACAGCCATAGTAATATCACAGCACAATGCATTATTCATGTGTCTGTGGTGATGCTGCTGTAAACAAACCTACTGTGCTGCCAGTTGTATAAAAATATGGCATATCCAATTATGTACAGTACATAATTATTGATGATAATAAGTTACTGTGTTACTGGTTTATGTATTTACTGTGCTATACTTTTTATCATTGTGTTAGAGTGTACTCTTTCTACTTAGAAGACAAGAAGTTTGCTCTCAAACACCATGCCGTGTTACACCAGCAGCAACCTCGTACATCTCGTGTTTACTGCCTCTCTTGATTGCATCATTTTCTCTTGTGCTCGATTTAATCTCATGTTGGTTTGTATACTAACATGCTGCACAGGCTTGTAGCCTGGGAGCAATAGTCTATCCCATGTAGCCTGGCTGTGCAGCGGGCTAGGCCATCTGGGCTTGTGTAAGTGCACTCCAATGCTTGCACAGTGACAAAACCGCCTAGCTCCACATTTCTCAGAACGTATCCCCATCATTGGGCAGTGTATGACTATATAGAGATAGAAATAGAAATAGAGAGATAGATTCTATTTTTCTGGAGAAGCCTGACTTGTACAGTCTCCCAGTCATTTTGTAACCCTCAACTCCAGCTCCAATTGTCCCCTGAAAGTGTTCTCATCAAAGTCCACACTGCCTCCACATTGCTGATTCCAGGGACCACTTCTCTGCCCCGTCTTACCAGATATCTCAGCACCACCTTATGCTCTGAACCATTCCTTCCTTCTTTTTTTTTTTTAAGATTTTATTGGGGAATTGGTGGAGGGGAACAGACAAGTTGCTGTCTTTTTGTTCTTCAGTCTAGTTGCGGAGGATGTTGCTTCACTGTTGGTATCGTCATTGCGCTCTTCCCGGATGAGGCAGATCGGTCGCTGGCCTCTGGATGTCGCTCACTGCGGCTATTGGCAGCTCACGCTTGGCTGCCAGCCGCTCACGCTAGCTGCGGGCCACTCACTGTAGCCTATGGCAGCCCACTGCAGCAGGGGCTGCAGCCCACACCATCACCGGGGCTCGCACAGCCCAGCTCCAGGTGGAGCTGTTGTTAGCTGTAGAGGGCAGTGTCACTGGCCCTCATGTGGGATCCGAACCGGGGCCGCTGGCATCCCAAAACCAGCGCTTAACCAATGCGCCACTCGGCCGGCCCATTCCTTCCTTCTTAGAACCCTCTATTCCCTTGGCCCCCAGGCACTCTCTACCCTGGCTCTGCTTCTCTCTGGCAATGCCTCAGGCTCCTCCAGGGGTCCCCTCCTTTCACCTGTCCCTTGAGTACCAGCGTTCTAGTATCTCACCAGCATCGGCCTGACAATTCACTCTTCACCTTGTCTCCCACCACACAAGCAGACAGCTGTCCCCTTAAGTGATTCCTGGGAAGGCAGGTGGTCAACTCAACAACTCTGGGTAAAACCTGATGTGGCCTTGCAGAGCAGAGGGGCTTGGGGCACTCGTGTGTTGAGAGACAATTCTCCATGGCTATGTCATGTTTCTGCATGTTCCAGTCCTCTGAGCAAATAAATTTATAGCCACGTTAGGAACATTGGTATGAGGAGACATTCCCACATAAACTTATAGAAGTCTCCCTACAGGGAGCCAGTTTAGAGAAGTAAAGGTAAAGAGATTTGCTTGCATTCTGAGGCAATTGGTCCCTCTGAAAGGGAGAATGGACAGATCATTAGCAGCCCTATAAAAGGTCAGAGTTCCCCAAATTTGGAATTCCTCTCCTGTGATGCACCCCATCACATGTGCACATACCATATGGTCCCCTATTGCACAAACGAGGTCACAGAGCCAGGCCACATTCAAGAGGGGAAAAGATTCCAAGATATTGCCTTGGCTGCTGCTTTTGCTTTGAATAATAAACCACCTTTGTTTCTGACCCAGAGACTTCATGTTCTCTGTCAGAGTACCAAAGTGTAGTGGCAGGCTAAATGTTTTAGCTTTGTAGTAGGGGAAAATCTCAGGCCCTCCAGAGCTGCTGACCAAATAGGGGGAACTACCTTCCTTACAGGGCAGGGATGATTTGGGCATGGATTCCCAGGTGAGTGGGCAGATGGGAGCTAAAAAGGGGGATTACTTTTCAGGGCAAGACAACAAGAGCAGTGTTTGGGTACTCTGTTGCTGCACCCAAACATACAAACAAACAAACCACCCTAAAACCTAGTATCTTAATACAACAAATTATGATTTCTCAAAAATCTGGAATAAGTCTCCTGCTTCACATGGTGTTGGCTGGGCCTCTGGAATGGCTGGAAGGCCTGAAATGGCTTCACTCACATGGCTGACTGTTAGTGCTGGCTACTGTCTGAGGAACTCAGCTGGGGCTGGTGGTGAGAGCCTTGGTTCTCATCTACCTGGGCTTCTCCATGTGCCTGGTTGGGCTTTCTCACAGCCTGGCAGCTGAGTCCAAAAAAGGATTCCCAGAAGTCAAGATGAAAGTTGCAGATCCCTTCAGGTCTAACCTGGGAAGTTACATAGCATCCCTTCTGCCACATTCTATTGATCAAAAGAGGTTACAGGGCCAGTCCACATTCACAGGGAGGGGGCATAGATGGTTCCTTTTGATGGGGGAATGTAAGGTCACATTGCAAAAGAGCACATAGGATAGGGGTTATTACTGAAGCTGTCTTTGGAGGTATGGTCTACCACAGAGGGACTATACAGTAGTATTTCTCCAAGTGCAGTGAGCCCTACCAGCATGAGAATCCAGAACAAAGTCCAAACTTCTTAGTCTAGTGTTCCAGGTGTTCCATGTCTTGGCCCTGCTGACCGCTAGTTGACCTCCTCACTTGTCTTGTCTGACTCTATGCTCCAGCAACAATACATTTCTTGACATTCCGTTGCACATAATAAGTTGTTTGATTTCATATCTTAGTCCATAACTGTTCCTTCTAACAGGAACAACTTGACTTTTTCACTTGATCAAAGACTTACTCATCCTTTAAGATTCAGCTTTGTGTCCTTTGTGTCACCTTTTCTAGGAAGTCTTCCTAACCCCCTTTTCTCCATGGATTGGGCTAGGCCTTCTCATAGTCCACATGCCCACCCCCATTGTAGCATTTGCCAACCTGTAATGTCATTGTTAATTTGTCTGTCTCCTTCCCTTGACTGTGAGCTGCTTAGGCAGGGATATGTCAGGTTCTATCTCTGTCCTATAAGTCCTAAGTTTTCCTAACTGAATTGCAAGTCTGATAGTGTCACAGTGAGTTCCTCTTTGGCCGATTCCTCCTTGAAGAATAGGGTACTTAAAATATGTTTAAAAGTTCACTGTTTTTTTTTCTGACAAATCCCAAGGGTGCTTGGATGCTTGCAGCTCCTTGTAAGAAAGTACTTGAGTATAAGTGGGTATCAGTCGGCTTGGGCTGCCATAACAAAATACCGTAGACCAGGAGTCTTCAACAACAAACATTTATTTTATTACAGTTCTGGAGGCTGGAAAGTGCAAGATCAAGGTTCTGGCAGGGTTTGGTTCCTAGTGAGAGCCCTTTTCCTGGCTTGCAGACAGCTGTCTTCTTACTGTGTCCTCACATGGCCTTTCCTCGGTGCTTGCTCACAGAGAGTGTCTCTTCTTATAAAAGCATTAATCCTATCATACTAGGGCCCCATACCAATGACCTAATCACCTCGCAAAGGCCTCATCTCCAAATATCAATTGGGAGTAAGGGCTTCAACATCTTAATTTGAGGAGGAGGGACACAAACATTTAGTCTATAATAGTGGGTTAAACATTTAACTTAACAATTTTGGAAAACCAGCACAGTGCAGGAGGTAGGTCTCCAGTGTGTCTGGAGATTTTCCCATCCTTCTTCTCAGCCCTGCTCACCCTGTTGCCCTTTCAGCCCAGGCTCACTCCCTCTTGTCAGTAAGGTGGCTGCTGGGGCTCCAAGCATGTCATCTTCAACGTTCGGTTTGAAGTTATTAAGCTGGCAGGGCAAGATGGGTGTGGGATGGGAAGTGGACACTCCATGTCTTCAGGTCTGCTTTTTAATCAGGGTCATAGGTCTGCTGTCCATAACCAGGGCAATCAGAGGCTAAGGGGCTTAGTAATTACTGGCAACAAAATCAGGGGTGTGTTGACAGCGGATGAGAAGTTGGATAGGTGAATTCTAGTGAAATGAGCAGGAAAATAAATCTAGTCCAGCAATCAAATGTCCTAAATAGCTTTATCATCAGATATTGACTTGATTTTCATAGTGGTGATTTAACGAACAGAAGTTAAATGTTAGTCTTAATATAAACCAAGGGCGGAAGTTCTGAGTATGAGGGCTGCATCAGAATACTTGGTTGCCCTACAGATGGTCGGGAGGTGGGTTTTGTGGGAGGGAGGGGGAAACAGGCCGGGGAGGAATTGCTAAAATGTATGGATGGAATTGCTCCCGCTTGGAGATGTCAAGACCAGGGGCCTGAATTTCCCCCACTCCAAAACTTTGCTGGGACAAAAAACTGAATGAAAACAAATCATTTGTAATCCTTGAATTTCCCTCAACTTTTTAAAAAAAGCCGCATCTACATAGTCAATCTGGTAGTTTCCTGAGGAAAGCACGTTCTGCATCATCCGTTTGTAGACTGTGACCCCAAGTGGCTATGGCCGTGACCAGGTTACCCAAGCCCGAAGGCCTTGGCCCCCAGTCCCGGCTCCCCCAGAGGGAGCCCCAGGTGGGCTTATTCGGGTGGGGGGCTCAGCGCCGGCCCCAGCGGCCCACTCAGCGCACCCCCGCTCCCCCCCCCCGAGCCTCCTCGCCCCAGCGCGCGGGGCCTTGTGGGTAACGCGGGGCCACCAGGTGACAGCTAATGGCGGCAGCCGCCTAAGCCGGCGGGGCTGCACATCGCGGCGTAGGAGGCGCGGCGAGACCTTCCGGGCGCCGCTCCCCTCCTGACTGCGCCTTCCCCGCGGCGGCGGCGGGCTCGGCGCGCCATGGACCGACCAGCGGCGGCGGCAGCGGGTGGCGAGGGCGCTGTGGGTCCGGGCCCGGGACCGGCGGGCGGCTGGAGGCCGCCTCGGGTCGCGGGGGGCCCGGCCGCTGGCTCCCGGCAGCCCAGCATGGAGACCTTGGACAGGTAAGCGGGGCCCAGCCTCCCTCGGCCTCCCGCGCTCCGACTCCCGAGGGCCCCTCGCGAGGCTTGGACTCCGGACCCGCGCGCCGGGCGGATGCCGGGGTGCGGCGTCCCCCTCCTGGGTCCCCTCCCGGGTCCCTCGGGAGGCCCAAAACTCCCCTCCCAATATCCCGGGGCCCCCGCACCTGGCTCACTTCCTCCTCGCGGGCGGGAGCTCCCAGCACCCCTGGGGCCCTTTTGCAGCTGTCAAACCATTTCCCCTGCCACTTCCTACTGCACGGTGGAGCCGCCTGAGCCCGCCTTGCCGGGGCCACGAATCACTGCGGAGAGCATTTCACCCGGCCTCTCCTCTTGTGGAGGGACCTCGCCTCCGTGCGATTTGAACACCAACATCCTGCCGCAGCTGCTTGGGGACTTTGATGTTGGGGTTGGGAGTGGGAACTGGGGAGGGAAGGGGCGGAACCCCGCGGCTATCGGAGCTGGTGCAGATGGAGGCAAACCTACCGTGATTGGAAAATCTGGGATGGAACACGTCCTAACTGCTCCTGATGCAGAACACACAATCGTTTACTTTCAGTTTTTCACACTTGGAAGGAACCGGTTTATGTGTTTTCGGCAACACATACACCTACTGCTTCTTACGCAGTTGTAGCACTAAGATCTAACTGATGTTAGAAGCATAAACCGACTGTGTCCAACTGGAAGGGCCACCCTAACACCCCCAGCACTAGGGCCAGGCATCCCACGACCGGAATATCCAGCTTTCCCACATCTTGAGTATTTCACTAACAGCAGAGTGCACTTAGGCAATAGGGACAGCTCAGTCATGTTCAGATGTTGGTTCTTGCCTGTCTTACACCAGTGAGCTGAACTTTTGGGAGTTTCCAAAGGCACAAGAACAAGAAACACTCCCTTTGTTTCTGCCCCAGTGTAATTACACTCTGTTTTAATAAGTTAATCACCCAAGTGCTCAGTTTCACTGAAAACTAATCCCAGCTGAGACAGTACTTGAAATAGTCAAGATATCAGTCATGGTGGACACTTTACAGAGTCTCAGGCCTTGGAGAGTCAGCAAATATTTGCTTTCTGGCTTATCAGCTAGTGGAGAAGACAAACCAACAATTTAAATCGACTGTGATAAGTGCAAGAGTAAGGTAAACACGGAAGCACTCTGGATGGGGTGAGCGTGGGAATCCTCTGAGAAGCTATTTAAAGCACTCCAGGTGGCTGGACTCCTCTCCGGCTTCTGATTCAGGAAGGTCATGGGGAGGCCCAGGAGTTAATAGTTTCTAAAAAGCTCTGCAGCCTCAGTTGTGATCTGCTGTGGGTACATGAAGGTGGGGAACTTGATTTATTTGTTGATGGGGTGAGGTGTCGGTGAGCATGGGCAGCAAGAGAGGGCCTTCTGAGGAAGCTGACATTTGAACTGAATAGCGAAGAATAAGAAGTTAGCCATGGGACTTCATGGGACCAGGTGGCGAGGGCTTTGGGGGCCTGGGGAGTGGAATGTGCACTCATGCAGGCGGTCCTAGATGTGGGGTACTGTTAAGGGGGACGACTCCTGGCAAGGCAGAGCCAGATCTCACAGGGACCCATGTGCTTTGCTAGGGAATTATGCCTTCATCCTCTAGGCCAGTGCTCAGGGCACAGTTCTGTATAACCTGCCACAGAGTCACCTCCAGTGCTCGATGCAAATGCAGAGTCTTGGGTTCCACCCTAAAGGTAGTCCATCCATCTCTGGGGTGGAACCTGTAATTCTGCATTTTTAACAACCACCTGCTCTCTGGCCCAGGTTGGTACTGATTTACTGGTTGGGGCAGTATAATTAATAGTGTACTCCTTCAACTCATGGTAGTGTGTTGAATTTGGAAGAGAAATTATATGGTCACACTAGCTACAGGGACCACAAAGGGATTTCCATCGGGTGAGCTACAGGATGGGACTGATGTTTGAGAATGTTTGCTCTGCAGTAGCATGGCGAATGGATTGGAGGCGGGGAACCGTATTTAGCAGATTACGGAATTGCTAATCGCTCAACTCGTCTATTCTGTGAATACGAGCAATACGAGCGTCTCTCTTTGTCAGGTACTGTGTTGCGCTGAGGATATAGCAGGGAACAGACATGAATTCCTGCCCTGGTGGAGCATATGTTTGGTGGGAGACACAAAAAACAAGGGAAGTGTGTTCTCTGTTAGGAGGTGATAAAGTGCTAGGGGGAAAAAATTGGGACACGGATTGGCAGTGTTGACGGTATGCATCTGGGCAGTGGTTAGAATTTGATGTAGAATGGTCAGGGAAAGCCTAGCTGAGAAAGGTGACATTTGAGTAGTGAGCTCCAAAGAGATGAGGGATCCAGTCATACAGATATCTGGGGCGACAGCATCCTAGGCAGAGGCCTGTGCATCCTGGGGTGGGAGTGTGAGTGAAGTGTTCCAGGATTAGCAAGGAGACTCGTGTCACTAGTGGGGAGGGAGCTGGGGAGACAGCAATAGGGTCAAGGAACAGAGAGGTCACAGGGGTAGATGGTGGAGAGTCACGGGGAGCCATTGGGGATCTTGGAGCAGAGGAGGGACATAATGTGGTGTAGATTTCAGTAGGATCTCCATGGCTGCTGTGTGGACAACAGACTGAATGGGGGGGCGGGGTTGAAACAGAGACACTAGCAGGTAGGAGGCTCCTGGAGTCATCCAAGTGAGATAGGATGGTGGCTAAGACTGGAGCAGTGAGGTGGAGGAAGGGAGAAGTGGTCGGATTCTGGATAGAATTTGAAGAAAACCTGCAGGGTAGGGCCAATAGGGTCTGCTGAATATTGATTGTTGGGTACGAGAGAAGAAAAAGCCAGGACGATCCCAAGGTTTCTGGCTTGTAGGAAGTGGTGTTGCCAAGATGGAGAAGCCTCTAAGTGGAGCAGTTTTAGGAGATTGGCAGGCTCTCAGCTCTGGATATATCAGTTATGAGATGCCAGTTCTATGTGCCAGAGGCAGCTGGTTTATATGAGCCTGGAGTTCAGAGGTGGCATCTGGGCTGGGAGTCATCAGCATAGAGATGGGGCTTAAATTCATGAGGCAGGAGGAGAACACAGAAGAATGCTGGGCATCTGGAATAGGAATCGGGCAGGGTGCATTCTCATGACACTTATCAGACAAGAGCAACAGGATCTGGTGAACATTTAGATGCAAGAGTGAAGTGGGGATGGGGGGTGCGCTTGAAGGTAAACCCCGGCTTTCGGGCTTGGGAGGCCTGAGTAACTGGCTGTGCTTTTCCCTAATTTAGGAAACATGGGGCTGATGCTGGTTCAGACAGGTTGAGCTGGCAGTCTCTGGGACCGACTAGTGGAGCTGCCTCCTGGGATCACGTGCATTCAGATCCAGAGGGAGAGTCCGGGTTGGAGAAACAACGCTGGGAGCCCCCAGCCTGCAGGTGGTTGTTGATACCAGGCGTGTAGAGGGAGATTGCACAGACTAAAGAGAAGAGTGAGGGAGAGGGGAGATGGCTTCCGTTCTCTATCATCGTGACAAACTCTGATTCACACTCTTAAGAGTGACCCCCAGAGTGAAACCTGGCTCTCCCGGGCGTGGTTCAGCCCCTTCCTGTGGACTGTGGGGCCCTCCCCTCTCATCTGAACACTGTACTTCTCTTAATGATTTAAAGCTGTGGTCCTGCAAGAGGATGTGGCTCGCTCAAGGTCACGCAGCTAGCTGGTGAGACAGGACTCAGATCCAGGCCTGCTGTCGAGCGGCCCACTATAGCACGCTGTTTGTAACCATGTTGGCTGGGACGCTTCTGGTTGCAGGTGACGAAAACCACCAATCTTTCCAGCTTAAGCCGGAAAGGAACTGTCTTGGCACACATCACTGCTGCAGACAGGAGGAAAGATGGCTGCGGGCACATTTGGAGCCAGAGTTGCAAACAATGTTGTCAGCCCTCCTTCCCCATCTCTTGTTTTTTTCTTGCTTACTCTGTGTATCTGTGGGTTTCTCAAGGTGGTGGGGGTGGGGAGCAGCCTCCGGTGGGGCTGGGGCGGGTCCACACAGCCCAGGGTCTAGGGGAAAAGCCTGGGATTGGCCCGGCCTGGTTCACTCCCTTGCAAGTGGGAGCTTGAGGAGCAAAGGGTAAGCCCTCCCTCCTTCCTCCTCCTCTTCCATAGAAGCTTATGGAGTGGGGAGGGGCCATTCCCCACAGTAGAGAGAAGTGCCCTTATCAGAAAAAGGGGGTAAGGATACTGGACAGATGGTAGCAACAGGTCACCCACAGTGGGTGAACAGGTGGGTTCCTACTGTTGGATTTGCAATCAGAGGTTGGTGCTGGCAGAGAAAAAGGCCACGTGACAAGAAAAGTATGCTATAACCAGGCAATAAAGGTGACTTAGCCTATGAAAAGGAGACTAAACACCCCACCACCACCACCACCACCTTCTTCCTCTTAGTTAGAAATCGTGGTAAATGAATTCTCAACATAGGAATGTCTGCCCATTCAGTGAACATTTTGACTAATATTTTCATCCCCATAGATAATCACCTGGCTATCTTGATCAGAGACTGCAAGTTAGAGCACAAGTAGAGAACATCAAATGCCTTTATTTTACTATTTAAGTTATTTTACATACTGCCTAGGGACTCCAGGTTTTTCTATCCTTCCAATACAGGAGTTGTGGATTGATTGAAGTAGTGATGAGAATTTTAAAGATCTGGAACATTCTTTACAGTGAAAGCTACCCGCAGGGTAAACTTCCATAAGCATCTTTGGTCCTTTTCCTTGACTTGTTCAGTGCTTTGACCAGTTGAGAGAGAAGCCTAGCCCCTGGGGGCAATTTTTAATTCTCTCTCTGTCTAGTTTGCTTATGTGGTCCTTTAAGTCAGGTGAGCACAGCCCAACTGCTTCCCAGTCATGTTACCTTGGCCAAACACTGGGGCCTCAGTTTTCTCATCTGTAAGATGGGTCACTGTGAGGCTGGAGTGAGGCTATATGTGGAAATGTGTTGAACACTTTAGAGTACCACGCAAGTGGAAGGTGCCATTTTCTTTTCATTGTGTTCTCGTATAAGACAGCGGCTCGCACCTGTGACCCTTCCCTCTGTTTCGCTCTCTAGCTCAGTGAGTCTACTGTTCTGGAAGGCCAGCCCTAGTGGAGTGGGAGGCAAGCCTGCCACTTTCTGATGGGGCATGTCACCTCTGCACCTCAGTTTCTTTCCTCAGAAGCAAGTTCCTTAGTCCCCGGTCTGTCTTCTTATCGCACCGTGGTTTGAGGCTCTGATAGAGTAATGGACTGAAAGAACCTTTTGTAAGTTCTCAAAGCACTTACAGAAATGTAAGGTAGCATTATGATTAGACACAGGGCATCATTTTTCTGGTCTGTTCTTTTGAAAATCACTTAATCAACTTTGCTGCATTAAGAGTCAATTTGATTCACTTGAAATTACATTATTTTCTGGATTTAAAACTACCAACATAAAATGGATTGAATGTTTTTTAAAAATCATTTATTTATTATTTTTCAATGACAGTTGACATTCAGTATTATTTTATATTAGTTTCAGAGGTACGGCATAGTGGTTAGACATTGATATAATTTATGCAGTGATTTGAAAAGCATATGCTGTAAGATAAATATTTCACTTTAGAATGAATTTTCTGTACACATTACATTAAGAATATTCACTCTAGGGCCGGCCGAGTGGCGCGATGGTTGGGAGCTGGCTTGGGACGCCAACAGCCCTGGTTTGGAGCCCACATATGAGGGCCAGTGACACTGCCCTCAAGAAAAAAAAATGAATACTCACTCTATATAATTATAATTGTAAGAGAGTAACATTTGATTAAATGATAGAATAACATGCTTAGAATCTTAAACTTTAAAAAAATTGTTGGTTCATTTAAAATCAACCTGGAAACTAATCTCACTTCCTAGTTGTCAGTCAGCATTTCAGTTCTTATATTAAATGTAAATGTAACTGAATAGTAAAAAAAAAATTGTACATATATGTCCAGTCGGTGCTCATTTTTCTCACTGAGAGCCTATGTCTTAAAATATTTTAATCACACTATTTCTTTTAGTCCTACAGGATCACATGTTGAATGGTGTAAACAGCTTATAGCTGCTACAATTTCTAGTCAGATTTCAGGTTCAGTGACATCAGAAAATGTATCCCGAGATTACAAGGTAAGCTGCACTGAGTCCTTCATTCATTTTCAATATGCTAAGTAGCCAAGAAGCTTTGCAGTTTTAATTCGAGTGAGACTTTCGCCCATTTTTTGCTGGATGATGATTTGCTTGGGGACAAGGCTGAAAGGTTCTCTGTGGTTAGATGTGAACTTTAGAAGAGAAATTTTATCAGGATCTAGTTTATGCAATCATAATTTTGTAATTGAGAAGAAAAGCTGTCTTTAGATTATGCTCATTCTTTTAAAAGTCCAGTTCCATTTTATGATTTATTATGTATTTTATTGTATATTGTATTTTTATAGTTTTTATAATAAATATCTACATTTTCTTTGCTAATATTCTGAATTTCAGAAAACACCTGTTGTACAGTATTTCCCCAATGTCACAATTTGTTTCTGTATGTAGGTATTACCTGGGGCTATTCAGTATTAACATGGGATACTAAGATGCAGAAAACTTACAAAATCTCAAGAATATTTATGGGCAGCCTGAGTTTCTAGTCCTTATTGAATTAAGAAATCTCTTTTTGTTTATCTTAAAAGTTGGATTTCCTGCTTATTCTAAAGTTAAGAGTGATAAGCTCCTTGTCAGCAGAGGCGGGCTGGGGTTCTTTTACTCACCAGCGATTCCCCAGCATGGTCTGGAACTTAGCGGGTGCTCGATCAATATTTGTTGAATCAATTAACAAATAAAAAACTTGGGTACTCCATCTTTGTTAAGGCAAAAGACTAACATTGTTTGAATGTCATTAAACTATTAGCAGGTACATTAAATGAAACCATGTTTACATTTCCATAGTAGCGTTTGCTTGACTTGAGGTTTCAGTTTATTGTAGTCAGTTTTGCTGCTAGTAAGAGATAATTGATTTTCACAAGTATGTGTGAATTACATTTAGAATCCCTAACTCCCCTCAGTCAACAGTCTCTCTAAATCATGGTCCTTGCCTGGCATCAAATCTTACAAACAATTCAAGAACTACAGTAAAGATCCTAATTCACTCCTAATAGCTGTTCCCTGTTTAAGGGCTTTGGCCTCAGTTCCTCTTTAGCTCATAATATACAAGTGCAGACCGACTCAAGAGGCCGTGTAATTGAGATTTGGCTGTCTTGCTGTACTTGTTTCATCCAAGCCGTTGGATGCTGTTGATTACGCCTTCCGCAGGAAAACATGGCTGTGGATTAGTAGAAATTGGGTGGTCTGCCCAGCCTGAAGAGTGCCAGTATATTCCTTAATAGGAGTCCCTGCTGTCTAGTTTTCGTGTTTGCCCACGTAGGAGTAGCTGGGCCTCCTGGGCCTCAAAGCCCAGCTGGGAAAATATGCCATTACCAGGTGAGAGAAACATCTGCTGTATCACCGATGCCTGAGTGTGGTCACTGAGCAGCTGCAGACCCCACCTGTCCCAGTTGCCCTGTTGCCCCCTCCTTAGCTTAGAAACTGCCCTGCTGAGTTGAGAGGCTCAAGGACCCATATTAGCAGAAAATAGCTCTCAGACCTTGGATTGATTTTCTTGATGGACAATTATGAGTTCACTGTAATGTTTTCATTTGGTTGAATATTTGTTAGTGCTGCGTGAGCTCCGTAAGAGATTGACCATGGACTGTGTGCATAGCTTCTGAACCTGTACATTGATACAGACTGAGTCTGTACTTGAACATGAAGCAACTAAGTTTGTTTGTCTTTCAATTTTAGTCTATTTACAAATTTTGTGTAGCAGGATTAACTCATATGGCAGGGGTTTAACAGATGGTATTCAGAAAAAAATAATAAGGCTTTTCTGTATATTGTAAATTGAATTTTAAGTACCGCCATCAGATCATAGCTAAAGCTTTTGATGAATTACTGTAAGGGGGTATATTTTATAATTGTCTTTGTTACATTTACCCTGTTACAAACCAAGCCTCCAAAGTTGGCATTAAAATTAATTTTCTGGAGTTATGTTTTCTTCCAGGAGAGAGTATTTTTTAAACTAATCAGTATTTATTTATTTATTCTAAAGCACAAAGATAATTTTATATGCTACTTATAAAATCATTCTTAAAATCAGAGTAACCAAGGCGGGCCTCTGGGGCACTCTGGCTTGGGAGCCATTGCGTGGGGTTTTCCCAGAAGGCCCAGACACAAGTCCTAGAGGATTTAATTTGCAGTCATCAGTTGATAATATTTGAAATGATCTGTTGTGTAAATATCTGATTTGAAATACACACTCAATTTGGGGGTTAATTTATTCTAGGTTAAACACAAGGTCGGTAATTAAATGGGAGCAGATGTTCATTTAGAGCAGAGAGCACGGGCATCTTTTGTTTTCAGCTGCAGTTGCTTTTGCATCTTGATTTGAAATGCTGATTGTCTTCTGAGTTGCGGGCTGCTGAGAGTTGTTCTACATCACCGTCCTCATCAATCTTCTAGCACATACAAGGCTCTATGGTGTTATAATACTTTTTGACATATCATCTGTTTAAGCCTTGAAATAAGTTTTTATTATCACCATTGAACAGATGAGGAAACCAAGTATCAGAGAGGTTAGGTGACTTGCTTAGCATCACACAGAGTTGGAATTTGGACCCAAATCATTCTATTGAAAAGCTAGAGTGTGTTTTAAAATTTTGTCTGGGCTCCCTCCCTCCCGCCATCCACTATTTTTCAAAATGTGGCCCTCGGCTCTTCCCACATCAGCCCTCCCTGGGGTGCGTGCAAAAATGCAGCTTCCTTGGTCTCCATCCCACTCAGTAAATCAGAATCTCTGAGGGTGGGGAACCAAGTGCCTCATATCTTTCTTATGGATAATAAAATCTGAAAAGCTAGGCTTCTGAGGTTTATATTTGAAATCGGTAGTAGGGCCATACATTTCTGGTACATGCCCACAAATCTGAATAATTAGCAATTCATGTTAGATTTTGGAAAACCCTTGTTTTATTATTTATTCATATCATAAGCTGGCAATCAGCTTAGGATCAGATGGCCCAAAGTGTGGTAGGAAAATCCCTGGTATCACATGCGAGGAGTTTACATGTTTTAACAGGTAAGTATTTTAATGTATATTAGATAAAACTAGCACATCAAATGTGTGATTCAATGGAGGTTACTGCTTAGAGTTAGGCCAAGTATGAAAAAGGAGTGGATTTAAAGTGACTGAGAGGGTAAATACTAATATTAATATAAGCGGTAGACAGATACAGCAAACCAAACTCTAGAGGTGTGGTAACATTGTCCCAGCTGAAACAGTAGATCACTATTACGTTGATCTGTGGATCAACTACATTAATGAATGAAGGTATGCTTTACTATCAAGTCATCCTGAAGATTTGCCTGATAATTAAGACGACTAGAAGAAATATAATAAAATGTTTTATTTTGTTTGCCCCCTCCCACTGCCAGCTCAGTTTTACGGGGCTAACAGTAAAATTCTCTGTCTTGAATTTGTCAATAGATTTAAGAACAAGATCAGAATGTAATGTTCCATAGATTAGATGAAATAATACAGTCACAAATCATAAGGAAACCTTTTTAGTAAGTAAAAATGACACAGTTGATCAGTTTCCATTGCTGGGAAAGTGGAACTAGGCCACGAAGAGGGAACTTAACAGAGTAGTCCCGACAGTGCTGGTTAGCTTGGTGACCCTGTATAACCTCTGAGTGTCAGTTTCCTTATCTGTAAGGATAAGAGAGTTTGGATTAGGTTGTGTCTCAATTCCTTTCTTTCTAGAACATGTTTCAATTCTATTTCATCCAAAAGGATTTGATCCTGGCCAGCCTTCAGGAAATTAGGACACCAGTTTTAATGTAATCATCTTCCTTCCTCTGACTCCATCATCATCATTTTCATCCTCACCTCTCTCTACCTCTCCTCCTGTCTCTCCTCCCCTCGTCCATGCACACACAGTAGCTGGATCTCTCTTTTAAACATTTTGAAGAAAAAGGAAAATATAGAGAGGGTCCTGTACTCAGTTGAATCATTTAATAGGTTACTACGGTGATTAAATTCTGGTTCCTGAACAGAAATTTCCCAAAGGGCTTTGGAGGGCAGTGGGATGCAGTGTGTGAGAAAGGCTTCAGTGTGCTTGAGCTGGGTCCTAGTTACTGTTTCCTAAATTGAGTACTAGTCAGTGGGAAGGGAAGTGTAAGCATGATCTTTCAGAATCCATGGCTATCATCTTGGTAGCTGATAGCTTGGCCTCATGGTCTGTTTATTAAACTAGAGTTTGCAAATGCAAACATCTACATGGGATAGTTGACAAGCTAGGCAGACATGGGATGGGGGCTGTAGAGAACTGGAGAGCACAGCATGCCCCCTTAAAAACAATTAAGTTAGAAAGAAACCCTGCTACTGCCTGTTGGAGCAATAGGCGTCCAGTTTATAACCACTGTAATAGAAGAGTGCTATCTTATCTCCTAGGCTTATGTGTGGGGAAGAATTATTGCTTAAAAATATCAATATTTGAGCTTCTGCTTCTGGAAAGGTAGAGCAGATGTATGTTTTCTTATTCTTCACAGTAAGTGCAATTAGAAACCCTGGACATTATCTGTGAAATAAACATAAGAATTCCCTGAAAGTTAGAGAGAAGAAGGCAGATTGGTCACCCAAGGAGCAGCAGGGTGGTGAAGTTCCTGTTTTCTTTTTTCTTTTTTTTTTTGGCCACATATGTTCCAGGCTTATTGCTGAAGAAGTCAGCAACCCAGAATTGCCAACAGGCCCAGACAACAAAAGCCTACTCTCTCTAGCCAAAGGACCAGGAAAGGGGCAGCCTAGCAAAAAGAAAACTCTTAGACACTAACCATTGTACTCCAGCCAAACAGCACAGAAAAAGCTGTGGCCCCACACCCACCCTCCAGCGAGGCCAAGAGGGGAGCCTGCATTCCACCCTTGCCAGACTGTAATGAGGCAGTGCCCCACCCTGCCCTTTTCCTGCCTGGAAGAGTGTCAGAGAAAGCCAGCTAAAATAGAAGGTTTAAATAAGATCTCATAATATAATACTCAGAATGTCCAAATTTCCATTACAAATCACTCATCATACCCAGAATCAAAAAGATCTTAATCTGAATGAAAAGAAGAATCAATAGATGCCAGATCTGAGATGTCAGAGCTGTTAGAATCATGTGAAAAAGTTTTTGTAGAAGGCATTATAAAATTGTTTCAATCAGCAATTACAAATATGCTTAAAACAATGAAAACAGAAAGTGAGAGACAAGAAATGGAAACATTACAACAAAGAAATATGAGATAAAGGAAAACCAAGTGCAAAATTTAAAACTGAAAAATACAATAACTGGAATTTAAAAACTCAATGAATGGGTTCCACAGCAGAATTGAAAAACAGAAAAAAGGGAATTACACTGAACAACAACAACAAAAAAGCAACTCCCAAGAGGCCACACACTGTATGTTGCCATTTATACAACATTTTTCAAATGACAAAATTATAGAAATGGAGAACAGGTTAGTGGTTGACAGGCTAAGAAAGAGAGGAGCGGAGAGAAAGTGGATGTGGCTACAAAGGACAACATTGGGGTCCTCGTAGTGGACCCCATGAGGAAATTGTTCTGCATCTTATCTTAACTATGTTAGTGTCAGTATCCTGGCTCTGATACAGTACTATATTTTGTAATACACTCCTAATCAGGGCAACCAGATGACACGTACATGGAATCTCTGTATTGCATGTAAAAGTAATTTTGATTGCTACTGACAACTATCAGAAGTATGAAGCGGGGCCGGCCAAGTGGCGTGGTGGTTAAGCGCTGGCTTGGGAAGCCAGCAGCCCCGGTTCGGGTCCCACATATGAGGGCCAGGGACACTGCTCTCAAAAACAAAAGTATGAAGCGTATAGTTACACTATGATTTGTAAAGATGAACACAAGAGGAGGGCAGCGTAAGTGCTGAGCACCAACCCATTTCCATAAATGTGATGTGAGCACCTGTTATGTGCAAGAGGGGCTGAGCTGGGCTGTGTGGAATTCATAGCAGGGGGAAGAGACAACAGAAGATGCAGTACAAATTGGACTGCGGTGAGCGTGAAATAGACGAGTCAATGAGGTGCAGTGGGAGGAGGGAGGGGGCAGAGGAGGGCATGCTGGGCATTAAGCCTGAGGGCCTTCGTCAGTCTCCTCCGGAAGGGGAACAGGTTTAGGTGGGGCCGTTTCCAGGTTAGGAGCGTGGACGCTAAAAGCAGTCAGCTCAGGTCTGAATACCCTCTCTGCCATTGCTGGCTTTGTGACCTCCGTGGATACATGAGCTCACTTCTTGCTGCCTCAGGTTCCTCATTTGTCATATGGGGATATTGGGAGAATCTCTTTCCCTGCTGGGTGGGAGTAGGGGAAGGGTTGAGATAACACGTACCTGGCATAGAGTAGACCTGGTTAGTATTTGTATTACTGGTACTGGCTGGGTTTGAAAACTTTCTGAAATATTGTCACACTGTTGGGGATTTGGGGATGCCAACTCTTACCTTCTGAAGAATTCAGACAGGAGCTGACTAGATTGAGACCACAATAATTGATCAAAGCTGGCTTGGAGGGTCTGGCTCAGGTGCAAGGCTACAGTGGGCCCAGAAATAAACACACTCCCCCAAAGGCAGCCCTGGACAACCACAGCCTCTTGGGGCAGGGCCCACACAAGCAAACTCCCCGTGGCCTGGGGAGACCAGACTGTACTCTCCGGGCAGGCTGGCACAAAAATCCCGCAGAGCCCAGACAGGCAAAGGGGAACATGCTGGCTCCTTATCAAATCCACCCAGAGCAAGTGGTCAGGCCGAACCCTCACCTCTCTGGTGGAGGGTGCCCCAAAAGATGACTTGAATGGAACCTGCGGGCAAAGGAAGGGAGTTTTACCCCCTTTGATACAAATTTAAATTTTGGTGGTTGTCTGGGAAAAAAAATTCACTCTTTTCTTTTCTGCTATTCACACCATGCTCTTAGAACACTTGTGACATTGGATGTGTGTTTTTCCCACTCTGATCAATTCTCCAACACCAGCTGGGTGTGCTACAGCTCCATTCGGACACTAACTGGAGTCAGTACAGATCCTACAGTTTAAGGGTTCCATCCCATGAGACTGTCCTTCATTTAAGACACTAATTGCCAGTAGTGGGTGTCCGGTTTCCCCACAACTCCTGCCAGGCGTGGCTACAAATTGGGGGTTCCCCACAACCCTCTCCTTGAATTCCATCATTTGCTAGAACAACTCACAGAACTCAGGGACACACTTACTTCCATTTACCCTTTTATTACGGTATGATGAAGGACACAGATAAACAGCCAGGTGAAGAGGTACATAGGGCGAGGTCTGGGAGGGTCCCAAGTGCAGGAATTTCTGTCCCCTTGGAGTCAGGATGCACCATCCTCCCAGCATGTAGATGTGTTCAATCCAGAAGCCCCCTAAACCCCATAATTTTGGGATTTTTATGGAAACTTCATCACATACTCATAGGCATAGTCGATCAACTCATTTTCCAGCCCCTTTTCCCTCTTCTGAGGATGGGAGGGGTGGCACCGAAAGTTCCAAGCTTCTAAAAATGACTCGGTCTTTCCCATAACAAGTCCCCATCCAGGAGTCCACCCAGAGTCACCTCATTAGAACAAAGACACTCCTATTGTCCAGGAAATTCCAAGGGTTTTGGGAGCTCTGTCAGGAACTGAGGTCCAAACGCCAATGTTAGAACAAGAGATGGGCTTAGCACCCTTATTCACAAGGGTTTTAGGAGCTCTGTGTCAGGAATGGGGGTCATTTCACAGTGCTTTTTATTGATTTAGCGAAAGCCATTTAGAAGTAGGTAAATTTTAGTTAACTTGCGGGCAGCCTGCTTGCTTTGTTAAGTAGACTAAGATCGTTAACTTTTTTTGCAGCTTCTCGTAGGTTCTTGGCGTGTGGAGGAGTCGAGAGGGGATGTGAGGCAGGTAGGAGAGTTGTGCAAGTTGGGGAGGCTGAGACCCATCAACTACAAAAGGTTACCTAAATAGTACTGATGCTAACCACTGCTTCCTGAGTACTTGTCCACCCAGGTACAGTTATGTGACCCGATTTAACCCTCCCAACACCCTGCGAGGGATGTGTTCCCAGCATCACTGATTTAGACAAGAGGAGACTAGGAGACTAAGATTGCTGGCTTGTGTCACTCATTAAGGGTCTGGTGGGCAGTAAGTGGTGGAGGCAGAGTTTGACTCCAGCGCTCACTCTGTTAACCACTCTGCTGGTTTGCCTCCTGAAGCTTTGGTTGGGAAGATGTTTTCTGCAGTCTTTGCAGGAGGCTTAGATAAATGACCCCTATGGTTTTAGAACTGGTGAGGTCCTTGCAGTCATTTGGTAGACTCCTCTCCTTTTGTATGTGTAAAGACTGAGGCCAACTGCAGATATGAGAAGGCCCCAGATTGGCTGGAGAGAGCTGGACCCAGGTCTCCTGACATAAAACCACTGATCTCTTCTCCAGCTTCGACCAGAATCTGATTCAAGAAAGAAAAATAAAATGAACCCCTCTGTGTGCCTCCAATGGCTTATTTAGGAGAGGTGTAAACTAAACCAGAGAGGAACACTTAGGTATCAACTTAGAGACTTCCCCGAGAGCCTCTGTTGACCTCCCCAGCCTAACACCAAGAATACTGAGGATTTCATTACAAGTAGATAAAGAATTGTGAGTGTAAAAGCACGCTATCATCCTATCCCTTTCCAGACTTTTGAGTTAGTTTCTCCTTCCAGTAGCAAAGGCTTATTGACAATGGTGTACAAGGTGTCATCAAAAAATACAATAAATTTTTTTTTATGGGCCGGACAAGTGGCACAGTGGTTAAGCGCTGGCTTGGGAAGTCAGTGGCCGCGGTTCGGGTCCCACATATGAGGGCCAGTGACACTGCCCTCAAAAAAAAATACAGTAAATTTTTAAATTAAAAAAAAAGTATTACAGTAAAAGACAGATTACCATTAATCCACCTCAAAATACTCCCTCGCTTCAAACACACTTATCCCGTCACTCTTGCCACTTTCTGAAGCAATTCTGTAAGTCCTCTTTCATGAGTGTCCTCAGTTGTGCTGTTGTGGCCGCCTCCATGTCCTGAAACATTTTGACTTTGGGGAAGAGCCAGAAGTCACATGGTGCCAGATCCAGTGAATAAGGTGGGTGAGGACACACCGTAATCTTTTTATTTGACAGAAATTTTTGTACCAGAAGCAGTGTGTGACGTAGAGTGTTGTCATGATGGAGGATGACGTAAAGACATTCATGAAAGAGGACTTCCAGAACTGCTTCAGAAAGTGGCCAGAACGATGGGATAAGTGTGTTCAAAATGAGGGGGAGTATTTTGAGGGGGATTAATGGCAGTATGTCTTAAACTGTAATATTTTATTAAAAAATGTAAACATTCATTGTGTTTTGTGATCACACCACGTATGTCCTACATATAAGGCCCAATTACACTACTCATGAATGCTGCTTTTTCATTTTTGATTGTTCCTGTCACTTTATAGGCAGTGATAAAAAAAAGTAATTGTAGTTACAGAACAAATGTGAAAATAATGGCTTGCTAGAGCAGAAGTTTGGAGGTAGAGAGTAGAATAATGGAAGGGGTAGTAGTGTCGATTTCTTCGTCAGCCCTACAAGAGAGAGGGTATGTACATTTGAAGGGTATAGTTTAAATGTGTTCATTATAGTGACACTACGCTGAGGCAGTATAGCAGAACACCAGGTTTAAATAATTGCTTTGCCACCTTGAACATGGCCAGATTACTTAACTGTGCCTTGGTGTTCTCATCAAAAATGGGGCCAATAATAGTTATTATCTCACAGGGTTGTTCTGAGAGTAAAATCAGCTAATGAATGCAAAGTGCTCAGAAGAGTATCTGGCACGTAAAGGTCATTTCATGGGTTGTTTTTTTTTTTTTATGATGCATCTGCTGCTTAAGAAAGACAATGAAAGAACTAAAAATTACAATTTCAATTAGCAGAGATTAGGAAGAGGGAGGTGGTAGTTTGAGAAAGTTTATTTTCTCATCTTTTAACATGGAAGGTCACTAGCTACTGTTTAAAGTTGGCAAATCAAGATGTCAAGGTGGAGGGCCGGCCATGTGGCTCCGTTGGTTAAGAGCTCGCTCAAGACTGCGAGCTGAACTCTGAGCAACAGCAGTTCCATACCCAGCCTGAGCTGAGCTGCCAACAGGTGGCAGGATGGTCAGCTAAAAAAAAATATATCGAGGTGGAAACATTTTTATGTTATGTAGATGGTCCTCAAAATTAAAAATAGGTCTGTTAAACATGGTTATCACTGAGGAATAATGCTCGGGGAGCAGAGATTCTATTTTGAGTTTTTATTGCGATATATGTCCCATTTTGAGTTTTTATTGACATAAGTATGTATTTTATACTAACTTTATTGAGATGTCATTAATAAATGACAAACGTTCACATATTTAAAGTATACAATTTAGTAAGTTTTGATAGGGACACACTTGTGAAATTGTCATCACAAATAAGATGATAAACATATCCATCCCTCATCCCCCAAAAGAGCTGGGTTTAAGCTTTTTAGTCTAAATCGTCTACATTTAGGAATGTATGGGCTTCAGTTCTTTTTGAGCTACAGCATCACATAATTCAGAAAACCTTTTTTACTTCAAAGAGTATTTTCTTTTAATGATGATACAATGATGAAGTCTATAGCCTCCTATTCATTCGTGTGATCTTATCTATCCTAAGTAAAACCTATACAGCTAATAAGAACCTCTGGTGATTTTTGTGTTGTTTTTTTTCTCAATGATCTGTTTTCCATAGGCCATCCAGTTGGTTGGATGGTCAGATTTCAGACTTTGGAATGGGGAACAGACAATTCAAGTCTTCCTCGGACCATTACCACTATTCGCTTTTGAAAAGTACTACCGGTTCTCAGGGGTGTTTCCTCTGACTCAGGCTTCCTGAGTGCATATGCTGCATGCTAAAGTAGCATTCACAGGCAAGGAAGGAAGAATGTTGCTGCAATCAGTGTCTGCATTCAGTAAAGCTTGGCTTCCCCTTGCGGGGACAGCAGCCGAGGCCTGCCCTCCCCTCCCCTCCCCTCCCCTGCCCTTCCGGACCAGCCAGCTACCCTCTTCCCACCTGAAGCTGCCCTTCCCCAGACAGGGGGCCCTGGGGAGCCAGACAGGCATCCTTCTCTCAATGGGGTGTTCTCATCGAGGAGTCTAATTCTCAAGTCCCAAGTGCGAGTCGGAAACATAATTTCTGCAGAAACCCGGTTAAGCTTTGTTGTCAGCTAGGTTTTATGATACCATTAACGCTACAGCTGAGCTGTGTTCTGGGGCAAATGTGGGAGCTTTTGTGGCATTTTTGATTCTGTTTTGTTTTGATTCTGTGGGCTGGTTTGGGAGCAGCACCGCCTTTTTATATCATTGTTTCTATGGGGAAAATGCATTCAGTATTCCAAACAGACATACAAATGAACTTTTCAAACACTGCCTGTTCACAATGGCTTGTAATAGCACTTGACAGAAGGGGTTTGTGTTTAAAATAATGTCGCTTGTCTTAGCCTAAGGGTGATAAGTTTCTCCAAACCATAGACTCGCCTGAAAATGATAGGACAAATGTGTTAGGATTGATTTGCTATTGAATAAAACTTAGAGGGCAAATGTGTTACCATTGATCTGGTTGGTTTTATATAGAGAATTATGATGTTCCTTAGGGAATGGGCTGGTGAACTTAATGGCATCTTGCACAGGTCAGTAGTAACGTATTTGTGATGATGTTCTGTATTTTGACTAACAGGTTTTCAGGAAGCCTGATATAAGGGTAAGGATGTTTGGCTTTCAGCGGATGGGCCTCCTACTTGTGTGTCTCTGTGCTTTACGGAACACTTGGTCTATTTAGTGTTCTTTACCTTCTCAGTGGTTTTTATGAGTCACTCAGATCAATTTGCTCTGCTGTGTCATAGCTTTAAGTGTTCACTGGAAACGCTTTCTTTGTTACAGTGTTTGTATGTACAATAAAAGCCAATGTGTGTGAGGGCAGGATGCTAAAATTGTTAATTACAAGTGTGTAATACTGACTTTTGTTGTGTTTCATGAGTTCTGACCCAATGGATCTCTGTGGGAGGGGCTTATAAGACTAGGCCTACAGAGTCCCCTTCTAACGTTGGTCTCATTAATTCATGCTAAAGCATTTAAGCAGCCATAACAAAGCGGTCAGTCATTGTCCATCTTATCTAAGTAAGATTTTAAGTCCCCTTTGTGTCTGCATGCTGAATCCCAAAAACCGAAGCACTAACCCTGAAGAGAAGTTTAGCAAAATCAGTCCCATTTAGTATTTCTTAAACCCCGGATGCAGCTGCTGCATCTAGTGGGTTAGAGCTCATATTTTCCTCATGATTTTTCTTTCCTTTATTTCAGAGTATTCATAGAGCAAGACAAAGATTGGTAATGTGCATGCATTGAAGCCTGAGTATCAGACGTTGAAAATTAACCTATTTCCATTAAATGAAAACAATGTGGATTTTGGCAGAATAATTAGTGACTTCAGTTTAAAAGTTTTAATCTCATTGAAGGCAATTAAGTCGTGCAAAAATATGCAGGTTAAGTCAAATTCTTAGGAGTCTAGTCTAGTTGGTTTATCTTTGTTTAATCTTGTTTTCACCATGTTTTCTTCCACTCATGAGAATCATTTTCTTTGACTGAATCACATTGTTAAATATTAGTGTTTGGCTTTCCATTTGCATGGACTTTCAAACGCTGTGTGGGTTTTTTTGTTGTTTAGTCATTCATTATTCTGATTAAGAACATTTTATCAAAGAATGATTCCATTTTCTTTGTATTTAAAAAAATGGAAATTTCAAAAAACTGGCTTCATTTAAAAAAATTACCCCGTGTTGAGGGGTAGCAGCACCAACTGTGTACTGAATTTGGTCTGATAATACAGTAAAAAAACGTATTAAGTACCTCTTTTACTTGACTGACAAAATTGAAAGGTAGGGGAACAGTAAATTCTTTTAAAGCTTTGCTAATTCTTGACTGATTGCCTTTCAAAGAAATATAGTCATTGTATCCAAAGTTTCATGAAAGAAAATATATATCTATGCTAAATTTTAATACTTTTAGCCTTTCAGACTTGACACAACTTCTAAAAGGGGTTATAATCTTGTCATCTTCAGTATTTATATTCTTTACACCATCTAATGAATTAAAAGTCCAATTTTTAAAGTTTCAAAACCTGATTCTATGAAGAAATTAAGAACAGTATACCTTGAAAGGGACTGGGAAAAAAAATACATAAAGATATGTGACTTTCAGCTGTTTCTTTGAAGCATGTTGATACTATAATTAGAAATACTTCATATGATATTGATTAATAATTCAAATATTTAATTAGCAATGAGCAATAAGTACCAGATTATATGTATATATACACACATATATGTATGTATATGTATATATGTATATATGTGTGTATATGTATATACATGTGTATATGTATATCTCCAGCATGTGATATCTGCATGCGCATGTTTGTGGAAATTTTGGTAATACCTGTACAATATAATAATTCTTGAGAGCATATGAATACTTACTGTGTTTAAAATAAGCCTATGAACTGCCTTTGTATTTTGGCTTGATTTTGCCCTTCACCTGGTTTCTGTGGTGTGCTTTATTTGCTGTGAGTATATCATGTGCCTGTTATTTTGTTTCTTTGCTATATGGTGTAGTACGTATTGCTTGATTTTCAAAAGACAGTACATCCTTTGACATCCATGATGTTCGCTTTTCATTTTTCTACCCCAACACAAACACAGAATAGATACTCCATTTTAGGCTGAGGATGCTATAGCTGGCCTACACGTTATTCCCTTACCTCCAAGGGCTGAAATGTTGTGATTTGCAAAGCCGTGAAAGGTGTGTCAACTTTTACATGCTTACTGTTTCTTTAAAAAAGAAGTTCTGTCCTTTCACCTGTCTGTTTGCACGTGTTTCTCTCTCTCCTCTTTGCCTGGTCTTGTCCATGCACCTGGTGCTGTGCAGGAGATTCAGGAAGAACACAATGGCTACCCTTCTGAAGCCGAAGCTGATCAGGTGGCAAGTTCTACATGTTCATCTGTTTGTAGCTGCAGATTGTGTATTTAGCGGCCATTTCATACTAGATTTCTAGACGATAAGCAAATGCTTTTACCACTATCGTAGTGCCCTCCTGTCCAAGTTTGGTAGATTCCATTATGACATTATTTGCAAAAATTGGTTTATCCAACATTTTGTCAACCAGAAATTTGTTCATCTATACTTCTTGGTTTCCCCACATAGGGTTATTGATGAGTTAATGAGCATCAGTCACAAAAGGCTTCTGAAATGCTGTTACAAAGACTTAGACGGGACAGAGGCATATGCTAAGGGTGCGGACTTGGCTTTATTCAAATGTGCATGGTCTGTGCCAAGCGCAGGACTTGGCACTTTGTAAGTACTTGTGGAAGGAGTCCATGTAGTTAGTATTTATTGATCAGAAGAAAAACACTCATTTGAGTGCCCTTGAGTGCTTACTCTTCACTCAGTACCTCTAGATCCTCTAGCGTCTTTTAAAGCAACAGCCGCTTCCCCAAAGCTTATGGAGAAACTCAATATGTGAAAGTGGTAGATGTGCACTCCAGGGAAATGTGGCAAGTCCTCGTGCTCAGCTGTGCTTCTGCCCGGCCCACCCTGCTTGGGTGGCTCCAGAATCACCTTGATGCACCCGATTTGGAAACCACTGCTTTCAGCATGCAGCCATTAACTGCCCACCCAGCATGTTAGAATCAGGTGAGGAGAAAAGTGGCGGAGAGGCCAGGGACATTCCGTGGGCTCGAGTCCGTAGGGACAAATTCAGGGAGCTGGTGGGCCTTCTGCTGGACTTTCAGGGTTGCAGAAACAGGGTTTAGATGAGTTCATCAGAGGGAATTCCTCAACTGGGCAATACTTGGAGGCAGAGCAGCAAGAGGAATGCGTGTGTTCATGAGATCAAATTTCATTCATGAGACTATTCCCTTCTTTGATTATGTTGTCTGTACATGGGTTGGATAAATCAAGGGTCAAATCATGTCCTATGCAACTTTGTAGTTGCAGTCAAAGCTTAATGTAGCACAAGTGTGAGTCCCATTGCCTAACACCAGCTTTATAAAGGGAATCTACTGTACTCACAAAATGATGAGCCGTGAAAAACTGTTCTCTTCTTGAATTCCTATGCTAAAGCTAAATGTGTTTCCTGCACAAAATCACCCTTTTATGGGGAAATGTGAAGCAGTGGGATCATTTATTTGTTCTGTTCTGATCGTTGTTTTCTCATCAATTAGAAAGCATGTCCCAGATTTAATTATTATTAGTGAGAGGTTGGTCTCACAATGTCTCACAAACACAGTCATGCTTTATATAAATGCACAAGAATTTCAAGCCAAATTCAGTGTGGCTTTCAGAAGAGAAGAGAAACGTTTGATCTTCAACCTCTATCTTGAGAGCCTTGTACATTCTCAAAATGGTCCCATTACTGCTGACTCCCATCCGCAACATTTTGCCAGCTAGTCCTGGGTTGAGAACTTTTAAAGTGTTGGATGTGACTTGCTATAAGACTTACAGTGAGCCACATTCCCCCCCACCCTTTCCAGATACAGTTGATGAGAACAGCTTGCTTTAGTAAATAAATTTCAGAATAACCTATCCCCATTTATTTTTAAATATGAGTTAAGAAATTTAAGTCTATATACTATATGATAATATTTGGTCATTAAAATAAGCTTTAACAATGTAATATTTGAAGTACTATAAAACTTGGATATTGATTAAAAAAGCTTTCTCACACTGTAACTATATTATAAAGTTAGTCTTTAGTTCAGGTAGTAAATTAAAGAAAGCTGACTTTCAAATTAAGGCTTCTATTTAAATTTGTGATTTTTTTTTAGTGTTTCTAAAACTTGGCATTTAAAAGTATAAATATTGGTTTATGCTTTATTGTGTAAAATATATATTTCCAAATCAGGTGTGAGTATGAAAGTGAATGAACAAACACCTCTCCACATCCCCTTTAACAGTTTGCTATGTCCCTAAAATTTTTGGCTGAAAACAATTTCAAAAACCAATCTGGACTAACAATTCAAATGGAATAAAATTGTTGGGAGGTAACGATAAACCCTAATCTGTATTATTTTAATTGTCTATCTTGATAAGGAGGAAGACGGATTGCATCATATTGGGCCCTCCCTATAGAACAGCCATGCCCTGACCAACATTTAGCATTAAATTTGTTCTTTATAATTTGACTTTTTCCCTTTCTTTATTTTGAAAATTTTGATGAAATGACTATGTATATGTATAGTGTTTTTAAATCGACCCCAAGTTCCTTTAATAAAACAATGAAATGTTCTTATAACTATACAAAATAGTTGTTTTGAATTTTCAATAATTTCCATTAGAATTATAAAAGTTACCAGTTTTTTAATGTTTTGTATGCTGAAAATTTAGTATTGTCCAATCTGTTTTCCACTGAAGACTAGTGGCCTCCTGATGTTAACAGGTATTTTTGTGGAGAAAGCAGCCTGTGATCAAATAGGTATGGGAGATGCAGCATACTCTAGCGCCCTCTTGCTCATTTGGCGTACATTAACACACTAAACACGCACATAGAAAAAAAGTTTGTTTTCTTTGATCCTGCATTTCCCAAACTTAAAAAAGACCTATTCACATCTCTTGGGAATTTAATGCTCTGTGAAACACAGCTTTGGAATTTCTGGGGTTTTGAACACCTTATTCTTATTGGTAACACATTGTGTCAGATGCCAGGGAGAAAGTGACCACTTTTTTTGACAGCATCTCGGTGGGGTGGAGGGTGTCTTGGAATGGGCCCCGAGTTCAGGCTCTGGTCCCAAGCCTTTTAGTTCTAGAGAACCATTTTCTCAGCTCCCCTGAGATCCCTGGCGCTACGTGACCAAGCTCACGAGAGACTGGCTACTGGGCCACAGTGCCAATCTGGACATTTAGAACTGTGCGCGTGTACCCACATTTGTACCCAGGCACTTTATAATAGCCATCCATCCAAGACATCCTTTTCCTAGTATCATTGTAGCCAGGAAACCTAGTACCTTATTAGCAATTTGCTGGTGGGTGTGGAACCAGCACAGAGTGAACTGGCTCAGGAGTAGCCTAAGGAACACACTCTGCTCCAGTCGTGATTGAAATACTCTCATCTGCCAGATGAGGGCGCACTCTCGTGGCCTAGATGGGATACACGGGGAACGGGCGCACTCTAGTGGCCTAGATGGGATACACACTGACAAGCTGCTATGCTTTGTGCACACACATGGGGTAGCCAGGCTGTAGTACAAAATCCTAGGGCTTCCCTTGATAATATCACTGCCCTGAGACCCTTCCCTGTCAGCTTTAGTTAGACTTCGGGGTTTTCCATACTATCTCATAGGCTGGGCCATTTCTATAGCACCTAGATCTAATGTTGATCTTATTTGTATTAGTTTCATGCTCAGAAGGTAACGTTTTATTTTTATTTTTTTTACTTTATTTCCAAATTCTGGAGTCACCTTATAACAGCTTTCTGTGTAGTGATTATAGTATCTGTCATGTCAAGCCATTTATGTATTAATGCTTTCTAACTGTGAACTTTAAATATGTGTAATAACTTGCTAGAATATGCAGCATGGTGTCCTGTGATGCTGAGCTTTGAAACTGTCTTGTAAGGGGAGGGGGCATACATTTCGCACGCTTCTGTAGCTGTGTAGCGAGAGCACAGAACAGCACAATTCTTCCCAGGTATACAGACGGAAAGTGAGATTTACTCCTGCTTGTTTTGTCGCCAGGCTCTAAGGGATGGAAATAAGCTTGCACAGATGGAAGAAGCACCACTTTTCCCAGGAGAATCAATCAAGGCCATTGGTAAGTTCAGTGCGTACACTCTGCTTATAGAGACCCGTAAAATGACATGGCACTTTCCTTGTGAACACAGGTGATGTAGATGCTAAAGATCAGCCAGATCCATTTAATTAGGGGACAAGTGGACTACATCTATTCCTTCTTATTAATGTCCTTATGACCTTAAGAGATGGAAGACTTTAGAGCATCACTTTAAACTCCGAGTCAATATTAGTTGGCATTACCGACAGAAGAGGGGCCCAACTTGTCCTGATGAACTGAAGGCTGATCAGACATTCACTGTAATGTCAGTTCACTGCTTCGTTGGAATCCTTCACTGTAAGAAAAATGTATCAAGAAAGTAGAATTTTAGTGCAAGAAAAGGGCATGTGTTGCCATCCTGGATTGGAAGGGCAATGGCTCCCACATCACCCCAGGGTGGATTAGCTGCCATTTCAGCAGGTAGTCCACTGTGCCCTGGGTGGATGGGAGGGTGGCTGGCTGCGACCTTTTCAGCTCACAGTTGCTGCTTTGCTAGGCTGAGTGTTGCCTTCTTCCCTCATGGCTCCCTTCCAAGGATGTGTGTGCTCAGTTTCAGAGTACAGCCATCTTGTGTCAAGAACATTTGAGTGGCTGGACTCTCCTTCCAGGGGCTGCACACAGCTACCCCCACTGAATATCTTTGTCTGTGGCTCTGGACCCTACTTATCCTGTCCTTGGTTTGAATACTCTCTCTTTGGCTTCCGGCACTTCTCTTGCTGCTGTATCTCTGGGAGTTCTTCTAGCCCTGCCTCCATGCCGCTTTGGGAATGATCTGTTTAAAACGCAAAGCTAATTATGTCGTGCCTCTGCTTCTTCTGACAGCAAACTACACAGATTTAAAGTGAATGTGAAGAGTTTTGACACATTATACGCCTGGGAAACTATCATCACAGTCAAGATAACGAACATATCCATCATCTCGCAGAAATTTCCTTAGGCCCCTTTATAAACGCTCCCTTCTATGTCTTTTCCCCACCCCCAAGCACTGTGGACTAGATTATATTTTCTAGAGTTTCTAAAAATGTAATCATTGAGTATATTCTTTTTCTTGTCTAGCTTCTTCCACTCAGCATACCATATTTTGCTGTGTATAATGCGCTCCCATGTATAATGTGCACCCATGTTTTTGGCCCTAACTTTCAGGGGAAAAAATCTTTCATTTTAATTTTTTAATTCAAATTTTCATTCATTTACATTTAGGTACTTGTTTTTTTTATCATAAAGGAATTTTAGCATTTATTTTTTAACATATTACGGCACAAGCAATTTTATCTAACAAATAATTACAAAACACAAGAACAGATATAAGGTACAAGAAATTGTATGTACTGTCAACAAATTTATGATATTTATGTATCATAGAAGGCCAAGAACTCTTTGTCGTTGCAAGTTCGTCCTAAGTTCAACAAAACCAGTGATCCCATTGCAGGGTATTATTTTGCATACAGATATTGTTATTGATCTCTAGAGTTACACTTTTAACTCATAAGCATAACTAAAAGAATTAAAAACATTTATGCAGAGATGGAATTAGTACTACCCATGTATAATGCGCATCCTTATTTTTCCCTCACAAATTTGGGCAAAAAAGCGTTCATAATACACAGCAATATATGGTAATTATGTTGATATTCATCCCTGCTGTGGCTTGCGTCAATAGTCATTCCTTTTTATTGCTGAACAGTATCTCATTGTATGGATGCACCACAGTTCCTTATCTATTCATTTATTGATGGACATTTGGGTTGTTTATACCATTTAGCTATTAGAAATAATGGACATTCATGAACAAGTCTTCTCTGGCCTCGTGTGCCATCTTCCTCATGCCCTCTTTGATCCAGCCACACTAACCTCCAACAACTGGCTTCTCTCTCCTTCCTCCCTTCTGCCTCCACCTTCTCCTCTTCCTGCCCCCTGGTTTCCTGCTGAGCTAAGTTGATCCTTTTCTAAGCTCTTATCACATCCTGTCCACATGGTTTGGATAGCGTTTATCAGACTATAGTACAATGCTGATTTTCTGTGTAGTGTCGCGCACAGGTCATGGGCTGCTTGTGGATGGGAACTGTGTCTAGTCATAACTAGAACCCCAATTATAGAAGCCACTCATACATAATGACTTCTAGAAAAATTTAATGGAAGTGTTTGGCCGGATAACTAACATCTTTAGTACCTTTGATTGTTCCCCTTGGATCCCTGTGTAGCTATGTGCATTCCAATGCAATGACACTTTGGGAAGATCATCAAGATGCGGTATCTTTGTGACAGGCATGAGGTTCTTACCACTCAGGAGCCCAGTATGTCATTGATATTATATTACATATGCCGATACTGATATTCACAAGAAGAAAAGAAAAATTGGTATGGAAGGTGATAAGGAAATTGAAGCAGTCTTTTTCCCCTCCATTGATGTGGTTCTAGTTTTTGTCATCTGTAAAAAAATTGCCTTTGGCGGTGTATTAGGGGGCGGTTTTTAGCTTTAGTTAGTTTTCATTAGCAGTAATTTATTAAATGGTAGCCCGGGGTCTTCAGAGTTTAATTAATATGTTAGTGATATGATTAATTTATCACTCAGGGAAAAAGTTAACCACCTGGAACAAAATGACAAAATGTAGCTGATTTTGAGGTCCTTTACTTAAAACCTTGTGAAGTAGCAAATTAGAATTTTGCTTTTAAAAATGGAATTTTATTAGAAGAGTGTCCATCTATGTCTTTATTTAAAGTAATAACATATTTAAAATTCCTAGAAACCTGGAATGGCAAATATTACACACACACACACACACACACACACACACACACACACATACACAGGGTGCCAAAAAAAGTATACACATTTTAAAAAAGGAAAACTGTATTAAAATTATAATATATACCGATAACAAAAGATGAATACAAGTCATGTTTGACTTCTGCAATTACAAGAGGTGGTCAGAGTGGTTCCCATCAGCGTCCAGACACTTCTGATGATGGCGAACTACTGCTTGGGCAACGTTGACAAATGTGTCCACTTGTATATATTTTTTGGCACCCCTTTCAAATATATATATGACTTGTATTCATCTTTTGTTATAAGTATATATTGAATATTATAATTTTAATACAGTTTTTTCGTTTCTTAAAATGTGTATACAGGGCCGGCCAAGTGGTGCAGTGGTTAAGGGCCGACTTGGGACGCCAGCAGCCTGGGTTCGGATTCCACATATGAGGGCCAGTGACACTGCCCTCTAAAAAAAAAAAAAAAGTGTATACATTTTTTTTTTGGTATCCTCTGTATATATATATAATATATTGGGAAACTTGTGTTAAGATTTATTGAAGCACAAGCCTATGGCAGCAGTTGCTACTTTTAGTTTTTTCTTTCAGTGAAAGATGTCATGTATATCTGCCCATTTATGGGAGCTGTGAGTGGAACGCTGACGGTGACAGACTTTAAGATGTACTTCAAAAATGTAGAGAGGGTGAGTTTTTAAAAGTGTGTGTTATTTTAAAAAACACTTCAGAAGCAAATGACCACTAAAGAAGAAAGTAAGACGTCACCTGAAATGTCATCACCCTGAGAGAACCAGAGGGTGAGTCGTACGATGTGCACATTTGCAAACAGATTTTGTATCTTGAAAAAAAATGGCCATTAAAGTAGCACTTATACTGGGAGCGGAAGTTTAATTGTAGTCTCAACATCTTCAGAAAGCCTGTTATGAGTCAGGCTTCAGTGTCTTAGCTGGGACAAAGAGGAAATGCAAAGTAAACAAATGTGTTTTAAGCCTGTGAAGACTTAAAATATGAAAACTCTTGTTGACTGACACTAATAGGCATTCATCTTAATTTGTAAACTCAGGACCCACACTTCATCCTTGATGTTCCCCTGGGAGTGATCAGCAGAGTTGAGAAGATTGGGGTGCAGAGCCACGGGGACAATTCTTGTGGTATAGAGATCGTGTGCAAGGTATGGCAGCAACACCATTCAAATGGAAGTGTCAGCCTGCTGGGAACTCTCTCGGAAGCATTTTTCCTGCTCTTTGAACAGTCAGACGAATGTGTGTTGTTAGTGACTCAGATGTTTTCAGGACAGAGACCTCTTCAAATCTTATATCCACCAATTCATAGCTTTATGTAAGCAATGGAAGTAAACCTCTTCTGTTGAAGTACTCTAATTAGCATAGACCTATAACCTACATGCTGACATTCTTTGTTGGAAAGCAGAGATCCATTTTTTTTTCCAGTTTGTTGTTTTAAGACTAATCTTCCAACAGTGGATGGTCGAAGACTTCCTCAAGGGACAATAATACAGTGACCCTTGAACAATGTGGGGCTTAGGGGCATCCCCCAACCGCCTGCACAGTTGAAAATCTACGTATGACTTTGTTTAAAACTATATTCATCTTTTTAGTTTACTCTTTTCAGTTATAATTGATATTCAATATTATTTTATATTAGTTTCAATTGAACTTCATAGTGGTTAGACAAATAATTTACAAAGTGATCCCCCAATTATTCTCGTCCCCACCTGGCACTATACATAGTTATTACCATATTATTGACTCTATTCCCTATGCTGTACTTTACGTCCCTGTGACTATTTCATAACTACCAACTTGTGCTTTTTGATCCCTTCACCCCACGTATAACTTTTGACTCCCCCGAAACTAAACTACTGATAGCCTCCTGTTGACCAGAAACCTTACTGGTAACTGTTGATGAACACCTGTTTTGTATGTTGTATGTATTATATACTGTAACCTTATGATAAGGTAAGCTTACAGAGAGAAAAGGTTATTAAGAAAATCATAAGGAAGTGAAAATACATTTATAGTATTCATTGAAAACAAATCTGTGTATAAGGTGGACCCACACAGTTCAAACCCATGTTGTACAAGGGTCAATTGTATCTGTAAATTCTGTGCTTAAAAACACAGTTAAGTTTCTTAGCTGTGTTGGAATTTTCAGCTGAGCCGTGCTCATTTTTGGTTTTGGACCCTTCCTCCAACAGGTGAAGTAGAAATGTCTGTGACAACTTTAGTGGTAACTACTCAAGAAACACTTTCACTGATGTTTTTATTGGAAATAGTTTATCAACAACCCTACCTAAAGTACTGAGAAGGAGGTCCTGCCTGCAGAATCCTCGGGCTTCCTTCCAAACCTGGGGTTCGGATTCCGGCCCATCTGCTTGCTTTGGTCACATCTCCTGAGGACAGCTCCCTGTGGCTGGTCCTAGATTACAGTTGAATCCCCCCTTTTCAGAGAAGCCTTTACTCTTCCTGGTGACAAACCTCTGGCTCACTAGGCTTGCTTTGGGCACTACACGGCCGTGCTCGCCTTTGGTAAGGCGCATGTGTCCTCAACCAGGGTTCCACATTTGGGACCATGTGAAGCAGCTGCAGAACTTCAGCTGGCGGGGTGACTTAGTTCTGCAATTCTGAAACATGGCATCTCCCTAGTCAGAGCTCTTCACAGCTTCCCACGGTCCTTAATCTACAGGGAAAACTTATCAAGACCCCATGGGTCTGAGTGTGACTTACTTTCTTCTGCAGCTTCATCTCTAGCCACCCGCACCTCATTCCTGCCATCCCAGTTCCTTTAGTTGCTCACACTCGCATCCCCCCCCACACACACTGTCTGGGGTCTTCACACTTGCTCTTTCCCTTGCTCACAATGATTTTCTCTCCCCAGCAATCTAAATAGCAAATCAGCTCAGTCAGCTACCATGGTGTAAGCGTGTAGCCAGTGTAACTTGGAGGGAGGGCGCACCAGGAAGTTATGTCACAAGGCAGGTGTCCTGTGGCTGTTTTACTAAGATATTTTTAGGGCTAGGGTGAGCATTTCTAATTAGGTCCTTTAAAATTTTTTTCAGCCTAGCATTACTAGGGCAGTGCTCCAAGTCTTCTCCGCTCATGCCTGAGAGCCTTGCAAGGTGTGGGGTTTGTTTTTTGAAACAGGCGATATATAATTTAAAAGGTACAAAAACTGTGTGTAGGGAAAAGTAAGTAGACCCTGTTGTACTTCCTGCAAGCACCCACTGTTACCAGTTCCCACAGATGCCCTATGCATGTAAGATGTATAGTCTTTGCAAATATTTTATTGATTTCTTTGTAGCATGGTGTTTGCCTCATAGGTACTCGTACACATTGAATAAATGAGTTCTGCCAATTGTTTAACAGGATATGAGGAACTTGCGACTTGCTTATAAACAGGAAGAACAGAGTAAACTGGGGATATTTGAAAACCTCAACAAACATGCATTTCCTCTTTCCAATGGGCAGGTAGGTACACCAAAATAAACCTTTCTTTGCATGCCTTTGTGGGGGTCCAAAAATTCCATGTTTAATTCTTTCTTTCTCCAGTGGTTTCCTTTCTCTTGTATCTCTGTTGGGAACTAATATTAAAATATTTAAAATTTGTCAATTTTGTGTAATGATTAAGAAAACTGCCAACTTGTTGCTTTAAAATTTACAGATTTAAAATAGAAATCTTACTACATTGAGTTCATAACTGAATGCAAAGCTTTACTATTGTATATATGACATAGCAAGGAAATACTGACCTATGTATTTTGTGATTTTTGTATCCAGATGCTCTTTGCATACAACTATAAAGAAAAATTTCCAATTAATGGATGGAAAGTTTATGATCCAGTAGCTGAATATAAGAGACAGGTAAAGTATGTTGCTGATCAAACTGAAAATAATAGGTTGAACGTCTTTTTTATTTTCTAAAAGGTTTGAAAGATGTGGAGAAGAAACCTTTGGAAACAAGTTGTATGTAGGTATAGCCAGGCTTGTAGGTTCTGATGCCCCGTACTCCCTATGCCAAACCTTTGACTATGCCACTGCCTGATTGTCCATTTTGCAGAGACAAGTGGAGAACAAGAACTAGGGTTTAAAAAGCAAACTGACTGACCAGATGGTTTTTATTAGCTATTGTGGTAATGAGTTGATGAGTAAGGATCAAAGCCAATGGCTTAAATTATAGTTTAAGTATATGACATGACTACACCAGTCTGTTATGGTGTTTCTCTACCAGAAGCTCCAGTGTGTTATCAGTGTCAAGATACTCCCGTAAAATTATTTTCATGACATTTCATCTCTGTCTCTGCCTCGTGTTTGGTATGGTGATTTACATTACTTATTTTAGACATTTGTAAGAAGTTTCTGTATCTCTAAAGAGCTTTCATGAGTATTTTGAAAAACAGCACTATGCTTATTCATTATAGAAAACATGAAAAAAATGTATAGGACTGGGATTCTAGTATATAATTTTCTTTTTTAGTATGTTGGGAAATTCTTATGCTTCGTTAGATTTTCTTGAATGGGTAGGAAATGGGTTATAGAAGGTAAATATGTCTTTAAACTTTGAACTTGCACTGAACAAATTATAGACGGATGTTAGTAGAATATAAGAAATGGATGTGGCTCATGCTTAGTACTTTTTGAAAGTGTAAAAGTATGCTTCCCACCCCCCTTCTTTCTTCTCCAACACTCTGCAGGGCTTGCCAAATGAGAGTTGGAAAATATCCAAAGTCAACAGTAATTATGAGCTCTGTGACACCTACCCTGCCATCATTGTTGTGCCAACTAGTGTAAAAGACGATGACCTTTCAAAAGTGGCAGCCTTTCGAGCAAAAGGCAGAATTCCTGTAAGTAACAAGCACTGTCATTTAGGTAGAAATGTCCACCGTAGTAGATCTACTATGGAAAGAAGACAGAAAAAAACCCAGTGAACAAAGTGGAAAGTTAAGAAAATAAGCCCCAAACCTGACCACATATATCATTGTTAAGATACAAAGCTGTTTTTAAATTAGGAGAGAAAATAAAACTAGTCAATCAAATAGGAATGGGGTTCCACTGTTAGTAATCTTTTGACTGACTTTCTGTTTTTTTGAGAATCAGAGAAATATAGAGGTAGAAGGGAATTTTTTAGAGCTCATCTACTCAGACTTCCTTCAACCTGACCCAAACATTGAGTCCCATAAGCCACTATTAGGCTATGATTGGCCTGACCCCTCATTTTGGAGGCAAATATGCAGATGAAGCTGTGCTTGAGAAGAAAACTTGTTGTTCCTACATGGTAATTAGAATATATATTGTTTTTGGAACTGAACTCATATCTGTTGCTTATGAACACTAGGTGTTGTCATGGATTCATCCAGAAAGTCAGGCAACGATCACTCGCTGCAGCCAGCCACTTGTGGGTCCCAATGATAAACGCTGCAAAGAAGATGAAAAGTACTTGCAGACAATAATGGATGCTAATGCACAGTCTCACAAACTTATCATCTTTGATGCCCGGCAAAACAGTGTGGCCGATACCAACAAGGTACATTCTCGATGACACTGCAGAACCAGTGGGTCTTGTCTTATGCAATGTCTGTAAATCATTATGCAGTTCAAATAGCCCGTCCACCGGGAAGGTGGACTCTTTCTGAGTAGCCCATAGTTATCCCTCCCTGGGAGATCGCCTGTGGGTGTCTCATGTGGGTTGGAATCTTGTCTTTCTCATTGTTCCTCCACAGTCCTATCTGCTGAATTAATTAAGCAACGAGCCAGAAAGAGAATTATCACCTAAAGAATCAAGTAAGCATTCTAATGTAATGATCGTGAGGCCCTTGGAAGTCCCTTTAACCTGTGAAATATGGTGATTGCTTGATTAATTCATATCTGGTCTGAGGCTGTTAGAATGGATTCAACCATGGGAAGGCAGACAACTATACAGTCTCCATGAATTGCATGGAGCAGTGGCATCTGCAGACCACCCCATTTGATCCCCACTAGCTGAAGGGAACAGGATCCTTCGTACCTAGTGACAGCTAGGTCATCTAGCCTCCAGAATCCGCTAGCCAAATAGGAAAGGCTCTGAACTGAGTCATTTCTATTTCCCATGAATGACTTTCCAGCAGTGTGTTACTTACAGGCTGGCATTTAGTAGTTAGAGGGCTTGGCCCTCTCGCAAATCATTTCAGGTAGCAGGAAGGTGGTGACAGCCCTTACCATCTCATGCCTACTTGTGAAATGCCATCTGGGTAACAAACAAGTACTGAACACCTACTAGGGGAAATACCACAATAGACAAGGTGAGGTACTATAATATATACAGGTGTCAGCTCAATGTGCTGAGCGAGCCAGGAGAGGGACTGGCCAGCCCTGCTTGTGCAGCTAGGTACGGCTTTACGAAGGAGACACCATTCAAGCTGGATTTGGGTGGTTACCAGGAAGAGACAGGCAGGACATTCTAGAGAGCAGGAGCATGTCATTCACAACAGTGACAAGAGGAAGGTGTCTGAGGGTGTGGTCAGCCCCCACCATGTCCTCCTCAGCTTGCGGGGGGGGTCTTTGTTTCTCTGGGCAGCTTTCACCTCTTCTTTCCTCAGTGATTATTCCATCAACCACAATCTCCAAAAAGCTACCCTCCTACGTCCCCCATCTCACTCTCAAGAGAAGCCATCACCTTCTATTTCAAGGGGCAAACAAGCCATCAGAAACGCCATTTTTCCCTCAGGACTTGAGCACTTGCTGTGGGCCTGGCACTTGCAAGGCATTGGGGACAGGAACATATCAAACAAGCAGTCGCACAGGCTGCCACGTGGTCACACTCTGGGGCATGGGGGAACATAAAGCCTGCTTTGAGAGCATAGAAGGAACCTCATTATTTGCTACATGCCCCCCGGGCAGTTACTTCATCTCTAGACCATGATGGCCTGGTCTCTAAAACAGCAATGCCAGTACTCCTACTTCCTGGAGTGGATGCGTGATGACTGGGGAGGACCTAGGACAATGCCCTCCCTGAGAAAGCACTCGGTTCAAGTTAGCTGTCATTGTTACCGACCTCACAGTGGAACGCTCCATTCTCTTGACTTTCATGACATTCCCCCCCGCTCCCGCCACCCCTGTCCACCCCGCAGGATGTCTCTCTCCGTCTACTTCACTGGTTCCTCTTCCTCTTCCCAACCCACAAATGGCAGTGCTCCTCAAACTCAATCATGGGTCCTCTTTACTACTTTGTGCACAATCTCCCTGGGCCATCTCCTCCAATGCCATGAGTTTAAACACTCTCTGTATGTTGAGTTTGACACCTAAGTTTCTATCCCACCCTGATCCTTCCTGAGGTTAAGACAGAATTTCCATCCTGTTGACATCTCCACTTGGCTATCTCCCAGGTAACAACCTCAGGGTATCCAAACTGGCCTGAGAGGTAGGGTGGAAAGAGCCCTTGGTTTGGCAATCAATTGCTTCTGGGTTTTCCTCCAGATTCTGCCACTCAGTGCTGCGTAGAACCCTGAGCCAGTTACCTCAGCTCTCCATAAACCTCAGGTTCCTCTTCTGTAAAATGGGAGATAACAGTGTCTCATGTAGAGAGCTGTGTAGGGCCGGCCGAGTGGCGTGGTGGTTAAGTGCTGGCTTGGGAAGCCAGTGGCCCCGGTTCGGGTCCCACATATGAGGGCCAGTGACACTGCCCTCAAAAAAAAAAGAAGTTGTAGAGAGCTGTGTAAGGATCAAAATTAAGTGAAAAGAATGTACATAATGGACTCAGCATGGTACTGGGTGCATCCTCAGAACTCAGTACCTGATGCTGATGAGCTTGCCCCCAGGTTTCTGGCCTGAGGGGTGAATGGTGGTGTCGGTTACTGAGATGGGGAAGACAGGGAGAGGAGCAGGACAGGGAGAAAGAGGCGCAGTGTATGAGTTTCCTGAGGCAGCTGTACAAATCACCACACACTGGATGCCTTAACACAACACAGATTTATTCTGTCACATCTCTGGAGGCCAGGAGTCTGAAACCTGGCAGGGCTGTGCTCCCTCCAAGGGCTTCAGGGGAGAGTTGTCCCTTGCCTCTTGCAGATGCTGGCGGCTGCTCTGTGCATGTAGCTGCGGCACTGCAGTCTCTGCTTGTGTTCACAATGCCTTCTCCCCTCTGTGTCTCTGTGTCCTCTCCTCCTCTCATCTAAGGATACTTGTGATAGCATTTAAGGCCCACCCAAGATAATCGATCCAGGATTAATCTCTTCATTGCAAGAGCTTTAACAGAAGCACATCTGCGGAAGACCCTTTTCCCAAAACAGGTCATGTTCACAGTGGCCCAGGATGTGATGTGGCTATCTGGGGGGAAGGCGGGGGGGGGCATGTTTTTGCCTATCATGGGGAGTTGTCCTTAATTCGTCAGTGCCCCTTGCTCCACACATCTGGTGCATCATTAACCCTTGTCAGTCTTTTTTGTCCCTGCTTGCTTTTTGTCAGCACTGTAGTACTATCCCGAAGAAGTCAAATGCATGAGAAAAGCTGTATTCACAGAGGCGATCTTGGGCAGTTCACTGTGATGTATGCAGTGCAGAAGTGACATGCAACTTGCACGTCCGGAATGACTTTACCTGTAGCGGTGTATGTGTCTAGGAATCGCAGAAAGACATTAATCTGTCCAAGTCCCCATTAGCTCTTCTATATAATATCATGTCATCTGCAAGTAGAGATAGTTTTACTTCTTCCTTTCCAATATGGATGCTTTTTATGTCTTCTTGTCTAATTCCCCGGCAAGAACCTCTAGTACAATGTTGAATAGAAGTGGTGAAAATGGGCATCCTTGTCTTGTTTCTGATCTTAGGTTGAAAGCACTCAGCTTTTCACCATTCAATACATTAGCTGTGGGTTTTTCATACATGCCCTTTACAGGTTAAGGAAATTCTCTTCTATTATTAGTTGGCTGAGTGATTTTTATCATGAAAGGGTATTGGACTTCCAAAGGCCTTTTCTATATCACTTCAGATGATTATATGTTTTTTTTTCCTTCTTCATTCTGTTAATGTGATGTATTACACTGGCTGATTTTTGTATGTTGACCTTTGTAGTGGGTTGAATAGTGTTCCCCCAAAATCCATGTCCATATGGAACCTCAGAATGTGATCTTATTCAGAAATAGGATCTTTGCAGATGTAATTAGTTAAGAGGAGGTCATACTGGATTAGGGCAGGCCCATAATCCAATGACTGATGTCCTTGTAAGAAGTCCATGTAGAGACACAGGCGTACATAGAGGGAAGATGGCCATGTGACGATGGAGGCAGAGATTGCAGTGATGCAGCTACATGCCAGGCAGTGCCAAGGATTCCCAGAATCCACCAGAAGCCATGAATGAGGCATGAACAAGTTCTCCCTCAGAGCCTCCAGAAGGAACTAACCCTGCCAACACCCTGATCTTAGACTTCTAGCCTCCAGAACTGTGAGGGACTACATCTATGTTGTTCTAAGCCCCCTACTTTTTGGTACTTTGTTACTGTAGCTCTAGGAAACTCATAGAATCCTCTACATTACTGGGATAAATCCCACTTTGTCATGGTTTATAATCTCCTTAATATGCTGCTGGATTCAGTTGGCTAGTATTTTGTTGAGGCTCCCTTTAATCTAGTCTCCACATCATGGCCAGAGTGATCTAAACATAAAGCTCTGTGCATGCCCTCAGCGCCCTGAAGCCCTCACATATAATTCCTGAGCAGAGCCCCGAAAGCCCGCTGCCCACTGGCCCTTTCCTCCCTGTCGCGTTGCAGTTCTCAGATCCATGTCTCAGCTGAGGGAGGCTCCCTTCAGTTCCTTAAGCACGTCTCATTGTCACCACCGAGCCTGTGCCCCCATAGCTAAGCATTTCCGCATCCTTCAGATGACACTCCAAACGTCATTTCCGCAGGGAGGTATTTCCAGATGAGCAGAGGCCTTCGTGTGCTGCGGCACTCTGCACTTTCTTTTGGATAACCCTCAGCACACTTCTGATTCCTCATTCAGCCCGTGCCTTGTCACTCAGCCTTCGGCTCCATGATAGCAGGGACTGGAAGGATCTTGAGTACACTTGGGTCCCCAGACCTGGGCCAGCACATAATAGCTGCTGCATAGACCGTGGAAGGAAGGTCTGGCTGGCTGGCTGGCACGTCATCTCTCAATGGGTAGCTGCCATTTAGGGGACCTCATGGCGGGTGGCTTTGTATATTAATTCAAAAGTCTAGGGCCAACCAAGTGGCTCAGTTGGTTAAGAGCTCGCTCAAGAGTGCGAGCTGAGCTCTGAGCAACAGCAGTTCGATGCCCAGCCCGAGCTGAGCTGCCGCTGAGCTGCCAACAGGTGGCAGGATGGCTCAGCTAAAAAAATAAAAAAATTAAAAGTCTAGACTCCATTATGGAGGCAGTGTGACAGCACCAAAGGTGTCTAAGTCGCATTTCTTTTTCGGAAAGTCAACGTGGAGGGAAGGAATTTAGTTTTAACCTGTTGCATTTGAGGAGCCTGTGTGGGGAAGATAAAGCTAGAGCTCAGAAAGTGGTCAGGTTGAGTTTGAGATTGGGACCCAGTGGCCTGTTGGGTGATGGTTGCGGCCTATGTGTGTGTGGAGAGGGAATCTCCTTAATATGGAAGGACTAAGTCTTGTGAGCAGGGGCCAAGCAGCAAACCCTCATGTCGTCCGTCCATGGTGGGCAAGAGAGGAACTCGCTGTGAAGGAGGGAAGGGAGTGGTCCAAGTATTGGGAGGAGACCCCAAAGAGGGAGGATGGGGTCCTGGATGCCCGAAGAGAAGGAGTGCCCAGGGGAAAGGAGGGGTTGTCTTAGCTCCAGCTGCTGTAACAAAATACGACAGGCCATGTGGCTTATAAACAACAAACATTAATTTCTCACAGTTCTAGAAGCTGCAAGTCCAAGGTCAGGGTCAGCAAATCCAGTGTCTGGAGAAGGCCTGCTTCCTGGCTTGTAGACAGCCACCTTCTTGCTGTGTCTTCACACAGCTGAGAGCAGAAAGAGGCAAGCTTTCTGGTGTCTCGTCTTATCAGGGCACTAATCCCGTCGGAGGGCCCCACCCTCATGACCTCATCCCCTCCTTAAAGGCCCCACCTCCTAATACCATCACCTTGGGATTAGGATTTCAATATTTGCATTTTGCGGGGACAGATTCGTGTTGTCCATGACGAGCAGTGTGTGGGTTTCAGAGTCTGGGGGTGTGGGAATCCTGCCCTGCCACTTTGTGCCTTTGGCCCTTGGGAGTGGTCACCGCTTTGGAGGCTTCAGTTTTCTCACCTGGGAGCCCTCCCTCCTGCCGAGGATTGGCATGCTGATGGGCAGGGAGTGTGGCAGGCCGGCAGCGAGCCCTGAACAGCTGGTTTGAAATCGAGGAAACCTGAGTCCATCCTTCAGATGGCTGCTGGTAATTGGTTTCCAGGCAACAGATTGTCCTTAAATACATTCTCCTGGTTAAAACCAAGGCTTAGCATGGGCTTCCTCCTGTGCTGCCGAGCCCGATATACATGGGGCCCCGCACAGCCCCTGTCTGAGCCTCCTCCTGCCTCCATGCTCCGTCCAGCAGGGCCTGGGGCCCATTCCTCTGCTAGCTCCCGCCTTCCGACATGGTAGGTAGGTGCACTCATGAGGTAATAATATGACGGCGCTGGAATATCTTTGGGGGTGGCGAGAAGGCACCAAGCTTTGCATGGACGAGCTTTAATTAAGAAAATTTATTTTAATTTTATTAATTGAATCAGCAGTTAATCCCCACAGTGACCCTTTCGAGTTTTGACAAGTGAGAACGCTGAAGTGGCATTTGGGTGGCAGAGCTGGGATTTCCAACCCACTCTCCGTGTCACCCAGGCCTGTGCCTTTAAGCACGATATTCTGCTGTTCCGACCTTAGTCAGCAGTGTCTTCAGTGGGTGCTTCGGTGTATTTTCTTTAAGAAAACTATAATTACTCCATGGAGGCAGGACCGTGCTCTGAACTGCTTTGTCCATAGTTGGTGTTCCAAAGTACGTTCTTGAAGCTAGGTTGTCTCAAATAATTCTGTGGCATAACTTGGAATATAAGCTTGTATCCACATATACAAAGTTCTGTTGTCTCCCTGTCCGTCATGTTTGCCACTGGCGGACTTTATCAGAAACCGAGCAGCTGCACCTACATCCAGCTAAAGGGACTTTCAGCCGCATGCAGGCTCTGGTCTTCCCCAGAACTGCTTTCCTTCGGAATTCTCAGATGCAAACTGCCCTCTCAGGCCTTAGCCTCTTCTGCAGGTCGCTCCACAGCTTATCCTCAGTGCATGACCCCCCAAAGCCCTGGCCCCTCTCAGCCCCGCCTGTATTCACGTGCTGCTGCCCAGCCTGCCCTCCTTAGGCTGCCTCTCCGTTGTTCTCCGGCTAGCACCTTGGCTCATTAGCCCTTCGGCACCCTTGCCTGGCCCAGTTCACTCCTGCCTGCCTTTCTCGTGCCCAGAACCTGGGCCGCTGCGTGTCCCGGGAAGACAAAAGGCGCACGTGGTGCAGCTTGGCGTCACCCCAGATTCATGCTCTCCAGACTCAATTCAGCCTCCTCCTGTCTCCCCAGGGGCCGTTTTAGCCCCTCACTGACTCTTTTCCTTTTTTAAATTTTTTTAAATTAAAGTTTATTTGGGTAACAATGGTTAGTAAAGTTACACAGGTTTCAGGTGTACAATTCTATAATCCATCATCTCTATATCACACTGTGTGCTCACCACCCAGAGTCAGTTCTCCTTCCAACACCATATATTTGATCCCCTTTACCCTCATCTACCACCCCTCCCCCATTACCCTCTGGTCACCACTAAACTATTGTCTGTGTCTATGAGTTTTTGTTTCTTCATTTGTCTTGTTTGTCATTTTCAGCTTTATATCCCACATATCAGTAAAGTCATATGGTTCTCCACTTATCCTGTCTAATGTATGACCCTGTTCCACTCCCTTCATCTTCAATAGCTAACATTGCTTCCTTCACAGAGAAGAAACCAACCCTCAGACAGGAACTCCCTCTGCTCTTGCCACCACGCCTGGGAACGGCTTGTATTGCTGTCCATGGAAGCCTCCTGCCTCCTGTTAAGGTGGAAGGAGTGGCCTCCTGCCTGTGTCCTGCCTCCAACGCCCACCTCCCCTGCCTGCTCAAGCCATCCCTGTTCCCTTTCCGGGGTCCTTGGCCTTTCTCCTCCACTGCCTCCTTCCCATGAAGTTTTCCCCATCTATACAAATAAACCCTCCCTGGAATCGTTGTCACTGTCCCCTTCCAGCTGGCACCTTCCCCTGCCCTCTGGAGGAGCTGTCTCCTTGGTACCCCTTAGGGCTCACTGCCACTCTCTCACCCCTTAAGTGACCTCGTCAGACTGTCCTTGGTAAAGTCCCCAAGTACATTCTAGACACAAAATCCGAGGTATGTTTTTCAGTTCTTCTTTTCCTTGATCTCACGAGCTTTTGACATAGTTGAGTGCTTTCTCCGTTTCAAAATACTCCTTTTCCTTTCTTTTTTTTTTTTCTTCCAATCTCTGGCTACTTTCCTCAGTCATTTTTGCTTTATAGCCCTGACATGCTGGCCATTTGAACCATTCCAAAGTTTACAATTCAGTGACTTCCAGTATTTTCACAATGTTGTGCAGCCATCACCACTGTCTAATTCCAGAATGCTTTCATAGCCTCGAGTGGAAACTCTGTGCCCGTTGGCAGTCACTGCCCATTCTTTCCTCCCCTAGCCCCTGGCAACCACTAATTTACTTTCTCTCTGTATAGATTTCCTTGTTTTGGATATTGTATATAAGTGGGATCATACAATACGTGGCCTTCTCACTTAGCATAATGTTTTCAAGATTAATCCATGTTGTAGCGTGGAACAACTGCTTCATTCTTTTGTGTGGCTGAAAAATATTCCGTTATGCGGTTAGACCACAATTTATTTATCTAGTCATCTTTTGATGGCCATTGGGTTGTTTCCGCCTTTGGACTATTGTGAATAGTGCTGATGTGATCATTCATGTACAAGTTTCTGTTTGAATACCTGTTTTCAATCCTGTGGGACTAGAATCATGTCATATGGTGATTCTATATTTAACTTTTTGAAGAACCACCGAATTTTTTTCCACAGACTGCACACTTTTAATTCCCACCAGCAATGTATTTGGGTTTTAGTTTCTACATTCTCATCACAGATGTGTTTTGAATGTTGATCTCTACAAAATATAAGCTAATTATAGACCAGATTTTGTTGAGATTACCAAGGGGTGAACCATATCCCCCTGCTTTGTTACATTTGCATTTTATTTTGCTTAAGTCTTATTGTTAGGGATTTACAAACTATTTTATTATACAGAAATTTTGTGGTAGTATAATTTTTTCTACTCATAAATGGCACTAACAGACAAAACTTTTTCAACTTAATTTGCCTTGAATAAGACCCATTCCTTAATGGTTTAAAATCTGATGATGGGTGAAGGAGGATTGTTATGGGTGCATTGTGCCTCCATTTAAAAAGTATATTGGGGCTGGCTGAGTGGCTCAGTTGCTTAAGAGTTTGCTTAAGAGCAAGAGCTCTGAGTAGCAGGGTCGCTGGTTCGATTCCCACATGGGTCAGTGAGCTGTGCCCTGAGCTGAGCTGCTGCTGAGCTGCCAACAGGTGGCAGATGGCTCAGCTGGTGAGAGCATGTGCTCCTAATGACAAGATTGCCTGTTTGATAGTGGGCTATGCCCATCCACGGCTGGGACTGAACTCCTTGAGCTGAGCTGCTGTCCGGATGGCTCAGTAGATAGAGGGTGCGCTCTTAACAGCAAGGTTGCCAGTTCGACTCCCACATGAAAATAAATAAATAAATGAATAAATAAATAGGTAAAAACTATATTGAAATCTTAACCTGAGTACCTGTGAATGTGGCCTTATTTTGAAATAGGGTCTTTGCAAATGTAATCAAATTATGATGAGGCTATATTGAATTAGGGTGGGCCCTGATCCAATCTGACTAGTGACCTTATAAGATGAAAAGGGGCACATACAAGGAAAAGGCCATGTAATGATGAGACAGAGATTGGAGTAATACGTCTACAAACCAGGAACACCTCGCACCATCCAGAAGCTGGAAGAGGCAAAAATGGATCTTCCCCAAGAAGGTTGTGAGGGAGCACGGCCCTGCCGACATCTTGCTTTTGAACTTGCAACCTCCAGCACTGTGAGAGAAGACATTTCTGTTCTTTTCAGCCACTCAGATTGTGATACTTGGTTCCAGTGGCCACAGGAAAGTGATACAAAGATTGAGGCGGTTTATTCTGGACAGATGAGTTTGTTGCTTCTGTCATGGTCTCAATTTGGTAACACTAGAAAGAACAGAGGTTAACGCAGATGAAGTGATGTTTATCTGTTGTCTTTCACAGGCAAAGGGTGGAGGATATGAAAGTGAAAGTGTTTACCCAAATGCGGAACTTTTGTTTTTGGAAATCCACAACATTCACGTGATGAGAGAGTCACTACGCAAATTAAAAGAGATTGTTTACCCTTCAATCGATGAGGCACGGTGGCTATCCAACGTGGATGGGACACACTGGCTGGAGTACATAAGGGTAAAGAGGGCCAGTTCCTTCCATGCTTTCTGGATAAGATTTCTCTGTGTTGCTGCCATAAGTCTGTCTATCCAATTGGTTTCTCAACATTGCAAATAAGCACATGTTTGCTGTGTACTTGGGCTTCCTTAGTTTCTGTGGTGACATAAGGGGTCATGCTGGCCTCACATCGGGTTTTTTAAGTACTTTGTGGCCCCTTTAATAAAGGACCATATTTACTATTGTAATTTTTCTTAGTATAGCTTTTTTTTTGTTTTCCTCCCACGATGCTCTTCCTTAGTGATTGTCAATTGATTGCATTCTTGTTTGGTTTCTTGACCTGAATTTGCAACAATTCCCCCCAGAATTACTTTTGGTATCATAGAAATTAAAGCTCACTCTAATGTGCCTTCTGTTCTGAAGATGCTTCTCGCTGGGGCAGTAAGAATTGCTGATAAAATAGAATCTGGGAAAACCTCAGTGGTGGTGCACTGCAGCGACGGTTGGGACCGAACAGCCCAGCTGACGTCTCTGGCAATGCTGATGCTGGACAGTTATTACCGCACCATTAAAGGATTCGAGGCCCTCATAGAAAAGGAGTGGATCAGTTTTGGACATAGGTTTGCACTGGTAAGTTGAGACAGTGAGGTTCATGCTTTGACTGTTCTGCTCTGTCACGTGCATGTGCATATCACACAATGCGCACACACACACGTGTGCAGGCTTTGTGCTGTGTATCCGACTTTGAATCGCTGTAACAGAACACTATGAACCTCAGCATTGTATGTTCCGATTGTGCGTTTATTTTACTTTCTCATATAGGTGTCCCTTTTTTTTAAAGTTGAGGTGAAATTCATGTAACATGAGAAGGAACCATTTTAAAGTGTAAAGTTCAGTGGCAGTTAGTGCATTCACAATGCTGTGCAACCATCACCTCTGTCTAGTTCCATAACATTTTCATCACCCCCAAAGGAAACCCCATACGCATTAAGCAGTCACTCTTCATTCCTTCCTCCCCTAGCTCCTGACAACCACTAATCTGCTTTCTGTCTCAATGAATTTGCCTGTTCTAGGTACCTGGCATAAGTGGAATCATACTATATTTGTCTTTCTGTGACTGGCTTGTTTCCCTAAGTGTAATTTTTTCAAGCTTCGTCCACATTGTAGCATATATCGATTTAATCCTTTTTCATGGCTGTATAGTACTCCGCTGTATGTATATACCACTTTTTCTCTATTCATCTGTTGATAGACACTTGGATTGTTGGCTATTGTGAAGAATACTACTATGAACAAGTTTTCCCATACAAAAGACCACAGACTGGGTGGCTTCAATAACAGAAATTTGTCTCATAGTTCTGGAGGCTGGAAGTCCAAGATCAAGATTGTGGCAGGGTGGGTTTCTCCCAAATCCTTTCTCTCTTTGGCTTGTAGATGACTGCCTTCTCTCTGTGTCCTCACATGGTCTTCCCTCTGTATCTGTGTCCAGGTTTCTTAAGGACACCAGCCAGAGCAGATTAGGACCTCTCTAATGGCCACATTTCAACTTATCACCTGTTTAAATCACTTACTTAAACCACATTTCAACTTATCACCTGTTTAAATCACTTACTTAAAGGCCCGACCTCCAAATACAGTCATATCCTGAGATTCCAAGGGGTTAGGACATTAACATGTGAATTTAGGGGGAGCACAATTCAGCCCATAACAGCCTGCTCTCACTTAGGTATATCCCAATCTAGGAATGAGATTGCTGGGTCATCTGGTAGGGCCATTCTTGGGCTGTTAGTGTTTTAGTCCAAATGGCAGCAAATTCCTAGTCTGCCCAGGCGGTTGAACTGTTGGGAGTTTTGTCTGATCCGTGCGTTGAATTGCAGCCCCATTCAGTTCAAGGACTTCAGCAGCCCCAGCCGTGAGGGTGCTGAGTGCACCCACACTCTCAGGGCAGACCGGGGAGGGCAGTGCCACGGCGTCCCTTTGGGAGCTGCTGTCCATCCTTGGACACGCTCCCTTCAATCTCTGTGCCTTGGTTTCCCTTCTCTGAAATGGAATGCTGTGGGGTGGGAATGAGTTCATATGTATCAGGTGTGTAGGACGGTGCCTGACCCAGGCCATGCGGGTAAGTTGTAGCTCCTGTTATTATTATTATTTTTTTTCTTTTTTTTGAGGGCAGTGTCACTGGCCCTCATATGTGGGATCCGAACCGGGGCCGCTGGCGTCCCAAGCCAGCGCTTAACCACCGCGCCACTCGGCCAGCCCTCTTGTTATCATTTTAAACATTATCACCAACTCCTTTTTTGCTTCTTCTCTCAGCAAAAGCTGTTGTGTGCGCTCACTGTCACCTTCCGGTCTGTCTTGAAAGCACTTCAGCCAGACGTGCTCCTCACAATCCCCCTCAAAATTGCTCTCGCCACAGTCACCAACGATTGCCACTTTGCCATGGCCTTCTCTTACTTGGCTTGAGCATTTGACACTTGCTTCTTCCCTTCTTGTGGAAACACTTTCTTCACTTGGCTACTATCGGCTTTTGAATTTTCTCCTCCCTTCTGGTCCTCCCTGTCTCCCCAACCTCTTAATGTTGGGGTGCCCCAGGGCTCAGTCCTTGGATCAGTTCTATTCTGTGTGCTTAATCCCTTAATCCCTAGTGATCTCAGCCAGTCCCACAATTTTAAATACATGTATTTCAAATCTGACGTCTCCTCTCCATTGCCACTGATGCCCCCTTAATTCAGGCCTGGTCATCTCCCTTGGGACTCTTATGGCAGTCCCTTAACTAGCCTCTCTGTTGCCTATACCTTTCCAGACCGTTGTCCCGACTGCAGCCAGATAGAGCTTTCCAAGAAGAGCTGAGGCTGCCACTCCCCTGCGTGAATCTCTCACAGCCTCCCTTGGCCCGTGGGATTGTGGGCAAACTCTTCAGTGTGGCATCTGAGGCCCTTGGTGACATGGCCCTAGTCCACCTTTCCAGCCTCAAACTCTGCCTCCCTTCTTTCTCCTCATCCTCTGAGCCTCCGCTGTGCCCAGCTACTAATGGCACCCCGGTGCCCTCACTACTTCTGGGATAATATGTCCCTGGCCAGCCAGGAAGCAGGCACCTTTCTGTCCTTCAAGGTTTATCTCAAATGAGACGTCCGCCATGACCGACCTGTGTGACTGTCCCTCTCTGTTCTCTTCTCTTCCCCATCTTAGGATGGCCACTTGCTCCTTTGTGGCCCCACTGTACCCCTTGGGAAACTTTACTGCCCTCCTTGTTTATAGGTCTTTCCCCCATGACTGGACCATTAGTGAATTATTCATCAAGCACAGGTACTGTATCTCATCTGTCTTCGTACCCCAGGTGCCTAGCCAAGGGCCTGGCATTTACTAGATACTGTGAAAATGCCTGGAATCCTGAGGGCCAGGCAAGATGCATTAGTTCCATACACCACAGGAGTTCAGTGAAAAGCCTATTGAAACAATGAATCCTAAATTGTGAACTGTCACTGTAAAACTGTTCCCTAGGTGGCTTAAGTACTGAAGAGCAGGTTTTACAAATATTTTACAAAGGGGAAGTGCATAAATAATGCAGTGCATACAGCTGCTATGGAAAACAGTATAGCAGTTCTTTAACAAATTAAAAATGGAATTACCATATGGTCCATCAATTCTGCTTTTGGGTATATACTCAAAAGTGAAAGGAAAGACTCAGATATTTGCACAGCCACGTTCACAGCAGCACTATTCACAATAGCCCAAATGTGGAAGCAATCTAAGTGTCCATCAACAGATAAATGGATAAACAAATATGATCTCTACATACAGCGGAATATTATTCAGCCTTAGAAAGGAAGGAAATTCTGACACATGCTACAACATGGATGAACCTTGAGGACAATATACTAAGTGAAATAAGCCAGTCACCAAAGGACAAATAGTGTCTGATTCTGAGTATGTGAGGTCCTTAGAGCAGCAGTCAAATTCATAGAGACAGAAAGTAACATGGTGGATGCCAGTGGCTGGGGGTGGGGGGATGGGGGGTTGTTCAATGGGGACAGAGTTTTAGTTGGGGAAGATGAAAAAATTCTGTGATGGATGGTGTGGATGGCTGCACAACGATGTGAATATACTTAATATAACTGAACTGGACACCTAAAATGGTTAAGATGGCCAATTTATGTATATTTCACCATAATTAATTTGTTTGAAAAAGGCAGTAAGTATTATGTTACTCTGAGGTGTTGATGGTGACTTGGTCATTTCCTTGTTTTTATGTCTTTCCTGTTGGTCATTTCATAGATCCAGTATCCTGACTGTGTGGTGATTGCATTGTATCTTCACAATGTCTTTTCTTTCTCTTCCTTTTGCTTAGTTTATTTGAATCCTCAGATTATTTGAAGCTTGTCTTAAAATGCTCACTCTTGAGCTGGTTTTCAACTTGACATTTTCAGTGCTTTTTATCAGTCTTGTTCATGTGTTTTAAATTATCTTTTACTTTTAGTATGAATCTTTGAATATCTTCTAAAATATCAAAAGGTATGAAATGCAATTTTAGATGTCAGTTATAGCTCAAAACTGGAAAAAAATACAATATTGGACTGCCTTGAGCAAGCGCTCTATCCGTTACCATTTCAAGAGTGAGATTTTGGGGTTCTCCGAGTCATGCAGAATTGCTTAAAATTTGTAGGTTGTTAATCACTATTTTTATTCTCAGACTTCCTGACATTTTGGAACAATGGGAAAAACTGTTTTTACACTTGTGGAGAAAATGGCAGTCCTAATGTGCTTCACGAGCCTGTCAAGTGACTCAGTTGGTTAAGAGCTCACTCAAGAGTGTGAGTTCTGAGCAACAGAGTTGCCGGTTCTATTCCCAGCCTGAGCTGAGCTGCCAACGGGTGGCAGGACGGCTCAGCTAAAAATAATAATAATAATAATAATAGTAATGTGATTCACAAGGTGCTAATTGGCAGTCTCACATCAACACTGTGCACTTGGCGTGGTGGCTGGGGTTGCCTCCATCATTTGGACTGATGTGTTTGCTGGCCATTTGCTTATAACTCTCTTGACCCCAGCTGTCTGAAAGAAAAATTATCAATCAACATGTAAAACTAGAGTACACTGAAAACTTGTTTCCTAAGAGTAACGGAAGTCAATTCATGTCATTTTGCGTACCTGTTATGTGCCTTGGGACATTCAAGTGAGACATGATTCTTGCCACCAGGCAATGTAAAGTGACTTTTGAGAGGACCATGGCAAAAATTAAAATGTTTACCCTGTTCCTTTTCAGCGAGTGGGCCATGGCAATGACAACCATGCAGATGCTGACCGGTCCCCAATATTTCTTCAGTTCATCGATTGTGTTTGGCAAATGACAAGACAGGTGAGAGATTCCAAGTGTATTTCTGACCTAATAGTCTGATTCAAACATATCTTAAAGTTGAAGAGTAGATAAACTTTCATTTCATGTTCATTCAAAATGAAGATATGTGTGTGTGTAAAATATGACCCCTTCTGTTATATAATTAATGTTTATTCTAATTCATTTAGAAATATAAGCAGGACATTAGAAGCAATCAACTTCACACCAAAAATTACTTTTCTTGTGCAAGTGGGTTTTGTCAGTCATCGTGTCCGCCCACCTTACAACCGAAGGCTCCAGAGCGCTCCTCGGTCATCCTGCCTCTCTTGCTCCCTTGCTGTCAGTGCAAGGAAACAGTCCCCTTCTGGGCTGGAAATGTAAGATCCCGCCATAGAAATGGGGATGGGAAAGAAGGCCACCAAAAGGGGATTCGACCAGGGCATCCAGGATCCCCACATGCTGCCCCAGCCCACAGCCCCTCCAACCCCAAGGTCAATGAGGACCCAGGCAGACAGAAGGCTACAGATTGTCTTGTCATCACACGGTGCTTAGTTTCCAAACCCAATGCACGGGGCCCTGGTAAGCAAGGGGGCCATGCACAGACCCTGCCCCCCGCCTTCGCTAAGCTAGTTGGGCCCAGAGGGCTTCAGTTCAAAGCAGACCATAAGGCATGTATGTGCTGTTTCCCCCTCATCTCCAACATCCAATGAGCCTGGGGCCTTCCTTCACTTCATGATGGGAGATCATGCCAGAGAAATGGACCTGGAATCATAGAGAGAGAGAGAGACACAGCAGGTGGCAGGGAGAGGGGGTGCAGAGAGCAGTTTCCCAAGATTCTGCTGCCCAGTCTGGTTGAGGGTGGGGTTGTGGGGAAAGGAGAGAGAGAATAGGAACCATGCCTGGGCTCTCTCCTTCCTGTTGGCCTGAAGCTCCGGTCTTAGTGTGGCTTCACTCATGTGAAAGGGGACCAGCAGGAAAGACTGCTGGTGACCAGTGTGGCTCCACCAACAGCCGTGGTGCTCACGGGTCCTCTCCTGGCTGCCTTATCATGATCACCCTAGTGCCTTTTCAAAGGACATCTGCCTTCCCTGTCCCAGAAAGTCTGTGAAATCCCAGTCCCATTTCCTCATGGTCAGCCTCTATTACCGATGGGAGTGTACGTTGGGGAAGAACAAGGCTGAGAACCAGCACGCTGCCTGTGCCCTCTCTCCACCTCAGCTGCGGCTCCTCCCCCAGGGCCACTGGAGGCCCAGGAGTCACAGCTCTCCACCTGGCGTGCATACCATCGGCACCTGGCAACTTAAAGTTTCACATGCCTGGGCCTGTTCCTGAAGACACTTCTTCCTGTGGACAGGCCTACCTGTCTGTAGGTTTCCAAAGCTCCCCAGGTGGTTCTGACATGCACGGGACTTAGAGGATCAGTAATCTAGACCATGGCTCCAAGTGCAGACGAGGGGCCAGTAAGCTCAGTCTCCCCTGGGAACTACTTAGAGATGCAAACCTCAGGCCCTACCCTGGACCTGCTGACATGAGGAGGGGGGCGCCCAGCACAGTTTCACCAGCCCTCCAGAGGACTGTGCCCTAGACCAGGGCAGCTCAAACTTTCAGAAGCACACACATCCCCCAGAGATCTTCTTAAAATGCAGATTCTGATCCATGGGCCTGCATTTCTAACAAGCTCCCGGGTGGTGCTGCTGGTGCACAGATCACACTGGAGGGGCAAGGGTCTCCGCAGAAACATACCTTCAGACATAAGGAAGGGGGTGGAAGGGAGAGGTCTGAGCAGCCAAAGTAAATTCCCAGAATCCTTTGGGCCTCCCTTAGAACCCACTCTTACTTTCAGACCAGCTGCCCCAAGTGGAGCGGGCTCAACCATCATCAGAGTGCCAGGTCACAGCTGGCTGAGAGCAGCCAGTTAGAGGGATGGCGGGGTAAGAGGGATGGTCTCAGAGGTAGGCACCCTGGTACTGGTGACAGGTAACAGTGAACACACAATCACAAGGGGAGCCAGAAGTCGCACTGTTTTGCATGCCATGCACTTCTTGCTGTTCACATTGATGCCAAGCCAGTAGCAAAATTAAATGATGGTTCCATTCAAATTAAATGATGTTACATTCACGTTAAGACAAAGTATGAAATCCATCTTAGAAAAATTGCATAAAAACGTTACACACAAAAAATAATTCTGACGCTTCTGAAAGGATAAGCAGTGTTTCTATGGATGTGAGGCAGCTTGTTCCTCCCCAATGCCTAGGTAAATGTGGGTGTGTTTTTCACATCTTCAAGCTGACTATCACTTTTCATGTTGATTAGTGCCTATTTTCATGTCTAATCTCTATCATTTTTGTACTACATATTGGTTTTTAAGAAAGAAAATGAGGGGTTTGATTTAGAACATTTCACATGCCTCTCACAGCCCTAACACTCTGTCCATGAAATGTGTATAATTATTTTTAAATAACATTGTTAATGCATTAGGAGCAGAAACATGAATGATCAGTCCTTATCAATTACATTCCAAGTGAATGAGATGTAGCTTGTTAGAAAAGATGTGCTAATATAACAAAATTAACTTATTTTTAGGCTGCCTACTGCCAAATCAAGTAAGCTAAATCAGTGTAAAATAGTGAGAAATCTTGGAATCAAATGAACTAGTCTGTGCACAAATTGATATAAAAAGAACTAAGGGGGAAAGTAATTGAGGGACTCTTTAGAAAAAGAGTCTCAAACACATTCTACAACAGCCATACTTGAATAGACTCTTTATCCTTTTGGATAGGTTTAGTAAGTTGTTGATATTTTTGTCTCTCAAGAGCTGCAGAATTTCATAATGGATTCCTGTGGGGTGTTTGAAACCATCCTTTTTAGGTAAATGGCAGTTTCCAGGTGAAGAGACCCAAACAAACTATAAATTAGAGACTTAATCTTTTATTTGTATTATCCTGTTGCTGTGTCCCCTAATGAAATGTTTTCTGAGTTGTATTTCATGCCACAATGCCCTTTGAATGTGAATAGCAGTCCTGACCCAAGGTTGAAAAGATGGAGCCCTTGTGCCCCAGTGTCATGGATGCTGATAGGCTTGGGCTAAACCCCACCCACCCTCACCTCCCATACCTGTTGTCCACTAGGTCACAAAAAGGGTCCAACACTGTGGCGCTAAAATGAGCCCAGCCAAGCTCCCAGATCCGGAACACAGGCTCAGGTTAGGAATGAAGACTCATATGATTTTAAAATTATGTCAATGAAAGCCTTGCTTTCCTGTTAGTAAATGTATTTTTTGTTAGTTTATTTTGTTCTTTAGATCCCACATATAAGACAAGTGGTACTTGTCTTTCTCAGTTTGACTTATTTCGCTGAGCATAATACCCTCTAGGTCCATCCACATTGTTGCAAATGGTAAGATTTCATTCTTTTCTATGGCTGAGTAATATTCCATTGTATGTATGTACCACTCTTTATCCAGTCATCTATTGATGGGCACTTGGGTTGCTTCCATCTCTTGGCTATTGTAAATAGTGCTGCAATGAACATAGGGATACATATATCTTTTCAAATTAGTGTTTTGGATTTCTTTGGATAAAATACCCAGGCGTGGAATTTCTGGGTCATAAGGTAGTTCTATTTTCAATTTTTTGAGGAGCCTCCATACTGATTTCTATACTGGCTGCACCAATCTGCAATCCCACCAACAGTGCATGAGGGTGCCTTTCCCCACAGCCCCGCCAGCACTTGTTGTTTGTTGATTTATTGATGATAGCCATTCTGACCAGAGTGAGGTGATATCTCACTGTGATTTTAGTTTGCATTTCTTTGATGATTAGTGATACTGAGCATCTTTCCATATGTCTGTTGGTCATCTGTATGTCCTCTTTGGAGAAATGTCTATTCAGGTCCTCTGCCCATTTTTTAATTGGATTGTTTTTTTGTTGTTGTTGAGTTTATAAGTTCTTTATATATTTTGGATATTAACCCCTTATCCGATATATCATTGGTGAATATCTTCTCCCATTTAGTACATGGTCTTTTTGTTTTGTTGATGGTTGCCTTTGCTACACAAAAACTTTTTAGTTTGATTTAGCCACTGTCTAGCACCTTCTGGCAATAGAAAATTCTTCATTGGGATTCTCCAAAACCCCATTAAGAATTACCTAAAACAGGGCCGGCCGAGTGGCTCCGTTGGTTAAGAGCTCACTCAAGAGTGCGAGCTGAGCTCTGAGCAACAGCAGTTCGATGCCCCGCCCGAGCTGAGCAGCCGCTGAGCTGCCAACAGGTGGCAGGATGGTTCAGCTATAAAAAAAAAATTACCTAAAATAACAGTTGAGATGATCATGTGATTTTTTTCCCTTATTATGTTAATATGGCAAATTCCAGTAATTGATTTTTTTGTTAGATTATTGATTTACAAATGTTAAACCAGCCTTTCCTTCCTGAGACCAACCCCACTTGGTCATGTTGCAGTATCCTTTTTAATGCATTGCCGGGTTCAATTTGCTTTTAGGTAAGGACTTAGGGGTGTATGTTCAAGGAGTTTTCTCTGTGGGAAGGTTTTTAATTATGAACTGTTTAATAGATATAGACTTTCTATTTTTTCTTGAGGCACTTTTGGTATATGCTGTGCCTGGGGTCCCCCGTCCCTCCTCTGTAGCTCAGAATGTGCCTCCAGGTGCAAAGCTGGGACAATAGTAGGGCTCCCATTCTTGTTTCCCTTCTCTTGGGGGTCACAGTCCCATGCTGCCTATTGCCAATTTCTGAAAGCAGCTGTTTCATATATTTTGTCCAGCTTTCTAGTTGCTGCTGGCAGAAGGGTGAATGTGGGCTTTGTTCTACCATCATGGCAAGAACTGGGAGCTCCGTAAGCTTTTGTAGGCATTGAAAAGTACAGCAATTTTTGTTGCTTCAGGTTCAGCCAGATCTATAAGCTTGGACTTGAAACTCGAGATAGTTAAGTGGGCTCCATCTTCCTTTTAATCTTTGACTAGATTCCAAGTTGCAGTTGAGCTGACTTTCACCAAAATATCGGTACCAAGGTTTTAGAAATTGAACTGTAACCTTATTTCTCTCTCCATTTTAGTTTCCTTCAGCATTCGAGTTTAATGAACTATTCTTGATTACAATCTTGGATCACCTTTATAGCTGTCTCTTTGGGACTTTCTTGTGCAACTGTGAACAGCAGCGATTCACAGAGGTAAGTGTGTTATAGCCTGTCCATTGTTTTCCCAATTGCTTGGGTGCCTTTCCCCATTAAGTGCCACTGTAGAAGGGGGACTGAACGGACAGGGGACTTGGGTCTAGGCCTGCTGCTGTCTGTAAAAGGAGGGGTTGCACTACATGCCTGCCTGCACTCAGCAGCCCCAGTACAGCTGTCGGATCTTCCAGGCTGTCTGATCCAAGCCCCTTACTTGCTGGGGGCTGGGGGCTGGGACGCAGTGTGTCCACAGATCTCTGAGGTCTGTAGGGTGAGCACTAGATCCCCGAAACTTCAAGCTCATGGACTTTTCACTGCACCAACTCCAAAACGATACGATTCTGCTTGTCATTCTCTATGCTGTTGGGCAGAGGGGTATCTGGAGACCTGGGAAAATGAAGTCTGTAGATGAGCCCCAAACCTCCCCCTGGGCAGCACTGCCCAAGTTTCTTTTCCATCAAGCTGGTAAAGCAGCATCTCGCCAGACGCTGAGTTACATCTCAGCAATTCTACCTTTTCTCCTCACTTTGGGGTGAAAGAAATGATCAAAAGTGACTAAGTGTTGGAGAAAAGCAGCATAAAGGGTATCTGCTGGGTAATAGAAGACGATACTGCCTGTGGACAAAGTATGTCAGAACATTTCAGAGCTTGGGAAGAAACAGTAGGTCACCAGCGCCCACATTCCTCTCTCAGCAGCCTCCCCACAGCTGACCGCTCCCCTCTCGCTCTCCCCCACCTCACTGGCCTCTCCCGCTCACTCTGTTCCCTTTTAACCCATTTCTAAACTTGGAATCATCTGGGCCCAGTCCTGGGTCCTCGTCTCTAGGTGACTTCATCTGTCTCGGGGCTCTAAATGCCATCTGGCTGCTTTCCTGCTCTCAGTAAATGGCACCTCTGTGCATTGAGATGCTGAAGCCAAATACATAGGGGCCATCTTCAATTCCTCTCTTGCCCTCACCGCAGCTGCCACCTCCCGTCCGTCAGCGAGTACTGCTGGCCCTGCCCCTGTCCCCCAAATACATTCTTAACCTGAGCACTCCTTGCTGCTTTACGCTACAGACCTAGTTCCAACGCCCCATCCCACATCTGGACTAAGGCAGCTGCCCAGAAACAGACTTCTGGTCTCCAGCAGTCCACTCGAAACATCGCAACACAGGCTGGCATTCCCAAACTTCAGTCCCACCATGTGCCTCTCCCCTGCTCAAAACCTCCCCATGTCTTCCCACTGTGATCACATTAAAATCCACACTCCTGCAGGCCTGTTAACGTCTTAATAATAAAAAGTAGAGTGAATTTTAGGGTATGTAACTTACATATCAATAAAGCCATTTAAAAAATCAACAGAAGGAGCTGGCCGAGTGGCTCAGTTGGTTAAGAGCTCGCTCAAGAGTACGAGCTGAGCTCTGAGTAACGGCGGTTCGATGTCAGCCCGAGCTGAGTTGCCACTAGCTGCCAACAGGTGGCAGGATGGCTCAGTTAAAAAAAAAATCAACAGAAGGAAGTTCACATGTAGAATATGTACAATTTAAACCCTTGTGGTCTTCTTTTTTTTGTTTTGCCAAAATGTACTCTTAAATGTAAAAAACCTCTCTTGAGATATAACTTGCATGCCGTATAATTCACCCTTTCAAAGTGTACAGTTCAGTGGTTTTTAGTATATTGAGTATGCAAATATTACCACCATCTTTCATAAAATTTTCATGACTCCAAAAAGAAACAGCATACGCATTAGCAGTCGTGTCCCCTTCCCTTCCTGTCCCCAGCCCCTGGAAAACACTAATCTACTTCCTATCTCTATGGATCAACTTCTGAGCATTTCTTATAAATGAAATCATAAAATATGTGTCCTCCTGTGGACTGGCTTACTTCACTCAGCACATGTTCAAGGTTCAGGCATTTGATAGCGTGTATCAGTATCACATTCCTTTTTATGGCTGAATACTATTCCACTGTATGGAGAGACCATATTTTGTTTATCCAGTCATCAGCAGATGGACCTTTTCGCTTGTTTCCACTTTTGGCTATTATGAATAATGCTGCTATGAACACTCATGTACAAGATTTTGTGCGGACATATGTTTCCATTTCTCTTGGGTAGATACCTAGGAGTAGAATTTCTGGATCATATGGTAACTCTAGGTTTAACCTTTTGAGGAACCCCAGGGCTGTTTTCCACAGAAGCTCTGATATTTTAACATTCTCACCAACAATGTCTGAGGGTTCTATTTTCTCCTTGCAGACACTTGTGTGTCTTTTTCCTAGTGGGTGTGAACTGGTATCTCACTGTGGTTTTGCTGTGCATTCGCCTGATGATTAGTGGTGCTGAGCATCTTTTCATGGAGCTGTCGGCCATCTGTATTTTCCGTGGGCAGATGTTTATTCAGATCCTTTGCCCTATTTTTAGTTGGCTTATTTGTCTTTTTATTGAGCCAGCAGAGTTCCTTATGTATTCTTTATAAATACAAGTCCCTCATCAGTTACGACTTGCAAAACTTTTCTCCTGTTCTGTGCATTGTCTTTTCATTTTTTTCATGGTGTCATTTGAAACAAGTTTTTAATTTTGATAAAATGCAATTTATGTTATTTCTTTTGTTGCTTGTGGTTTAGTTGTCATATCTAAGAAACCACTGCCTAATCCAAGGTCATGAAATTTGAGCCTGTGGTTTTTTTCCTAAGAGTTTTAGTTCTTAAATTTAGGTCTATGATCCATTTTGGGGTTATTTAATGTATATAGTGTGCAGTAATGGTCTAATGTCATTCTTTTGCATGAGGTTATCCAGTTGTCCCAGCACCATTTACTGAAAAGACTATCTTTCCCCCATTTTTTGGCACCTTTGTTGAAAATCAGTTGACTGTGAATTTGCAGGTTTCTGTATCCTTTTCTATTCCATTGATCCACATGCCGATCCACCCTTGCCAGCAGGGCTGTATTGATTAGCGTAGCTTTGTAGTAAGTTTTGAAATCAGGAAGTATGAGACCTTCAAATTTGTTCTCATTTTTCAAGACTGTTTTGGCTATTTGGAGTCCCTTGAATTACTGTTGGTGTTTCTCTTATAAATATAAAATTTGAAAACGTTCTAATGATTTTTCCGAGTCTGACTACCTGTTTTCTCATTTGGCCTTTGTCACTGGGCTCGATCCATGTTTCATGTTTCCCCGCCCTGCCATGTCTGTGGGTTTGGGTGTTTTCATTCAGATAAGCAATGTACATGATTATGGCATTCAGTGGACTATAGAATTGGGTGGTGGGGAGATACATTTTAATATTTACTTCTCCACATAAGGTTTCTCCAGCCTGCCATCTTGGCATGTTTTCCCAAGACAGCCATGATTTTCCAGTGCAAAGAATCTGATCTATAAATTCTACCCACAGTCCGAAAGCAAACTGCAAACCCGAATTTGAGATGTACTCGTATTTGTTATTGATGGTTGTTAGAAAGTGCTCGTTCTGCCCTCACACAGACACAGTCGCCAGATGTTACCTCACTCAGCAATGTTTTTCAGGACAGGAATCAGTGTGTGTTTTCATGTCATCCCCAGCATGAGGCGAGGCATGGCAGAGGGATGGGATGAGGCTTAGTAAATGTTCCTGAATTTTCACCCTTTGAACTCACTTCATTATTCAAGTTCTTTTCTTATGTAATATGAATTCTTAAGGAAATGAAGAAAAGTTGAATTTATTACAAGGTATTCCTTTTTCGTTTTCAGGATGTATATACGAAGACTATATCTTTATGGTCGTATATCAATAGCCAGCTCGATGAATTTTCTAATCCCTTCTTTGTGAATTATGAAAACCACGTCTTATATCCTGTTGCAAGTCTGAGTCATTTGGAATTATGGGTAAACTATTATGTGCGATGGAATCCACGAATGAGACCTCAGGTATGTTTTTGTTTTGTTTTGTTTTTCTTTTCAAAAGACCATGTTTTTCTGTCCAGGTCAAGATGGTGTTACAGAAACGTGTGCATGCCAGGTGTTAGCATAATATACTGCAGGCTCTCGGCCCTTGCCTCTCGTGTGCCGCTGTACTACCTGTGTCTCTGTCCCCAGCCATCCTGGGCTGATGGACTCCGTGTCCCACAGGCCACCCCTCAATTCCTCCCCCCCCAACTCTTGAAACATTTTCCCTGCCCTGCGCCTCTTAGGGGTGGCAATAGCTGGTGCTCTGAGAACCTTCTTGAGGCTGATTTCTAATGTGCTACAAGGGGCCACCTGCTGCTCCCCGTGTTACGACAGTAGCAAGGGCCGTTCGCACTTCCGCCCTGTCACATACATTGCTGTGAGAGGACCTTAGCACTGAGGTGGCCAGGAGCACAGAGTTTGAAGTACCAAACGGATTCTGGGTCTAGTGTGCCTTTTGAGTAGCAAACACGCTAACTTTTAAGAGTTGTGAAAATATTTTCTTTATTGAAGAACTTCTGAAGCTGGAGAAACACAATCTCAGCGCTTTACCCCGTGAAAACAAACAGTATACATTTAGTCAGCTTCTGTGGTCAGTGGTCAGTGTTTTCAATTTTAAATACAGGTTTTCAATTGTATTACTGGCCAGGAAGCCATTAGTAACTCATGTAAACGATTGTGGCTTATCCCTGTACTGACAAGCAGCCATCTGTAGTTCTGTGGCATCTGCCTAGAGTGCTATGGCATCACTTGGCAATCATCTGTGGCCTCCAGAAAGTGTCCTCAGAAACACGGTCCCCAAATCCTTTCCCCTTTCCTCTTTGGAGTGGCCAGAGCCAGTCCCACAAGGCCCCTGATGAGGGTAGTTGGGGAAGGAGGAAGGCTGCCCCCAAGCCAGGGCCAAATCCTGTCTGTGGTGCTGATTTGATGTCTGATGTGGGGCAAGATCCTGAGCCTGGTTGAGGCCTTATGGGCGGTGTGAGTATACAATGAATGCCTAGGAGAGTGGCAGGCAGCTGGTCCAGCCTTTTGTACTAATATTCTCCCCGAACCTGTGCCAGAGGTCAGCAGGCCCAGGCTGCAGAGGTACTTGTGCAGCATCTCAGGGAGAATATGAGTACAAAAAGCTGGACCAGCTGCCTGCCAGCAGCACCAGGGTTTGTAGAGCAAGACCTGGTGTATGCTCCAGAAAGCCCATTCTGGTAGCACTAAGGTGGACAGGAATGGGGAGGGGCAGTGAAGACTGCCAAACGGAGCAGCAAGAAGGCTGGTGTGGGTGTCCATGACGGGGTACCGTGAGCCAGGCTGGGCAGAGAGGATGAGGCGGGGTACAGGAGGACAGGCAGGGGCCACGAGCCTGTCGGGCCTCTTTGCTCTGAGGATGGGTGAGCCTGGCTCCTGGAGAGAGGCTCCTGGACACCCCTCCCAGCATGGCTGGGGACGGGGAGGGCCCGCACGCAGCCTGTGTCCTTTGGGAGCCTCTTGGCTTGTGTCTCATACATGCTAGCCCCCACTGGCTGACTGGCCCCCTAGCTGGGCATTTTCTTGGGGAGGAACGCATTTGAGTGATTGTCCGTGAAGGTGACCTAAGAGAAAAGATCTGAAAGTCTGCATGGCGATGTGCGCTTGTCTTGGACCCTGGGTATGGGTGAGCTCGTGTATTCCCGCACACTCTGCTCTCTGGTTGGAACCAAATGATCCCACAAACAGGATGATACCAAATAGGTCAAGAGGGGTGCTGCGGCCTATCTCCCAGCGGCCTTAGGGTCAGCAGCACATAAGGCAACTCTCCCACATTGCTGTCCCCTCCCTTCTTCCTCTGACCTGCCCAAGTCAGGAGTTCCTCAGCCTCTTCAGTGCTGGTGACCGAGCCACTCTGCTATGGTGGGGCAGCTGGCTCCCTGTCTCTTGCTTGCACTCCCTCCCTCCCTCGTCTGTGGCTCTTTCACTGTATCTGCCCCACTCTCCTGCCTCCTCATGTCCCTCTTTTCCTCTCATCTGTCTCACCTTCTTGTCTCTGTCTCTCCCTTTCTCTAGTGTATGTCTGTCCCTCTCGTCTCTGTCCCCTTCCTTCCCTCCAGGCAGGGTGATCACCATTGGCATCCCTGCTCAGTTTTGGGGGGATGTAGATGATGAAACAAACAAGAATGGAGAGTTCAAAAGCCCCCAACCCAGAGCACACACTCTTGACCCTGGGCCCTGTGCGACACAGTGAGCATGTGTGTGAAAGGGGTGCAGGGAGAGTGTTCCCGGAAGAAGGGACAGCTCACGCATGGCGGCTTTCAAACCTGGAAGATTCTGGAGGCAGGACCTGGAGAGAGGTGAGCAGGAGAGGCAGGCTGGGATCAAACCACACAGTGCCTTGAGGCCAAGGTCAGGCTGTTGCTGAAGCCATTGGAGGGTGCTCAGCAGCTGTCACATGGAGGCATAGAGGAGCCGGTGTTCCCACGGGGTTCCCCTCCACCGGCCCTGCCTTCTCCAAGGGCTTCTGCCAGCTCATGTTCCAACTGACGAAAACGAAGACAGCTTCAAGATGTAGAAACTGCTGATGTAACAGGAGTATTTTCAGACAGCAGAGCTATTTATAAAGTTGCAAAGTTGGAGGTGTGCGCGCGCGCGGGGTGAGGGGAATCCACGTAAACACAGCTCAAAAGCCAGTTGCATTTCCCACCCAGTCTGAGGAGGACTGACTGTCCCTTTCCCAGTCTGCGCCTGTGGCCTTGCCTGACCCACAGGTTGTGGTTTCATCTGGGAACCTAGCCGAGCTGGGCAGGATGGCACAGGGGGACGCCCAGGTCTTGGCTGTGAACGCATCGTGCAGTTAGGAGCGTCCCTGTGCTACAGGTTGTGTTAGAAACACAGTGCCCGACAGGGGCCCACTAACAGCTATGCCCTGCGCGCCCCCAGATGCCGATCCACCAGAATCTCAAGGAGCTGCTGGCAGTCCGGGCAGAGCTGCAAAAGAGAGTGGAGGACCTGCAGCGGGAGGTGGCCACGCGCGCCTCGTCCCCGTCTGAGCGGGGCTCTTCTCCTTCCCACTCGGTCACGCCTGTGCACACCTCAGTCTGACCGGCTCCAGAGATGGCCATCCTGCGGCTCCTCTGCTGTCCCCGGGGACTCACGCAAGGGTCCTGCGACCTAGTTCGGCTATAGCTTGTGATCTTGTCTTTTAGGATTAGGCCCAGTTGCCTCCGCGTCTGGGTGGCACTTCCCACCAGTGACCATGTGTGCGGCTAGGTGACAGCTCCTACTGCCATCTGTGCTTTGTTTTGTGAACACCCCGTTTCCCTCCTGTCGGGTTTCTCAGGGTGGCTGTCTGTCCCATTGACCTGCCTTTCTACGCTGGGCAGCTTGGGCGAAACCATAGTGAATGGAACACAGCGCTTAGGTACCACCTCTTTCTAAGGTAGATCATCATGAAAACAAACACCGTCACTTAGAGACTACGTTGCCAGCCACGTGGCTTCTTTCGGCTCTTTCCTGTAACTTGAAAACATCAAAAGTGAACTATTTGGGGGTGGGGGGTACACAGAGCATTGCCCTCTGTTCTAGAGTGCTCTTCATGCACGGGGGCCCCTGTACCAATTACTGTTGTGTACATATAAGGTATTTTTAAAAAAGAGAAACATGCCTTTATTTTCCTATGTCCTTTTTTATGTTTAGACTAGTCACCCAAGGCGGTATCTGCTTAACTGGACTGTAGGAGACATTCTCTTCAAACAAAGCCCGTGCTAACCTTTATGTGGTACATTCGAAGCATGATTTGAACATGGTCACTTAAATGACAGTGTGTTCTGTCCTACTGAGGCGGCCCAGCCATTGATGGCAATAGCAGTGGTTTTTCTCAGGATGACTCTGCAGACGGAAAACCGAGGCCTCAGGCCGCTCTGCGCAGGCGCTGGCCTCCCTGTGGGCTCATTCAGGGAACTGTCCACAGCGCCTCGCCTGTCTGACCTTGCAGCCTCCCGCCCATTTATGGCAGAGTAAGTCCGCTCTCTCCTGTTACCTGCCTGTCTGAAATCTCTCATTGTATTAAAATCCCTTCAACTCAGTTTATTCATGCAACTTCATGTCAATATTTGAAAGCAACCACTGTGCTGTCCCTTCAGTTGCCAAAAGCATAGCACGCACACCCCTTGGTTTGCTCATCTGAGAGCCAACCTTCACCAGCCAGGCCTCTCCTCCCGGTGTTGCACCTTCACTCACTGACTCGGGGCTCTTGGACTCCACCAGTCTGGGCAGGAACTGATTTACAATCAACTGGTCCATCCACTAGCACTCAATCTCTGAGCTCCTGTGTATGGCGCATCACACAATCTTGCACATTTGCGCCCACCCCGGCAGGCTCCACCCCTGCCCATGTCCCTGCCACTGGGACCCCATCCATGCTGGAATGAAGCCTGCCTTTCAGAGTCAGGGGGCCTCACACGCTCACAGGGTCAGACCTAAGTACAACGGCATTGGCATATCTAGTTGGTTTCAAATTACTGGGTGCCATGCAAAGCCCTACAGATTGACCTTATTTTTGAAAATATATTCTTTAAACAACGGTTTTTTACAGTCAGATACTTAGAGAACAGCTGTTTTTTCCATTAGGAACTTTCTGATTCTTCTAGTAAATGATCTGGTATCTGTAAGGTATCAGAAGTACTCCTTCAAAGTCATCTGATCACCTAAGAGGAAGTCTCCATTTTCATCAGCTGGGGATTTGTTTCTAAATCATAGTTTGATTGATGTTAGCTTTTGATTTATGCTCCCAACATATCTGAAAGCTTATTTAAGAATGGAAAACCTGATTATTCATTGATACTTTTTTTTTTAAAATGAGGGCATTTCCCATTTTTAAACCCCAGAAATATCCTTTAATCCCCCAGCTGCACTAAGACTGTTAAGCTTAATGTGGACTGGCCGATGCCATTGACAGCAGCAGAGTGGGCTTATTCTTGCTGAGCTCAGCTAGCCTGGTGCTGGGGTGGGCTGCCCCGCCCTCCCCTGCATGCTGGGCCCCAGAAAGTCCCATTCGATTTGCAAGCAGCACAACAGGCCATTTTCTTATATGTTCCTAGCACAGAACTGTTTCTAAAACAACTTGAAGTATAATTTTGTTACCTAAGCAATTCTTTTTTTTTTTTTTGGTTTTATTTAAGTGTACTAGAATGTAAAACCTTTACGGTTCAGATTTTTTAAAACTGGTACAGTATCGTATTTGCCTCGTCTGATGCACTATATTTCAATCTAATTAAAGTGATAATGTTTGCTCTGTGGTCTTTTTTGTTGTTGTTGTCTCTGTTTATAAGTATTTTGGTAGATTTTCCCCTTGGGGAAAATTAGGAATAGTAAACATTCAATAATGTTATTTTATTATGTGCCAAGCACAGTTAATATGTGTAAAGTTCCTTTCATGATTTAATTCATTTACTAAATCATAAATGCAATTTAGTCTAAGTCTTGAGTGTTTTGGCTGAAATGGGTAGGAAGTTTGATTTAAAAATTTGAAATGCCCTTGAATTTAAACTTGAGAAAATGTTGCGGACACGGAAAGGACTGGGGACACACGAGTCAGGTGCAGCTCTTGAGGAGGCAGGGCTGTCTTTTAGGGCCACGAGTCCTAGAGCCGGAAATGGGGTGGACTTCTGAGAAGCCCGGCATCCCCACCCTGAGTCTATAGCAGAAATGCTGGCCTTCTGGGGGGGCTGGAAGGGCTTGGATGAAACCACAGCGCCCCCTGCAGGTCACTCTTACACTGGCCTGGGGTCCCTGTCCATCTCCATGGAGCAACCACTGCAGCGACAATCCCCAGCAGCGACAATCTATTTTACTACAAGGACAAAAGTGCCACCTACCTCAATGTGAAAACCTTCCTCGTGTCCACCACATCTTGCTCATGCTGAAAGGTCCGGCTGTCTTTTCAGTTTGTAAGCCAAGCTGCGAGGTCAAGAGCACACTGTACCCCAAACAGGCTACTCCACACATGGCTGCAATGAGAGGCAGGGCCCCTGTCCCTGCTCAGCTTTCTCTGGCTCAAAGCACTACACGAACGCACATCCACCCTTGATACTGCCTCTCTTTGCAGAAGGCAAAGCAGTAGGCTTGGGAGTGACAGTCTGGGGCCTGTCTCTGAACCCCAGCCCTGGGACATCAGGTCCTGTAGCTCCAGGCCTGAGCTCCTTGTACCCTGAGGGGGGGGCACCCCCTGGAAGCCCTAACCTACCTCTCACCTGCTCGACAAATACCTCTGACTGGGGAAGGGGAGGAGGAGGCCAGCTCATGATAATAAAAAGAAAAAAGCAACATCACTTGACAAAGGAAGAACCTTAACACCGTCGCAATGCAATGATCTGTTAGGATCCATTTTGTTTAATGCAAACACAAGACAGTTTACAATTCACTTAAACACAAGCACATAAAAAGTAAGGGGATTCTGAGATCAGTCTATTTCTTCCTCAGGGAACTGGTACTACAACCCAATCCAAGTGGCCAAAGCATTGGGCCTGGCACTGTTCTATAGGTGGCACTCAAGAGGGCACCTCACACCACAAAGCTGCCATGTCTCCTTCCTCCCCGTGCTCAGTTATTGTCAAGACTGAGCTCCCCACCGCCATGCTAAGCTGACATGGACTGGCTATGTTCAGTCTGCCTGTCTAGTTCCTTCACTTGATCTCTGCTATCACCTGGGACAGGCCTGCACTAGCCAATGCAACATGGAGATAATCACAGCTACAAGAGGCCCGGAGGCATCTGCGGGCGTCAGTGCCCCCCTGGGATGAGAGTTCTGCAGATGGGTGACTGAGTGACCTTCCAGGCGTGGCCAGTAGGAGCAGGTCTGAGCACTGGGCTGTGGCCATTCTGCCGAAGGCATCCAAATAGCTAAGGAGGAGCAAAAGGGGTCTGTGAACTGAAGTCAGAGCTGCTAAAGTGGTGGCCTCACCCAGCACGCCGACTGCTCATCACAGCCTCAATGTGAAGCTCAGGGGCCTTCGGCCTCCCAGCGGAGAAGCCCGACAGCTCTAGTGCCAACACCATGCTTGCCATGCCAGGCAACACACAGGTCACATCCCTCCTCATCCTACTCGCTGCCATGACTGACTTCTCTGTAAATGCCCACACTCCATGGGGGCAGGGAGAGCAGTCTTCTACCACCTGCAAGTGCTGCGCTGTTTTTCTTCCTTTAAAATGCTCTGGGGGCTTTGATGTGCAGCCATCCTAAGGCGATCCTTCCCTGATACTGGCCCTCCCCGAGCCCTCAGGTCACTCTATCTACGAGACAACAGGCCATGGCTGCCAAAATCCTTCATAACCGCCTCCAGCCGGGCACAGGTGTGTCCTCAGGAGGACGTCTTCCCCACCCCATCCCAGACGCACATTCCTGGGCTGTCTGGGAAGTGCCCCAGGCAGGCAGGGGCCTTTCAGTGCCCACAGGCCTGTGCAGGAATGGATCCAAAGGGTAGCATCGAGCCACATACTACACCTGATTACCATCCCACCACGAGTTTTTTTGTTTAAATAAGTGCTAAAATGAGCATGTGAGGCATGCGTTAGATAACCCGTGGGGTCTGTTCAGATTTCAGCTGTGTGCTTCACAAGTTGGAGTTGCCGCATTCCAGCTTGGCGGACAAGGAGTTAACACACAGCCTGTGTGGGGCAAGGAGGCACATGAACTCATAAATGGGACCCAAGATTTCTGCTGACCTATATTATGCTCTCAGAAGTGCTTTTCGACACTGCAAACTGATGATGGCTCTAACTCAACCTCTGACAGCAGGGCTCCCAGGGACAGAACCACGTGGGGGCTAAAGGGAACATTCCAGGAAGCCAGTTCCCGGGCTCTGCTGTTTACCACACTGAGCAGACCGCAGTGCTTATCCCTAACAGGCCAGGCAGGTAACTACACACTTACCAAGTCAGCTGTACGTCACTAAAGCAAGCAAACATCCCTTCCCTCACCCGCCCCCCCAAGTACATTTCTAAGCCAACAACAAGCATACAGCATGCCTGTGGCTTTGATGCTCATTATTGACGTCTGTAGCTTTTGCTACCAAAATGAGAACACAAACAGGGTGGAGGGCGAACACATCCCATGCCCAGGATACAATGCATTTGCAATGCAGAAATGATTCCTAAAAACTAATCATGTCAGCCTGGAGACCACAGCAGCCCCTATGGAATCAGATGGAATTTAGACCTGAGAGTCACAGCTTCCTACTTGTCCAGAAGATTCCTAAACCCTCAGGGAAGGACCAAAATGACACCCCATCCCACCCCGCTGCCCCATGTTGTGTGTGTGTGTGCGCGCGCAGGCGCACACACACACATTACTGGGTGCTTGCTGGTTTGCTCGTTGCAGTGGCTTCAAGCACTGGATGCTAGCTGGACCCCAACAGCTCTCTGAGGTCACACCAAGGGCTGCCTATTGGAAGAAACCCTCCAGTGAATCAACGCAGCACCTCGGGAATGATACTGTCGTGTGGTCAAACCCTTGTCCTCTAAGCATAAGTGTCCTCTTGCCCTCCCTCACGTCTGCCCTCCCCCGTCCCCGGCTCACTAGGCCTGGGACAGGCTGGCTTCGGGGAGTCAGTGACGCAGAGGCTAATGAGGCTGGATTTCAACACCAAGTCTTCAGAGCACCTGCGGCAGGGGGTGTACCCCAGTCTGTGTCCAGGGCACAGAAATGAAACTCACAATCACCCAGAGCTCATCCAGAAAACTTAGAACGAGAAGCCAATGACATCGAAGTGGAACTACAGCGGTTGCGGGTCCAAGTGAAATAAGGAGCTGGGTCCCCAGTGGCGGCACCACTGTGCATCTGCTGCTGCGTGGGGCCTCAGATCCGGGGCGGCTGGGGCTGCGGTGGCTCTGCCGACTGTGGAGGCAGCGTTGAGAATTTCACTGTGCAGAGAAGACACCTTTTAGAAGGGACTCATTCCCACCCTGCACAGAAGATGCAAATGCACAAGGCAGCCCCTGCTAGGGACAGCGATGTGGCTCCTTGTTTGTCCTGGCCAGGGGCTATAGCAGCTCAGCGCCTGCCAGGCAACCTCCCCTCTGCCGTCCACCCTGTCCCCATTCAGGTCAACCCTGGGCCCTGGAGAGGAAAAAGCTGGTCAGCCCCTGGGAACAGCTCAGCCTCCATTTCCTCCTCCGTAAAACGGGAATGCTCCTGATGGGGTTGTGGGGACGATCATTTTAAATAAAGTACTCAACACAGAATCTGGCCTGTAGTCCCTGCTCACACAGTGGCTAAGAGTTTTGAAAATGATCGCAGTGAATGCTACTGTACAGTCCCTTTTCCCATGTTTTAATCCAGGGCTCTTGATTCCAGTAAGTGCAGCACCCATCCTAAGCAATGGCATGGAGCAGCCTGCCTGCCCCCCATTCCACACCAGTGTGGCCCACGCACCCCACCCCCCGTGCCCTCTGCAGCACTGCACTCCCATCTCCCCACTTCACGCAGCCTTCCCTGACCACCACCAGCATTCTGGGGCCACGGGTGCTATCTGCCCTGACACTGGCCACTCCAGGCCAGCAGCCTGATCTTACGCAGCCTCCATCACCCATGACTCCTGCACCCAGAAAGGGCTTGATGACCACAAAAGGGGGATGGATGGAGATAGGGTGGGGCACGGTCTCCAATAACAGGGTCTGTGTTTTAACCAAGTCCCCTCTTGCCTTTGGCAGTTTTTAAATTGAGTCTAGATCGAAAGATTCCCCATGGCTCTCTCAGAGTTTGTCTGGGAGGTGTCTATTTTCATGGCAGGGAGTACAGGGATCTGGGGCTCCTGCACAGGTGACAAGAGCAGAGTATGAGCCTGAGCAGTGCACGGAAGTCCTCAGCATGGCACCACCTGGCTGCAGTGTCCAGCTGAGCCCTCGCAGCCCCAGCTCTGGCTGGACATTCTAGAAAGAGACACCTCTGTGCTCCCTGCTTCCCGAGCACAGTTCTGCTTAGTGCTGGGCCACTGACTAGGAGACCTTCAGCAAGGGACAGTGCCCAAGAAGCCCTCACCTTGGGGTTCCTCACACACGACGGCTTCCAGGTTCTCCCCCTTCACGTAGTCGGCATTGAGACCCTCTGCAAAGGGCAAAGGGCAGAGTCAGTGACGGACGCAGAACCAAAGCTCTCCCACCATGAGGGGGCACTCCTGCGCAAGTCCTCCATTACAGCTAGAAACACACGACACCCTTGATGGGATTCACACCCTGCACCTGGGCCACCCGAACGTCCTCATCTGGGCAACGTCTGGCTGGCTGGGGGTGTGCTGACCTGCCCAGGAGTCCTCATCATCGTCCTCAGAAGTGACAACCAGCAAAGGCCCCCGGCAGACACCCCATCCGCATAGGACAGGTGCCACCACGTGTGAGGCTGTGAGCCAGGCAGCAGGTCCACACAGCACAAGGGGCACCCAGTGGCAGGGCTCAGTATCACCCGTGGGTCCACATGCCAGCCCAGGGGCAAGGGGGGCAGAGATGGAGCCAAGCACTGTGTGAGTGGGTGATGGATGCCGAGCAGGGAGGGGCAGATGGCTGAGTGGGGCTCACTGTGGAGATGCCAGCAAAGCCTCCTGCTAGTGTCCGGCCCTCCCAGCAATACCCGCACGGAGAGGCCCAGCGGCTCCTGCAGGCATGGGAACAGCGCTGTCCCAGGCCCAGCAGGCAGGGCCCAGGGCCCACAGATGATAGCTGCCCTGGTCTAGTTAGTCATTTGGGCTTTCTCCCCACCTACTGCTGAGACGGACTTGGGGACTCCAGAAAGCATCCTCTGCACGCTGGCACTCCAAACACTGAGTGGCACCAAACCAGACACAAGGGCCATTACTCAAGACTCACAGTGGGCCCCACCCCTGCTGCTGCTTGGGGAGAGTCAAGAGTCCTTGTCTTATCCCTGGATAAGCTGAAAATTGTAAACCTCATCAGAGCTCTGGGCCTGTGGGAAAAGTGGGTCATGGTTCTAACCAACCAACTGACTGAGCAGGCTCCAGGGTAAGTCACTCCACCACCCTGGGCTGTATTCAGGCATCTCACCTGGAAAAGTACACCTGCCCCCCCTGCTGCTTGCTGGGCTCAAGGTGGACACCAGAAGGGCCCAGGAAACATGAGGGTGTTGCTCATTGGCAGGAATGGTCAGCCTCCATCCAGGGCAGCACAGGTGATGGAGCTTGCAGAAGCTGTTCCCAGCTGCTGGACAGGGGCCGGGAGATGTGCCCTCAGCCCTTAGTCACTGCCCGGCTGCCATCCTGGTGTGCACCGGACTGGCTTCTGCCTGTGGGCAGCCGTCTGGTTGCTCCTTAGGGATGCCTGCCAATGGGCATGTGAGTCCCAGACAGGGCCCCCACCTCCCACCATGCATCCCTGAGCCCAGCCACACCCAGCCTGGGGCCAGAGACTCTGATAGGTAGTACCCTCCCATATGGATCAGGAAAAGCTAAAGATGGTTGTGGTTGAAGCCAAGTTGGAGAGTGCCAGGGAAGGGGAGAGGGTAGAGAGCTGTGAGAAGAAGCAAGAGCAGCAGGATGGGGAGGGCTACTGACAAGGCCTCGAGGCCAAAGCACAAGAGGAAAATGAGTAAGTCAAAGCATATCTTTACCTTGAACCTCTGCTGCATCTGAAGGCAAGACACAAAACTTAAACCCTGGAGCAAGAACTCGCAGCCCCTGGCAACAAAGCCTTTCTGTAAGATGTACTGGGCCTTGGCACTGAGGGCAGAGATGGGGAAAGAGAGGGTCCCCCAAACCTGAGCCCCTTTGGTGGCAGCAGAGGCTGGAAGGTGCTGAGCAGCAACATCCCTCCTAGAAGCCACATGCTACCCTCCCTCACTCTCCTGGGGCTTCCCGGTGCGCCATTTCTGCCCTGACTTTCTTAACCTCCATGCCGTGGTGGCTGAGGCCATTCTGGGCAGAGGCTCAGCAGAAAGGCCGGGGATGGGAGGTCCCGACTCTCAGCTTCACGATGGGCTTAGCTCCCCTACACCCATGGGACTCCTTCCAATTCCAACCTGTCCTAGGAGGCAGGGACACATTGGTAGATGAAATGCACACAATCTCCCAGGGAGCTGACGGTCTGTAGCGTCACACTGCAGGGCAGACAGCAGTCACAGACGCAGAAACCACCAAGGCCAATCCTGTCTCACAGGCTGCACACCAGTCGGCAGGGGGCGCTGTGGCCGCACGCAGGAAAGGCATCTAGTCCAGGCCCACAGGCTGGGAGGGAAGGAAGGTTTCCTAGGAGAGTACCTCAGGCCCAAAGAGCAGCGAGGTGAGAAGAGGGGACAGCGCACAGGACACTGGCGGCAGCAGGGCACACTCAGGTGAGTATGGCTGTGGAGAAAGGCTTCTGGGCTCAGGGCTGCCGGACGGGATGTGGCTGGAGTCGAACCATAAAGGGCTTTGGATGCCAGCCTTGGGGGTTGGGCCATGACCTAGAGAGCAGTGGGGAGCATGGGAGGTCCTGGCAGAGCTGGCCCTGGGCATTTTAAATAGGTCCCTGTGGCTGCTCCAAGCAGGGAGAAGTGTGGGGGACACGGGGGCAGGCAGGAGGCTAATGGAAGCCAGAGTGGTGCTGTGGCCCCAGAGCAGATCCATGCAGGCGGCACAAGTCCCAGGACTGGGCAACCCAATGATGCGGGGTGGGGGGACAGGAAGATCCAAGAAGACTGGTGGAATCTGTGACAGGAGGCCACAGAGGCGGGGTGGAGATGGCTTACAAACTCCAGAGAGAAGGTTAGTAGCCCAGGGAGTGGATACTGAAGCAAGAGAGGTCCTCTTGAAATGTGGGGACACTCCACACTCGATTCCCTTCTGTGTAAACTGGGGGCGATGATACATGCTCCTTGCACGAGTGGGGCCAGGTAAGGGATTCAGGATGGTGTGGGTTAAGTAAAGATGATGATACCATTAACAGATCGAGGGGGAACACACTGGGAGCCAAGGACAAGGGTGGAGGGACCACCTACAGAGGCCACTGTGTGTGCTGTGAAGTCAGCCACAAGGAGAGGAGCCTACCCTTAGGCTGAATGGGGGCGGAAGGGGAGGGGCTGGGGACAGGCCTGTTGGCTCCCAAGCAGGGCTCTGCCAGGGCAGCGGGTTCCATGAACTTCCTGGGAGCCACCATCAGCCCCACAAGCCTACTTGCCTCTCTGGCCTGTGTCACCCCCGCCAGCAGGCTCATCCCCACTGCCTAGCCCAGTAACACCCTCACCTTGAGTCTGGCCCCCAAAAGAAGAGGTTATATCCATGTTCTCCAGCCTTATTGCCACATAGCTTTCAGCTGTTATCAACACCCCCTCTTTTTGGTTTACTCTTTCCCAAATATCATATGAATTGCTCAACTCTATATACCAAGGCCTTCACGCTCTCACGTTTTATGTGGCTTTCCTGGTAATCCAGTTTGTAAAACCTCACACCTGTTTGTGTTTGGAAACAAGTGTGAAAATACTGTATTTTCATTTCACCTTAATGTCCGCAGAGAGACAGATACAACCCAGACATCTCTTTTTTGGTTTGGAAATCAACCTCTTCTCCCTCCCTGTTCCTCACTACTGGCCCCCCTTCTCGAGTCATTGCTTCCCGTCTGGAGCTAGCTCCTTCACCAATCCTCTGAGCCTCCATTTCCTCATCAGGCTGTGGGAGTTCTCACTGTTAAGGCAATGATACAGTACTGGGATGCATGGTGGCTCCCAAAAATATATGTCCATGTCCTCATCCTTGGAACCTGTGGGTGGGACCTTGTTTGGAAAAAGGGTCTTTGCAGATGTCACCAAGTTAAAGATCTCCAGATGAGAACACCCTGGACTATTCAGGTAGACCCTAAATCCAATGACAGGTGTCCTTATAAGAGACAACAAAGGAGAGACACGGACACAAAGGGAAAGGCCATGTGAAGACAGAGGCAGAGAGAGTTTGGACTGATGCAGCCAGAAGCCATGGGATGCCTAGGGCCACCAGAACCAACCAGAAGGAACCAACTCTGCTGACACCTTGATCTTAGACTTCTGGCATCCAGAACAGTGAAAGAATAGATTGCTGTTGTTTAAAGCTACCCAGTTTCTTTGCTTTTGAGCTGGAACAAGGGGTAGCTCTCAGGACAATGCAGCCTCCAGTCTGCACTTCTGAGTGCCCCTTTCACTCCACGCTACAGCCAAGCTTCTCAGTCTCAAATGAGTTGACAGGATCTCAAGCCAGGAGACCATGAACGGTTGTGCAGGTTGTGCACTGAGATGTGAATGGTGCCCTGGAGTACTGCTGTACAGAGCTTGTGTAGCTGTATATGGTGGCCCTGGTCAAGATTGTTACATTAGAGTAAAAGAAACAAATGTGATGGCCAGATGAAAAATGAGTGTGATACCTCAGCAATATCAACATTCAAACCATTCTGGGACCTGGGTTAGTTTTCTGGGAAGCTCAGCTCCAGGCTAGAATTAAGGGCAGAGGCCTCGAGCAAGGGTAGGCTAAGCCTTACGGGAGGACAGTCCTCAGATTCAAGAAAGAGCGGAACTACAACTGAGTTATGTTCTGTCACCTGAACTAAAAATCACCAGCCTTAAAGATACACTCTCAGCAAACAGCGACACATCAATGCTGTGTTTCTAAAACCAACAAGTGTGCTCTTTGAGTTCATCCCCGACAGCATCCCTACAGGGTTCCTGCCATGGGATACATGCCAGCTTCCAAGATAGGGTTCCATTTGTAACTCTGAAATTTACCCACATCTTCTAGATTCACAGCTATGGCATAAAAATGGAAGCAGCCTAGCTTTTACATCTAGCATGGGTGAGTGGGGAGCAAAACCACACTCTATTCTCTCTGGCCTTCCTACTCCTTCAAAACAATTCATGATTCTATCTATTTAAGACTTTTCTGACTCATGGGAGGAGGTGGCTTCTTGGGACCTGAAAGGGAGGAGAGGAATGCTGGCTTACGCAGCAGTGCTGCCTGCTGGGTCTTAGCAAGGCCCGAGACGGCTGCTGCCTTCTGCTCCTGGGGAAACTGGCAGCAGAGAAAGCTGTTGACCCATGGCCTCTCTGAAGGCCCCAAATTCCTTTGGGTGAGATCTGAGACCATATGGAAATGCCAGGGTCTCTCTTGTTCGATTACAAGGAAACATCACAATGGTCATTGCACTCTGCCCCCACTGAAATCCGGCTTCTGGGAGCTGGAACCCTTGGAAGGCCAAGGTCATTGTGTCCAGCCCCATTCTCTCTTCAGGCTGTTTTACGCTTCAGTTGTGTCCCCAAGGATTTCCAAAACTGCAACTCCACGTACCCCTCCCCCAGGAAGTCTTGTCTGGAGTCGCTCTCAGGTAGACCGTGCAATGGACCAGAGTCTCAACTTGCTCACGTTTCTGCCCCTTTGCCCCCCAAAGACGGTGACCGTTTGTTCATGCGCAGCAGTGGGGGTAATGAAATGGGTGTGGGCACAGCCACAGGCAGCCACAGGGCAGATGCACTTACGCTGAATGCGGAAACAGAACTTCTTCTGCTGGTAGGAGATGTAGCTGGAGACAGCGCCGATCAGGGCCATGGCCAGCGCGCTGGCCACGCCGGCAATGGTGCCGGTCTCTGGCGACATTCCTGAGCAAAGGAGACGGTGGGACAAAGAAGAAGTCAAGTCAAGGAAGCAGCACCCCAAGGATCGGCTCAAGCATTGAGTTGTCCAGCACCCCCAAGCCAGGGAGAGGACTACGCCACTTCTATCCAAATGACACAATCCCCCTTGGATTTGCCAAGTGCTTCTCATTTTCTGTAAGGCTTTCCATTTTGAGAAGCGTACAAGGTGGACATGGGAATGGTGCAGTCCCTGTTTAACTGAGACCCGGATAGGTCTCTAGGTCTCGGGTCAGTGGGTTTCCCATGGGGCCACCTCCCTGGGGATCCATTTTTTTTCATGCATAATTCTTTTAAGTGACTTCATCCCTCTGCAGTTGGCCTCACAGTCCTCTACCAGAAACACTCAGGGGAAGGTCAGGAAGGACAACTCGGAGACACGCGTGGGCCAGCACTATGTGTCCTTGTGGTTTCCAACAGAAACCTTGGGACTCAAACCCACCGGCTTCACGGTCGTCATTGCTGCCGTACCGGCCATCACCTGCAGAAAGGACAAAAGTACTTAGTGTCCACTGTGAGCCCATGACCACCCAGCTCCCTGACCCTTCCCATCCCCCTCGGCACAGGCCCCAGCTAGTAACCCCTCTGCTCCTTTGTGCTCGTCACCCGCAAAGTCCAGGCTTTCAGGTAGGACTTTTTCTTTTCAAAATGACAGCCACTGCACATTGAGCATTTGTTATATCCCAGCTGTCTGTGCACAGTACTCCATTGAATCTCTTTTCAATCCAGCGGGATAGGTCACCTGGCATCGCTATCTTACAGGGGACGGAGCAGAAGCTTGCAGGTGAGGGCCTCGCCAGCAGGTGGCAGACCTGGGCCCATCCAGGTGAGCCTGACTGAATGACAACACATTCTGTGCCCATGTATCTAGTATTTCCTGTAAGAAGTATCTATTCTTTATCTGGTTATAGAAATATGCTTATGTAAAACTGTTTTCAAAAAGGATGAAAGGCTAGCATAAAAATAATTTATAATCCCACAAGCCAGCGAGAGTTATGGCTAATATTTCACTTTACTTTCCTCCTGTGCTGAGTGCTTTATATGCTTTTCTTCAAATCTAGATGTTTCTGTTCATGTAATTTAGGTACATATACAGCATCCTTACAATATGCTACAGGATTAAGTCATACTTAAGAGTTTTTAAGGGCTTCCACTTCCATCTTGGCATAGACCTGAAGTTGTTCTTGGAACAATAACAAACACAGGCTGACAATCCCTTACCTAGGATTTTGAAATTCAAAAGGTTCTGAAATATCACAGAGATGGAGAAGCAATAGTGGTTGACAGGACTTAGGGATGGGGCTGGCTGTGATTATGAAAGGAAAGCAGGCAGGACTCTTATGACGACAGAACTGTCCTTTATCTTGACTGTGGTGGTGGCCGCAGGAATCTATCTATACATGTGATAAAATGTCATAGTGTGCATGAAACACACACACACACACACACACACACACACACACACACACACACACACTTTCCCAGACAGCAGCTCCCTGACAAGCAAGTGGTGCCATTTCAGGCTATTAATGAGCCTTGAGCACTCCCTTCATGTCTCCCTCTTCTTCTTGTGGCATAACGCTCATTAATGGAGGATGACTGTGTTCCCAAAGCCCAGCGTTATTAGGGGAAACCGCCCTGGGATGTTGGAGGCAATGAACTCTGACATTTCCTTCACCAATCAAAGAGTCTGGGGGAATGTAGATTTCTGGATTGTAACATGTGTCCCCCATCTAGTAAGAGATGTTGGTAATAGGGGAGGCTGTGTGAGTGTGTGGGGGGAGGCTATGGGAACTCCATGCATTATGCTCAGTTTTACTGTGAAACTAAAAGTGCTCGGAAAAATGAATGCTATTTTTTAAAAGAGTCAGGAGGGGAGGGAGAAAAAGAGGTTTGCTATGTTCCCATCTGGGGCTGAATCCTTGGGTTAAATGCATATAAAGATCTGTGATTGGATATGAATGGTTATTTATAAAACAAGGAACACTGGCATTTTAAAAAGTACAATCGCTGCTGTTGGAGAAAGGAGGACAGGAGTCACCCTGTGCATTTACCATGTCAGCCACTTGTGAGGATGTGGAGTCCGACTGTATGGGCCCATCACTGGTACCCACTCTGTGGCGCTGTATCTCCTCTTTTGACGTGTTCATGTCACTAGATTTCCAGACAGGGCTGAGCAATTCAACCTACTCTTGCTTTCACCTCGGGGGAGAATGAAGCTGAGTCCTCACAAGTCTCTCTTTCCTTATTAATATTTGGTCACGAGGATTCACAGCAACATGAACCCCAGTCTGTATGACGGCTGAGTGTAGAGTGTGTTACATGAAAAGCACACAGGATCGCCCCTGCGTACTGTTCCTCTGGGGGCTTACTGAGAGGTCTGGCACTCTCCCAGGCTGTCAAAAAGACTCAAAAGCTGGATACTTCACATCTCTTGGAATTCCTGACTATCTGACAATCTGTAGTTGTACGGAAGCATTATCCTAAGAGGATGACAAAAACAATATCATTTCTCGCCCTTCAAAAAAAAGTGATCCCATCCTGTAGGCAACTCATTGCTCAGATGGTCATGTGAACTAGAAATACCACAAGACTAAAAAACAATTGGACAATAAAAAGCCAGTAATTCTAGATTCTTCCATCCCTTCTAGTTGCATGACTTTGAACTGAAGTCAGCACACAGACCTGCCATTGGAGTTAGCCAAGCCAATGTCATGGCATTGGTCCACATTTTGCAACTGAGTTCTGTTCATTTCCTCTAAACACAGGCTGAACCCAATCCTTTAAATACATGCTGTGCAAAACACGGTATTGGGACAACTGATGAACCACTGGCATAAAGTAAATGTGTCTAATCCAATACCATCTGTGGAACTAAGTTCTCAACAAATATAAAATAGATGAAGCCATAAAAGCACTATAAGACAATGTAGGACAGCATTTACATTGTCTCACGGTAAGGAATGAGTATTTAAACATGATCCTAAATCCAGAAACTCGAAATCGAAAACATTATATCAAAAGTAAAAACTTCAGTACTGGGCTGGCCGAGTGGCGCATTGGTTAAGAGCTGGCCTGGAATGCCAGCGACCCCAGTTTGGATCCCACATACAAGGGCCAGTGACACTGCCCTCTACAGCTAAGATGGTGAACAACAGCTCCACCTGGAGCTGGGCTGCGAGCCCCAGCAACGGTGTAGGCTGCAGCCCCTGCTGCAGTGGGCTGCGATGGGCTACAAGTGAGTGGCTGGCGGCCAGCATAAGTGGCTGGCAGCCGGCATGAGCTGCCAACAGCTGCGGTGAGTGACCATCCAGAGGCCGGCGACTGATCTGCCTCAGCCGGGAAGAGCGCAATGATGATACCAACATGGGCCAGTGAAGCAATGTCCTCCGCAACTAGACTGAAGAACAAAAAGACAGCAACTTGTCTGTTCCCCTTCCCCGATTCCCCAACGCTGTTCCCCTCCCCCAATTCCCCAATAAAATCTTTAAAAAAGATAAAACTTACAGTAGTAAAAGCATGAGCAAAACAAAAGAAAAAAATGGATAAATTGTACTTCATCAAAATTAAAACTTTTGTGCTTTAAAGGACATCATCAAGAGAATGGAAAGACAAAACCACAGAATGGGAGGAAACATTTGCAAATTGTATACCCAATAAGGGACTAGTATTGACAACATATAAATAATGTCTACAGCTCAATAATAAAAAGGTAAATGATTCGATTTTAAAATGGACAAAGGATATGAATAGACATTTTTCCAAAGAGACATACAAATGGCCAATTAGCACATAAAAAGATGCTTAACATCATTAGTCATGAGGGAAATGCAAATCAAAACCACAATGAGATGCCACTTTACATGCACTTGGATGGCTACAATAAAAAAAAAAAGATAAGTGTTGGCAAGGATGTGGAGAAATTGGAACCCTTAGATATTGTTGATGGGAATATAGAATTGTCCAACTTCTATGGAAAACAGGTTGACAGTTCCTCAAAAATTTCAATACATAGAGTTACCACATGACCTAACAATTCTACTTCTAGCTATATATACAAAAGAAGATTGAAAACATATGTCCACACAAAAACTTGTATACTAATTTCATTGCAGTATTATTCATAAAAACCAAAAAGTGCAAACAACCCAAAGGTCTATCAATTGATGAATGGGTAAATAAAATGTTTTTGGAGTATATAAAGAGGACTTAATAATAATCCCTAATGGAAAACCAGACCCCTTACAAATCAGTGAGAAAAGATGATTCCAGTAGAAAAATGGGCAATGGTTGTGAACAGGTAATTCACACAATATATTAAGAGTGTCTAAGAAGACATAGAGAAGGGAAGTGTTTCACCTCTCTTGGATTCAAAGTTATGCAAGTTTAAACAGAATAGCATTTTGCCTGATCAAATTTGCAAAGATTACAAAACTGTAATACCCAGTGGAGGTGAGGATATGAGCAAACAAGCACGTGTTTACTTCCTACTGGTGGAAATGGACGCTGGTACCACCATTTGGCAGTACACTTGAAGAGTTGCATCTTTAAACATGTACATCTCCTGTGGCCCAGCAATTCAGCTGCTTGGAAGTTACCTGACAAACAATTAAGGTTTTGTTTATTATACTATGGGGATGTACATCGCAGCGCTGTGTACAGTAGTTAAAAGCTGGGGGGAAAAAACCTCTCTGTACAAAAATAGGTACTGGTTAAATAAATTATGGTACAACAATATCATGCAGTCATTGAGATAATATTTTAGGGTACTCTTTAATGACAAAGATATTCAGGGCATTAATGAATGAAAATGGAGTTTAAAAAGGTAGCATGATCCCATTTTTATAAAAATAAACACAAATATTTACAACGTAGAGTTATGAATAGAGAAAGTACTACAAACATATACTCCAAAAGATTGCTGGTGGTTCTTCCTAGATGGTGAAACAATAAACAAGCATTTTTCATATAATTTATAAAATGTTGAAAATATGCAAGCCCCATGCAAATCTATCCACCTATATTTTTCCACAGTCATAAGACAGCTCAAAGAGGCTATTTCACAGGCCACTGGCAGGATCTTCATTTTCAAGGACAGTGTTTCGTATGCAGAGCTGCCTTCTGAGTTCACAATTCTATACTAAAGAAACTGGAATAGCCCTCTATTGTACTAGCAATTTGCCTGTGCAGCATATCTCATACTGCAATTTGCTTTGAGTACAGTATACATATATGGGATGCTGTAGCTCTGGGGACCACTGTCAGTAATAGTGACTGTCATAGCTATAGAAACTGCCACTGTAGCTTTAGGAACCCCTGAAATGATGGTGACTGCCACAGCTATAGCTACTGCTGTAGCTGTAGCAACCACTGTAGCTATAGCAACCACCATAGCTATAGAGACCTCCCATTGATATAAAGACTCCTATAGCTTAGTGACCACTGTAGTTACAGGGAATGCTGTAGAATAGGAGGCATTACCTCAGTGAGGAAGTTGCAAATAAGGCCTGTTGTCAACAGAAGTATTATATCCTCAGCATCTTCAAATACAAAAGACAACAATGCACACATACACATACATGTCAGTCTTGAGTCCTACACTGTCACGTTGCTGGGAAGCAGGGATGCAATGCACATGTTTGCCCTTTCTGAAAACAGTATAACCCTAGGCTCATGGTAAGTGTCTGACACATATGATTTGCCAAAGGCATGGAGTCACATGGGAAGATTATATCTAGAACTGCTGAGGGGATATTCAAATACTTAAGGACTTTTATAAGTATTCTAGACTTCCAACAGCCATAGCTGGAAATTACACATTTTTTAAAAGATTTTATTGGGTAATTGGGGGAGGGGAACAGTGTTGGGGAATCGGGGAAGGGGAACAGACAAGTTGCTGTCCTTTTGTTCTTCAGTCTAGTTGCGGAGGATGTTGCTTCACTGGCCCATGTTGGTATCATCATAGCGCTCTTCCTGGATGAGGCAGATCAGTCGCCAGCCTCTGGACGGCTGTTCACGGCGGCTCTTGGCAGCTCACGCTGGCTGCCAGCCGCTCACGCTGGTTGCTGGCTACTCACTGTAGCCTATGGCAGCCCAGTGCAGCAGGGGCTGCAGTTACGCTGTCCCGGGGACTCACAGCAGCCCAGCTCCAGTTGGAGCTGTTGTTCACCATCTTAGCTGGGCAGTGTCACTGGCTCTCACATGTGGGATCTGAACCGGGGTCCTGCTGCTCAGAGTTGGCGTCCCAAGCCAGCTCTTAGCCAATGCACCACTCGGCTGGCCCTGGAACTTTTACATTTTTAGATTGATTTTCATTATTTAAAAAAAAAAATTGGCAGCAGAAATGCAAAATAAAAATAAGAAATTTAAAAAAAAATGAGTAAACAAAGAGGGAAAAAGACTTGCTTCAAATGACCCATGCTTACAAAATCAAATTGAACTGAATAAATCCAGAACATGACTGCCTAGGCTAAGCACTGGGGATGCCATTCCTCACTGCTCTAGAAAGCCTCCAAGGCCCGGATCTCCTCCATCCCCCACCTCAGGGATGAATGTTCACCCTCTAGATTACATGACAGGTGCCCGGCCCCAATCTGACACAAAGCCCTGCAACCCCACCTGCCTATATGTACCCCTATGTTTACTGCAGCATTATCACAGTGGCCAAGACATAGAAACAACAGAAGTGTCCTTGGATAGATGATTGGATAAAGAAGATGTGGTATATATACACAGTGGAATATTACTCAGCCATAAGATGAAATAGTGCCATTTGCGACAACATGAATGGATCTTGAGATTATCATGCTAAGTGAATTATGTCAGACAGAAAAAGTTGAGAACCATATGGTTTCACTCATATGTGAGATATAAAACTGAAAGCAAGAAATGAACAAGACAAAGGCCGGCCAAGTGGTGCAGTGGTAAGCGCTGGCTTGGGAAGTCAGCAGCCCCGGTTCGGTCCTACATACGAGGGCTAGTGACACTGCCCTCCAAAAAAAAAAAAAAGAAAGAAAAGAAATGAACAAGACAGGGCCAGCCGAGTGGCTCAGTTGGTGAAGAGCGCAAGCTCTGAGCAATAGGGTCGCCAGTTCGATTCCCACATGGGCCAGTGAGCTGTGCCCGAGCTGAGCTGCTACTGAGCTGCCAACAGGTGGCAGGACGGGTCAGCTGGTGAGAGCATGTGCTCCTAACAACAAGATTGCCGGTTCAACTCCCACATGGGATGGTGGGTTGCACCCACCCACAACTAAGATTGAACACGGCACCTTGAGCTGAGCTGCCCTGAGCTGCCGACGGGCAGCTGGATGGCGACTGGACTTGGAGCTGAGCTAGCTGCACCCTCCACAACTAAGATTGAAGGACAACAACTTGGCTGTTCCCCTTCCCCAATAAAATCTTTAAAAAAATGTTTTATAAGCCACTATAGGGGTGGCCCAGTGGCTCAGTTGGTTAGAGTGTGTGCTCCTAACAACAAGGTTGCCAGTTTGACTCCCGCATGGGATGGTGGGCTATGTCCCCCTGCGACTAGATTGAAAATGGTGACTGGACTTGGAGCTGAGCTGCGCCCTCCACAACTAACACTGAAGGACAACGACTTGACTTGGAGCTGATGGTCCTGGAAAAAACGTACTGTTCCCCAATAAAGTTTAAAAAAATAAAAGCAACTATAACCCTGGCCAAGCAGACAGCCATTTCAGGAAACAGATTAGTTCCAGTGAGAACAGCTGGTATCTGTGGCCTTTTTACTCAGGGTTGCTCTCATCTCCCCTTCCCTCAGAAGCTGGTTCAAGTGGGGAGGGGGCGGACAGACCATGAAAACCAGCAACTCTACTATAGCTGCTACAGGAAACCCACATGGCTTGCAGCATTGTCAGTTCATGTGGCAATCTCAGTGGCAAGTGAATAGGGAGAGACAGCAGCTCCTTTATCCTCGGCTCATCATCAACCAGTCAACTTGTCAGGGATTTAAACAAGGAGGTGGGAGGTGAGACAACAGATGCAACCTGTTGATGAGAGACTTTCACTGTCACTTATTGACAAAATATGAGGCTCCTACAAGGCCAGCAACAACGTTTTCTTGTGAAAAAAATGTATAACAGATAACATGTTATTTCAGAAATACACTCCAAACTATAGTTGAGTCTATGTGCTTAAGATCCAACCAAGGTTGGAAAATGCATAAATTATGATTGTTTTTATGCCGAAGATCATCATTTACTTAAATGTGATGTTTTATCTTCAGTCATGGTATTAGCATGATGGCACAGAGGACAGTGTTCAAGAATTGCATCATGTCCTTATCACAACCATTTTTCAGTTGCACATTTGGTTTTTTTTCTGGGACCCCTTTTATCTTCTTTTACTGACATCTATAAAGACAGAGGGTATAACTTAAACTAAAAATTGATTATTCTTTACAAGAGAAGTTCAAATATGAGCCTAATTAAAGAATTTCCTAACACTTCCTCGTTGCTAAAGCATGACTTTTAATAAGGAAACCCCCTAACATGTCATTCAGACTTTCATTCATGTGCATGCGTACACAAACTGCTACTGTCCTCATCTCCCTATCTGGAAATACCATTTGTCACCCGGGAGTAATTGGCTAATTTGCTGGGTTTGCCCTTTAAATGTTCCATGTTCTTCTGACACCTGCAAGTTTCATTTAGAGGGCTTTCGAGCTTTTTACTGAAGATAACACTGTTTGGAGAAGTATTCTGAAGGACAGATTTGACTACAGTATCCTTTCATTAGATGAGAACACTGTTCCCATATGAAAGGCACGGTTCCTGCAAAAGAGGAGCAAATGCTAGTACCACAGACAGGGTTGCAGGGAGTGTGGCTGGCTTATAACCACATACGCTCATCACTTGCTACACTGATAACCACAACTTACCAGCAAAACAGGTTACCATCACAATAGTTACAACCACAACCACTTACATCATAACCACAAGTTACAATCACAACAATGCACCATCATAACAGGTTATACCCACAAGTAAAAATCAAATTACAACCATAACTTGCTTTGTGATATCAAGTCTGGCTAACATTTTTTCCATATTAGGATCAAATCTTCACATACGAGATCTGCCAATTAAGTTCGCACACTTGTTGCAATGATGTTGCTAATATTTCTTTGATATTACAGGGATTATTCATTATAAATTTGTACAAACTGCACAACCATTTAACCAAGTTTCCTATTTGGAAGTGCTGAAAAGGATGCGTGAAAAAGTTAGATGACCTGAACTTTTTGCCAGCAATTCATGGCTCTTGCATCACGACAATACACCAGCTCACACGGCACTGTCTGTGAGGGAGTTTTTAGCCAGGAAACAAATCACTGTATTGGAACACCCTCCCTACTCACCTGGTCTGGCCCCCAATGACTTCTTTCTTTACCCAAAGATAAAGGAAATATGGAAAGGAAGACATTTGGATGGCATTCAGGACATCAAGTGTAATATGATAACAGCTCCGATGGCCATTCCAGAAAAAGAGTTCCAAAACTGCTTTGAAGAGTGGACTAGGCACTGGCGTCGGTGCATAGCTTCCCAAGGGGAGTGCTTCAAAGGTGACTGTAGTGATATTCAGCAATGAGGTATGGAACACTTTTTCTAGGATGAGTTCACCAACTTAATTGTCCAACCTCGTATATTATAACAGGTTTCCATCTTTGGTGTTTGGGGAACTAAGAATATCTGGTCTTGGGGGAGGATGTGACTGTGAAGAGCCAGCATGAGAGAGTTCCCTTGTGATAGAACAGTTCTGCACTCTCCTGCCCGAACGTGCTCTTACTCAAATCTACACATGATAAAATTTGACAGACCTACGTGCACACACACATGCACACACACACCCGAGTGCAGGCAAAATCTAATGAAATTGAAATAAGGCCTGTACTTGACTTAACAGTATTGTACCAATATCAGCTTCCTGGTTTTGACAATGTTCTATGTTTATATAAGATACCATCATCTGGGAAACTAGGTGACACGTACACAGGAATACTCCTGAATGATTTTTACAACTTCTTGTGGGTCTTACACTATGTAAAAATAAAAATATATTTTAAAAGATGTCTGACTTGCTATGGGTCTCTTTAAAAAATGCTTGTCGTTGGGGCTGGCCAAGTAGCTCAGTTGGTTAAGAGCTCGCTCAAAGGTGCGAGCTGAGCTCTGAGCAATAGCAGTTCGATGCCCAGCCTGAGCTGAGCTGCCACTGAGCTGCCAACAGGTGGCAGGATGGCTCAGCCTAAACAAAACAAAACAAAACAAAACAAAACAAAACAAAACAAAATGCTTGTTACAATGCGTTTTGCTTCTCCCATCCCAATGGTGACAGACTGCCCAGGTGGGGAGCTTTTCCCAATGAGTCCCGTGACCCTCAGCCACTGTAATTGGTGCTGCCTTGTCAAATGGCTTCTCCTAGTGTGGAGACATTAAGCCACACAGCATCCTGGCTAAACGAACATCAGAGGAAATGTGTGGTTTTCCCAACTTGGATTATAAACTCCCCTCCTTGAGCTGCACAGCCCACATCATTACAAGTGAACCCCAAGTTGCAAATAGGGATGGCTGGGAGCCTCTTCTTATTTCCCAGAGGCTAAAAATGGATCAGTCAACCTATTGCCCATGTAATCACATTTTTAATGACAATAAGGTATTTGGATAGATCAATGCTCCTACCTCTACCTTTGTCAGGTTTGTAGTCACCACCCCCTAATACGTCTTCAAGATCTTTGTCTGAAATACCTGGAGAAAAAAATATGCATTTCAACGGCAAAAACACATTTTTCAGTGACAAGAAACTTATGTTAGTTAATGTTGCCCAACGCCCCCAGAAAATGACTGCCACTTAAGAGTGTCCTTGATGAATGGCAGGTGAAATTCTAAAACAGCCCCCACGACTCCCTCCCACTGGTGTGCCCACTCTGTACAATATCCATTCCTTTGAGTGTCAGCAGGACCATGAATAGTTTATATTACATGATAAAGGTGAAGGAATTTTGCACATGTAACGAAAGTACCAAACCAGCTTCACTTCGCAAAAACCAAAAGGGAGATTGTCCGGGATGGGCCTGACTTAGTCAGATGAGGCCTTTAAAACAGGGTTGAGCCCTTCCCTGAGTTCAGGCCCTAGAAGCTACCTTTAGTTCTCCCTTTCCCCTCCCTGTCTCTCTCCTGCTGGTCTTGGAGAAGCAAATGGCCATTAGTTCCACAACTGCAAGGACATGTGCTCTGCCAACATTTACGTGATCTTGGTAGAGAACCCAAGCCCAGATGAGACCCCAGGCCTGGTCAGCACCTTGATTGCAGCTGTATGTTGCCCTAAACAGGAAACTCAGCTTAACTGCTCCTGAGCTCCCCACCAAAGAAAACTGTGAGAAAATGAATGGGGGTTGTCTTAACTCACTAAGTTTTGGACACAAGGAAAAAAGTAATTAATTTCATTGTAGTTCAACTATTGAGTACACATCTTTTAATATTCTGTGTCATGAAATGAAAGTATGCTTAAAGCACTTCTGTTGCACTCCAAAGTACTATATAGTTGATTCAAAAAAGCATTCGTGGGGACGGCCAAGTGGCTCAGTTGGTTAATACTGAGAGATGGGGCTCGGGATGACATCAGAACAAAAGTCTGTACTATCCTTCCCTTCTCCATACTGTCTTCTATATCTTGAAAGTCTGACAGCTATACAACTATCCCCAAACTCCCAGGAAGAGAACAGATTTGAAAATGGGGCTCCCTGGGCCCAGCACTGCAAGGAGCAGGCTTGTTTGAATCAGAAAAGGCAGCTCAGGTAAGAAACAAATCACTTGCTTCCAACGCAGGAAGCCATGTTTGGGCAGCTTGTTAAAGTTTTTCCATATCTTCCATCCCCACCACCTTCCAGCTCTGTTTTGCTGTATATGCTCCTCATAATACAGAGAATTACTTTACAAAAAAAAAAAAAGTACAGTTGAGTCCTGTGGGGTTTAATGGAATCAGCTATGGAAATTTCATTGATACAGTTTCACATATCACACTGCACTTAATCTGCAAGAAAACAACCACTGATTGAGTTTTTACTGTCTCATCAAAGAATATCCACAATGATCTGAAAAGTCTATTAAAATGTTCCTCTCTTTCCCAGCTGCATATCAATATGAGGCCAGATTTCCTTCATAGACTTCAACCATTACAACACATCACAACACCTGAATACAGAAGTAGATGTCAGAGTCTAGCTCTTCCACTGACAGACATGGTAGAAACGTGCAAAAATGTACAAAAACAGCTTGTCACTAACTTCTGTTTTTGTCTTGCCAAGCAGTTGTTGTTGTTTCTCATAAAAATATGCTCTTTATGTGAACATGTATGGGTTTATTGTTGCTCATTTTTGATTAATAAATAGTTATGTTTTCAGTTTTAAGTTCCAAGATGAAAATTTTGATAGATGTGACCCACACAGCCAAAACCCTTGAGACCCTCAATAATTTTGGCAGCCATGAGACAAAAAAAGTTTCACAACGACTGTTTTAGGTTCTCCTGTGCCTTGAATGTCCCCAGCTCTGCCAGGCCAGGAGTGGCTCCGTGGGATCTTGTACTTAACGAGCTACAACCTGACCAGGGAGCCACAGAGCTGGCCAGTGCTTTCAAAACAGCTACAACTTACCGCCTCCTCCTGTATTCGGTTTCCTACGGCCACCATCTCGGTCATTTCGATCATCCAAGGCATCAGCCAAGTCAAAATCTTTGCCTTCATAAAAGAGAAAGTCAATTGGTTAAACTGCAGGTAGGGCACTTGGACTCTACCCCAGAGGGAGCTCCACGGGGGGAGATGACAAATATTGATAGATGTGACCCACATAACCAAAACCCCTTGAGATCCTCAATAATTTTGGGAATCCTGAGATGAAAAAGGTTGAGAACCACTGATTTAGGTTCTTCTGTGCTTTGAATGTCCCCAGCTCTGCCAGGCCAGAAGTGGCTCCGTGGGGTGTTGTACCTAATGAGCTACAACCCGACCAGGGAGCCACAGAGCTGGCCAGTGCTTTCAACCAGCTACAACTTACCTCCTCCTCCTCCTCCTCCTCCTCCTCCTCCTCCTCCTCCACTCGGTTTCCTGCGGCCACCATCTTGATCACCAAAAGCATCAGCCAAGTCAAAATCATTACCTTTAGTGGGCCCCGAAGCATAAAGGAAACAGGGAACTGATTAACAACTGGATACAAGATTCCAAAAAGGCAAAGCAACAACACCCATGAGCCCAGTTCATCAGTGCAATCAGTAGGTTAAGACAAAAAGCAAACAGAAAAACTTAAATTGGGTCCGACTCCTTCTACAGACATTGATAATGAAAATACCAATAGGATGCACCAAGTTACTGCTTTCTGCCTTTGCAGTAAGTATATTACCAATTGTGAGCTAATTTATGCTCCTGTATATGCTTTGCTTAGGCCAGCAGTCAGATCCTCGTATATTCACTGATTACAGACATTAACCCAAGATTCAAAAGCAGCTGCATACAGTTCATAACCTGGACAATCAAGAGGGAGCCAGCATGGTGGTGCTCTCTCTGTGTCTCTCTCTCTTTCTCTCTCTCTCTCTCTCTCTCTCTCTCTCTCTCTCTCTCTCTCTCTCTCTCTCACACACACACACACACACACACACACACACACACACACACAAACACACAAAGCCCTTTGAGGGTGCAAATGTGAAGACACAAGGGCAAATCATAAAGCAGCAGTAACTCTCTCTCGGGTCAAGACGGTCTCTTCAGAAGAAAGGTAGCTCCACTTCAAGGAACTTGATAGCATGCTCCTAAATACTAGGGACAAATTTCCAGATGGGAGCAGTGAGTTCATCCCCGACCCCAACGCTAAGTTTTTCTTTTCATCAGTGAAGATGCCCGCATAGTACAATGGCCCATCTGGACAAAGGTTAAAACAACTCCAGGAAAGAGTTGCCAAGAAGGACTGAGTTCCAAAATCCTTCACTGAGAGATGACACTGTAAAATAAATGCCACTCCAAAATGCTCCTGCTAAGGAAACTTTTGATGGGGTTCATAAAACCTAAACAATGACCTCTTCCCTGATTTTACAATGGGAAATGGTTGAAAGGGGTGAAAATCCAAATGCATGTTTTTCCAGAAATTTTCCCAAGCAGGACTTTTCATAAACAAAACAACACAAAACAAACACACACACACACACACACACACACACACACAAACACACACACAAAGTTACCGTGATTGGCCAGCTACATACACTATTAAGTTAAACCCAGTGTTCTGAGGAATGTCTTGGTTGACACTGCATACACAGGGCTTAAAACTGTGGGTAGCTCAACTGAATGTTCTACTACCCCAGAGGGAGCTCCATGGCACTTTCCTCATTGTCCTCCTCAGAGCAGTGTGTTACCTGCAGGCTTTGCCGGAGCTCTGGTCGTTCCTGGCCTCTTGGTTGTGGTGGTGACATGGTCCCATCTCTCTAAAAGGGGCAGGGGGACAGCAAGGGGAGCACGTTTACTAACAAAATATAGCAGCCACTTTGTGGCTCAGGGAAGTCACATCGTGAGTAGAGTACCCTTGTCTTGGTCCTTGAGGCCTTTCTAAGGCCTCTGAAGAATCACTTAGAGAAGGATGACAAAGTGATGTAGGAAAAAGGTTTAAATGAGATGAGTTCTACTCATGTTTCTTCAGAGGACGGGTGGTGAGGCAGACGAGGTCTTATGTGTGATCAGGTGATTAGTGGAGCTGGGGCTTCAGCCCAGATCTGCTGGAGATGACCACATGTTTCAATGAGTTCTGGAGCCTAAAAACGACACTTGAGAGCTTCACGCTTTGGTTTCCACAACTATCAAACTGGCAGCATAACCGTAGACACAACTGCCCATGGATGGACGTAACTTAGGATTCCAGTAGAGTATGGGAGTGTCTTTTTTTTTTGAGGGCAGTGTCACTGGCCCTCATATGTGGGAACCGAACCAGGGCAGCTGGCGTCCCAAGCCAGCGCTTAACCAATGCGCCACTCGGCCGGCCTTAGGAGTGTCTTATAAACTGAAAGTGGTTATAACACCAAGAAAATATTTTATATCAGTGGGTAACTACTGTAAATGTTTTGTCTATGGTCTCAAACATATTCCTTTAAAATCATGAACTTCTTCCACATCAATTACATGGCATGCCAGGCACATGTATTCCAATCGTTTGTTTTATAAAACATGAAGACTATACTCTAGCTGTTACAATTGGAGGTATTAGAAGGAAAAAAAAGTAATGGGAAAGGCAGAGATGAAACAGGTTGAGGTTAATACACAGTAATCACTTAATAATTTTGACTTCTTAGAAAAAAACAGTAAAAATAGAAATTAATTGAAAGTAAAAGAATTTGATACAGCTATAGTACACAAATAGCAACCTAAGAGAGCTGGAGTACAAACAAAACAGAAAGAGACTCATAGATACAGAGAAGAAACTAATGGTTGCCAGATGAGAGCGGGGTTGGGACCTGGGTGAAGAAGGGGAAGAGTTTAAAAAGTACAAATTGGAATAGATTTCTGGTCAAGCTGGGAGAGGAGGTGAACACTGTGCTCGCCTCCTCTCAGGACCACATCAACTGCAACTAAACTACAGAATAACCATCACTGAGAATCACCTGATGTCTAGCTGAACCAAAGCCCTGCATCTAAGGACATACAGAAGAAGCCACCTCAAGACTGGTAGGAGGGGAAGAGACAGGGGACAGGCTGGTCCCACTCCCACGTGTGACCATTAAAAGTCGGGAGGGATATCTCGGCTGTGGAGGTAACCCCTGGAGGAGCAAGGGGTCCCGGCCCACGGTTCCAGTGCTGGGGAGAGAAGTCTCCCTAACTTCTGGTTGTGAAAACCAGCAGAGTTTGTGGCTGAGTGAAATGGAGGGTGGCTGGAGTCCCAGAAGCTCCTCTTAGTGTGACTATGTGTAGGTTTACTCACTGATGGATTCACTCACTCTGAGCTCCAGCACTAGGGCAGTGGCTCAAAAGGTGCCAGGGACATACAGGGAGGAACTGAATTGACTGGCTTCAGTGCAAAGGCTGGAGGGCTTTTGCTGGCAGAAGCCACTGTTTCTTTGTTGAGCCCTCCTCCCTCCCTGCATGCAGGCAGATGCCACATCAGAGTATCTATCAAACTAGATACCACCTTTCATCTGTCCCACCCTAGTGATTCCCAGAGATCCCGACCCACCCAACTTTCAAGCACACCCAAGCCCTTTCCAGTGGATTTCCGTACAAACAACCTGACTTAGATCATACTACGAACTTTTGTAAAGTCTCTCAAAGGTTCACACAACCCAAACAAGAAGCATCTGGCTCTGGCATGTTCCGTACCTTGGGCTGAGCAGCCCTAAGTCCAGCATTAGCAACAGTCAGAATTGATTCACAAATTGGCTTCTCAAGGAACCTCTAAGTCCAGTGCATGTGGCAGCCATCTGTGGGTTGCTTTGTAGATCATACCAGATGGTCCTGGGCAGAACACAGGCTGTAGCCAAACTTGGCCTGCACTGGGTCCCTCCCAGAAGGCCCCAGGGTTGACACACCTGGTGGCCAGCTTTGGACCAACCCAGAGCATCACGCAGCTCCCCTCAAGGACAAAACACCCAAAGGGAAGACTAGGCAGGCACCAGAGCCCCACTAAAGCGAACCCTGCTCTGTATGGTCAGACCTTGCATAACGGTTCCCCCACTGTACTCCTCATGACCAATCAGCCTGAGGGTCAATAACTTCCATTGATGTGCAAACACCAACAAAGGCTCAACAACAGGAGGGTACACACAGCCCTCACAAGGGACACACCTGGAGCACCTGGCTCTGGTGACCAGGGAGATGGCACCACTGGGTCCCACAGGACACCTACTACATAAGACCACTTTACTGAGATAGGAAGGCATAGCAGCCCTACCTAATACACAGAAACAAGCAGAGGGGGGCATCCAAAAGGAGGAGTGAAGAAACATGTCCCAAATAAAAGAACAAAACAAAGCTCCAGGAGGCCGGCCAAGTGGCTCAGTTGGTTAAGAGCTCGCTCAAGAGTGCGAGCTGAGCTCTGAGCAACAGCTGCTCGAGGCCAGCCCGAGCTGAGTTGCCGTTGAGCTGCCAACAGGTGGCAGGATGGCTCAGCAAAAAAAAAAAAAAAAAAAAAAAAAAAAAGCTCCAGAAAAAGAACTAAACAAAATGGAGACAAGCAATCTACCAGACACAGAGTTCCAAACACTGGTTATAAGGATGCTCAGTGATCTCAAGGAGAACTTCAGCAAAGAGATGGGAAAAGTAAAAATGGAGGTAGAAAACATAAAAAAGAAGCACTTAGAAATAAAGAATACAGTAATGGAAACGAAGAATATGTTAGATGAAGCAGAGGATCGAATAAGTGATTTAGAAGATAAGGTAGTAGAAAACACCCAATCAGAACAGGAAAAAGAAAAAAGAATCCAAAAAAAATGAAGAGAATTTAAGGGGTCTGTAGGACAACATCAAGCATACCAACATTCACATTATAGGGGTACTAGAAGGAGAAGAGAGAGAGGGAGGAATTGAAAACCTATTTGAAGAAATAATGTTGGAAAACTTCCCTAACCTGACAAAGGAAGTAGATATACAAGCCCAGGAAGCACAGAGAGTCCGAAACAAGATGAACCCAAAGAGGCCCACACCAAGGCACATCATAATTAAAATACCAAAGGTTAAAGACAAAGAGAGAATCTTAAAAGTGGCAAGAGAAAATCAGTTAGTTACCTACAAGGGAATCACCATACAACCACCTGCTGATTTCTCAACAGAAACTTTGCAGGCCAGAAGTGATTAGAAGGAAATATTCAAAGTGATGAAAAGCAAGGACCTATACCGAAGATTACTAATCCTAAAATTCATTTGGAATTGCATAGGGCCCTAAATAGTCAAAATAATCTTGAAAAAGAACAAAATTAGAGGAGTCGCATTCCCCAATTTCAAAAATTACAAACCTATGGTAATAAAAACAGTATGATACTGGCATAGTAACATACATATAGATCAATGTTATAGAACTGAGAATCCACACAAACCCCTCATATTTCTGGTCAGTTGATTTTCAACAGGATGCCAAGACCATTCAACAGGTGAAAGAATTGTCTTTTTAGCAAATGTTGCCAGGACAACTGGATATCCACATCCAAAAAACATGAAGTTGAACCCCTACCTCACACCATGTACAAAAACTACCTCAAAATGGATCAAAAAACCTAAATATAAGAACTAAAACCATAAAACTCTTAGAAGAAAACAAAGGGGTAAATCTTCATGACTTCTGATTTGGCAACACATTTTTAGAGGTGACACCAAAATCATGAGCAACAAAAGAAACAAGATCAACTTCATCAAAATTGAAAACCTCTGTGCATCTAAGATCATTTTTAGGAAACTGAAAAAAAACTACAAAATAGGAGAAAATGTTTATAAATCATATAACTGATAAAGATCTAGCATTCAAAATGATAAAAACATCATTAGTCATCAAGAAAATGCACATGAAAACCACAGTGAGGTTCCATTTCACACCTGCTAGAATGGCTATTTTTTTTTTAAAGAAGAAAATAGACTAAATACAAACATAAAACTGGAACCATAAAACTCTTGAAAGAAAACATAGAACATTGAACATTAGACTTGGCAATGATTTCTTGGATATGAAACAGGCAAAAAAAAAAAAAAAGCAAAAAATAGATGAGTGGGACTACATCAAACTAAAAATCCTCTGGACAGCAAAGGAGATGATTCACAAAATGCAAAGGCAACCCACAAATTGAGAGAAAATATTGGTAAATCATATATCTGATAAGGGGTTAATAATCAAAATATGTAAGGAAATCCTACACCTCAATAGCTAAACAACAAATAATCTGATTTTAAAATGTGCCAATGACTTAAAGAGACATTTCTCCGAAGACGACATACACATGGCCAACAAGTATACAAAAAGATGCTCAACATCATTAATCATCAGGCCAATGAAAGTCCAAACCACAATGAGCTATCGCCTTACACCTGTTAAGATGACTATTAACCAAAAAACCCAAAAGATAACATGTGTTGATGAGGATGTGGAGAAATGGGAACCCTTGGCCTCGTATAGTGTTGGTGGGGATGTAAAATGGTGTAGCCACTATGGAAAACAGTATGAAGGTTCCCAAAAAAACAAAAACTAGAACTACCATTTGATCCAGCAATCCCAGTTCTGGTTATATGTCCAACAGAAATGAAATATGAAATCAGGATCTCGAAGAGATATCTGCACTTCCATGCTCATTGCAGCATTGGCCTTAACAGTTACAATAAGGAAATAATGCAAGTGTCCCTTGATGGATGAATGGATAATGAAATTTGGTAATACATACAATGGGATATTATTGAGCCTTTTAGAAAAAAGGAAATCCTTCCATTTGGGACAATGTGGATGAACCTGAAAGACATTACACTAAGTGAAATAAGCCAGACACAGAACAGATATGGCATGGTCCCACTTTTATGAGGAATCTAAAAGAGTCAAATTCATAGAATCAGAGAGTAGAATAGAATGGTGGTTACCAGGGTTTGGGGAGAGAGGGAAATGAGGGAGGTGCTAGTGAAAAGGTACAAAGGTATTTTTGGGGGAGGAGGAGGAAAGTAAATTAGCCAGGATGTGGAGAAACTGGAATCCTCATACATTGTTGGTACGAATGTAAAGTGGTTCAGCCCTGTGAAAAAACAGTTTGGCAGTCCTTCAAAAGGTTAAAGATAGAATGACTATGTGACCTTACATTTCCACTCCCAGGTATATACTCAAAAGTATTCAAAACAGGTATTCAAACAAGAACATGTACACACATGATCATAACAGCAGTATTCACAATAGCAAAAGATGGAAAGAGCCAAATGTCCACCAAATGATGAATGGATAAACAAATCATGGTTTCTCCATACAATGAGCATAAAAAGGAATGAAGCACTGATCCATGCTATAAGGTACCTCTAAAGCCTTATGTTATGTGAAAGAAGCCAAAGACAAAAGGTCACAATCTGATACTATTTACATGAAATATCCGGCATAGATAAAGCAATTGCTATAGAAAGGAGACTGGTGATTTTCTAGGGCTAGGGGGAGGCGGCACTTATGAGAAACTAACTGCTTAATGGGTAAGGGATTTATTTTACTTTAGTGAGGGAGATGTTTTGGAACTGGATCAAGGTGATGGTTGCACAACATTGTGAACGTCTTCAAATGCTAGTGAATTGTTCATTTTTAAATGGATACCTTTCTGTTATGTGAATTTCACTTCAGTCATTTTTCTTTTTCTTTTTTTTACAAAGAGGAAGGGGTGGGAAAGCAGGCCATCACCAAAACTGCATGTGCATTCCACCACAATTCAGTTTTAGTAAAAAGTATGTATGGAAGTTGCCAATATGGAAAGTCTTTCCCTTGGAACGATTATGTTTACTTACTCTTTGGTAAGGCTTTTGGTACACAAATGAACACCTCGATATGAAGACCACACCAGTGGACAGATTTTTATGGCAAAAGAACCACATGTGATAACCTTTTGTCATTATATATATTTCTTTAATCCAGCACATCAGTCTAGAGATGATTTTATGTCTGTAATTTCCATTTGACTTTGTACCTGTAAAATGAAGAAGGGGCATTTACCTGTCTAAATGAGGCTCTCTATGTATATCTATATTATGGTGATGTGTGTAGGTAGGAAAGAGAAATTACATTACTGAAGCCATTATTAGAGCAACTTTCAGAAGAGCAATTGCTACTTATGTAATAATACTAGCTTAAAATCTGTATGACTCAAACAGCTCTTGTGTAAAATATATGTTTTTCCAGCTTAAACAACTGAATGGGAGAAGATTTTTGCAAACACCACTGCTGATAAGGCGCTAATATCCAAAATATATAAGGAACTCATATAACTGAACAACAAAAAAAACCCAAACAAACCAATTAAAAAATGGGCAGAGGACCTGAATAGATATTTCTCCAAAGAGGACATACAGATGGCCAATAGATATATGGAAAAAAATGCTCAGCATCACCAATGATCAGAGAAATGCAAATAAAACCACAATGAGATACCACCTCCCACCAGTTAGAATGGCCATCATCAACAAGACAAATAATAACAAGTGCTGGAGAGGTTGTGGAGAAAAAGGAACCCTCATACATTGTTGGTGGGAATGCAGATTGGTGCAGCCACTATGGAAGGCAGTGCGGAGGTTCCTCAGAAAATTAAGAATAGAATTACCATATGACCCAGCAATCCTTCTCTAGCCAAAAACATTTATCCATAAATATATATGTGCTCCAATGTTTACTGCAGCTTTATTTATGGTGGCCAAGACATGGAAACAACCAAAGTATCCCTCAATAGATGATTGGATACAGAAGATGTGGTACATATACACAATGGAATACTACTCGGCCATAAGAAAAGATGAAATAGTGCCATTTGCAGCAACATGGATGGATCTTGAGATTATAATGCTAAGTGAAATAAGTCAGACAGAAAAAGTCAAGAACCATACAATTTCATTCATATGTGGGATATAAAAGTGCAAACAACAAAGGAACAAGACAAATGAAACAAAAGTCATAGACACAGACAATAGTTCAGTGGTTACCAGAAGGTAGAAGAGGGTAAAGGGGATCAAATATATGGTGATGGAAAGAGAATTGACTCTGGGTGGTGAGCACACAATGTGATATATAGATGATGGATTACAGAACTATACACCTGAAACCTATGTAACTTTGCTAACAATTGTTACCCTAATAAACTTTAATTAAAAACAAAAAACTCAGGGCCGGCCGAGTGGTTCAGTTGATTAAGAGCTCGCTCAAGAGTGTGAGCTGAGCTCTGAGCAACAGCAGTTCGATGCCCAGCCCGAGCTGAGCTGCCGCTGAGCTGACAACAGGTGGCAGGAGGGCTCAGCTAAAAAAAACAAATAAACAAAAAAACAACCAAAAACTCTACTGACCATAAATATAAGGGTTTCGTTTTGTACTCTCAATTCTGTTTGATTGATCTACATATCTATCCTTATGCCAGTACCTCAGTCTTGATCTCTGCAGCTTTCGGGAGTTCTGCCCCACTACACAGTTCCCAAAGTCGGGTTTCACTGAAGAGCTGCAGGTGCAATTTCAAGAGAGGGCGCTCCTTCCACGTATGTGGAAGCAGTTGCTCTGGCAAAGCCTGAGCCTGCGGTGATGCAGGGCATGAGCTTGGATTTGTGCACTTTTTAAAAAACATTCAGAATATGAATTTATGGTCAATTTTCCATGTATACGAGTATATGTATACAGTTCCTTAGCAAAATATAATATTATATATACAATTTTATAATCCACTTTTTCTCAAATATAATTTTACAATATGATTATTTTTGTTAGTTTCACATGTACAAAACAATGTAATAGTTAGACATTTACACCTTTACAAAGTGATAACCCCCTCCCCCAATCTACTGCCGAGCCTCTGACATCATATATGGCTGTTACAATTCCATTGGCTCTATTCCCTATGCTGCACTCCACATCCCGTGACTATATATATATATATATATATATATATATATATATATATAGTTGACATTCAGTATTATTCAGCTTCAGCTTCAGGTGGACAGTGCAGTGGTCAGGCATCTACACTGTCCATGAAGCGGTGCCCATCTGACACCCTATGAAATCTTTATAACATTATTGATTATATTCCCCTAACTGTCTTTCATATCCCTGTGGCAATATTGTGGTTACCAATTTATGCTTTCTAATCCCCTCACCTTCTATTTGTGCACTTTTTCAGATACTATTAACTACAGATTTTCTTGTCATTAGCCTTTAAATGGGATTTACCATCATCTATAATTGAGATGAGGAAAGTCTAGCTCCTTATCAAGGAATTGGAATAGTAGGTCAACTTCAGCAAAGCAGTGAGCTCCTAAAATAAAGAAATCTATTTCTATGAAGCCTTTCTCAAAATGACAAACTTAAGATTCCTTGCTGCTCAGCACATGCTGCCAGCAATATGGCACTCCTACCAGGAGTGATTCTTTTTTTCGCATTTATTTTTTTAATTAGTTTCAGGTGTACAGAGCAATAGAATAGTTAGACATTTATACCCCTCACAAAGTGATAATCCACCCTCCCCCAATCTACTACCCCTCTGACATAGAATATAGCTGTTACAATTGCATTGACTCTATTCCCTATGCTGTACACCACATCCCGTGACGATACATACATACTGGGGGTGCCAAAAAAAATGTGTACAAGTAGACACTGGTCAACGTTGCTCAAGCAGTAGTTCACCGTAATCAGAAGTGTCTGGATGCCGATGGGAACCACTTTGAGCACCTCTTGTCATTGCAGAAGTCAAACATGACTTATATTCATCTTTTGTTATTGGTATATATTGAGCATTACAATTTTAATAGATTTTATCCTTTCTTAAAATGTGAATACAGCCGGCCGAGTGGCGCAGTGGTTAAGCGATGGCTTGGGAAGCCAGCGGCCCTGGTTCGGTCCCACAGATGAGGGCCAGTGACACTGCCCTCAAAAAAAAAAGTGAATATATTTTTGGCACCATAAATAAAAATAAAAATAAATATAAATATAAATATATAGTTGACATTCAATATTATTCAACTTCAACTTCAGTTGTACATCACATTGGTCAGGCATCTACACTGTCCATGAAGTGGTCTCCCTAATAAATCCAGTGCCCATCTAGCACCCCACATAATCTTTACAACGTTATTGATTCTTTATAATATGTGCTTCAAGAAAACAGTAAACAGAACTGGTCAGATTCCCTGGGGTATGGCTTAATGATGGCACCCATGGCATTCCAAGAAAATGGGAACACTCATAAGAAGCTTTAAAAAAGGGGGGGTTGGAGAGGGGAAGAGAGGAGAACAGACATGGAGAGACAGAGGGAAGAAGAGAGTGAAGGAAGGGAGAGCGGGAGGAACAAAATTCTGAGAACAACATAAACCTTGAAAATACTATGCTAAGTGAAAGAAGCCAAAGTCCACATATTATGCCTGCATTGACAGGAAATGACCAGAATAGGGAAATCCACAGAGACAAAAAGGAGATCAGTGGGTACCAGGGGCTGGGGGGACAGGAAGGATCAGGGGATCAGGGATTGATAAGTAAAGGGTACAGTGTTTCTCTCTGAGGTAACAGAAATGTTCTAAAATTCACTGTAATGATGGTTGCACAATCTTGTGAATATACTAAAAATCATTGACTTGTATATTTTAAATGAGTAAATTTTATGGTATGGGAATTATAGCTGAATAAAGCTGTTTTTTAAAATATTCTAGGTGCTTCCTCTCATGCTTAGAATAAAGTGTCACCATGCATTATGAGACCCTATATGATCCATCCCCTGCCAACTCGTCTTCTCTCCAACATTCTCTACACTTCTGGCCACACAGGTCACCTTGAAGGCCCTAGAGCCAACTCAGTTCTTTTCTGCCACAGGGCTCTTATACCTAATCTCTTGGCCTTAAACGGTCTTTCCTTTGAATGCCACCTTTCATCAGAGAAGCCTTTATCTCTTTATCTCAAGTAATCACCCCTTACCACATCCTTGGGCCTTCCCTGTCCCATCACCCTGTTGTAGCTTCTCCGGAGAACTCAGTAATACCTGAAATTATTTTACATACTGTCTGTGTCCTTTCAGAGAAAATATTATAGCTTCATGATGGCAGTGACCCAGTCCACATGGTGTGCCCAGCACCTGGAACAGTGCATAGCAGCAAGAAGGCACTCAATAAACACTGCTGAATGAATGAATAAAGGCCATTTACAATACTCTGACCCATGTGGTTCAGGGATTCTTTAAATAAGAAATTTGCAATATACAAAGAAGAACATTCTCTACCAGAAAAATAAATCAACCAAGGAGAGATGGACAGGCCTATCTTTTTGAAACTTCAGTTGCATGAAATGTAAGCTAAAATAAAAAAAAAAGGATGACCAAGTGTTATGGTCTTGAAGGATGTTATTCAACCAGACATCATGTGCTGGTGGTCCTATGGATCCCAGACCCACTGCCTGATGGATGTTGATAAGTAACATCAGATGGTCAAGCACATGACTGAAAAGGTGATATACCCACAAATATTTAAAAGTCCTCCATCAGGAAATTAACACATTTACCAATTGGGGGTCTGGTTTTAACTTAACAAATTTGTTTTGATTGGCTTGTGGTCATGTTTATTTTTGGAGATATGAAATGATTTCATTAAAACCATCACTGCTAATAAATGAAGTATATTTATTTCCCTAGCAATCTAAAAGGCCACCTGCATGTATAGGACTGTGTGCATGCTCAGCAAAGACCCTAAGATCTTGCCTCACACCATACACAGAAATGAACTTCTAAGAGATTTATAGTTTTAGGTATATGACCCATTTTGAATTAGTTTTTGTATAAAGTATGAGGCATGGGTCTAACTTCATTCTTTTGCATGTGACTATCCGTTGTCCCACCATCATTTGTTGAAGAGACTATTCCTTTTCCCATGTTGAATGGTCCACGCACCTTTGACAAAAGTCAACTAGCCATAGATACAAGAGTTTATTTCTAGACTCTAAATTCTATCCCATTGAGCTCCATATTTATCTTCATACCAGTACCACACAATCTTGGTTATTGCACATTTCTAGCAAGTTCTGACATGACATGGAGAAGTGTGAGTTCTCCAACTTTTCCTTCTTTTGCAAGATTTTTTAGGTTATTCTGGGTCCCTTGGATTTCCACAGGAATTTTAGGATCAGCTTGTCCTTTTATGCAAAATTCCAGCGGAGATTTTGACAGGAATTTCATTCAGTCTGTTGATCAATTGAAATAGGTTAGCATTCCTCATGTATGTTTGACTTTTACACTAGAGACCCGGTCCTTCCAATCAAATCAGTCAAAGAACAATAATGACCAACATTTATTGAGCACTCACCTTGTATCAAGTCCTGAGCTGAGCACTTCACATGGGGCTGCTCATCTAATCCTTACAATAATCCTAGGAGGTAGGGCTTATTATTAAGCTCATGTAACAGACAAGGAAACTGAGGAGCAGATAAGTCAGGTGACTCACCCAATATGACAGTTATTAAGTGGCAGAGGCAGGGTTCAGACACAGGAAGCCTGTACAGCTCCAGAGCTCCTGCCTTTCTTAATCCAGAATATATAAAGGGATTTCACAAATCCATTAAAAACAAAGAAGGAGGGAGGGGGAGGGAGAGGGAGAGGGAGAGGGAGAGGGAGAGGGAGAAGGAGAGGGAGAGGGAGAGAGAGAGAGAGAGAGAGAGAAAGAGAGAAAGAGAGAAAGAGAGAAAGAGAGAAAGAAAGAGAGAAAGAGAAAGAAAGAAAGAAAGAAAGAAAGAAAGAAAGAAAGAAAGAAAGAAAGAAAGAAAGAGAGACAGAAGGAAAGAAAGGAAGAGAGAAAGAAAGAAACAAACAAACAAACAAACAAACAAACATGGGGAAAAGATATGAACAGACAATTCACCAAAGAGGAAAATGCAAATAGTAGATAAATATATGAAATGGTGCTCCATCTTAGTATAATCAGGGAAATGTATAACAAGCAATAAGATATTTTGTCCATCATATTTATAAAATGTTTTTGATTGGTAAAATCTGGTGGTATGGGTCTGGCATAAAAGGTACCCTTATAACAGCATTGGTAGGAGTTTATAATGGTACATTCATTTTGGAAATAATTTCATAGGATATACTAAAATATAAAATACATATATCCTTTTGCCTCATAGTCTCATTGTACTTGGGCACAAAGGATATAGACAAGAATTGATCACTGAAGCTCTATTTGTAATTACAAAATGGAAACAAAGCACATGTCTGCCCATAAGGATATGGCATCATTGGCCATGGCCAAAGCAACACCACTGGAATGTCAGCTCCATGAAGCACAGGTCTGAGATATAGGTATATGGATAATATAGTAGGTTGAACAGTGGCCCCCCAAATATATAGCCAATTCCTAATTCCCAGAACCCGTGAATGTGACTTTATTTGGAGAAAGGGTCTTTACAGGTGTAATTCAATAAAGGATCTTGAGATCATTCAGGATTATCCAGGTGGGTTCTAAATCCAAAAAAGAGTGCCTTTATAAGAGAAGAGGAAAAGACATACACACACACACACACACACACACACACACACACACACACACACAAGAGAAGACCACGGGAAGATGGAAGCAGAGGGCAGAGTGTTACAGAGGCCAGGCAAGGAACACCATTGGACTGCCACCACCATCGGAAGCTTCAAGGGGAAGACCCTCCCCTCGGGCATGCAGCGGGAATGTAGTCCTGCCAACACCTTGATTTTGGATGTCTGGCCTCCAGAACTGTAAGAGAATGGATTTTTTGTGGTTTTAAGCCACCCAGTTTGTGGTATTTTGTTACAGCAGCCCTAGGAAACTAACACAGATATATTCACTCAGGCCTTTGATACATATTAAAGTAGGGGGAAAAATTTGTGAAATAATACACATATAACTAAATGAAAAAGCCTTATACATGTTATATAAAACAAAGAAAACCTCACCAAACTATGTTTATAGATGTACCTAACAGCATAGAAAACTAATCAGCAGTTCCTTCTTGGGATGAGAGTGGGTGTTAGTAGGATGGGGAGGGATCAAGGGAATTTTCAGCTTTCCTTTCTAAGCAGTGACACTTTTTTTGAATGATTTTTTTTCAAAAACATTTAAAGAGAAACCAATGACAAAGCTTAGCATTACATGCAGAGATTACGTGTAGACACCATTTTAAGAAAAGCCATTATTTTAAAAATCTAAAAAGGAAACAAATCCCTTATTGACTTTAAAGGATCTCTTTCTGAGCTAGGAAAGAGTGCTGTCGAAGGCATCCGTTGGCATGTTACACCAGTACAGGCTACGACCTGAGCGGCAGACAATGCTGGATCAGTTATAACACACTGCTATTCTCCACAAAGGCCACAAAGGCTTTTAAATATTCAGATGTTCTTTTCAATAATGCAGTTCATGATAACCATATTTTCTCTGACCAAGTGAAATACAGACCACCTGTTGCTTTCCTTGAGTATATATTCTGAATGGGTGGTGCATATTAATCTTATTGTTTACTTTTAATCTTTACTACTCACGCTTTACTGAGGTAGTTTCTTTCAATGCATCCCCCAGATCAAAGTCATCCAAGTCCCCGGATCCTACAAATTAAAAACAAGATTTTTTTCTTATTTGTACATTATTTTATTTTATTTTTAATTCTTTCTTTTATTGTAAAATAAACATTTTTTAAAAATTAGTTTCAGGCGTACAACACAGTGCAACAGTTATACTTTTTATCCCTCAAAGTGACAACCCCCTCCCCCAATTTGCCACCCCACTCCTCCCCCCATATCATACATATCTATTACAATTCCCTTGACTCCCTTCCACAGTATACTCCACATCCTGTGACTATCTATATATTCAGTTACAGTTGGTATACAATATTATGCAACATCAGCTTCAGGTGTACAGTGCAGTGATCAAGCCTCTACTCCATCCATGAAGTGGTCTCCCTAACAAGACATGTGACCACCTGACACCCCATAAAATATTTACAACATTATTAATTATATTCCCCAAACTGTCTTTCAATATGGATGGACCTAGAGAACATTATGTTAAGTGAAATAAGTCAGTCCGAGAAGGACACATACCATATGATCTCACTTATATGTGGAATCTGAAAAACTAAATGATCGAGCAAAGTAAACAGAAATAGGTAAAAACAAGATTTTTTAAATTTCTCTTTGCATGCAACAAAATAATACAGAAATACTGTCTTGGAATGGTCATTTCCCTTTACACAGTGTCTTAAATGGAACACCACAAAAGGAAATCAGTTGAAGTCACCCAAAGATATATTGGGTTGATATCCTTCTGCAAAAAATTTATCCCCACCAACAAAACAAAATACATGCTTCAGCCCACTAGAACTCTAAAGGCTCAACTGTATGGAACACAAAGTACAATCTTACAAAAATCTTTCTCCATGGTATGCATGACCTTTGCAACAGGGAATGTCAGAGCCCACAACTCCACTGATAATGGGCTCAGTTCTTTCACCCCACCCCACAGCTCACAAAAGCTGCTCTGCTTTTTGTCCATTCAGGGTACCTTCCCCTCAACCCACATCTAGACTAGTAGCTCTGACTGATTTACACATAGCTGAAAAGGCTCTGGGGAAAAGCTTTTCATAAGAGAATCTGTCCTCAGAAGTGCAGCCATCGGCCCAACCCTTTTCGTTATGGAATTTGATAGCTATCATTCCCTCTAGATGTGCATGTAGTTTCTCACAGGGGGTTACACGTTACCAAGTCTCAAGCAAACAACTATGCATGTTCACTGGAATTGAACAAATAAGTAAATGGATTGTGGATTGCAGAAGCCAGGTTTCTCACTGTTGGAGAGGGAGGCTACAGATAAGAGAAGGCTCTTAGAATGATCCCCATGCAATGGATTAGAGTTGGAGATCTCAGTGTGAATCATGTCTATATATATTGTATGTAAATACACACAATCTTATAAAAATTGTGTGTGGGGATAGAAAAGACACTTCAGGGAATATAGTAATGTTGTAAATATTTTGTGGGGTGTCAGATGGTCACATGTCTTGTTAGGGAGACCACTTCATGGATGGAGTAAAGGCTTGATCACTGCACTGTACACCTGAAGCTGAGGTTGCATAATATTGTATGCCAACTGTAACTGAATATATAGATAGTCACAGGATGTGGAGTATACTGTGGAAGCTTGTCAAGTGAACTGTAATAGATATGTACAGCATGGTGACTATAGTTAACAATACTATATTTATTGTACACCTAAAAATTTCTAAGAGGGTGAATCTTAAATGTTCTACACACACACACACACACACACACACACACACCAAAATGGTAATTGTGTGAGGTGGTGGAGGTGTTAACTAATCTTATTGTCATCATTTTACTGTATATACGTATATCAAATCATCACACTGCACATTAAAGTTACACAACTTCATTTCTTAGGACACCTTTGGATTGATCATGAAAACAATGACTCTCTGAGCAGCTATTGAAAAAATAAATAAATAAAGTTACACAATTACATCACATTACATTTATACAATGTTATATGTCAATTATATATCAATAATGCTGCAAAAAAGAAGATAAAGACAAAGAAAGATATGAATCAGCTGAGTCAGAGTCGGTATATTCCTTGTCAGAATGTTGCTAAAGTGATACACATAAACAGCTGACCAAGAGAAAAAAAGTGGGCCAAAGACCTTAACAGACACCTCACCCAAGAAGGTATACAGATGGCAAACAAGCATATGAAAACACGCTCCACATCATATATCATCAGGGAAATACAAATTAAAACAAGAAGATACCACTATACACCTATGAGAATGGCCAAAATCTGGAATGCAGACAGCATCAAGTGCTAGCAAGGATGTGGAACCAAAGGAAATCTCATTCATTACTGATGGGAATGCAAAACAGTACAGCCACTTTGGAAAACAGTTTGGTGGAAAACAGTTTCTAACAAAAGTAAGCATATTTATCATACAAGCCAGCAATCACACTTCTTGGTACTTACACAAAGGTGTTGAAAACATGTATCCACATAAAAACCCGCACATGAATGTTTATGGCAATGTTATTCGTAATTCCCAAAACTTGGAAGCGACCAAGCTGTCCTTCAATAGTTGAATAAACTATGGTAATCCATTCAATTAGAATATTCTTCAGTGATAAAAAAGAAATGAGCTATCAAGCCATGAAAAGATACAGAGGAACCTTCCATGCCTATTACTAAGTGAAAGAAACTGCAAAAGTGACATACTGTTTGATACCTGCTATAAAACATTCTGGAAGGAGAAAACTATAGACATAGTAAAAAGATCAGTGGTTGCCAGGGACTGTGGGGGGAGGGATGAATAGGTGGTGAAACTACGCTGTATGTTACTCTGATGCTGTGAATCCTAATGGAAACTATGGACTTTGGGTGACAGTGACGTATCAATACAGGTTAACCAATTATAATTAATGCACCACACTGGTGGGGGGCAGTTTTAACAATAATGAAGACTGTTCATGGCTGGGGGCAGAAGGTATATGAGAAAACTCCATGCCTTCGGCTCAGTACTGCTGTAAACCAAACACTGCTATTAAAAAAAGAAGTCTATTTTTAAAAAGAATGGCAAAAGCCTATCTACTGACATGGAAAAGATTCCCCAAGATATAGCATTATATAAAGAAAGCAATGTGCAGGGGCTGGCAGAGTGGCATGTTGGTTAACAGCTGGCTTGGGACGCCAGCTCTGAGCAGCAGGGCCCCGGTTCGGAGCCCACATGAGGACCAGTGACACTGCCCTCTACAGCTAAGATGGTGAACAACAGCTCCACCTGGAGCTGGGCTGCCGTGAGTTGCCGGCGTGAGCATAGGATGCAGTAGGGCTGGCTGGCAGCTGGTGTGCGCTTCTGTGAGCCGCTGTGAGCCCCCGTAAGCAGCTGTCCAATGGCTGGTGAGCGAGTGCCTCACCCGGGAAGAGCGCAATGACAGTACCAACATGGGCCAGTGAAGCGATGTCCTCCACAACTAGACCGAAGAACAAAAGGACAGCAACTTGTCTGTTCCCCTTCCCCGATTCCCCAATGCTGTTCCCTCCCCCAATTCCTCAATAAAATCTTTTTTAAAAAAAAAGGAAAGAAAGAAAGGTGCAGAGAAGTCTTTTTTTCCATTTGAGTGTGTATCTATATGTAAATCCATAAAAATTTCCTGGAAGCTTACACATGAAAACTGGTAACAGTGGCTGTTTAGAGAACGAGAATAGGGGTTAGGGGGAAGGAGTATTTTACCATTAATTTAAACCCTTCTCTGCCTTTTTTGTTTTTAGAGTGTTTTTTTTTTTTGAGGGCAGTGTCATTGGCCCTCATATGTGGGACCCGAACTGGGGCCGCTGGCTTAACCACCGCACCACTAGGCCGGCCCACCTTTTTTGTTTTTAATAATGTATATGTTTTCTCTGTGATAATGATGATGATAATTTTAAAATTCTGTATCAACCTCTCCAAAATCATAAGCCAATCATCCTACTGGGCATTCCTTCAAAACTCTATCCTGCCTTTCTCACCCAAGAATTGGATGAATAGGTTCTTCCAAATAACATCTTGCACAAGTAATATGTTTTTAGCCTCAGCCATTCTGCTGCTTGCTGGTATATTGTTATATATCATCATGTAAAGAGGTAAGAACAATATAAGAATTTTGCAGTATTTATTAATCCCTTGTTAATCTTAGGTTCAATAGACCCAAACCATCTGGGGACAAAATCATTGATATGTGCTGAGCTATTAAGATGAGTACTGAGTCGACAACCCAGCACAGCTGCTAAAATCAAGATGGGAACAAATACTCTCATGAGAGATACCACACCTCAAATGGCCCCAAGTAGAATTGTATTCCACACCTGTGCTATGCAATCTGTAACTAAACAACTCAGTTTGGGTGTAGGCAGACAGGAATCCTCGACATTAATTACACTGACTCACTCTCTGGCACCAGGTACACATTAGGAGGCAGCCGAGTCATCAGGGGCTCAATTTACAAGCCCCAAATCACTGTGTATCTGGGAGAATGGGGGGGGGCAGTGTTCAAGTGTTCTGCAGCAGAGTTACCTTATTCCATTGCAGAGGGTCACAAAGAATTTGTTGTAATGGAAAAAGCATGTAGTGAGCTGGTCACACTGTCTGAAAACATCTTTTCACACAAAGCAGAGCTTTGGAAGTGTACATGGCATTGAGGGGTGTCCTTGAGAAGATCCATTTAGTTAGGAAAATGCTAGTTCTACCCACAGACAACCCAGCAGCCTGTGTCTGTGCTGAAGTGGAGTTTGGCCCTTTGGAAGGGAACATAAACTTGACCTCATATTGCAACCTGACGCACTGTGACTGGGGTCTAAAGCTAAGGGCACATTTTTATGAGGGCTATAAAAAAAGGCACAGCAGGCCATTGTTCGAGAATTCCACATTCCACCATGAACTGGCTGGGACTTAGCACCTGCCGAAGTCGTGACTGAAGTGTCTGATCCATGAGAGAGCCCAAGTGAGGTGCCCCTTGTTTCGATTTGATTAATGGCTCCCTCCGTCCTCTGCTCTCCTGCCTGTTCCACTTAGTTCATCCTAAAGCTTGTTCATTCTAGCTAGGTAGTTATACCTCTCTCTAGGCCTGCCCTGTCCAACATGATAAGCAGCAGCCACATGTGGCTGTTTAAATTAAAGCTAATGAAAATTCAATAAAAAATTTTAAATTCAGTTCCTTAGTCACACTAGCCACATTCCAAATGCTTCGTAGCCACAGGGGGCTGATGGCTATTGTGATTGACAGAGCCAGCAGAGAACATTTCCATCATCGCCAAAAGTTCCATTGGACAGTGCTGCTCTCGACCCTCGGCTGCTTGAAGGGGGACCAGGACTTGGTCGCCTCCATGCCAATGCCAAACACAGGCCTGGCAGCAAGGAGGCACTCCCTAAAGGTGTGTTCATTATCACTGTCCAAACTCTTGTCTCCATGCTGCGAGAGTACCTCTGATCTGTTCCCACTGAATTACTAGTACCTGATGTTTGTCACTTTGTGACAAACCCATGTGGGTTTCATGCCAAGAGCAAACTCATCTCTGCAGAAGAACATGTCTGCTCCCTACTGCTGGAAAAAGAATTTCAGGGGCAGCCTGGACCCCTGGCTGCTGAAGATTTCAGAGGCACAATCACAACTCAGCCAGGGAAATAGGGGCCTGTCAGGTGCCCAGTTACATCTCTACCCCTGGCTCTCTAAGGATGCTTTCTCGTCTACCTTTTCCCTAGTACATATAAGCAGCTTTCAGGTTTTTGGGGAAAGGATTCAGCACAAATCCTAAATAAATAAATACTCATCTAAATGGCTTTTGTTTTCAAATTTTTAAATCTTGACCCTTCTCTGGATGAATAAGGACGCAAGGGACACCTGAGACAGGTAAATTGTAGATGCATCGTCTCAGGATTTTCTGTTTGTCTGAACAGAGCTTCCAAAAACACCTGTGTTATACTTAAGTTTGTTCAAGAAAGCCAGAACACCACCCACCTGCCTGGCAGCATGCCTAGCACCGGCGTCTACACCACAACTCCAAAGGAATGGAATTACGACATGTGATCAAATAATACAGTAAATGTTTAAATCAAAATTCATTACAGTCAAAGACACATTGCCATTAATCCCCCTCAAAATACTCCCCCTCACTTCAAACACACTTATCTGATCGTTCTTGCCACTTTCTGAAGCAGTTCTGGAAGTCCTCTTTTGTGAGTGTCTTTAGTTGCACTGTCATGGCTGCCTCAATATCCTGAATCTATTCAAAATGTTTACCTTTCATGGTCATTTTGATTTTGGGAAAGAGCAGAAGTTGCATGATGCCAGTTCCGGTGAATAAGGTGGATGAGGACACACTGTAATGTTTTTATTTGACAGGAATTGCTGTAACAGAAGTGATGTGTGACACGGAGCATTTTCATGATGGAGGATGAAGTAAAGACACTCACAAAACAGGACTTCCAGAACTCCTTCAGAAAGTGGCAAGGACAATGGCATAAGTGTGTTCGAAGCAAGGAGTATTTTGAAGAGGATTAATGGCAATGTGTCTTTTACTGTAATAAACTTTTTTTTATTTAAACAGTCACCATATATTTTGATCACACCTTGTATTTATCAAAAAAGAAACCGACTTGGTCAACAGAGAGACCGTTAAATAGAGGGAGGACCCACTAGATGGGCCAAAATCAAATTCAGACCTGAGGGGTCAAATCATGACTCAGTAACTAGGACTGTGGCAAAGCCTCTGTTCACTTAGGTTCAGAGAATAAGACTAAACTCAGCCCCAATAGATTGAGCCTACTAATGGCGGGGTAGGGACACAGCTTGATTTAACCTGAAATGAGCCATGGAATAAAGATGCTGCACCTTAATATGATAAAGACCTCACCTGATGGGCCTGCTTATAAAAGCCATGTGTATCCCCTGACCTCTAGTAGAGGCCACTAGGGCCATCAGTAACAAACCGAAAACCTACAGGCCGGAAAAACAACCTCATACCTCCATGCTGCAGAAGTTCCCTGTCTGCTATGGAAACATTCCTGCACACCACTTGTGGGAAATCTATTCAACAAACCCAGTGGCATGCACAGTCAATTTTACAAATGTCTCTGGTGCAAATAATTTCTCTCCCTTAATACAAACAAGTAAGTCTCGCTTTCCCACCCAAAATGCTAAATTATGCTGGTCCCCAATTTCCCTGAATTTTTGTACTGTTTTAAATTACCTCTTGTTGCCTCAATCTAGATTTGAACACATTTGTCTTGATAAATTTATGCTTTTACACCTCAGCGCATGCTGAGTAATTAATATCCTCTGGGTTAGCTAAGCACTGCAGCATTGCAAGGGAACATGAAAATGGCTTTCCTCTCATTCTGATTACTAAATGGAGTTAGCTATTGCCACCTGAGCTCCCACTAGTTTCATGAATAAATTGAAAGCACTCCCAGGGAGGATAGTAATGATGCAAAGGCCGTTAAGTAGTTCACCAGAAGCTAGGGATCAGCATTTCAGTCCAAAACAGCCACTACCATCAACACATTTGCAGTGTCCAACCCAGGCAGTTGATTTCAGGTATTCACAGGGCACACCTCACTGCAGTTACCTGCTATTTAAAGGAAAACTTGGTAAACAACAGAAGGATTTACATGCAGGTGCCATGACTAAAAGTATTTTTACGTATTTAGAAGAAGCATCTATGTGTCCTATGTACATGGCAGGTAGCTTGATTTTAAAGGTGGGAGGAGAATTTTTTTTTTTTTTATAAATTGAGTAAGTCACCTTGCTCACTGGAAGGACAGTTACATTCTTCCCTTACACACAGAAAGGTACATATCTATGATGGCTGTTCAGAGGAAATCCCAAAGGTGCTTAACCTTTTCCACAGAAGTCAGAGCTGAGATCCAGGGGACTCCTTAGCCAAAGAAAAATGGAGTGGGTGCCAGGGGTAGGGGTGGGGGTATGGCAAGTGACTGCTAATAAGTCCAGCTTCTTTTAGGGGTGATAGAAATATTCTAGAGTTAGATACTAGTGATGGCCACACAACCTAGTGAGCATACAAAGAACCACGGAAATGTAGGCTTTAAAATGGTGAACTTTGTGTTCTGTGAATTATATCTCAATAAAATGCAGTAGCTGTCTCCAGGTACTGACCTCAGCATTCAGCTCTGCAAGGGAGTAAGTACCCTGGGACCTCAGGGGTCAGATGCCTGATCAGGCAGGAACATGGGGGCCCCAGCACGTAATCATTTGGTAGCAGAAAGAGAAATGACCCTGGAGCCAGAAGATACGATATCTTGTCACAGTTCTGTCACTCACTCACTGGGCTCACAGAATATTCACTTGACCTCATAGGAGTCACCTGTCCCCCATATGTAAAATGAAGGTATCATACCTGATTGCTCAACCCGCCCCAACAGGATATGGTGGGTGACATGATGAAAACAAATCCATCGTGGACAAAAAAAAAAAAAAGGTGCCATCATGATGTACCAGGAGGCTTGGGGTCTCATGATAGCCCTATGACAAGAAGCACACTGCTCTCAGGGTCACAGTTTCTAAGAAGCAGTGCAAGATACTAAGTTCCATGCTGAAGGTGACACTGCTACTGTCAAATCAAAAACTGGAGCCCGAGGCTTCCCCACTGTGGTCCAAAGCTATTCCAAGACCACACATGAGGATATCAGTACTGGTGACCAGCTGTGGAGCCAAAGAGACTGAGTGCAGGTCCCAGCTCTGTCAGTCACTAGTAGGCACACCTTGGGCAAGAGCCTTGACAGCTCTGTGCCTCAGTTGCCTCATCTATAAAATGGAGATAACAGAAGACTCCACTGCAATGGGTTGATATGAGGATTAAATTGGTCAGAATATATAAAGGGATTAGCATAGTATCTGACACATAGTAATCTCTCAAATATTTGATATTAAGTAGAATTTACTAGATCTACCAGTAAGTAGAAAGTCTTCAATAAATATGTATAGAAAATAGCTTATAGAAGATTTATTAAAATGTTTAAAAGCTTCATAGATGCGGAGAGAACAAAGCCACACTCTGATCTGAACTCACCGAGTGTCTGATGAACCTTTAGATGCTACTGATGCAACATAAGCCTGGAAAATCAAGGCACAAGAATGTCACAAGGCCATCCCAAAACACTTCTGATGCTCTTGACTAATAATCAATGCACGTGGCATTTCCTTCTCCTGTGGCCAAATAAAAACACAAGTGGTATCTGTATAATTTAAGTGAGGTGGAAAGCTGTCTCTGGTTGATGTTGCATAGATGGAAATTTTCCAAATCAGAGCCAAGCAGAGCTTAAGAGAAGCTTGGAGATTTAGTCCAACCTACTCAATTTAGAGCTAAAGAGAATACATTAAAGGTTGGCTTTGGGGCGGGAGTGGGGGGGGAGTTGTTTCAAGTTAGTTAAACAAAACCAGGAGAATCTCATCATAAGACAGCTCACTGTGCAGCACAGATGTGTTTTGATGGGGCCTGGGTTGCATCATGGGCCCTCAAAGAGCCAGCCTGGACAGAGAGCCTTATTTACCCAGTCAACTTCAAAGGCAAAACAAAGCAATCATGTCACGAGGTCCAGCATTAGTTATGGGCTTGCCCATCCATGTTCATGAGTAGGCTCAGAGGTAGAATGATTCTACACTCAATGGGCCCATCAAGATTGTGGCCTTACCATCGGGCCAGGCCAATGCAAAGGGAAAAAGGTGCTGCCATGCCAAGGCAGCTCCTGTATGTCCCCAGCTGAGACCTTTCACCTAAAATCCAATCCTGCAGGTCATGCTATCCAGGGGAGATTGCCACAAATCCTCCCAAAAAAGTGCCCAAACTGACCTCTGACTTCCCTCACCCTCCCAGTCTGGCTTCCTCCTCGTGCATAGCAGAACAGAGTTCAACTGCATGCATTACCACCTACCTAGGCACCAAGTCAGAAGCATGGCCATTGTTCTTGAGGCCTTCTCCTTCATTTGTGATCCACCCATGACCAAGTTTTATCTATGTTACCACCAAAATATTTCTCATACTCATCACATCACCTCCACTTCAGTGGTCACTCGCTTAATTTCTCATCAGTTATCTATCACAAAAGCCCTTTAAACTGCCCTCCTCAGCTTGAGTTTTTCTTCTATTTTTTGGTCAGAAAAAAATGTGGTATATCAAAGATCTGGTTGGGTCACCCTTGTTATTCAAAAACTATCAATTTTTATAACTATAATACTACTGCAGAGACAGAAGAGACAGTTTAGGGAATATAATCAATAAGGTTGTAAATATTTATTTTAGGATAACAGATGGATGCCATATCCTTTTACGGAGACCACTTCATGGACGGTGTAGTGGCCTGACCACTGCACTGTACGTCTGAAGCTGCCGCTGAACAATATTATATATCAACTATAATTTAACACTTATATAGTCATGGGATGTGGAATATAGTGTAGGGATGGAGTCAATGGAATTGTAATAGATATGTATGATATCAGGGGTGGGGGGCAGGGGAGGGGGGAGTCACTTTGTAAGGGGTGAAAAGGATAACTATTGCATTGTTTTGTACATCTGTAACTAATAATAATAATAATAATAATAATAATAATAAAAGTTAAAAAAAATCATTGGTAAAAAAACAAACAAGAAAAACAATCTATTTTTCCCCACTGACGTAATAATCAAGTCAAAACTCCTTGCATATCATTTAAATCCCAACCACTCTCTGCACTTCTATACTTTGTGCCCACTGCTCTCTCTACCCAACCCCCTTTCTTTTCCTGCAGAGGTTGTCAGCATCCTCAGAGGCACTTCTCTGATGAAGCCTATCTGATGCCTTCCCCTTTCACCAAGTGAAATGCATCACGTTGGTCATCCTTCATCTTTCACTCAAATTGTATCAGATATATCTAAGCCTGTAACCCTCACAGTTGACTGCAAACTCTGAAGAAATGAACTGTGCCTTGATCCTTTCCATATGCCCCCACATGCCATAAGGTCTTGTCTTATCATAGTGCTTAGTCCACTGCCTCAAATGAACTCCTCTTCTAGCAGATGGAAACCCAATACTATCTATGTTCAGGAAACTAACACTGACAACTTATTCTTTAAACTAGTGAACAGACAGATATTCTACCAAGGAAAACCCACAATTTTCTCCTCTAAGCATGGAAGTTTTAAGAAATCACTTTAGAAAAAGTGAGTGCCTGAAAGTTAGGAAGACAATGAACCTAGAGACCTCAAACCTCAATTCTGAAGTGCTTCCTAGTAATTCATCTATTCCCGGTAATAAGTCTGGATCAAACCTTTAGAACAGCCAGAAAACAGAAGTCACTTTCAGGGAAGATTTACCCATGATTGGTGGACTAGAAAATGTGGAAAGTCCTCTTACCAAAGAGTCCTCTTGCCATAGGGCAAATGAGAAGAATAGAGAAAAGGGCCCATGAAGAGAAGTGTCCATTCAGATTCTTTGCACATTTTTTTTTAGAGGGCAGTGTCACTGGCCCTCATATGTGGGACCCAAACCAGGGCCACTGGCTTCCCAAGCCAGCGCTTACCCACCGCGCCACTCAGCCGCTCTTTGCCCACTTTTTAATTGGATTATTTGGTTTTTTATTGTTGAATTGTAAGAGTTCCTTATATAATCTGGATACAAGTCTCATATCAGATACATGATTTGCAAATGCCGCCCCCCACCCCCAGCTACCCTTGCCCTGGCCCCGCCATTGTGTGGTTTGTCTTTTCACTTTCTGGATGGTTTCTGTTGAAGCACAAAAGTTCATTTTGAAGTCCAATTTATCTTTTTTCTTCTTTTATTACTTGTGCTTTAGGTGCCATATTTAAAAATGCTTTGCCTAACTTAGGTCATGAAGATTTACTCCTATGTTTTCTTCTAAGCGTCTTACATTTAAAATCTATCAACCATTTTGAGTTACTTTGTGTATGATGTGAGATAGGGGTCCAACTTTTTTTTTTTGGCATGTGGAAATCCAGTTGTCCCTGAACTATTTGTTGAAAAGACTGTTCTTTCCCCCATTAAATTTTCTTGACACCTTTGTCAAAATTCAACTGACAATAAATGTGAGTGTTTATTTCCTGACTCTCAATTCTATCCCATTGATTTATATGATTGTCTTTGTGCCAGTACCAGCCAGTCTTGAATTCTGCTGTGTTGTAATAAGTTTTGAAACCAGGGAGTGTGAGTCCACCAACTTTGTTCTTGTTTTTCAAAACTGTTTGGCTATTCTGGGTTCCCTTGAGTTTCCATATGAATTTTAGGCTCAGCTTGTCAATTTCTGCAAAAGAGGCAGCTGGGATTTTCACTGGAATTGCCTTAAATCTGTAGATCAATTTGGGAAGTATTATCCCATCTGTTTTTAAACATACCCAAGACTCTCCCATTTTTAAACTAGAAACACTTTTTTTACTGTACATCCCCATCCCGATACTGCCTTTTCTCTCCTCCTCTTCATAACCAAACTTATCAAATGGCTGTCTATATTCGATGCCCCCACTCCCTCCCCTTCCAATCATTCCTTGATGCCTAAACCACCTCACACTCAGCATGTCCAAAACCAAATGCTTGCACTTGCCCAGCCCCCAAACTAGACCCTTTCCCGGGCTCCTCATCTGTCTCACTGAATGACACAGCCACCCACCCCACTGTCCAGGCCAGAAACCTGCACATCACCCTGGACATCTCTCCCGTACTCCATAGCCACACGATCATCAAGCGCTGTCAATTCTACCTCCATAACGTGCCCTTGGTCTACCCACTTATCCACATCTCCACTGCACCCATTGTCTCTTGCCTGGACCATCACGAGAGCCATCCACCTGGCCCTTCATCTTTTCCCCACCACAACCCGTTCTTCACACAGCAGGCAGGAAGACACCGCTTTTCTTTTTTAAATAAACATCATTGCACATGATTTCCCTGCTGAAAACTCTCAAAGACCTCCTCACTACACTGAATATAAACTCCACATGCCTAACTATTATGACCTACAAGGCCCAGCCTGATCTGGCCTCTGCCTACCTCTCTCTGTAGGCCCCTCACTATTATGTAAATTTTTGAATTTGTTCTCAAGTAATGTATGTCCACTCTGCAAATCTTTTTTTTTTTGAGGGCAGTGTCACTGGCCCTCACATGTGGGACCCGAACCAGGGCCGCCGGCGTCCCAAGCCAGCGCTTAACCACCATGCCACTCGGCCGGCCCAACTCTGGAAATCTTATAAAACATGAAAAAGAAATAAAATATCACCAAGTGATTATAACATAGATGAAATCTTGAGAACATTATGCTAAATAAGCCAATCACACAAGGACAAATACTCCCATGATTCCACTTACGTGAGGATCCTAGGGTAATCGAATTCATAGAGGCAGAGAGCAAAATTGTGATTTCCAGAGGCTAGGGGAAGAGGGGAGTATGTGTTTAATGGATACAGAATTTCAGTTTTGCAAGATGAAAAACTTCTGGAGATTGGTTGCACAACAATGTGAAAATGCTTAACATTACTGAACTGTACACTCAGATATGGGTAAAATGATAAACTTTAGGTTTTTACCATAATTAAAACATTTAAAAATAATAGCAAGTTGTGGTTTCTTAGAAACAAACTTCACAAGAAAAAGTCCACTTTCTCAGGGCTTATTAACTGGGCAGAACCTGAAACGTAAGCTAATGAACCATCCCTCGGAATGCAGCAAACTCATCTCCTATGTGTAACTCAGAGGTCCTCAGCCAGAAGGGACAGGCTGACAAGCTTAGCCACCTCTTCCTTCTCAGAATCACGTGAGTTAGGGGCCTGGAAGGTGCTTTTGAAGGTAATTCATTGGAAGAATCAGGTTGTTGGAAACTTTTTTGTATTGACCTGGCCCTGATCCTCCGGCACTACAAAGAATAAGCCATCCTCTGTGACCGACAACAGACAACTGAATCCTGAGTGAGGGTCACCAGGCACCAGCACCAGGTCTCATCTCCCTGTGACATCCCTCGCTTCTTCCTCAAACCCTTCTTCCCTTTGACTTGAACGACTTTTCTCCATGAACCTGTCCATGTGTAGGGACCTGGCCCACAGGCAGATGCGGGCAGGCAGGCAAGGTGTCCAGCTCCATGGGAACACTGCTTATCAGACAGCCAGGTGCGTACGCTGGCTGGCAGTCAAGGTCTCCCAGCTTCTTGGGACGCTGCTGGATTGACAGAGGGCCTGCAGGGCCTGCCAGATGATTTCTCCCACAGAATGCTCTGTTTTCCTGGGCCTGTATAACCTTGCTTCTCTGCCCGCATGTGGAGCGTAGCTACCCCTTTGGCCGGCCACCATTGGAGACTCCAAGGTTTATAAATGTCAATAAACCTGTGTCCCACACTCAGCTACCTGGTGTGCTCTTTGGGCTTGTGGCTTCTCAGGCACAAATCTTGGAACAACTCGGACTCGGTTCGAACACCACGTGTGTCATATCTGCAAGACATGCTTTGCTCTAATTTCCTTCTCTGATACACCCAATGGCAAACTGCTGCTTCTACAACAACTACACTCACATTCAATGCCTGGGTACAAAGTTAGGGAACACAGTCCTGACAGCCCTTGGCACTTGTGTGGTACCCACAAACAATGACTAAGCAATCTGGGAAGCAGTGACCAAAACAGAAATAGCCAGTCTGTGGGTATAAATATATCCTGCTCCGTATCCTCCTCCTGGGGCTAGCTTGTCATTGAAGCAGGCCCTCAATCTGACTCATTCTTCAACACAAATCCCCAAAAGGAGTGAGAACCCCGTGACTCTCACCTCTGTGGAGAAAGGGAGATTGGTGTCTTGGACTATACAGAAATTTCAAGGAAGATACCCAGGCTTGTGTCTGCTTGATTTGCCTAACTAAATCCATAAATCAGCCAGTTCTTTGGGAGAATATACATCAAATAACCTATTTAATACTATGCAAAATAAAATCACAGCTGTTCAGCTGATCTTGCCCCTTTTTAACCACTCTGTACTTGTGTCTCTCTACATAAGCAATGGGGGCAGGGTGACACTAAGGATATAGATGTTTTGAGGAAACAAGACAAATTTTTAAAAATCCATTAGAAATGACAAGCATCCTGCAAGTGTACATCATTTAACATTCCTGCTCAGTTTGAAGAAGGATGATGGAGGAGCCCAAAGAAAGTTTCCTGTGTGCCATGGAATAGAATCCAACTTGTCTACTTTCTAAGCTTCTTTCCAGCTCAAATATGTCCCTTGAAACACGAACCAAGATGGGTTCAGCAGTGGTCATGCTCACCATTAAGAATTTCAGCAACTCAGCAGACCATATTTATCCCCCAATTGTACCTGACATGCATCCCATAGTTAGAAACATATTTTGCATCCGTCCCCACCTAGTACATGCAGGCAGCCGGCAGACATACACATAGCAACAAATGACATAACAAAGGCTTCTCATTCAATTGTCTTGGCACCTTTGTCAAACACAAAAACAAATTCAGCAGGCTGAATTCTAACTTTCCTTCGTGAATATCTTCTCCACAGAAAGGGGGCCCGGGAGGTGGAGTCTAGTGCTTCATCTCCTCCATGGCACCTGAAGCATGGCTGGGCGTGGCATGGGCCCACTGGGCATTTGGCACATTTGTCAAATGAAGTTGCCTAGCCCAGTATTTTTAAGTAACGCCAAAAACTTCAAAAAGGAGGCTTTCCTCATTTGAGGGAAGAAAATAAATGAATGGCTGAGACACACAACAGCATGGATACATCTCAGGATAATTATGCTAAGTGACAGAAGCCAGGCAAAAAAGAAAGAGTACATGCAATATGATCCCATCTCTATAAAATGCTGGGAAATGTAAAGTAATCTATAGTGAGAGAAAGCAGATCAGTGGCTGCCTGTGGATGGGGATAAGGGCAGAGAGGTATTACTAGGGGCACGAGGAAACTTCTGGGCCTGATGGAGACAAGTCATGATCTTGACTGTGGTGATGATTTCACAGGTGTATATATATATGCCAGAACTGAACAAACCGTACACTTTAAACAAGTGCAGTTTATTTTACATCCATTATACTTCAATAAAGCTGTTAAAAACAACAGTAAAATAATACCCATTGGGGAAAATGTAAATGCCAAAATCCTTACACTAGCCTCTGAGGGCCTATAGGCTCTACCACCTACCTCATCAACCTCCTTGAGGTGTTTTATTTCTTGTTTTCATTAAGTCTGGAAGAATACATACCAAAATATTAAGGGTAGTTATCCACAGGCGATGCCTATTTTCTCCTTTATTTTCTGAGAATCTATTAATTTCATATTCAAAAACAAAACTCTTTTTAAAAACAATGTAATGTATTGCAAAGGTAATGTTAAAACCACCAATACCTCCTGTGGTAGGCAGGATCTCTCAAGAAGTCCCCATCCGAACTCCCTTGGGAACCTGTGACTATGTGACTTATGTGTCAAAAGGGACTTGGTAGGTGTGAAAAGGCTGTTGAGATTGGAGATGGTCCTGGATTTTCTGGGTGGGCCCGAGCTAATCACAAGGGTCTCTATAAGTAAAAGAGGGACGAAGGAGGATCAGAGTCAGGGTGATTAGAAGAAGGGACCATGGGCCAAGGAATGCAAGTGACCTCCAGATGCTGGAAAAGGCAAGGAAACAGACTCTCCCCTAGAGCCTCCAGAAGGCCTGTTGACCCCTTGATTTTAGCCCAGTGAGAACTGTCAGACTCCCAACTCCCAGAATATAAGAGAATATATTTGTGTTGCTTTAAGCCTTTCAGTTTGTGATAAGTTGTTACAGAAGCAACAGGAGACTGATACCTCTATGTACGTGTTCATCTGTTGTGTCAACCAACCTTTGCTGAGTGTCTCCTCTGAGTCAGACATAATCCTAGACCCAGGAATAGCAAGAACAGTGCATTCCCTGCCCCCAGAGAAGAAGTCACCAGAACAGCTGGAATCTATTGGAAAGAGGCTAAGTGCACACCTTTGTTTTTAACAGGTTTGCAGTATTCATTTAGAAATCTTTCCAGATATTATTCTGTTAACCCTGTAATGTCACACTTTCAACAAGCAATTATTCTTTTTAAAAAAAGAGTTCTACTTATAATTATGTACATTCTAATTGGATAATATGACTGACAAAGGCTTTAATTATGGTTCATAATTCACACCTGGTATGTTATTAGATCTTTGCTACAAGTTGGCATTTGTGAACATTACACCATTGTTCTGTCATTTGTGCAACTTTCTCCAATTATTGTACTTCCAGGGTATTAGTGCAAGGTGAGGTGATAAATGATGGTGGTCTAACTACCAGAGCCTTTTATTTACCTGAGAAAAACACCATTTGGTCACTCTAACCCAGAACATGGAAAGGCTTCCAGTGGGGATCGACTCTATCCACAAAGAACTTGATTCACTGATCTTGTGAATTATCATAATACTCAGGTAAAGGTAGGCTGATTACACTCCTAGTTTTCAGGTGAGAAGGCCAAAGCACATATCAGGCAAAGACAGCAAGTCAAGAAGTGAAAATTCAGTGGGTACCTGTCTCACTTTTCCATGTGGACCCTACAGCACTGTCTCAAGAAGAGCAAGCAGCCACACAGACTTCCAGACCTCCATTCCAGAATGTTCTGGATGTAAACATTCTTCTTTTAGTGTTTCTTTGGTATACTTCTATTCACTATAGTGAAATCTGCCTATAGTACTATCCTGAGTTGAATAGTGTCCCTCAAAATTCATAACCATCCAGAACATGTAAATTTGCCTTTCTTTGGAAGGTCTTACAAGAAGAAAGAAATTTGGACACAGACACAGGGAAGATCTCCATATGAAAACAGAGGCACAGACTAGGGTGATACAATTGCCAAGGACTGCACCAGAAGCTGGAAGACACAAGGATTCTACCCAGAGTTTAAGAGGGAGCAAGGGAAGGGCCAGCCGAGTGGCACGGTGGTTAAGCACTGGCTTGGGAAGCCAGCGGCCCCAGTTCAGGTCCCACATCCAGTGACACTGCCCTCAAAAAAAAAAAGAGGTAGCAAGGGAACTAAGCTCTGCCAACATGTTGATTTTGGACCTCGGGAACTAAATAAATAAATAAACAACAGAAAATAAATTTTTGTTGTTTTAAGTTAGCCAGTTTATAGTACTTTCTTACAGTAGCCCTAGGAAACCAATATAGGCACCCATTAGCTAATGATCTAAGTATTCTAGAATAATCAAGAGTCAGTAGAGTTGGTAGGGTTAATCCAGTAAGACTTCCTGGAGCTGTGAGCTTGAGAAGGTTCTAAACATAGGAAGAACGCAGCTTGGGAAGGAGGAGAACAGGGGACAAAGGACATTCAACCAGAATACTGAATTCCTCCCCAGCCAGGTGACAGCAAGGCGTTTGCACATGCATGCATGAAGCAGTATGTGTGGAAGCACAGAGGTGAAACCTTTATCAGAGCTGCTCAGCACAATGAGATCATACTTCACGCCTATGGGGAAAGCAAAAATGAGAAAGATGGATAAAACTGAGATTTGGAAAGGATGTAGGAACTTGGACACCCACGGGATCTGCTAGTGAGAGGATGAACCAGCATAGCCATTGTAGAATCAGCCTGGCAGCAGTTGGGGGGAATTCGCATGTGTGTACCCCATGACCAAAAGTCCCACAGCCCCAATCCTGGGCATGTAGCCCTGAGATGGTCTCACACAGGGCCTACAGGCACACACAAGAGGATGTTTGCTGTGGCATGGACTGCTGGGTGGGGAACTGGAGACAACTTGGGTGGGGGTCCATGACTGACAGAGCATTAAGGTACAACATGGTGGATGCGTACAAAGAAATATTCATACCCTAAGGCAGCTGGAGGAAACAAACCCAATGTTAACAACATGAAGAGATCTTGAAAGCATGGTATTGAATGCATGCAATAAGAAACAGGCACAGTACAATCACACACACTCTATCTATTTCATAGGGATGTGCATATTTAATGACGCATATCAAGAACAAGTGCTTAATGAGGGGAGGTGAAAGATAATGGGGATGGGGGGGATGAAGGAGAATAGAAACTAGTATTAAACAAAATGAAAGAGGAGTCTTCCAAGCGGACATGGTGACAGTAGGCCAGTACCCAGGAGTGAGATAAACTCCATTCTCCACACAAGAGAGCTGAGAAAGGCTAACAAAGCCAAGAACACGTCGGCCCATCACAGTGGCTGGTGTAGATGAGGTCATCAGGAAATGGCAACTCTCCCCTCCCTAGCAGCTACACACTTCCCTGGGCATGCATGGAGACGGAATCACTAGATAACCTTGAACTCCATCACATGTAATAGCAACAGAAAAAGAAAAGATGAAACCTATTGGGTTGTCGGAAAAGTCACGACGTATTTTTTTCTGTTTTTGGTTGCAAAAATGTGTCATGGCTTTTCTGACAGCCCAATAAACTGAAGTTGACGTAGTAGGGTTCTTAAGAACCCAATTTAGGAAATCTTCAACCATTTAGGCTATGGAGAACCCAACAGCGTTGAACTGGGGTTTGAATTCAAGAACTCCAGTCTTGGAATTCTTGACCATTCAGCCCCGTTAATTTTCAGATGCCAAATGCGAGGTAGGGGATGGGATCTTGGAGCAGAAAAGAGACACTAGGGAAAACTCAGGAAATCTGAATAAATCTTGGACTTTACTAACAGTGTATAGATAATGGTTCATTAATGGTGACAAATGTACCACACTAATGTTAGATAGTAACAGGGAAACTGAGGGTGGGGCATCTGGGAACTCCCTGCACTATCTTGGACATTTTTCTGAAAATCAAAAACTGGTCTAAAATTTAATTTTTTAACAATGTTTAGACAGGTCCCTGGACCTAATTCTCAGCCTGGGTTTAAGAGGCTCAAGGAAATAGGTGGATTCCTATGGAGGCTTCTTTCCTTTGAATAGAGGCCATGGCAGTATCTGTGTCAAGCAGGATCTAAGCTCTTGCAGACATTTTAGACTTTGCATCCACTATACACAGATTACACAGATAATTCACCCGGACTCCTGGCCTCATCTCCAGCCTTGGTTCCGGTGATGGGCAGCTCTGATTTTGCTCAGAGAGGGAGCTCCTGCCCTGCGCTGCCCTCAGGAAGTCAAGTTGAAATAGGATTTTTTTTCCCTGTATGTTTCTCCTAACTAACAGCAGTAACTAAAAACATCCAGTCCTTTTTTGGAACTGTTGATAAAGAAAAGCTCTCTTTCTGGGGGCACTCTAAGCTGGTAAAATGTTATCTTAAGCTGCCTGTGGCTGCTTTGCCAAGAACCTGCCAAAGAATAAAGCCCACTTAGAGAAAAGCAAAAGTGTGAGATGGAAAGAGATAGTCAAGCTGACATCATTTAAGAGCCTGGATGTATGTGTACCTGACACTAGCCCTGGGCTTTTCAGGTCCATAAGCCAGTAAATCGCCTTATTTCCCAAATGCATACACACAGATAACTATGAGAGACACTGCTGCCAGAAGTAGAGGGGTGCAGTTTGGCAGTATCTATTAAAATCTGAAACCCGAATCCTGTCACCTTGCAAGTCTTCTTCTTAGCATCCACCTTGCACACGTGCACAGGGAGACCTACAACAATGCCTATTGCAGCACTGCTGCACAGAAGACCCGGAAACAGCTCAAATGCCTATGAATGGAGAAATCCCTCCATCAGATCAGGCTCAGTGATAACATGGATATAAGCCAGTGGATGAAGTGAATGACAGATCTGCAGGGAAAGACCCTCAAGACATACGGCTGAGTGGAATAATGATGCATAGAGTATAATAGCATTCACATAAAAATGTAAAAAGACCCATACATCAATAGATGAATGCACAAAGGAAATTTTTTGTTGTGTCTATTATTTTTGGTTTTTAAATTTTATTAAGTTTACTGGGGTAAACTTGTTAGTAAGATTACATAGGTTTCAGGTGTACAATTCGCTAATATATTATCTATATATCACATTGTGTGTTCACCACCCAGAGTCAGTGCTCCTTCTGTCACCATATATTTGACCCTCTTACCCTCTGGTAACCACTAAACTTTGTCTGTGTCTATGAGTTTCTGCTTGTCTTGTTCGTTGGCTGCTTTCAGTTTTATATCCCACATATGAGTGAAATCATATGGTTCTTGACTTTCTGCCTGCCTCATTTCACTTAGCATGATATCATACTAACAAAATGTTATTTAGGCATGAAAAGAAATGAGGTATTGATACACGCTACAACAGAGATCGGCCTTGAAAACAAGCTAAGTGAAAGAAGTGGAACCCCAAAGTCCACATATTGTATGATTCCAGTCATATGGAATGTCCAGAACAGACAAACAGATTTAGGGACAGAAAGCAGATTAGTGGTTGCCGGGGGCTGGGAGTGAGGGGGGCTGGTTTCTGTTTGGGGTGATGAAATACCCTGGACTTAGACAGTGGTGACGGCATGTACTAAACAAACACTGAATTGTACACTTCAAAGGGTCAATTATATGGTATGTGATCATATATCGAAGAAACAGATGACATAGATGAACGTGAGCAATGAAACTGGGAATATAGAGGCAGATGTCTGAGGGACAATCAAGAGGATGCAGTGACAAATGTGATTTGGGGACAGGGAAGAGAGGGTGAAAGGGTGATACGACACTGTTTGGGAGTCCCCTGTAATGCACTGCATTAGCTCCTTGGGGACCTGAGAAGCACGAGGGAAGCGTTTCCCTGGATATATCAGGTCACTGCCAGTGAACTTGCCCAGGACCTAGTGGCCAGCTTTCGGGGCTTTGCTTGGGGGTAGTCAGCAACTGAGACACAAGGCCCTGCTAGTCTAGTGACCCATCTTTGGAGCTGAACGGTCTTTGACACGTAGGTCCTCTGCAGTAGCCAAGGAGCCAGCAGCTCTCAGCTCCTACTGTGTTCACCCAGTTCCAGGGTCCAGCCCTGAAGTTCCCTCCTTTTTGTAACTAACACTGACCAGAGGCACGGCTGATCTCCCAGCTGCCACACCTACTCAATCACGCAGGGAAAGGCAGCCCAAGCTGATCTGAAAATCACACGTCGCCTTTGCAGGAACATAAGATGGAAGGAAGGCCCTAGCCAAGGGCCTGCTGGCAACGTGGTCAAAGGCAAAAGGGCTGGGCCAAGTGCATTGAAACCCAGCTCTTCCACATACTAGCCACGTCACCTTGGACAAGTCTGCACCTCTCCCAGAGCCTGTTTTCTCCTTTAGGAGGCTAACTGCTACACTTTCCAAGGCTACCGCGAGGCCAAAGTGAGAACCTGGATGTGGATGTGCCTGCCGTGCAGGCCACTGGATCCATAATGGTGCCCTCCCCACACCTGCACCGGCTCATTTCCTGCACAGGCCTCCCTGCCCCGGCTGCCGCTCAGCTACTGGCCTCTCTATTCCCCCCGCCCCAATGCCCAGGCAGGAGGAATAGGGACTACAGCCTTTACTCCACCTCCTGCCGCAGTCTGACTTCACCCACTGCTCCCAAAAACCATTCTCGGGAATGTAAGCTGGAAGAAGATGGGCCTTCTCTTTTTGTTTTTTGAGGGCAGTGCCACTGGCCCTCATATGCTGGACCCGAACCGGGGCCGCTGACGTCCCAAGCCAGCGCTTCACCACCGCGCCACTCGGCTGGTCCAGACGGGCCTTCTCTTTCTTCTGATTTTCCTTCCACCTCTCTGGCCGTCCCCTCCCTGGCTCCTGATGGACATCTTTTCCTTAGCCTTAATCTATGCTGTTGGCCCTGCCTGCTTTCCTTCCTCCCTCCCTTCTCTCTTTCCTCCTCCTTTCCCCCTCCCTCCCTCTCTCCCTTCCTGACCCCACTCCCTGGGTGATGTGTCCAGGACCATGACTTGGTTTTCATCTCATGTGGACACGTCCTGAGTCATGTCTCCAGGACTAGCCTAGGCCACACCATCGTCTCTCCTGTGAGCACAGCTACTCCCCAGACTGTTTCCTCTTCAATGTACTGGTTGAAGCAGCCCAGTGCCTGACACACAGTAGGTGCTTAGTTTTGCTAGGATCTCTGACACCAAAGCTTATACATAGTGGGCTATGTGACCCTCTGCAGTCCTTTAACCCCTGTCTCCCTCTAGTTCATCATCTCTTTAAGGCAAGACAAGGGCCCTGCTCTGCTTTCTTCACAAAGTATCCATTTGGGTATAAAATGCAGACAATGCATGCAGAAGTACTTGGAAAGGAGCTCTGACACACAAGTATGCGCAAATGGTATCATTCCATCCATCCTGGCAAGTGACTCCACTGGCCTAACACTGCTTCCGTGTATCCTTGCCAAGTCTACCCGCCAACCTCTCTTCTGAGGTTTATTATTGCAGCTCGAAGGCTCTGGAAAAAGTTGGTCCCAGGCACTGTGCTAGGTGTCCAACATCATCCATCATGTCCCAGAATGCTTTCAGGAATACCTCTGCCAAGTGGGTCTTATCCCAGTCCTCGCTGGGGAGGGACTAGGCTGAGAGAGGTTGAGTCGCCACAACCCTGGGGTGCAAGGGCACACCCTGGGCTGGCACACCGGACTGCATCTGTGCAGAGCTAAAAGCTAACATTCTCCTTTCCTTCTCCAGACTAGGTTCCCCCAAATCATCATCATCTGAGTACATGGAACCACCAGTTACTGCTGCTCAGGCTAGAAAGTTGGGCATTATGTTACCCTTAACTCCTACTTCCTCTCACCACCCACATCCAGGCCATTCATGAGGGTAGTCAATTCAACTGAAAAATCTTGAGTCCAACCATTTCTTTCATGCCCACTGCCACCACCCTGGTCCTTTAACTAAGCACTTGGTACATACCTTGCGCTATAGTTAACTGCCATTTTGTTTTTATCTCATATCTGTATGCAATCCTAATGTCTTCTTCATGTGGACTGTTGTGTCTTCTCCAGCAGGTTTCTTCTGCATCTTCCCAAAGTACTCCAATAGAACACAGCCTTTTGAGTGCCCTAAATCTCTGCCAGTACACAGACAGCCAATCAGGAGATGGCACGTGCTCCTGTTACTGTCGCCTGCCTAGAACTCTCCTGAGGTCCTTTATTCACCTTCCTCAATAAAGAGCTGTCTTATAACCTTTGCACCAAACACAGAAGAAAATAATCACACTCCCTCTTGAAAATTTTTCTTGAAAAATTACTCTCCCTATAAGCACGTAAGTTTAAAAACGAAAAACCTTTCAAATATATTTGTATCTTGGCCTGTGTATAAAAGGAAGGGAAAGAAGAGAAGGGATGGCTGACAAGGTTGTTCTCATTCCCACCGCTGGTGAGGCATTTGATTTCATAAGTATTAATCAAAATCACTCTTGATTATAGCAAAAACAACCTTTGCTATAATTTTAATGCAATTAACTGGAATATATGGTAATTCTGAGCAATCTTGTTCTTGAGATTAAAGAACAGCCTGCCAGGAAACATACGAATAAAGCTTTAAGATCAAAATTTGCATAATTAGGTTTCTTCCCCATTCTATCCACCCCCACCCCCAGCTTCTCTGGCTATGAGAAGTTCCATTGAAATGAGATGTTTCAGCATGCCTACAACCTGGACCGGCCCCTGTGCTTCCTTTCCAGGCAGAAACAGTCCTTTCTGTAAGCATGTTCACATTTCTATATCATATCCCTGACAGACAAACAGACAGCCAAAGACAGGTGGACAAATTACAGAGCACAGAGGTTTTGAGACACACTTTCAGAGGCAGGAATGAAAAAGAAGCAGCAATGCCTTCTCGGGTTTGCTTCCCAGTTTAGCAGCATGCAAATTTCTCCACCCTGCTCTGCAAAGGCATCATGCTCTATTCTTGAAAAGATAACTTAAGCTAGATCAAATGCCCAAACTACAGGTTTTGTTTATAAAACATGTTTTAATGCCTGATCACAATGGATGTCCTTGTCACATACTCCCCCAACCCAGGCATTTCTGCCATCAGAAAGTCCTCACCTACTATACTCCTCTAACTGGGGCTATGACAGCCACTTCATCCCCTTCCTACCAGTCTCTAACCCTCTGAGGAGAGCCTGCATTGCTCCAAGACAGAAGAAAAAGCTTCAAGCAGTTATTTTCCTGAATATGTGACAGGTAAGACCGTGCACACATGTACCCTTGAAAAGAGGGAGAAGTGCACGGTGTGAGGATACCAATGGCAATGTGACATGCAGGCTGGGAGCTGAGTATTCCCGGAACCGAGTGAAACAAGTCCCACCAACACCTTCCACCCTCTGTCTCATACAGAGCTCTTCCATTCAGTCCCACCCATGAAAAGATCTTTAGGATTTAAAAATCATGTAAAATGTCAACAGTCCCATTTCCCCTTAAATAAGTTAATATTGGACATGCAGTAAAGTTTAGGCTGAAAAGTTAATATTCCCTTATTGGGAGGTTTGAAGAACACAGAAGTCATCATTTTCATTCTTTGCTGCTTTGAAAACAAATGCAGAAAGGAAGACAAGACAGGAGAACAGTTGGTCATATTTTTATTTTATTTTATTTTTTAAAGAGACCTTCAAGATGAAACGCCACACTAGAGACAACTCAGATAAGTAAAAATCTGCCCTGTCCTCCTGGGCCCGATGGTGGATCAAGCATATTTACATCCCGTTTCTGAAAACCCCTGGGAGATCATCAGAAAAGGAGCACACGAGGGACCAGCAGAGTGGGTCAGCTGGTTAAGAGCGTGAGCTCTGAGCAACAGGTTCGCCGGTTCAATTCCCACATGGGCCAGTGAGCTGCACCCGAACTGAGATGCCACTGAGCTGCCAACAAGCGGCAGGATGGCTCAGCTGGTGAGAGCATGTGCTCCTAACAACAAGGCTGCCAGTTCGACTCCCACAAGGGATGGTGGGCTACGCTCACCCACCACTAAGATTGAACATGGAACCTTGAGCTGAGCTGCCCTGAGCTGCTGATGGGCGGCTGGAGGGTGACAGGACTTGGAGCTGAGCTAGCTGCGCCCTCCACAACTAAGATTGAAGGACTACAACTTGTCTGATCCCCTTCCCCAATTCCCCAGCACTGATCCCCTTCCCCAATTCCCCAATAAAATCTTTAAAAAAGAGAGAGAAAAGAAAAGGAGCACACGAGTGGGTACATTCAGAAAACCACTGGGAGCAGGAAGGAGTGGGGAGATCAGCAATCTGAATTTCCAGAAGAATGAAGGTGGAGAAGATCAGAATAACAGACAAATCAAAGTCAGAGGAGCTCAAAGCTACCAAATATTGGAGAAAATGTGGGAGAACTGGAATGCTCACACACTGTCGGTGGGAGTGGAAAATGGCACAACCACTTTGCAACATGCTACCAGTTTCTTAAAAAGTAAAACATATTCATACCCTGTGAGTCAGCAATTCCACTCCTAGGTCTTCATCCAAGACAAAGGAAGACATATGCCAACAAATAGCCTTGTCTACAAATGTGCACAGTAGCTTGATTTGTAAAAGTGCAAAACTGGAAACCCAAATGTCACTGAACATGGATACACTATGATACATCCATACAATGGAAAACTGCTCAGCCATAAAAAACAAGTGCTGCAGAAATAGAAAATAGAATCCTAAAATTTATATGGAACCATAAAAGGCCCCGAATAGCCTTGGCAATCCTGAGAAATAACAACAAAGTCGGGGGTATCACACTACCAGACATCAAAACATACTACAAGGCTACAGTAATCAAAACAGTATGGTACTGGCATAAAAACAGGCACATAGACCAGTGGAGCAGAACAGAGAGCCCAGAAATAAATCCATGCATATGTGGTCAGTTAATCTATGACAATGGAAGGAAGAATTTACACTGGGGCAAAGATAGTCTAACTGCAAAGGCACCCCTGACTGCTTCAAGTCTCTCCTCAGCAGGTGGACCGATTGTGGAAATGAATACGGGCGAGGCCGAGTCAAGAAATTCAAACTTTGCAACTGTAGGAGCAGGCTCAGAAGACTGGGTGAATGCCATTGAGTTTGTTCCTGGGCAGCCCTACTGCGGCCGGATGGCCCCTTCCTGCACTGAAGCACCCCTGCAGGGCTCAGTGACCAAGGAAGAGCCCGAGAAGGAGCAAAGCACCACAGAAACGAAGCAGCAGCTGTGCCCATACACCGCGGTGGACGAGTGCCGATATGGGGAGAACTGTGTGTATCTCCATGGAGACTTCTGTGACATGTGTGGGCTGCAGGTCCTGCACCCAGTGGACACAGCCCAGAGGTCACAGCATATAAAATCTTGCATTGAGGCCCATGAGTAGGACATGGAGCTGTTGTTCGCTGTCCAGCGCAGCAAGGACATGGTGTGTGGCATCTGCATGGAGGTGGTCTACGAGAAAGCCAACTCCAGCGAGCGCAGCTTTGGGATCCTGTCCAACTGCAGCCACACCTACTGTCTCAAGTGTATTCGCAAGTGGAGGAGTGCTAAGCAATTTGAGAGCAAGATCATAAAGTCCTGCCCCGAATGCCGGATCACATCTAACTTTGTCATTCCAAGTGAGTACTGCGTGGAAGAGAAAGAAGAGAAGCAGAAACTCATTCAGAAATACAAGGAGGCCATAAGCAACAAGGTGTGCAGGTATTTTGATGAAGGACGTGGGAGCTGCCCATTTGGAGGGAACTGTTTTTACAAGCATGCCTACCCCGATGGCCATAGAGAGGAGCCACAGAGACAGAAAGTGGGAACATCAAACAGATACCGGGCCCAGAGAAGGAACCACTTCTGGGAGCTCATTAAGGAAAGAGAGAACAGCAACCCCTTTGCCAACGACGAAGAAGAGGTGGTCACCTTTGAGCTGGGAGAGATGTTGCTTATGCTTCTGGATGCAGGTGGGGACGATGATCTGACAGACTCTGCAGACGAGTGGGACTTGTTTCATGATGAGCTGGAAGATTTTTATGACTTGGATCTATAGTAGTGTGGCGTGGCGTGGGAACTGGTCTGCTGAGCCACAGACAGGAGCTGTGTCCTGTGGTGGGCTGGAAGTGCCCGTGTTTCTCTCCTAGGCAGGCCTGTCAACTCCAGGTGCTGTCGGAATAACTTTTACCCAGGGCCTGTCTTCTCAATAATCCCTCACCTTTCCCCACAGAGTGATCTGTTTCTGTTTAAAAAAAAAAAGTTACAAAAATAAATCTTAAACTTAGTTTTTTGTGTGTTTTTTTTTTGTAACAGGAGCTTAACTGTCAGACAGTTAGTGTAGGTTTGTTGTGTTATCATCTGTTTTCAACAAGATGCACAGTTCTAGGGTAGTGTATGGACTTGGCACACTCGTTTTGAGGACCCCAGACTCAAGAGTAACAGCGCTGGCCCTGCTTTGAGGTCCAAGGAGAGGTGTGATGGCGAAGGATCTGAACTGGCAAGTAACCTCCTGCAACTGAAACTTGAGGTTTCCACTGAAATCTGCACATGTCTTTTATCTCTGTTCCCCACCCTGTAACCCCCACCCCATGCTCTTGTTCTGTGGTTTTGGTCTCTTGTTTAATTGCACACGAATAAACTACTGGGTAACCAGATGCGAATGTGCTGAGATTTCTGCTGTATTTAGTGTGATAGGAATATTGTGAAAGAACACACATAAAAGAGGGGCATAAAAGACATGCTGAGCTGGACAATGACATGCAGGGCTGATGGACGAGTGAGTGTGAGAGTGTGATAAGCTCATTTCTGCATAGGTGCTGTGTTCATAGCCCTAGTGGAAAACCTTGGTTTAGTTGTTTCAGCCTAGTGTGGCAAATAGATCTTCCAGGACAAAACAGTATGTTGGTAGCTGTTACTAGAGCAGTGCTAGCTCTGTCTGTGTAAACAGAAAAATGGGCTTAGCCATAGAGGTGAAAACGGTCTAGTTATCCCATATATTAACATAAACTGGGTCTTGGACACACAGTTGTATAATGACCTCCTAGCTGCCCCATCCGGGCACTTTCTGACAAACCTTATCCTCCTTTGAGGGGTTTTGCTGTTGGGGTTTTGTGTTCATTTTTGTGGGTGTTTGCCTCATTCCATCCCTGAGCTTTGCAGGTAGACCAATGTAATTAAAAAACTATGTTCTAAGGTGTTTCTTACCAGCCATGTTTTTTTTTTTTTTTAGAGGGCAGTGTCACTGGTCCTCATATGTGGGATCCGAACTGGGGCCACTGGCGTCCCAAACCAGCGCTTAACCATCACGCCACTCGGCAGGCCCTAAGGTGTTTCTTGTAGTGGGGTCTTTGGTTTGCAGTAAGAAGTCACCCTTTCCCACTAAAGGGGCGGAGGGGTGGTAGTCCACAAGAGAAGTTGTTAGAAGGATTCCTTGATTGGAAATTTTTAGCTTTGCGTTTTATTGCTGTTTCCTGAAAATAACTTGGAGATACTCCTGAGTTGTCGACCTACTGCTTTGATTCCTTGGATCCCACTCAGTCTCTCACTTTAAGAGAAAGCAAGTAATTGTTACAGAGGTCTCTGTATTTCGCAGCTGCCCTTTTGTAAGAAGCACATTTCCCAAATAAAACAATAAAAAAAAACATAAAAAAAAGAACTAAGTGAAGAACAATTTTAAATAATGGTGACGACAACAAAAGCAGACCTGAACAAACTAGTCTGTGGAGAGAAAGATGCAATATCATAAAGATATCAATTCTCCCTAATTTCTAAATATGACGTTTCCAATAAAAAGAGTATCAAGAAAAAATATGGAAAAGAGCCAAACTCAGGAGTATATCCCCTGTCCAGGAAGTGGGTGTGGAGGCTGGATGGAAGACTCCTACTGTCTCCTTAAGTCAGTGTGAGGGAAGACAGGCAGTGGGAGAGGGAAAGGGGAGGAGCTTAGGAACTGTGTCAGCCCCACCCCCTCGCTGCAGAGAAGCTGGACATCTTCCCTCTAAAGCAACTGAGCAAGCTGGCGAGGAGGAGCTGGCAGCCCAAGCAGGCCTCGGACCTAGAAGAGGATGGTTCAGGCCAGCCCCAGCCTGCTCACTGGCTGGCTCACAGCCCCAATATGCAGCGTTCCCATCCTCCCAGACTGCAGCCCGCCTCCCAGCCCAGGGAGAGGAAATTCCAGCTGGGTCTCCATTGAGGAATACAATACAAGCACACACAGAGAATCACCAGACACTGGGGAACCAGCAACCTCTATGCATTCATCCCACAATTAGATACTGATCAGCATGATGAGGTGTCCAGCTCTGACCTCAGCCCTGGGAAACCTATACCAACAAGGAAGCTCCAAGTGGTGCCTTCACAAAACAGAATTCTAGTGGGACTGGTTTATCCATGCAATAAAATATTATTTGGCCATAAAAAGGAATGAAGTTCTGACACATGCGGCAACCTGGATGAGCCTTGAAAACATGATGCTGAGTGAAGAAGCCAAACACACAAAAGGCTACATACATAGAAATGATTCCATTTCTATGAAACATACAGAATAGGCAAATGCAGAGAGACAGAGCTGACGAGTGGTTGCCATGGGCTGGGGGAAGGGGAAAGTGAACTGCCTGTTTAACGGGTACATGTTTTCCTGTGGGGATGATGAAAATATCTTGCAATGAGACAGAGGTGATGGTCACACAACTTTGTGAATGTCCTACATTCCAGTGAACTGTACTCTTTAAAAGGATGAATTTTATAGTATGTCAATTTATATCAAGTTTTTCAAGCCATAAACAAAAGAAAACTGCATTTCAAGATGATATATTCGCAGGGAAGCCAGTGTACAAGTGTTCAAGTCACAGATTGCTGGGAGCTCGGCTAGAGTCTGACTACTCCTGCTCCCATCTAAAACTAGGTCTGGCCTCCATAACGGGGAGTGGGAGGAGGGGCGCGAAGTCAGCAGCGCCCTGGGTGTGAGGAGGAGAGGTAGGGCAGATGTCCTGCTTACTATAAATATACCTGGCTCCTAACCAGGGTCTGAGCCTGACTGCCCAAACATGAAACAGGCTGTACTTCCAAAACCCAGAGTGATCTGCTTGAACACAACAGAAGTGTTCCGACCATCCTACTTGTGATTCAAATTTCTGCAAATCCAATCCTATGTTCAATGACCCAAGTAGCTTTCATTTAAAGGAAATCCTTCAGGAAATGCTTTCCATAGCGTTATGGAGCCAGAAAGTTAGAACACGAGTATTCATTCACCAAACACTGCAGACCTACCAGGTACCAGGGACTAGGAGAGAGAGAAAGATGAGAAAAACAGAGTTCTTGACCTCAGTCCAGTGGCAGAGACAATTCAACAAATGAGGTGATGGCAGCTTCATGTGTCAAATGCTATGCATCTCAGCAGCAGTCACCAGCTCTGCCTGGCAGGCTTTAGGGAGTGGGTGGCAGCTGGCTAGTGGTCCAGGAAGGTGAACAGATATTCTCTGGGAGCAGAGAGAGAGGGCCTTGAGGCAGAGGAAGCCTACCCCCTCCTACCCCAAGTGAAGCCTTAGAGGTACAGGAACCCATCGGCCATTCTCTGAGAGAAAGGAGGCACCATGAGGAGGAAGAGGTCAGGAGGGCTAGAACAGAGTATGTGGCAGGGAATGGCCAGAGAAGAGTAAGGCAGATGAGGAAGGCCAGGTTGGGGAGGGGTAGTAGGGATAGTTAAGAACAACTGCAGGAGGGGCCGGCCGAGTGGCGCGGTGGTTGAGCGCTGGCTTCGGAAGCCAGCGGCCCCGGTTCCGTCCCACATATGAGGGCCAGTGACACTGCTCTCAAAAAAAAAAAAGAACAACTGCAGGCATGAGAGGAGTGTGAGGGTGACCTACATGTGCCCTCTGGCATATGGACTAGAATGATGATACCACCCCCTGAGTTGGGGGGCACAGGAGGAGAGGCCAGCTCGGGGGAGAAATGCCATGTCCAGGTTGACTTGAGGACTCATCCTTCCTTTTTTTTAAAAAATATATTAAAGTATAGTTGGTATACAGTATTATATTAGTTTCAGGTATACGCTATGGTGATTCAACATTTATATACCTGACAACGTGAGCACCACACTAAGTCTAGTAACCGTCTATCACTGTGTCATAAAACTCCTAGAAGAAAGCATAGACAATAAACTCTTTGACATATGTCACTTTTTGGATGTCTCCTTAGATAAGGGTAACAAAAGCAAAACTAAACAAGTGGGACTACATTAAACTAAAAAACTTCTACACAGTGAAGGAAACCATCAACAAAATGAAGATACAACCTACTGAATGGGAGAAGGTACTCACCAATGATACATCCAATATGGAGTTAATATCCAAAATATGTAAGTAATTCATACAACTCAACATCAAAAATCCAATTTGATTAAAACATGGGCAGAGGAACTTAACAGACATTTCTCCAAAGAGCACATACAGATGGCCAATAGACATATGAAAACATGCTCAACATCACTAATCACCAGAGAAATGCAAATAAAAACCACAATGAGATACCACCTCACTCCGGTCAGAATGGCTATCATCAACAAAGCAACAAACAACAAGTGCTGGCGGGGCTGTGGGGAAAAGGGAACCCTGCTGCACTGTTGGTGGGTATGCAGATTGGTGCAGCCATTATGGGAAATGGTTTGGAGTTTCCTCAAAAATTAAAAATAGAACTACCATGGGACCCAGCAATTCCACTCCTTGATATTTATCCAAAGAAATCCAAAACACTAATTCAAAAAAGATATATGTACCCCTAGTTCACTGCAGCATTATTTACAATAGCCGAGATATGGAAGCAACTTAAGTGCCCATCAATAGACAACTGGATAAAAAGAGGCAGTACATATATACAATGAAATATTACTCGGCCCTAAAAAAGAATAAAATCTTATCATTTGCAACAACATGGATGGACCTAGAGGGTATTATGCTCAGTGAAATAAGTCAGACTGAGAAAGACAAATCCATATGATCTCACTCATATGTGGAATCTAAAGAACAGGATAAACAAACCAAACAGAAACGGACTCATAGATACAGAGAACAAACTGATGGTTGCCAGATGGGAAGGGGGTTGGGAGCTGGGTGAATAAAAAATGGGAAGGGTTAAGAAGTACAAATTGGTGGTTACAAAATAGTCACAGGGATGTCACAGCATAGGGAATATAGTCAATAATATTATAATATCTATGTATAGTGCCAGGTGGGGACTAGGTTTATGGGGGAATTACTTCATAAATTAAATAAGTGTCTAACCACTATACTCTACATCTGAAACTAATATAAAGTAATATTGAATCTTACCTGTAATTGAAAATTTTAAAAAATTTTCAGGAAAAATAAGCCACAGTGAGACACTACTTCACACCCATTAAGATGGTTTTTTTTTTCTCAAAAAATAAAAATACAGGGCCGGCCAAGTGGCGCAGTGGTTAAGTGCTGGCTTGGGAAGCCAGCAGCCCCAGTTCAGGTCCCACATATGAGGGCCAGTGACACTGCCCTCAAAAAAATAAAAAGTAAAAATTAAAAAAAATAAAAATAGGGCCGGCCGAGTGGCTCAGTTGGTTAAGAGATCACTCAAGAGTGCGAGCTGAGCTCTGAGCAACGGCGGTTCAATGCCCAGCCCGAGCTGAGTTGCTGTTGAGCTGCCAACAGGTGGCAGGATGGCTCAGCTAAAAAAATAATAATAATAATAATAAAAATACAGGGCCGGCCAAGTGGCACAGTGGTTAAGCACTGGCTTGGGAAGCCAGCGGCCCCAGTTCGGTCCCACATGTGAGGGCCAGTGACACTGCCCTCAAAAAAATAAATAAATAATAAAAATACAGAAAATAAGTATTGATGACAATGTGGAGAAACTAGAACCCTCATACACAGCTGGTGGGACTGTAAAATGATGCAGCTTTGTAAAACAGCCTGATAGTTCCTTAAAAAGTTAAAGTGTTACCATATGACCTAGCAATTTCACCCAAGAGAATTGAAGACTGAAGTCCATACAAAAGCCTATACATAAATGTTCATAGCAGCATTATTCATAGTAGCCAAAAAAGTAGAAACAACCCAAATGTCCATCATCTGATGAATGGATAAATGTCGTATACCTATACAACGGAATACTATTTGGCCATAAAAAGACAAGAAATACTGACACATGCTACAACATGCTTGAACCTTCAAAATACTGTGCTAAGTGAAAGATGCTGGACAAAAGAGGCCACATATTGTATGATTCCATTTATATGAAAAGCAGGTAAGTTGTTCCCAGGTTGGGGGAGGAGGGTGTGGAAAGGAACTGCTAAAGGGTTAAAGGAGTGATTATAATATTGCAAAATTCAATAGTGATGATTGTTCAACTCTGAATATATTAAAACCCACTGCACTGTACACTTTAAGTGGATGAATTGTATGGTATGTGAAAATGGAACTTTTCTGACATGTGGGAGGGGAAAGAAAATCAACCTGCCACACACAAAGGCTTCTGCAGCTTAGAGGCAGCAGATATAAAGGTCACATCTGTGACCATGGGCAAGTCCCTTTATGACCTTCTGCCTGTCTCCTCTGCTAGATGGAAGATTGGGGCACTCCGAGCAACCTCCCTTCACGCTCAGAGAACCTTCCTTCCTCATTTGAGGCTGCAGTCGCTCTCCTTGAGGCCATTCTTTCCTGACTTCCAGCACACTCCCTGCTGGTCATTCAATCAGGGAAAGCCGCCTGGCAGTGGCTGGTTTCTCTCTTTCTACCCCAAGTTGACCTGGCCTATGCAAGCATCTGTGGCCTGGACAGACTCCAAATCCTGCCCTCAGCCCCTTCACCTCCTTCCTCATCGCCAACATCCTTTGCTCACCTCACTGTGCTAAAGGCAACTCCATCCCCACTCTGGCAGAGAAACTGTGCCGCCTTGGAAATCCCACTCTCTGGCCTCGGCTCTCCCTTCCCAATTCTGGCCAGACCTCTTGCCCCAGAAAACCTGCAGAGCCTGCCAGGCAGCACTTTGCCATCCCTTCCTCTTGTCCTTGGGGCCTTCAACTGACTCCTCCTCCCTTCCCACCTTGCACAGTCCCAGCTCCGTCATGGCCAAGACTCAAGCCAGCACCAGCAACCCCTGTCCAACATTCCGCCCAATCCCCTACCAGTCCCCAACTTTGAGAGAAGAACCCACTCTCTAGCCACACTAGACTGAGTGCTCCTTGTAGCAAAGCCAGTGTCTCAGTCATCTCCATTGGCCTAGCACCAAGCAGAGTGCCTGGCACACAAGCAACACTTAATTAAGGCTTCCTGGCGGAAACTGACTGATGCTGAGCGATTCCAACACCAGCCTTGCTGCATTCTGGGGCGGTGCCACATTGCAGTAGCAGGTCTCACATCCCTGTGCTGACTGGCATTGGCACACCTGCCAGTTCAGAGTGCGTGACTAGAGTCGGGCCCTCGGGGTACGTTGGCAATCCCCATTTCCTTTATCAGCTCCCTTTGCTCCCTGACATTACTCTTTCCATCCTTAATTCTCTAGCCAGCTCCCAGCACTCTCAGCACAAGACGTTGTTTCCCTCTCCACAGAAAAGACTGAGGTCATCAGGCAGGATGGCTCCACACGCCCCCTCAACCACCCCCTGTGCATATGTGACAACAGTAACAACAGTTGACATGAATCTAACACACACTAGGGCTCAAAGCTTCTCTCACCTCTCCCAGCCACCCTGTAATTAGGTACCATTATCATCAGCCACTTATTATGTACAAAGATATTTATTGAAATGGAATTTATAACAGCAAAGACCTGAAGCCCACCTTGCTACCCATCAAAAATTATATATTCAAAACAATTTTAATTGCATAAAAAATACTCACAATATAAGGTTACATACTTAAACTTAGGATAAAGATATATATCAATTTGTGTTTCTAGTAATGGCAGGATAGATTATTTGGACCAATCTTCCAATTAAAAACAACAAAAATGATTGAGTTTAAAAACATCCTTTTAAAAGCATTGAGGAACTGACAGGATGGTATAAAAACAACCATGAGAAAACCTAAGAGACAGCAGGAAGTCCAGAGAGGTAGTAGCCAATAGTCCTGAAGGCGTCTGCCAAGCTGGACCGACTTGGCCTTTGGTTTCAGCAACCTTGCAAGGCAGGTACATGGACTGACATCTGGGCCCATGACCACCTAAAAGGAGGACTCTAACAGAAAAGCCTTCCCACATTAAATTGGGACCCTGAAGGGCTATACCCATAGGGTAACTCAGAAACAAACGTGCCCTTCCCAAATTCAACCTCTGGAGGACGGCAAGGAAGGCTGCTTGGTGCTGGGAAAACAAGGGGAAAGATTGGGGGCTTGTCTGAGATGATCCCAGGCCAATAACATCCCAAAGCACCTGACAAAATCAAACACGAATCTTCTCGGGAAGAAGGCACATTTATCCTAGACTTCAAAGAAGACCTACCTATATATTTCAAGGGCAATGAGCAATACACAGCCAAAACTAACCAAGCACAAGAGGAAGTAAAATATCATGAGTGAGAACCTAGAAAAACAATAATAAAAAATGAGCCAAGACTGGACGAGGAAATTCATGCAAGAAATCAAATTGGACAATAAACATATGGAAAGATGCTCAACCTCATTAGTAATGAGAGAGCTGCAAATGAAACCATAATAATATAAAATTACATAGCCACCGGTAACTAAAATTTTAAAGTCTGACAATACCAAGTGTTGGTGAGGCTTCAGCACAACACAAACTTTTATACATTGCTGACAGGAATATAAACTGGTACAACCCCTTTGGAATACAGTGTGGCATCAGCTGGTAAGGCGGAAATTACAAATATTGCATATCCCAGAAACTCCACTCCTACGTAGAATGCTAGAACAGCAATTTTCAAACTTTGTGGCATTAGATCTCTATACACTCAAAAACTGAGAAGCTCAAAGAGCTTTTGTTATGTGGGTTATATCTACTGATATTTGTCACATTAGAAATTAAAACTGGGAAATTTTCAAAACACAAAAAGACACAAGCACACGTTCCATTAGCCATCAGATCGATGATATTATATGTCACACACATGAACTCTGGAAAACACAGTACACTCATGAGACGAGTGCAAAAGGCAAGTAATATCTTAGTGTTATTACAAAAACAGTTAATTCTCATGGACACCCTGAAAAGTTCTCAGAGGCCCTTCAAGGGTCCCCAAAACACAGTTTTAGAACCACTGTCCAAGAGAAATTTGTGCACATCTACATAACAATATTCATAGCAGCACTGCTTGAAACAGTGAAAACCTGGAAACTAGCCAAATGTCCATCACTAAGAGAATGGCTTAAGAAAAAAAACTTGTGGTATAGCCAAACAGTGGAATAGTGCATAGCAATAAAAATGAGTGAACAACAAATACACACAACAGATCATTAGCCATATGGGGGCAGGAGAGCAACACAAAAGCTTGTATACAGTGTAATTCCATTTCTACGAGGTTAAAAGACAGGCCAAACTAAACTATATTATTTAGAGCCACATATATAGGTGAGAGAAGTATAAAGTAAAGCAAGAAAATGACTGCATGGAATGGGATTAGTACCCTTATCAAAGAGGCTCCAGAAAAGATCTCTCATCCCTTCCACCATGTGAGGACACGGTGAGATGGCCACCTATAAACCAGGAAGCAGGTTCTCAACAGACACCAAATCTGCCCACACCTTGAACTTGGACTTCCCATCTCCAGAACTGTGAGAATAAATTTCTGTTGTTTATAAGCCAAAAAGAAAGAAAGAAAATGGCTGCATGAAAATCAAGCTAGTGGTTGCCTCTGGCGGGGAGGGGGGGGCCCAGGGTAGGCAGGAGGGTCTGTGATCAGGAGAGGCACACACAGGTCTACCTGGCTGTTCAACACTCTATTTCTCAACCTGATTAGTGATGACACAGATTTTCACTTTAAACATTCTTTAAAAGCCTTGCACTTTCCTGCATTGATGTTATATTTCACAATAAAGGGGGAAAGCTATATATACCGGCTTGCCAGAAAAAGGTATACAAGTGGACACTTTGGTCAACGTTGCTCAAGCAGTAGTTTGCTGTCATCAGAAGTGTCTGGATGCTGATGGGGACCACTTTGAGCACCTCTTGTCATTGCAGAAGTCAAACGTGACTTGGATTCATCTTTTATCGGTATATATTGACTATTACAATTTTAATACAGTTTTCCTTTCTTAAAATGTGTATACTTTTTTGGTACCCTTTGTACAGTTCAATACCAATAATGTGAAATCTATATTTCTACAGAGAAAAAAGTATTGAAATACTGTACTCCAATATGTTAATAGCGGCTAACCCCGGGTTACGGGATTTACACTTTTCTACGTTTTCCAAGTTTACTACAAGGAGCACAAATTACTCTTGTAGCCATGTAAACACCTGCTATTGCCACACTTTAAAACTTTTAGCCTACTGGAGGGTATGTCATTTTACCTTTTTTTTTTTTTAAGATTTTTATTAGGGAATTGGGGTTGGGGAACAGTGTTGGGGAATCAGGGAAGGGGAACAGACAAGTTGCTGTCCTTTTTTGTTCTTCAGTCTACTTGTGGAGGACATTGCTTCACTGGCCCATGTTGGTATTATCATTGCACTCTTCTCGGGTGAGGCAGATGGGTTGCCGGCCTCTGGACAGCCACTCACAGCGGCTCTTGGCAGCTCACACCGGCTGCCAGCCACTCACGCTGGCTGCCGGCCACTCACTGTAGCCTATGGCAGCCCACTGCAGCAGGGGCTGCAGCTATGCCGTCCCGGGGAATCACAGCAGCCCAGCTCCAGGTGGAGCTGTTGTTCACCATCTTAGCTGTAGTGGGCAGTGTCACTGGCCCTCATATGTGGAATCTGAACCAGGGCCTCTGGCATCCCAAGCCAGCTCTTAACCAACGTGCCATTTGGCTGGCTCCATTTTATCTTATAGTTTAATGTGCATCTATCCAATTACTAATGAGGTTGAGCATCTTTTCATGTTTGTTGTCCAATTTGATTTCTTCTTGTATGAATTGCCTGGTCAAGTCTTTGGCTCACTGTTCTGTTTATTTTTTTTCACCAGTTCTCAGAAAATCATAAAATGTATTTAAAAAGACAAGGTCCCCATCTAAGATTGAAACTAATGAGAATCAACACAAGATAGGTGGGACGAGCCATCTGGAAACCTATGCAGAAGATACCTGCCAATCTGATCTAACGAGGATGAGCTTGAAGCTGAAGAAGAGCCTAGGGTGTACTCCTGGAGTTGGCTGAAACTGCTCCCAGTGCACGAAGATTGACTGTGATCTGATTTACTCTAACTTGTCCATCCTGAGGCACTGTGGTAATCACAGAAAATTTTAGTGACTCAAAGAATACTGAAAATGGAGAGTGGAATTACGAAGAATATGTCTCAGAGTAGTGGGTCTCAACCCATAGGAGTTCTGACCCAGGGGACGTTAGGCAATATCTGGACTCATTTTGGGTTGGCAAGACTTGGGGGTGGGGTACTACTGGCATCTAGTGGGTAAAACCCAGGGATGATTATTGTACAATGCACAGGACAGTCCTCTCCCAACAAATTATCCCACCTCAAATGTCAGTAGTGCCATGATTGAAAAACTGCTCAACAGTCATTATGGAGGGAAGAAAGTGCTCCTCCCTCCATAACTCTTCCCCAAGTAGAAATCATTGGAGGTGGAGAAAGGCAAATCCTCAGGCTGCCCTACCTTGATGGGGGTTCCCCAAAGCCCTTGAGACCTATGCTCTGCAAGGGCCTTCAAGGCAGCTGTTCACTGGGCGCTGTGCTCTCCCAAGGAGGTCTCCCCCACCCCCTGGAGAAAGCCTATGCAAACAAGGCCAGGTATTTGACAAATAAAAGATGAAAAGATGGTTTTTGTTGGTTTCTTTTTAGGCTCTGCTTTGGATTCTTGCATTTTTTTTGATCGGTATGACAGAGCCAAATGAATGAACAGCAAAAATGCAAAAAAATGGAGCACTCCTTCAAGAGGGCACAGGACCCTGTAGGAAGCCAAAGGGCTATGACGGCAACACAATCAGAGCTGCCCCTGGGGCAGTTCCTCCTGAGCTCATTCAGACTGAGCCCAGCTCACTAATTCAGCTGGCACTTTGGTTCTGGACAAGCAAACGCTGTCGTGAACATCAGCCCCTGGATTCTCACTAGAACCAAGGAAATCAGGTGGCCTCTTTCACATTCTCATCCCCTCTAGGTAGCCTAACTTTGCTATTGGGTTGTCGGAAAAGTCATGATGTATTTTTTTTCTGTTTTTCATTGCAAAAATGCGTCATGACTCTTCTGACAACCCAATAATACCTTGACAACACAGCCTGTTTGCATTAGCAATTAATTGGCTACTGACACAATTCTAGAGTCCCACAAAACAGAGATCAGATAAGAGCACTGTCACCAGCAAATGTTGGGGCCACACTGAAATGCAGGCCCTCTGTTAATTCCGTCATCCCAGTCTAGCTGAAGCAGCAATAAAAAAGAATGTCAAAATGAGCCCTGGCTGTGCCCTGGTGCTATTTTGGTGGTAATGAGTTCTGCACTGCAACAATGATTCCTGCTGAGGGCACCACCTATAATTTGGAAAATAAGCCCAAATAGAATAATCCCAAATAGAACCACCTCGAGATGCCAGCCAGATGTTGAGCCTCTCCTTTAAACAGATGTTCACTGAGCAGGGGCACTCCTCTCTGTGTCAGTTTTCAAGTTTCTGTTTTTTAAAAAAAGGTGCAGAACCCTCTGACATCTCATGAGCAGCCCTAGGTACAAAACTAATAGAAACAGAGCTCAAAACTGACAGAAGCTGGAGTGGAGGTCAAGGTCACCCATTCCTGCTCTGGATCTCTGTTCCCTCCCGCCTCGGGAGAGAGGTCAGCTGGCAGCACACTCCTCCTCAGCGAAGGGGCAGGCATGGCCTGGACAAATAAGATACCCCCTGTCTGCTGGCCCCAGGCTGCACCCTGTGTTAGGCACAGCCATCAGGAATTGGGTAGGGGTGGAAAGCTGGTGGCCCCCACTGCAGGTGACCTACAGAATGGGGTGCGCTTGGAAACAGGCACAGGCTGTGATCTCCTTGGGAAGTCATTTTAAATCAAACCCAAGCTAAAGGAATCCAGCTGCCTTCCAGGGCCAATCTGAGGTGCTTCTATATGTTCACTGCTGAAGCAAGGTCATCCCTGCCATCCAATTTTCTGCACATTTTAAAATCCAGAATTTGGAGCATACTGGGGATTGATCAAAAATGGCAACTTTGAAACAATGTAAAGAAACATCACAAGCTAGTTTTCTTCTAAAGAATGACGTGAGGACACTCGTAGCTACCCTTCCCCTTCTCTATTAGTTTCCTCTTACTGCTCTAACAAATTTAGTGTCTTAAAACAACACTCTTTTATTTTACAGTTTTGGAGGTCAGAAGTCCAACATGGTCTCACTGGGCTAAATCAAGGTGTGGGCAGAGCTGCCTGCGTTCCTTCGGGAAGCTTTAGGAGAGAGTCTGTTGCCTTGCCTTTTCCAGCTTCTAGAGGCTGTATGTGCCTTACCTTGGCTTGAGGCCTCTTCCATGTTCAGAGCCAGCAAAGGCCCGCTGAAACTTCCTTGCATGCCATTGCTCTGATCTTCACTATGCTACCACCCTCTTCCATATTTAAAGGGCAAGGGCCCTTTCATTGGCCAGGATAACCCCAGAGAATCTTATTTTAAGGCCAGCTGATGAACTACCTTAATTCCATCTGCTACCATGTAACCTAACATCATCACACCTTCCAGAGATAAGGGCGTGGACATCTCTGGGAGCTATTACTATTCCTACCCACCTCCATGTGGAACCCCTACCTGTGTAAAAGATTTTCCCACTCTTTTCTGTTAGGTGTTTAGGAGGACTTTAAGTTCTTACATGCAAATGTGGACCTGTGGCCAAGCCTTAAGAAGGGCCAAGGCCAGATTGAGGGACAGGAACCCTGCAGCCAGGCCTCCCCAAGTACACCGAGAGCAGCAGAGGAATAAGTGCCAAGATACACACCAAGGGCAGAGCAGGACCAGACATGCAGCAGGAAAGGTGCCAACAGCAGGTGGGGGAAGAAGCCAGGACAGGAGAGTCAGCGCACCTGGAAGGTATCGCTCCTGAGCTCACAAGAACCCAAAGCAGCTCCTCCCCCACACGGCCCTCTGAGCAGCCAAGCAGCCTCATCATCCTCATCATCGTTGTCTCTGCTGGGGGCAGCTTCCGGCCCTTCCTCAATGCCGGCTTGCGCTGACTCTTGTGTGATTTCTCAACAGACATGCAGGTTTTAGTAACCTAGTGTCCAAAATGATGGAGGGGATGGGGATGTGACCTGTGACAGTGAGGAAGGGGCCAAAAACCGAAACAGGTGAGTCTAAAAGGCAAACAGTCCCCAAACCGTCAGTACAATGCAATGACTAGCTGAGGTGCATCATGGCAACCCTGAGCCATCCAGGAAAGGGAAGGTCCCCCTCAACCCACCCAGGATGCACCTTTCCAGGGACCATCCCCAGACTCAGGTAAGCAGAGTTAAGCAGCTCTGGGCCAATCCTGCAGGTGGCCCTACGGCCCATCTGGCTCATTCCCAATAGCCTAAGTTGGCCCACAGGGCGTCTGCCTGGACCCTAACCAGCGCCACCAGCACTTGGGGTCTATAGAGACCTGGCCCACAGGCAGATGAGTGGGCAGGCAGGCAGGCAAGGTGTCCCAGCTCCATGGGAACACTGCTTATCAGACAGCCAGTTATGTATGCTGGCCGGCAGTCAAGGTATCCTGGCTTCTTGGGACGCTGTGTGCATGACAGCGGGTCTGTAGGGCCTGCCAGATGATTTCTCCCACAGAATGCTCTGTTTTCCTGGATCTGTATAACCTTGCTTCTTCACCCCTGTGCAGAGTGCTACCCCTCTGGCCATCTGCCACCCAAAACTGTCTGGTCTGTAAGTCTCAAAACACCTGTGTCCTGCACTCAGGCACCTGGTGTGCTCTTTGGGCTTGCAGCTTCTCAGGCACAAATCTTGGAACAACTCAGACTCGGTCCAAACAAGGCCACCCTGCCCGAACGAGTCCAAGGGCCATTGAAGACCAATCCAAACTCAGGGGTCACATGCTGCCACCTCCTTCATTTGTTGTGCTTGGGCTACAATGAATTTTCTTAATGAAGATGTAATTCATATACTATACAACTCACCCAAAGTGTATATTTCAGTGGTTCTGAGTACATTCACAAGGTTGTGCCACCATCACCTCTATCCAGCTCCAGAACATTTCCATCACCCCACAAGGAATCCTGTACCTATTAAGCAGTCACTACCCATTCCCCTTAGCCCTTGGCAACCACTAATCTACTTTCTGTCTCAATGGATTTGCCAACTCTGGCCATTTTATATAAATGGGATCATACAATATGTGAACTTTTGTGTCTGGCTTTATCAGTTAAAATAATGTTTTCAAGGTTGGCACAGTGTATGTGTTTTTTAAATGTGGATTAGAGGGTCTTAGGTAATATGAACTACTAACATAGAGCTCACTTGGAGCCAGGTGCTCTGCTAAGTGCTTTTTTCACTGCATTCATTTCACACTAATAACAACCCCATGAGGTGAATGGTGTGGTTATACCCATTTTACAGATGAGGAAACCAAAGCGCTGAGCAGTTAAATGACTTGCTCCAGGCTGCAGTAGTGCCGGAAGACTTGCTCCAAAGCCTGCACTCTCCCTCTGCTGGCTGACCTACCTCTTTTGAAGGGAGTAGGCACTCTTTTTTTCTTTTTTGAGGACAGTGTCACTGGCCCTCATATGTGGGACCAAACCAGGGCTGCTGGCTTCCCAAGCCAGCGCTTAACCACCGCGCCACTCAGCCGGCCCGGGAGTAGGCACTCGTATCACACTGACTCTCAATCACATCTCACACTTCTCTGACCTGCCTCATCCCTGGAAGTATCTGCGTTCATGCCCCCTGCTTTGGTTATTCGGATACACCTGAGTTCAAGTCCTAAACCTTGCTGGACCACATGTCTTTCATCTGTGATATGAGTTACCACTTAGTTATTTTCAAGGCTGTAGGTAAATGGCCATTATAGACCTCAGGAGATGAGAGGGGTCACCGTGCCAACATTTCTAGGGAGTTTGGAGGGGGAAATGTGTGTGAGACATTGAGAACCTGGTGCATGGAAGACATCGGGGAAATGGAGCCCTTGTTAATGACTACCCACCCGTGTCACTGAGCTAATCCCCACTGCTCAGATTACCATTTCTGTAGGTGCATAAAGGCGACAGACCTGTGCTCAGAGGAGTTTCCCAAGCTAGTAAAATACACAGTGGACTAAAACCCCATCTGTAATTAAAACAGGGATGACTTGTTAACCACCCTTTTAAAGTCCTGGGAGCCTAAAGTCTGCGTCAACTTCTTAGCATCTGGGGGGATTTCCCAAATCATGCTTTCTGGTTGTGTGCACTCTCTGAGGCCTGTCAGGCTTTCTTAGTAATATTTCGCTGCTGAGGGCCCAGAGCAGAATAAAATCGCTCTTGGGCAGGCCTGCCCCACCCACCACTTTAGCACTCCAGGACAGTCAGCAGGTGCCTAACTGAGCACCTGTTTTGTGTTTCTTCATTTTGACACAGCCACTCAGAAACTGCCTGCATCCTTGGAGGAAGACCGCAAATGCAAAGCCTATATTTGTCATCGTATTTTTCACAAAAGATCCAGAAAACTGGGTCCCTACCGTAAAGCCAAAGCTTCTTCTGGTTCAGCTTTCTTAATTAAAATTAGGTCACTGGGTAGCAGCCTTCTCTGGATAGGATCCTGGCTCACTCTCTTCTGAGCTGTGACCAGGGGCCCCTCATGTGGAAGATAGAGGTAATAATACCTAGCCAGCAAAATTGCTGGAATAATTAAAAACAATAATTTGAAGTGCTGACATACAGCGAGCACTCAGGAGAAGGTAGCTGATGACAGGGCTCCAGATCTGAAACAGTGACACACACCTGGTTCCTTCAAAAACACCTTTGTGAGTTGTCAGACATTATACAGATTGCTCATCTGACTGAGGTTCAGAGAACTTTCCCAAGGCCACTTGGCCAGTCAGAGATAGGAGGGAAGCCTCCAGATATCACGGTATATGCCTAGTGCTTAAAAGCAAGGACTGTGGAATCAGACAAGACTGGGATCAAATCTTAGCTTTGCCACCTGAGGCAAGTTACTTCACCTCTCTGTGCCTCCATTTACTCATTTGTAAAATGGTTGCACCAGTTCAGTTTCCTCCACCACCCCCTAAATCATCTAGTGTAACACCTGATGGTGAAAACCTGAGACCTGATCATTATTATTCCTCACCTTCTCAATGTGCACAGCATGTTGAAGACTTTCAGAAGACAGCCTTGAAGCGAGTGTCACTGTTCTAACTTTTTGTGTTTCCACATTCAGATTTTCCACATCATTAGATGCAAGTCAATTAAATGATTACACTTTCCCCCACAAATGCATCATACACAAAATTTAAATGTTAACCTCAAAGGGAAAAACAGAAAATTCGACAACCCTGCAACTTGCTTTAGTTTTCTTCACAGCACTAACAATATACTGTAGAGATTGCCATGTTTGTATTTGTCTTCTCCTCCCACCAGGATGCCAGGTCCATGAGCAATAAGCAGTCTCAGTTCTGTTCACTGCTGCACCATCAGTGTCTAGAACAGAGTCTGGCACCTTTGTAGAATGTTGTACCAACTCCAGGAGCTTTGCTCACATGAGAAACATTTCTGCAGCTTTTGCAAAATTGCCTTGGCTAGCGCTGTCCACTGTTTTCCAGTGTTCCTTATGTGTAACATAAGTCTCACCAGTACTAGGACAAAGTTTTGATTTTGCTAAGCTCATTTGTTTTTCAGTAGCTGAATTTGCCTTCGTTGTCAGGAAGCTCAGAGCACAATTCTGTGCTCGATTGCAGTGTTTCCTTAAACCCCTTTTCTGATGTGGAGATGGGATATAAATAAGTATAAGAAGATTGTGCGGGTACACACAGAGACCCTATTTTTAACCACAGACCACGTTTTTTCTAAGAGGATGCTTCCAAGCTTGAATGCGAAATACCCGGGATCTAGTTAAAATGCAGAATCTGACTCAGTAGGTCAGGGGCGGGGCCCGAGATGCTGCGCTCCTAACAAGTCCTAGGGGATGCTGTGTGGGCCCTGGACCACATTCTGAGTAGCCAGGATCTAAGAAACTTGCTCCCTTGATTCCACAGAATTCCTCTCTCCTTGGCAAAATATCACCAATGGCTGGAAAACTGGGGCGCACACCAGAAGCACCTGAGGAGCTGGTTAGACCTACACATCACCTTCTCCGTGGAGACCCTGACAAAGCGGGTAGGAGTGTGCCCAGGAAGCTCCCCAGGTGCTTCTGTCACAGATGGCCTCAAAACACATTTTGAGATGCCCCACTCGAGGGAATGAGTGCTCTCTTCAAGGTTTTCTCAAAGGCCATCTGCTGGGGACAGCTATGGTCACTAATGGAGACACCTTGTAAAGGATTTTAAGGGGGTACTATTCGGCTCTTACAAGCGTCGCACCAGGAGGGGTCCCGGTCCCTCCTCTCCGGCCACGTGGATCGCGGCAGGCTCAGCCCCCGCGGAATCCTGGCTCGCGCACCCCCCCCCCGCACCCGCAGGCTATCTCCGCCGCAGGCCCAAGGGGCGGGCATCGGGCCGCTCATGCGCACCACGGGGCCGCTGGGGCGCAGAGCCCCCACCTCGCGGGCCCCCAGGGTGGGGTCCCCGTGCGCCCCCCGCCCTCCTTACCTCTCTGGACCAAAGTGGCCAAGGAGAAAGCGAGGCAAACGAGGAACGCCGAGTGCCAGGCCACCATGGTTAGAAGCAGGTGGAGGGGGCCCACAGGAGCACAGTTGGCTCGAGAACGCCGGCGGGGGAAGTTGGGGAGGAGCAGGGAAAGAGGAGGAGCGGCAGGAGGAGGAGACCTGCTGCCACTGCAGGACCCGCCCAGAGTCGGCGCGCCCCCGGAGGGCGGGGAGAGCGCGCATGAGCGCTGGCGCCGGGGGCGCGCCGGGCTGAGGTAAGGTGAGGTGGGCGGGGCTGCGACAGCGGGTGGGGCGAGCCCGCAGTCTCGGGGGTGGGGCCGCTGCGCAAGGGGCGGGGACCGCAGTCACCCAGAGGGTGGGGTGGTCTGGGTTGGGTCCCGCTCCAGCGCGTGGCCCACAGGCCCCTTCCTACCCCGGTCCTGGAAATGGAAGTCCTAGAGGTGGACGCTGTCGGCCCGGAGCAGTAACTCAGCAGTGGCGGGGCAGTCAGTGGCGCCTGCAATGAGAGTATGTGGTGATTTCCACCCGATGCGCCAGACTCCGCCCCGGCTGCCGCAGGACCTAAGGCAACGCACAAGCCAGGCACGCTCTGCCAGCTGGGGGACCCTTGGACAGACCTCTTCCCCTTCTAACTGGTGTGATCCCTGTAAAAGGCTCTTCCCTAGGGGCCCCTCCAGCTGCGGCTCCAGGACAGAGCACCCGTGCACTGTCGCTGTAGCGGAGCTTGCTTTTCAGAACCCTTGGCTGCCCGCCGATTCCCTGATCCCTAAAGGAAGCTGTAGTGGAACCCAATCCAGCGATTACAGAAAAGGGCCGTTTTCGTGGTTGGCAAACAGTAGCAGGTCTCGATGAAATGATCCCGAAGGCCGGGGACACCGCGGCAGGCGAGGGGGAGGGTGGGGGCCGCCCTAAGCCTGAGCGCCGGCGGGCCCAGGGGACGAGGGAGGAGGGACAGGGTCAGCAATCCCGAGGCTTTGATGAATGCGCTGAAAGCGCAAGTTCACATCTGCAGAGTCGATTTGTAAAACGTGCTCACTGAACGACAAACGCGCCGCAGTCCTTTCCTATGAACCTCCGCAAGCGGAGTCCATCTCCAGGACCGGACGAAATCAGATTCTGACACTGTCCTGAACAGCAAAATGCCCGCTGCAGCCTTTGACGTGAACGCTCTCAGGAAGAGCTCCAGCTGCAGCCAGCTTTCGAGGACAAAGAAAGCGCCGCTGCTCTGCGGAGTAGCAGTGTCGATCCTGGCCCTGTCATTATTGGACACAGGCTGCTCCGGGCTACAGCCACTTTAGAGGGGGGCTACCACCACCTCCCCCGGTGTACCTTCAGCAGGCTTCCTGTGCCCCTCACCAGCCAGACCCTCCAGAGACCCCCACAGTGGCTCTCTCCACCCCTTGAGCCATAGTGAGGGGGCGGGGGTCTCCCTGTGATGGAGCCTGTGACTTCCATCCATTGCTCTGAATTCTGGGGCTGCAAAACAAAACATGTGACTGGCTGTTTGAAGTTTCAGGGCAGTGCTTATTCTGACACTAACTAACCAGAGAATTAACAGAAATAGCTAGTAGTTATTGAACACACACTACATATATGGCATATTCCAGACATTTTACCCTTATTTTTTATTCCTCACATCTTCATGTATTACCTTATTGGATCCAGCCAGGATTTCAACCCTGCTTGGCTCTGAAGCACATGTTGTTAGTCATCCACCCACTGGGGTTCCTAGAGATCCAATAGGGTTGTGCTAAGGATTGAGATGGTGGGAAAGTGGGTAGCCTGGAACATGGTGAGCAGAAAGGTGTTACTTGTTAGTCTTATTACAACTAAGAAAATACTGGCTGCTGTGAGGCTGGGCAGTTACTGTGAATTCCAGGCCACAGATATGCCCTAAACTGGCTCAGTAACTCTGGGTGCCTTGGGCCATTCCCTTGTCCCCTGGCCTTGGTAGGACCATGTGTGCCAGGAAAGCACTGGATGTCACTGTCTTTAGGAGCCCTTCAGGCTCTCATGGGTGAACCCCAGCACCTATACACTTGGCTACACTGAGGAGGTGAAGAAAATGCAGCCCCTGGTCAAATCCCTGGTTGAGGCCATCTCAGTCAACACGCAGTGGACAGTCACACACATGTGGAGCTCTAACTGGTACATGTGCAGTGTGGACACCTAAATCCTACCAGCAGAACACCGGCTGTGGTGTAATGCGCAGTAAGACTATCTTCTAGCTCAGAGGTAGTTGGCACACTATGGGCTGCAGCCCAAATCCCGCCCAGCAGCCAAATCCAGCCCACTGGTCAAATCCAGCTCACCTGCCTATTTGTATGGCCTGCAAACTAAAAGTGGTGTTTGTTTGTTTGTTTTTTCAATTTTAACTGATTGAAAAATCACAAGGTTATTTGTGACATGGAAAAGTTATCGAAAAGTCAAATGTCAGGGTCCATGAAGTTTGTGGGCACACAGCCACACTCATTTGTTTCTGTATTTTTTTAATAACCTTTCTTTCACCTTTTACTTTATACAGTATTATTATGTTTGAATTCTTTTTTCTTCTTTTTTTTTAAGTTTATTGGGAAACAGTATGTTTTTTCCAGGACCAATCAGCTCCAAGTCAAGTTGTCCTTCAATCTTAGTTGTGGAGGGCGCAGCTCAGCTCCAAGTCCAGTCGCCTCTTCAGTCTAGTTGCGGGGGGCGCGGCCCACCATCCCATGCGGGAGTCAAACCGGCAACCTTGTTAAGAGCACACGCTCTAACCAACTGAGCCATCCAGCCGCCCTGTTTCTGTATTGTTGATGGCTGCTTTTGCTACTGCAGCACAGCTGAGTAGTGTCAGAGACCATGGAGTCCACAAAACTTAAAATAGTTGCAGTTAGCCCTTTACTAAGAAAGTTAGCTAGGGGCTGGCCAAGTGGCTGGCGGAGTGGCTCAGTTGGTTAAGACTTGGCTTAAGAGCGCAAGCACTGAGCAACAGGGCTGCTGGTTCGATTCCCACGTAGGCCAGTGATGCTACGCCTGAGCTGAGCTGTCACTGAGCTGCTAACAGGTGGCAGGATGGCTCAGCTGGTGTAACAACAAGATTGCCTGTTTGATGGTGGGCTATGCCAGCCCGCAACTAAAGATTGAACTCAGCATCTTGAGCTGAGCTGCTGCCGGGATGGCTCAGTGCAGAGGGCGTGCGCTCTTAACAAGGCTGCCGGGCTCTACTCCCGCATGTGACAGTGGCTGCGCCCATCTGCAACTAAGACTGAACTCGGTACCTTGAGCTGAGCTGCCTACTCAGCTGCCTACCGGATTGCTCAGAGGATAGAGCGTGCACTCCCGCATGGGATGGTGACTATGTCCACCCGCAACTAAGATTGAACACAGCACCTTGAGCTTAGAGGCCAAGAGCTGCCGACAGGCTGGTCCCCTCCCCCAATTTCTCAACACTGTTACCCTCCCCCAATTCCCCAATAAAATATTTTTTTAAAGAAAGAAAGAAAGTTAGCTGGCCTCTGTTCTAGCAGCTTGAACTCTGGCAAAGATGAATTGTAACAGGTGATGTGCGAGAGCTAAAGCGCATGCTCCACCGAACAGAGGGAACAGGGGATGACACGGGAATAAGAACCAACAGAAAAGGGAAATGTTTACTATGTGCCAAAAGAAACCCACTTTAAAAAAAGGTAATTAATTAAAATATTACAAATATCTGAGGTTAGTTATCCTACCAAATAACTCTCCCTATGTAAAATGACTCACCTGGGGCCTGGCTTGTCTCTTGGTCTCATATAAGTTAGGTTAATGTGAGTTTGAGGGGGCTGATGACATCGAGTCCCTGAGTCGGCCAGGCTGAAGAGCAGCCTAGAACTTGGTGAGCTTCTCAGTCAGGTAGCGGCTACCCTGCTGAATTGAAATTGAACATGGAGTTGATTTACATACTGGAAATTCTACACTTAGAAACCATGATTCTGTGCTTCCCATCCCCCACACACACATACATTCCTCACTGCAACTGCACTTGGGAGCCGGGAAGGACTCCTGGCTGAGCCTTCCTTGTCCTCACCCTCTTGCTACTCTTTACCCCTTCCTGAACTTCTCATATCCTGAAAATTGTCGGCAATTGGAAAACCATTTGGCCTGACAAGCTCCTCTCCTAAAACACTCAACTTTCCTCAACTCTGACCCTGGCAGACAAGTGTGCCATGGACAAATGACCACCAGGCCAGTGGGAGTACAGGAAAGGCACAGATTGAGCTGGGAGGACTTCCACTAACCTGAGTTAAGTGGACTTCTGAGGGCTAGACTAGTATTCTACTACTGCCCAGCTTTCCACCTCCACCCTCGTTACACACTATATACTTGGGAAGATGTGTTCTAAATTCCAAAACAGCTGTTATCTGACTCTCCCTAGTGCAGATTTCCTGTCTTGCTCCCAAGTGCCACAGAGCCTTCCTTGCGAAGTCCCCCAAGGGGTCTCCCTCACCCATAGCCAAAATCAGCCCCACCTGGTGGCATCTGCCTACTAGGGTCCTAGAAAAGCCTTGCCACCACCCCCACCACTGTTGAAGGAGCCCATCCTGAGAGCACCACTGTCCATGTCTGGACTGCCATTTCCTGCTAACCCCGCTGCCCCCCACACTGATCCTTGGGGTGCCAGAGTTGAGAGAGAGTCCACATTAAGGCAGGCACGGCGACAAAGGTCCCTGGGATCCAAAGCAGTTCAGCTTGTGCTCATGGCTTCAACAGTCCTTCCATCTGCATCCTTTCTTCTCCTACAGCCGAGGGACCTAACCCCTCTAACCAAACTAGTTTGTGGGCTCCGGCAAGGTAGGGGTGGTTAAGGGAGCAACACTCCCCCTCCCTCCTTGCTCCCCACTGTGAGGGCCAATTAAGAGACAAAGACTCCGTGCATATCAATAGGAATGCTTGCAACTAGCCCTGGGGAGAGGGAGCACGGCGGGCTACAACAGTTCCCTAAATGCCTGACATCAGACATCAGCAAGTCTTTACCAGTCCCAGGCGAAATAAGAAAAATGAGGTTGTTGTGGCAAGTTTTCCCCCATAAAGCTAGAGTACTGACCTTTATTCTGAAATCATGGACTTTTTTGGTATACAAAAGTCCTTTATTTCATGAAAAGATGGTAGTGTTTTATTTAATGCGCTTACTTTGCAAAATAGAAAATTGGCAACCCTAGCCGTCCCCAAATTAAAAAAAAGAAAAAAGAAGTCTACTCGCCAGAGAAATTCACAAGTCTGGGAATCACTGGCTACACCAGCAATATTGAGCCCACCCAGAGCCCTGATACATAGGAATTTTTTTGAAACACACCCCATATGTAAACAGAAACCCTGAAGATGGATTCTAAAACAATGTTCCCGTTCATATTTTTTGAGTTGTAAGCAAATTATCCCTCATTCTCCTCCTCGTCTCCACAGCATTCTTATTCTCTCCTCTCTTGGATTTTATAGTAAGGCAAGGTCAGGCAGAGCCTTGAATGCCATGCTAATGAGCAAATATTTGATACTGAGAACAAAGGGACGCCACTAAAGGGTTTTAAGCATTAAGTGGCAGAGACAGGGAAAGTGGTCCACAGGAGTGGCTGCTGGCATCATCTACGGAAAGAGGCTGGGAGCCCTGAGGCTAAAGACAAGTTTGGGGTTCAGAGTAAATATGTGGTGGAGGTAGCAGTGGCCATAGAAAAGAGGAAATGGCTGTGTGGGCCTGGCCCAATTCTCAGGGCAGGGAAAAAAGCAAATCCCAGGTGCCCTGTAGGGAGGAGACAGATGGCAAGCAATTATAATTCCTTGTGATACAGGCAGTTAGAGAGGGGAGCACAGGGCACTGTGGGAACATCAAAGAGCGGGGTCCCTCCCAGTTGGATGGTCAGGGTTGAGCTGACTTAAGGAAAAGTAATAGTTCTCTGTGCTGATGGGTATGTGTGTGGCCGGGGGTGGTGGTGGGGTACTCTGAGAGAACTGCTGAAGCAAAGACCCAGAAATGAGAAAGAACACAACATATGGAATACGAGTTGGCTGGAACCACATTGTCCAGGGCTCACAGAGCAGGTTAAGTTTAGATTCTATCTAAAGACAACTGGGAACCCCAAAGAGTTTTCAGTGGGGCTGGGGAGAGGCTACAGGGTGACAAGATCAGATTGACATTTCATGGAACCATTTCTTGAGCAAGACTCGGGGCTCTATTGTACAGAACTCAGCAACCGCCTTAGAAAATGCTGCTCTAGGTGACAGTGCCATTGAAGAGTAAAAAGCTGTGGATAGTGGAGAGGGGTTTGAGATGGGGCGTGGAGGAAGGCAGACGAGGGAGGCAGCCAGTGCAGGAGCTCCAGGAGTGCTTATCTGGGCTCAAGAGGAGTGGTGAGCTGGAACCTGGGCTCTCAGGCTCTGCTAGCTGCCCAGAGACACCCGGTGTGGCTGGTCAGGAGCTGCCCCTTCACAGGCAGCAATGACTTCCATGCCTGTGTGTCTTCAGAAGACCCTCCCCGCCCCCACAATCACACCTGTTGCAACTGTATGCCATTGAGTTGCTCACCCTCTCATGGGAGACTTTGACCAGAGCACTTTGTAACCCAGTGCCACAAATTCCCGTGAGATATGAGTCATCTCATCCTTTTGGATTTCTGTTAGAATTCCTATTTCAGGTTTGAGGTTTTTTTCTTAACACACCAAGGACCATACAATGGTGACAATAATGGCAATGATGGCCATGGTGATGAAACAAAAGGAAAAGAACACGAGTACAAAATGCCAGTGGGTCACGACTTGGTTTCAAGGCTCATTATCATGAGAAAGTGTCCTCTTCTCTGGAAATCTACATGCAGAGCACCTTCCCAGCTTCTGGAAGCCGGCGTGCCAAGTCAAGCAGGGCAAAACCTCATACCTGCATGTTTTCCTAATGTGAGAGCGACTGTTCTGTAAATTTCTAGTGCTCAGTTGAATTAACATGAAATTTGCATATGCACTTAGCAAGAAATAACTTATGTCTCTAATATTTTCGAGGTAGCATTTTCCATTCTGAATTCTGACCTCTGCAGGAATGGGACTTAACATTTGCCTCCCAAATGCAGAGGAGTAGAACCTTATTTAACGTACCCAGAAGAGTCTCCCTGAAGCACTTGGAAGACGCAAACCATAGAAGCCAACATTTGGCCTCTTTCTGTCTTTTCTGGTAATAGAAGCAGTTCAAGAAACCTCCCAGAAAAAGTTACAGGACACAAATGCGGAAAACAGCATCCAATTATTAGTAATAACATTGTGTTAAAAATACCTCTTGGTTTTCAACAGGCATTGCCACCCCTTTGAGGCACCAATACATCAAATACACACACACACACACACACACACACACACACACACACACACACACGATGCTAGTGGACATGAATTTGGATGTTACAGGAGGCCCACTCCAGCCTGCCCAACAAGACCATTTGATTCCATTAACTCATACAAACATCAAACTTCAGTTTGACTGCACTTTTATCACTAGGCCTGGTTAAACTAAGGCAGAGAAAAATTGGAGCACCATGGATCCGTCTCTAACTGGTTATGTGAATTTGAACAAAAATTGATTAACATGTATTGAGCACCTGGAAATTCTACCCCTTCAAGACTTCTCAAAGCACCCCTTTGTCTACATCCCCACTAAGGACGCCCTGACACAAGTGACCACGTGAAGACTACTGAGAGAAAATGGAGCATCCTAACTGGGGTCTTACTTGTCCTTTCTCTGCCCTTTTGTCTATTTGTCACACTACAGGAAGTGGGATCTTCTGAAAGTGTTAAGTCAGATCACAGCCCTACCCTGCTCAAGCCCCGCAGTGGCTTCTTGCATTGCTCCTGGGATCCAGTCTAAGCTCCTGAGCTCAGGGTTCAAGGCCCTGCAGGACTTGGTGTCAGACAATTTCTCTGGCTCTGACCTCTTTCCTACTACCCCTGGCCCCAGCTTCTGACCTCCCTGGAGCACTCACTGCTCCCTAAACCACGGTGCTCCTTCCTACCTCTGTGCTTTTGCTCCCACTGAACCTTCTGTTAGGTCTTCTCTTCTCCTCACTCTAACCCCTCTCCATGGGCCATCTCATTCACACCCACATGCTGATCACACCCACCTTAACCTCTCCAGACCTACTTCTCTTCTGAACCCAGATACCTACATTCAAATAGCTGTTCCGCATTGTTTAATAGCTTTTTCAGAGATATTGTGATACCCAAAACAGAAATGTCAATCCTTGCCTGCAAAATCACTCTGCCACTCCCCTACATGGTCCCCAGGTCAGTAAGTGGCACCAAAGATCTCCCAGTTGCTGCGGCCTCAAACCTAGGAGCAACCTTGACTCTTTTCCTGGTCTCATCCACTTCATTACCAAGTACTGCGAACTTTACCTTCTAATCAGCCTGTCTTGGCCCTGAATAACTGCAGTGCTGCCTCCAGCCAGCACCCAGAGCGAGCCTCTTGAAAAGTAAATCAGATCACATTGTTCCCTTGCTGAAAAATCCATCAGCCTCAGGCTACCAGTCAAGATGGTGGAGTAGGTAAACACTGTGTTTGCCTCTGCCCATAACCGCCTCAAAATTACCACTAAACTACAGCATAACCATCATTGATAATCACTTGAAACCTAGCTGAACATAAGTCCTATAATTAAGGATACACTGAAGAAGCCATGCTGAGACTGGCAGGAGGAGTAGAGATGCAGTCCGGGCTGGGCCCACACCTACATGTGGTGGTTGAGAATCAGAAGGGATCTCTCAGCTGTGGAGGTCTCCCCCTGAAGAGCAAGGGGTTCAAGCCCCACACCATCGCAGAGTTCCAATGCTGGGGAAAGAAATCCCCACAACTTCTGGCTTTGCACTTAAGCAGAGATTACAGCTGAGTGAAACAGAGGGTTGTTGGAATTCCAGGAATTCCTCTTAAAGGGCCCATGCACAAAATTAGTCACTAATGGACAAACTCACTCTGAGTTCCAGTGCTGGGACAGCCACTGGAAAGTCACCAGGGACATGCTGGGAGGAAGTGAATTGTCTGACATGAGGGCGAGTGTTGGAAGGGCAGCTTCCTCCCAGACAGAGGTGCTGGCAGGATCCATTGTTTCTTGGTTCAGCCCTCCCACCACCCAGCCTCCTTGCACAAATAGGCACCATATCTGAGTCTTCATCAACCTAGCTAATACCATTCCTGCCACTCTGGTGATTCTCTGAGACCCTGCTGCACTCAGTGGCTGGGCCCACCCAAGATACTTCCAGTGGTTTTTCCATACAAACAGCCTGTCTCGGCTCATGATGCAGACTTTAAAATCTCTTGAAGGTTCACAAACCCCAAACAAGCAGCATCTGGCCTCAGCATGTCCTATACATCTTGCTACACAGCCCCAAACTTGTTACTAGTGGCAGCCAGTCTCAGTTTGTAGCTTAGCCTCTCAAAGTCACCTCCAAGCCCAGCACAAGTAGCAACCATCTGCAGATCACTTTGTAGCTCATACCAGGTGGCCCTGGGCAAGGCAGGGGCAGTAGTTGACCTTGACCTGCACCAGAGCCCCTCCCAAGAGACCCCAGAACCCACACACCCAGTGGCCGGCTTCAGACCACAACAGAATACCACCTAACCATCTCCACAAATGACACACCCAAAAGGCAGACTGCGCAGGCACCAGAGCCCCACTAAAGCAAATCCTACTCCATAAGGTCAGCCTCTGCACAACAGTTCCTCCACTGTAGTCATGGCCAGTCCTCAAAACCAATCAGCCTGGGGCTGGCCGAGTGGCGCATTGGTTAAGAGCTGGCTTGGGACGCCAGCAGCCCCGGTTCAGATCCCACATATGAGGACGAGTGACACTGCCCTCTACAGCTAACAACAGCTCCATTTGGAGCTGGGCTGTGCGAGCCCCGGTGATGGTGTGGGCTGCAGCCCCTGCTGCAGTGGGCTGCCACAGGCTACAGTGAGTGGCCGGCAGCCAGCATGAACTGCCATCAGCCGCCGTGAGCAACCATCCAGAGGCCGTGAACAATCTGCCTCATCTGGGAAGAGCGCAATGACGATACCAACATGGGCCAGTGAAGCAACGTCCTCCGCAACTAGACTAAAGAACAAAAAGACAGCAACTTGTCTGTTCCCCTTCCCCGATTCCCCAGCGCTGTTTCCCTCCCCCAGTTCCTCAATAAAATATTTAAAAAACAAAAACAAAGAAACAATCAGCCTGAAGGTCAATCCCTCCTATTGACATGCCAACAGCAATCAAAGCTCAACTACAACACCTACAAAGGACGTAGCCTGAATGCCTGGCTCAGGTGATCCGGGAGACTGTGCTGTTGGGCCCCACAGGACACCTACTACGTAAGGCCACTCTACTAAGACCAGGAGACATAGTCACTTTACCTGTTACATACAAACAACCACAAGGAGGCAGCAAAAATGAGGAGACAAAGAAATATATCCCAAATGAAAAAACAAAACAAAACAAACAAAAAAACCGCAGAAGCTCCAGAAAAAGAACTAAAAAAAAATGGACATAAGCAGTCTACCAGATGCAGAGTTCAAAACACTGGTTATAAGGATGCACAATGATCTCAGTGAGAACTCCAACAAACAGATAGGAAACATAAAAATGGAGATAGAAAACATAAAAAAAAAACAGTCAGAAATAAAGAATACAATAACTTAAATGAAGAATACATTAGAGGGACTCAACAGTAGATTAGATGAAGCGGAGGACTGAATCAGTGATTTGGAAGATAAGGCAGCAGGAAACACCCAATCAGAATAGCAAGAAGAAAAAAAGGATCCGAAAAATAGTAATTATAAGGACAGTTTAAGGGGTCTCTGGGAACACATCAAGCATACAAACATTCGTGTCATAGGGGTACCAGAAGGAGAAAAGAGAGAACAAGGAATGGAAAAATTATTTGAAAAAATAATGATGGAAAAATTCCCTAATCTGGTGAATGAAATAGATACACAAGCCCAGGAAGTGCAGAGCATCCCAAATAAGATGAACCCAAAGAGGCCCACACTAAGACGCATCATAATTAAAATGGCGAAAGTTAAAGACAAAGAGAGAATCCTAAAAGCAGCGAGAGAAAGGCAGTTAGTTACTTACAGCGGAGCTCCCATAAAACTGTCAGCTAATTTCTCAACAGAAACTTTGCAAGCCAGAAGGGATTGGCATGAAATATTGAAAGTGATGAAAAGCAGGGACCTACAGCTAACATTACTCTATGCTACAAAGGTATCGTTTAGAATTGAAGGGCAGATAAAGGGGGTTCTCAGACAAGAAAAAGCTAAAGGAGTTCATCACCATCAAACCAGTATTACAAGGAATGTTAGAGACTTCTTGAAGGAGAAGGAGGAGGAGGAGGAGGGGGAAGAGGAGAAGGAGAGAAAAGATAAAAAATATGAATAATAAAATGCCAATAACTATGTATCTATTAATAATCACTTTAAATGTCAATGGATTAAATACTCCAATCAAAAGACATAGGGGTGGCTGAATGGATAAGAAAACAAGACTCATATATATACTGTCTACAAGAGACCAACTTCAGATCCAAGGACACACACGACTGAAAGTAAAGGGATGGAAAAAGATATTTCACGAAAATGGAAAGAAAACAAAGCAAAACAAAAAAGCTGGGATAGCAACTTATACCAGACAAAATAGACTTTAAAACAAAGGCTATAACTTCATCAACAGTGTAGTGGCCTGACTACTGACTGCACTGTACATCTGAAGCTGCCACTGATTAATATTAGATATTGATTATAATTTAACGCATATATAGTCATGGGATGTGGAATATAGTGTGGGGATGGAGTCAATGGAATTGTAATAGATATGTATGATATCGGGGGTGGGGGCAGGGGCGGGGGAGTCACTTTGTAAGGGGTGAAAAAGATAACTGTTGCATTGTTTTGTACATCTGTAACTATTAATAAAAAAAAACCCAAAGGCTACAACGAGAGACAAATAAGGACCCAGTAATCCCACTTCTGGGTATTTATCTGAAGAAACTGAAAATACTAATACAAAACTACATGTGCACCCCTATGTTCATTGCTGCATTATTTACAGTAGCCAAGATACGGAAGCAACGGAAGTGTCCATCAATAGATGATTGGATAAAGATATACAATGGAATGTTACTCAGCCATAAAAAAGAATGAAATCTTGCCATCTGCAACAACATGGATGGACCTAGAGGGTATTATGCGGAGTGAAATAAATCAGAGGAAGATGAATATAATTTCACTTATACATGGAATCTAAAGAACAAGATAAACAAACAAAACAGAAACAGACTCATAGATACAGAGAACAAACCGGTGGTTACTAGATGGGGGGCAGGGGTTGGGGGGCTGGGTGAGAAGGTGAAGGGATTAAGAAGTACAAATTGGTAGTCACAAAATAGTCATGGGGATATAAAGTACAGCATAAGGAATATAGTCAATAATATGGTAATAACTACATATGGTGTCAGATGGGTGCTGGATTTATCAGGGTGATCACTTCATGAGATATATAGGTGTTTAATCACTATGTTGTATGCCTGAAAGTAGTATAATATTGTGTGTCAACTATAATTGAAAAATAAAAAATTACCAAAACATTTTTTAAATCCAACAATTTCATTAAAGACTCTCCATCTTGGGGCCGGCCGAGTGGCGCGGTGGTTACGCGTTGATTTGGGAAGCCAGCGGCCCCAGTTCGGGTCCCACATATGAGGGCCCGTGACACTGCCCTCAAAAACAAACAAAAAAAAGACTCTCCATCTTACTCAGAGGAAGTCTAAATTCCTGAGTATGCTGTATACATGAAACTAATATAATATTGAATGTCAAGTATAATTGAAAAATTAAAAAATATTTTTCAAAAAATTCCTGCCTACAAAGCTCTGTATCACCTGGCCTGAGCCCACCGTACTGCTTTGTGCGCCTAGGTTTCCCTGCACATCCCCATTGTCTGCAGTGAACTTCCTTCTCTTGTCTACCTGGCTGGCTCCAATTTGTCCCTCATGCCATACTGGCAGTTATTGCCCCTTCCCAGCCCAGGAAGGTGAAGGGCCCATCCTTTCTACTCCTATGGCCTCTGTGTTGGACTCTGCCTTAGAACGGAGCCTGCTGCTTTGAAATTTGCTGTCTCCTCCCACTGGTCTTCTTGCTCTCAGCCCTGGCAACATGATAGATTCATTAGGGAAGCTTTCTTTTTCTTTATAAATTGAGGTAAAATTCACAGAACATAAAATTCACCCCTTTAAGTGTACAATTTCGTGGCATTCAGTACATTCACATGCATAACTATTGTAGTAAATATGTATGATATGTAGTAAATATGTATGATATGGGGGGAGGAGTGGGGTGGGGAGCTGGGGGAGGGGAGTTGTCACTTCGGGGGGTATAGAGTATAACTATTGCATTGTGTTGTACAACTAAAACTAATAAAATAAAAAGAAAAAAAAAGAAAATAACCGCTGTCAGTCCCCACTCCCCGAGATCTGATGTACTTGGCCTGGGCTGGGGTAAGGCAGTAGTGTTTCTCTAAAGGCTCCGCTGGCGGTGCTAATGCCCAGCTAAGGCTGAGAACCACTGATTGAGACCGTGGTGGGACAAACTACAGCCAGTGGGCCAAGTTTTGCCCATCACCTGTTGTCATATGGCATGCCAGCTAGAATGGTTGAGAAAACTTAAAAGAAGAATATTTGGTGTCACATGAAATGACATGACATTCAAATTTTGGTGTCCATAAATAAGTGTTGTTGGCACACAGCCATGTCCATTCACTTACCTATTTTCTATAGCAGCTTTTGGGCTACCAGCATAGAGTTGAGTAGTCGTGACAGACACCGTATGGCTCCCCAAGCTGAACACATTTAATATCTGGTCCTTTACAGAAAAAGTTTGCTGGCCCTCATTTCAGCATTCTCGGTCCTCTCATTACCTGATCTTTCAGTAGCAGTGGGCACAGTTGATAACTCTCTGCTGCCTGAAATACTTTCTTCACTTGACTGCTGGAAACACACTCTCTCCTTGGGGATGTCTTTCTGGAGCTTGGGGTGCATCTGTGGTGCTCCATGTTCAGAAGCTGGGGCACATCCACCCCCTCCTACAGATATCAGTGGGGTAAGGGAGAAGGTGTTAGGAAGTCACTTTGAGGCTTTGGGCAGGCCACTCTCCTTCTCTGGGCCTCATCTTTCTCTTCTAATGGACAAGACTGCCTTTGAGGTCACATGCAGTTCTGAGTTCTCTGATGATCATATTGCCAAGCATCACCCTGTCAAGTCCTCCCAGCAACCCAATGAGAAGGGCGCCATTTCTATTATTATCCAATTTTACAGAAGACACTACAAATCTTCAGAGAGGAAAAGTGACTTTAGCCAGGTTGCCCAGCAAGTCAGTGGCCTATCCAGAATTCAAAATCAAGTCCAAGGGCCGGCTGAATGGCATGGTGGTCAAGCGCTGGCTTGGGAAACCAGTGGCCCCAGTTCGGGTCCCACATATGAGGGCCAGTGACACTGCCCTCAAAAAATAAAAAAATTAAAAAAATCAAGTCCAGCCAACCCCACTCCGTCTAGTAAGATGATGTACCAAGTTTCCGCTGTTTAAGCTGATGAAGTCTCAGAGAATTTGGGTGGGAGTTGGGGAGCTGAGGAGGACACACTGGCAGGCGTTGGCTGGATCTTCTTCTTTTTTTTTTTAAGATTTTATTGGGGAATTGGGGGAGGGGAACAGCATTGGGGAACCTGGGAAGGGGAACAGACAAGTTGCTGTCCTTTTGTTCTTCAGTCTAGAGGATGTTGCTTCACTGGCCCATGTTGGTATCATCATTGCGCTCTTCCTGGGTGAGGCAGATCGGTTGCCAGCCTCTGGACGGCAGCAGCTCTTGGCAGCTCACACCAGCTGCCAACCGCTCACGCTGGCTGCCGGCCACTCACTGTAGCCTATGGCAGCCCACTGCAGCAGGAGCTGGAGCTATGCCATCCTGGGAACTCACAGCAGCCCAGCTCCAGGTGGAGCTGTTGTTCACCATCTTAGCTGTAGAGGGCAGTGTCATGTGGGATGCAAACCAGTGTCTGTGGAGTCTCAAGCCAGCTCTTAACCAACGCACCACTCGGCCTGCCCAGCTGGGTCTTCTTTATGTTGTGAATATGGGCAGATGTGAGTGGGACCTGAGATGACTAGAATAATTTCTTGAGAGGTCTTCGGCAATGTGCCCAACACTGTGATATGCACTTGACTAAGATCATATTCAATCATTTCAATATTCCATGAGGGAGGGTATTAGTTTTTTATAGCTGCTGTAACAAATTATCCCAAACTTTGGTGGCTTAAACAACACAAATTTATTCTCTCACAGTTCTGGAGGTAAGGAGTTCAAAATCAGGGCTGGCGGAGTGGCTCGTTGGTTAAGACTTGGCTTGGGAGCGTGAGCTCTGAGCAGCAGGGCCATTGGTTTGGATCTCACATGGGCCAGTGATGCTACACTCTCTACAGCTAAGATGGTGAACAACAGCTCCACCTGGAGCTGGGCTGCAGTGTATGGCTGACGACAGCATAGGCTGCAGTGGGGCTGCAGTGGGGCTGCAGTGGGCTGCCATAGGCTACTGTGAGTGGGCAGCTGGCGTGAGCCGCCGTGGGCGGCTGTCCAATGGCCGGCGAGCAACTCCCTCACCCGGGAAGAGCGCAATGATAATACCAACATGGGCCAGTGAAGCGACGTCCTCCACAACTAGACTGAAGAACAAAAGGACAGCAACTTGTCTGTTCCCCTTCCCTGATTCCCCAGCACTATTCCCCTCCCCCAACACCCCAATAAAATCTTTTTAAAAAATGACTGAAAACAAGTGTTGGCAAGGATATGGGGAAACTAGAACCCTTGTACACTGCTGGTGAGAATGTAAAATGGTGCAGCCACTATGGAAATCAGTATGGCAGTTCCCCATAAAATTAAACATAGAATTACCATATGACCCAGTAATTCTACTTCTGTGTATATACCCTAAAAAATAGCAAGCAGATATTTGTGCACCTATGTTCTTAGCAGCATTATTAACAATAGCCAAAAGGTGGAAACAACCCAAGTGTCCATTCACTGATGAATGGATAAACAAATGTGGTAGATACATACAATGGAATACTACTCAGCTATAAAAAGGAAGAAAATGTTGATAGATGCTACAACATGGATGGATCTTGGAAATATGCTTAGTGAAATAAGTCAGGCCCAGAAGGACAAATATTGTATAATTCCACTTATAGGAAGTACGTAGCTAGAAAAGGCAAATTCATAGAGACAGAAAGTGGAATAGAGGTCCCCATGAGTTGGGGGTGAGGGAAAGGGGTGGTTATTATTTAATGGGTAGAGCTGATGAAAAAGCTTTGGGTATAGATAGTGGAGATGGTTACACAACATCGTGAATGTAATTAATGCCACTGAATTGTGCACTTAGAGATGGTTACAGTGATAAATATTATGTATATTTTATCACAATTTAAAAAATGCTTTAAAATACAACAAACCATGTGAGCTTCAAGGAAAGAATTTTAGAAGAGAAAAATGGAAGACCCCCTGAATATAGCACAGCCAGCTGGGCACAGCTCCTGCTGCCTTGCCTTGCTTCCAAGTGAATGCTTCTGGAATGTACTGGAATGACTTCAGGGCCAGCCTCATTGGTAGGCTGACTTTCTGAAACCTCTCTGTGCAGTACTCCTTGAAGCTAGCTGGTTCTCTCTCTAGGGTTTTGGCCCTTTCTTTTCTGCTCAGGAAGAGTCCTAAGAGGACGAGGTTTTCATGTACCTGTATCTCCTTTTCTTATTCTTGTCACTCTTTTTTTTAATTAGTTTATTGAGGTGACAATGGTTAAATGGTTAATAAAGTTACATAGGTTTCAGGTGTACAATTCTGTAATCCATCATCTATGTATCACATTGTGTAGTCACCACCCAGAGTCAGTGCTCCTTCCATCACCATATGTTTGACCCTATTCTTGTCACTCTTTATCATCCTCTACATCCAGCCCATTTGTGATCACAGGTGCCTGCTTTCTGTCACTCCTTTGAGGCCCCTGTGCTGTTCTAACAGAGCTCTGGGGGTGACATTGGGCATCTCGCTCCTTCATGCACTCTGGCTGCACTCTTGACGGAGCCCCAGGATAGTCCTCGAAAAGCAGGTTGACTAACTCTGCTGACAGTGGTAGCTCGTCTGTGAGAGCATGCACCACCCCCGTCATCTCCTCCTTTGGATATAATGTACCCTGGCTCTCCCTTGCCTTCATGATCAGGCCACATGCCCTCATCTGGCATTAAATGCCCAGCCTGCTCTGCCTTAGTACATCAGGCCCAATAGGTGACCTCACTAGCTCTTAACTTTTATGAGTTTCTGTTACCCACTGTGCTTCCCTTAGCCTCTCTATCCTGGTATCCAAATGCTAATGTCCCCTAAGCCCAAGGTCAACATACACTTCTTTCTCAAAGCCTTTGGAGGTCAAATCTTATCTGTGTATTTAACAAGGAATCATCTGTGGGTGGGCATTTCCATCTTTTATTATTTTTCACATATAGCCTGATGTTGATTTTATCTAAAGGGAAAGCTTCTAGAAGCCAGCAACACGTCTTACTTTGTGTTTCTCTCTGCAGTACATATAACTGGTATGAAATGAACTTTGGTCAAGGGTCTTGGTGAAGAGGAGGAGCATAGCTCAATATCTGGTGCTGCTGGAACTTGGGTCTCTCCTTACTCTGCCACCTTCACTCTTTCCATCAGACTCCCGGGGGCGAGGGTGGAGGGGTGGGGAGGCAGCCTGGGTGGAGAGCATGGCGAGGTCAGTAGCCTTCCCTCTGTCATCTCTGGGAATTTTCCTTTAGAAACTCTGACCTTTTAATTTTTCCAAGACTATTTTTTATGTGGCAACAAATCGTGAAAGAACTGAGTGAAAGTACCCCACTCAGAGATCTGCTCACTGTGTCTTTCGGGACTGTTTCCTCTTTGCTCCCACCACTGTCTCTGCGCTGGTTCCAGCTGTCCCTGTGTCACATCAGGATTATCAGACCAGCTATTTCCTGGTCCCACTGCCTCCAGTGCTGCCTGCATGAAGCCATGCTCTGCACAGCGGTCAGGGTGGCTGTCCTAAAACAGATGACTTCCTTTTCCCCAGCAGCTCACAAATGGCAACTTGTTTCCAGGATAAACAAAGCTCCTGAGAGTGGGGCTCCAGGCACCCCAACTCCCTCATCTATGACTGATACTGCACTTATAGAACAATTTGTTTATTTACAAAATGAAACGGGCATATGGATGCTTCTGGGACTCAATTCAGGCAACCTCCTGGAATATCTGACCACTAGCAATAAATCCTGAAAGATTCACCCCCTCTCCAAGCCCTGTCTCCTCAGCTCTCCTTCAACCTCGGGGCTTTGCCCCAGAATGAAGCCATTAAATACTCTCTAAAGTAAGCAGTGGGCCCTAATGAGATCTCCCTTCACACCCACTAGGGAGGCTATAATCAATAAGGCAGATAAAGATAAGTGTTGGTGAAGATATGGAGAAATTGGAACCCTCATACATTGCAGCTGGAAATGTTGTCTTAGCTCAGAGTGCTATAGAGCACTGTAGACGAGGTAGCTTATAAAAACACATTAACACACATGGAAAAAGGCATGGAATGGTGCCTGGAATACAGTAAGCTCTCAAGAGCAGTAACTGTTGTTTTAACTATTATTATTTTGGCTAAGAAAGTGGGAAGGGAAGGGAAGGAGGCACAGTAAGAAAAACATCTGGGTAATAGATGCTTCCTGAATCACTACAGAAAAATTTTGACATCTTTTTACCCTATACCCTCTCAAGAGGCCTTGTTCTGATCTAGAATGAGGGAGGTGACAGTCCTACTGTCACCTGGTCAGCCCAGAGTGCCTGGACACATGCCCTGTTTTGACTACCAGTAACCTCTCCAAGAGACATTAATAAGCTGGACTTGCTCCAGGAACCAATGAACAGGATGTCAAAGGGAACTCAGGGTTTTCATACAAAGAATAATCTTGGGGAGAGTTTAGGCAAGAGAAAGGTGACTTTAGCGGGTTAAAGGGAGAAGGGTGATGAGGGAGAATCCTGGAGGGAGTTCATGGGAGATTTGATCTGTTGTGTGTGACCTCAACATGTGGAAACAAAGATAAAGGGGACAAGGTGTGGGGTAATGGATTCTGGAACTTTCTAAGAGGCAGAACAACCTCAAGATGACAGAGCTGGCTGGTCTCTTGGGGATACTTAGGCCTGGTCCTTTCATCCCTCTTTCATGTCCCTTCCACTCTGGAGAACTTATGATACACTCATCTCCCCCCTCCCCAGGTCTGGGCCAGGACAATAATGAAAGGCTGGTTTCAAGAACTGCTGGAGCAAAACACAAATCCTCTGTTTGGTCTAAGCCCAAATTTGAGATACACCTTTAAGGCTCTGCCACATCCCACCTGTGGTCGAACTGAATGTATGCAGATTTTTCTGCCCACTTTTCCACACTAGCCCTGTGATGCCAAGCAGAGAGAGTGAGGCTGTCAGAGAATTTCTGCCAGGAGCTTTTAGTTGTCATCTTGTCTTTAGAAAAAGAATGAATGGGTGAATGGGGAAAACAAACATAACTGAAAACATTCCTAGGATTCTATCTAGATCAAGGCCAGGGTCTAGCTGCTGAATTGGGGCCCAGCCCATCCTTTCCAGAATACAATTCTGAAGTGCTTTTCTCACTGTGCTCCTTCATCTGTTAAAAATGAAATTCTGACATTTAACTGTGTGATCCATGCCTTCACAGAGCTCTTCATTCAGCTGGGTAATTAAAGGTACTTGGGAGGCATTCCAAGCTCAGCCTAATAGCGCAGAAGACTCCTTCCTTCAGTGTCATCTGTTTCAGCAGCCCCTCATTTATAGATGAAGCGACTGAGGCCCAGAGAGGGGAAGCGACTTGTCCAAGGTCACACAGCAAGGCATCAGCAATGTTAACCAGGCTTCCTGCCTTCCTGTTCAGTGTGGATGGTATGGCTTCCTGGACTGTGTGGATGGCTTCCTGGACTGTGGCTGTTCAGTGGCTCCCTGGGGGCCACTCCTGCAGCCCTGTCCTCCCGGCTCTAAGGAGGACTTCCATTTGTGCCAGGTTCTTCTGTCAAGTTCAAATCAAACAGAACGGTTTCTAACCAGCAGCAGGGTTTTTGCTTATAAATAAACCACAGGAGGGACCAACTATTGACCCAAGAGAGGGACAACTTGACTCTCTCCAATGGAGCTGAGCATTTGAAGGGGGGATAATCGTTGATGTAAATGACAGTAAGGTAATGCTTGTAAGTTACAAGTGGTGCTGCCTCTCTCAGTGCATTTCTTGTATGCTGTTTGGAAGTGCAAATGGTATTACACTTATTAGAGGATTGGTGCTTATTTTCAGTTTGGCTTGCCCATCTGGTTTGGAGAGAGTGAAGTTTGGAGTGTTCCTAATCTAATTCTGTTCTGTCCCACGATGAGCTCATTCTGTGCAATGTTCCCTTAGTGGTTCAGGAATCAAGTGCTATTCATGAGCAAAGAACAGAACAAACCAACCCAAATCCTTTACTTTGTTTGACATTCTCTAAATCCCACTCCCCTCTTCAAACACGCAAGCTCCAGGTTTGTTTCAAAGGGCAAATATTGGGGGAAAATGAAGAAATTGTCACAGGCTGCAGTTGGAAAAACTTTAACTGATGTTGAACTACCCTGGCCTGTAGGTGGTATGTCTTCAAAGAGACTCACTCAGATGGATTTAGGTGAGGAACAGTCAATAACAAAATACTTCTTTGTGCACTAAATGTGGACACATTCCTTTTTTTTTTTAAAGAGGGCGCAGCTCACAGTGGCCTATGTGGGGAACAAATCAGCAATGTTGGTGTTATCAGCACCATGAGCTAACCGGTCACCCCAAATGTAGACACATTCTTACCGTAATAGGGCATCTGTGAGGCAGCACTGTCACAGATTGATTCTAGATTTTGGCCTACGGGGTCTGAAGGCAAATGTTTTCTAGTCTAAAGTGATGATTAGAAAGACAATAGCCAAAGTCAACTTCAGGTCAATCAGTTGACCATCCTCTACATACATCTGAAATGTGTTTTGGCAGTCATTTCACAGCTCAGGATGGGAGCTGAAACTCCAACTGTGAATTTTGTGACACAGTAACAGCCCTAGTAGCAATTTGGGGAGGGAAGAAATAGGGAAATATGAGCTAAAAAGGAGATTATTTCAATTGCCTTTGGTTTTCTGTTTCCTAGGCTGCCTTTGTCCTCCATCGGTGGATAGCTCCAGAGTTGATGGCACTGGATCCTACTGAAGGTTGCATCTTGGTCAACCTAGAGTTACTACCATCTGACCCAGCAATTCCATTCCTAGGTATCTACCCAAGAGAAATGAAAACATGTGTCCACACAAAGACTTGTATATGGTTGTTCATAGCAGCATTATTCATAACAGCTGAAGTGGAAATAATCTCTATGTCCATCAGTTGAAGAACAGGTAAACAAAATGTGGTTTCTCCATATAGTGGAATATTACTGAGCCATAAAAAGGAATGAAGTACTGACACATGCTACAACATGGATGAACCTTGAAAACATACTAAACAAAAGAAGCTAGACATAAAAGGTTACATATTATATGATTCTGTTTATATTAAATGTCCAAAATGGGCAAATCTGTAGACACAGGAAGCACACTCATGGTTGCCAGGGGCTGGGGGAGAGAGGGGGGATGAGGAATGGCTGCTTAATGAATGAGGGGTTTCTTTCTGGAGTGATGAAGATATTCTAAAATTGACAATGATGATGATTTCACAGCTTTGTAAACGTACTGAAAACCACTGATAGTACACTCTAAAAGGGTTGAAGTGGTAATTTTTTTCTTTTTAAAATATTTTTATTGTGGCAAAATATACATAAAGTTTACCTTTAGCCATTTTAAATGTACAATTCAATGACATTAAGTACATTTATTTTGTTATTCAACCATCACCACCATCTATCTCCAGAATGTTTTCATCTTCCCAAACTGAAACTCTATACCCATTAATAACTACCTATTATCACCCTCCCCGAAGCCCTGGTAATCTTTACTTTCTCTATCTATGGATTTCACTACTTTAGGTTCCTGATGTAAATAGAATCATACAATATTTGTCCTTTTGTGTCTGCCTTCTTTCACTGAGCATAATGTTTTCAAGGTTTATCATATTGTATCATGTGTCAGAGTCTTTAAAATGATAAATTTTATCTTAATGTGAATTTTCTCTCGATAAAAAAAACACTGTGGGCTGGCCGAGTGGCGCAGTGGTTAAGCGCTGGCTTGGGAAGCCAGTGGCCCTGGTTTGGTCCACATATGAGGGCCAGTAACACTGCCCTCAAAAAACAAACAAAAAAACCATTGCATCCTGATGGGAGACAAAGTAGTCCCGGGAGGCAGGTGTAAGGGCTCTGGGTGTTGACGGGAGGTGTTGATGAACATGAGGCTGACCCACCTATGATCATGGAATGCCTTGAAACCAAGTGGAGACCATTGAACTTGATCTTGCTGTCAGTGATGGAGAGCCACTGAAGGACTTAATCAGGTGTGATATGGGGAGCCAGGGGCATTAGGGAGTTCACTGAGGGGCAGTGAGGGGGCAGGATGTTCATCAAGGAGACCAGCTGGCAGGCTGGCATGCCTTTATGCCCTTGGAAGAAATTTAGGTGTTGAGAGGAGGACATTCGCTGAGGGAATGAAGTACCCCATTCTGCTGTGTCTGTAATAGGATCAATTGCATACATCAGCAGGCGGCCTACAATCAAGAGCCAGGGAATGTGGATCCATAGTCAACTCTAGATTCCCCAGGTGGCTGCTCCAGTTCCACCTGGGTGCATGGGAATTGATGTCTGTAACACAGACCAGCAGAAGGGAACCTGTTAAGGATTCCTGGAGTCTCTCCCATTGCCCTTTAGGGGAGAAGGTTTCGGTTGGTCAGTGTACGTTCCAAACCCACAAGCAGATGTTTTCACCTCCATTCCTGTGAGAGGCTGAATAATGACCCACAGGGGGAGGGGGGTTGTCACTTTGAGGGGTAAAAAGTATAACTATTGCACTGTGTTGTACACCTGAAGCTAATTAAAAGTATATATATATAAATAATAATAATAATAATAATAATAATAATGACCCACAAAGATACCTGAATCCTAATCGTGAGAACCCATAGATGTTATCTTATATGGCGAAAGAAACTTTGCGGCTGTGATTTAGCTAAGCGTCCTGAGATGGGGAGGTTTTTCTGGGCTATCCAGATGGGCTCTCAATATACTCACAAGTGCCCTCATAAGAGGGAAGCAGAGGAACATTGCCCCCAGAGGCGACGTGACCACTGAAGCAAGATGTTCTGTTGCTGGCTTTGAAGATGGAAGCAGGGCCCATTAACCAAGAACCACAAGGAATGCAGCTCTAGATGCCAGAAAAGACAAGCAAACAGATTTTCCCCTAAAGCCTCCTGAGGGAGGGTGGCCCAGCCAACACGTTCACTTCGGCCCATGACTTAGAGAATCTCTGACTTACAAAAATGTAAGAGAATGAATGTATGCTTTTTTGAAGCCACCAAGGTGGTAACTTGTCACAGCAGCCAAAGGAAATGAATACAAATCCCTTGATGTGATATGCTTTGAGAAGTGACTGTAGTCACGGAATTTTGGGCTCAAGAGCAGGGCATTCAGTGTACATTAGCTTCTTGCCAAGGGGAGTTTACACTGGCCTGACTGAGTTCCATTATGTGTAATGTCCTGGCTATTCTGGAACTTACTGGAATATGCCATGGAATAACAGGAGGCATGGTGGAGGGCCACACTCTTCAGTCTTACCAGACATGCTTCCCTGTGTACTGGTCCTGTTTCCTTAGCCTGGGGTTTTAGATAGAGCCAGTCCTGCCCAACTCTGCCCAGGCATCTGACAGTTCCATCTCCCCTACCTATCAGGGAAAAACTTGATCAAAAGGAGCAGTATTCTCTCATTGTCTTAATAAACCTACTCTTTAGGATCTACTCCAAGAAATGAACTCCTGATCCAGTGGTTTTTCCCCAAGTATCTCTTGGCTTGTCTAGCAACCATTAGGCTTTTATGAGTTTCTACTTTGTGCCCTCAACTATGCTTGGCTTAAATTCTGAGTCATATTTGCTTATTCATTCAGCAAACATTCACCAAGGGCCATGATCCCCCTGAATGCTCTAAGGAAGGATCTGTTGCAGGCCTCTCTCTTAGTTTCTGGTAGCTGCCATCAATCCTTGGTGTTCCTTGGCTTATAGATGCATCACTCCAATCTCTGCCTCTGTCTTCATATGGCCTTCTTCCAAGGACACCAGTTATTGGATGTAGGACCTGCCCTAATCCAGTATGGACTCATCTTAACTTGATTATATCTGCAAAGACCCTGTTTCCAAATAAGGTCACATTCACAGGTACCAGAGATTAGGATTCCAAAATATCTTTTGGGGGGACATGATTCAAACTATAATATCTTCCAAACAGTCTTGGCAATTTCTCACTGCTTTGAGGTAAAGCTGACGGTTCCTCCCATTCAGTGTCCACTGTGTTTCTCTTCCTTCTGCTAGCTAGAACATTAGGAGAAGAATTAGCCACGTGCAGGGCCTGAGTATTCAAGATTGGCCAGCAGGCTCAATCGATCCTCCACCCTGGGTGACAATAGATGAAGAAAGTATACAGTTCCAGACGCCATGGGATAATCAATCTTCTGGCTGGCTTCAGTCAATCAAGCATAGATGGGCAGGGCTGTCAGCAATGGTAGGTATTTATCAGCCCCAAACTTGGATCAAGTGAAACCTGTACACTAATATTTATAGCATTATTATTCATAATAGCCAAAATGCAGAAACAACCTAAATGCCATCAACAGATGAACAGCTAAGTAACTGCATTCTATCCATACAATGGAATATTATTCAGCCATAAAAAGGAATATAGCGCTGATACATGTTATAATATGAATAAACCTTGAAAACTTCATGCTAAGTGAAAGAAGCCAGACACAAAAGACCACATACATATGGTATGCTTCCATTCCTATGAAAGTCCATAACAGAAAAATCTACAGAGACAGAAAGCAGACTAGTGGTTGCTTAGGGATAGGGGGTGGGATGAAAGTAAAGGGCAGTGATAGCTAAAAGGTACAGGGTTTCTTTTCTGATGTGATGAAAATGCTCTAAAATTGACTGTGGTGGTTGCCCAAATCTACGAATATATTAAAAACCATTGAGGGCCAGCCGAGTGCCATGGTGGTTAAGCGCTGGCTTGGGATGCCAGCGGCCCCGGTTCGGGTCCCACATATGAGGGCCAGCGACACTGCCCTCAAAAAAAAACAAAAAACAAAAAAAACACATTGAATTGTACAATTTAAATAGGTGAATTGCGTGGTATGGAATTATATCTCAATAGAGCTGTTTAAAAACCTATGCTACAGGGGCTGGCCGAGTGGCTCATTGGTTAAGACTTGGCTTGGGACGCCAGTTCTGAGCAGCAGGGCCCCAGTTCGGATCCCACATGAGGGCCAGTGATGCTGTGCCCTCTACAGCTAAGATGGTGAACAACAGCTCGACCTGGAGTTGGGCTGCCGTGAGTCGCTGGTGATGGCATAGGCTGCAGTGGGGCTTCAGCATGAATGGCTGGCAGCTGGCGTGCGTTTTGTGAGCTGCTGTGAGCTGCCATGAGCAATCATCCAATGGCCGGCAAGTGACTGCCTTACCCTGCAAGAGCACAATGATAATACCAACATGGGCCAGTGAAGCAACATCTTCCACAACTAGACTGAAGAACAAAAGGACAGCAACTTGTCTGTTCCCCTTCCTGATTCCCTAATGCTGTTTCCTCCCCAAATTAAAACAAAATCTTAAAACAAACAAACAAACATACATACAAAAATATATGCTACAAATTCTTGCTACATGTATATAGTATATGTATATAGTATACAATTCCTGTTCAGCTTTCCGTATATGAAGGTCTTACACTAAACTATCTTGTCATTACATGGTTGTTTTGTTGAATTAACTTGGATTTCTCCCACCCATGGTTTTAAATTACCACTTAGATTCAGTTGACATGCAACAAGGAAACCTACATTTCCTACAAAACCCACACTTGGCGTTTTAAGATACTTGGTGTTTACCTTCACTCTGTTCTGTTCTATATTATAAAAGCGGGCCTTCATCTTAGGGGATGCTTTAGTTTGCTATTGCTGCTGTAGCAAATTACCACAAGCTTAGTAACTTCGAATGACACAAATTTATTATCTTATAATTCTGAATATCAGAAGTCTTGACATCAAGATGTGGACAGAGCTCCATTCCTTCTGAAAGTTCTAGAGGAGAATCGGTTCCCTCACCTATCCTTGCTTTTAGAGGCCGCCTGCATTCCTTGGCTCATGGCCCCTTCCTCCATCTTCAAAGCCAGAAACATAGCATCTTCCTCTCTCTCTCTCTCTCTCTCTCTCTCTCTCTCTCTCTCTCTCTCTCTCTCTCTCTCTCTCTCTCTCTCTCTCTCTCTCTCTCTCTCCTTCCTGCCTCCCTGTTATAAGGACTCCTGTAATTACATTGGACTCACCTGGGAAATCCAAAATAATCTCTGCATCCCAAGATCCTTTACTGCAAAGTCCCTTTGGCCATGTAAGATAAGATAGTCCCTGGTTCTGGGCTTAGGAATGGACAACTTGGGGAGGCCATTATTTAGCCATCAACAGTGAAGTTCCATTTTAGATATTCCTGCTTCCCTGTATACAGATTCTCCACCAGCCATGCCTGGAGGAATTGGTGCCTTTAGTCCCAGGAATACCACTTTACACATGCTAGCTGCTCAGTAACTACTGGCTCACGGCGGACTGGGTCCTTGGCCCAGGAGAGGATGAAGGTCAATCTAAAGAGGTTCCAGTTGATGGGCCGTTTCAAGGTCATCACTAAGGAATCTTCCCATGTAACACCTCCATTCCTAGAAGTTCTTCACTGAAGCTATTTCAAATCTTTCCACCATGATGGAAGCCCATTTTGTTTGGTCTTGTTTGCTTCTCAGGCCAACTGTACAATAGCTTCTAAACAGAACATCCAAGGACTAGAAAAGCATCATTGAATTACCTAGACCTTTGGAGCAGGGGAAATCATTTAAACTCTTTATGATTTCTCTGCAGGGCTGTTTTTTTAGGAATTACCCATACTGCAACAAACTTTACTCCAGTTTTCCTAAAAGACCCAGAAATTCTCCTATGTCCAATCTGTCACTGCCACTGCTAACAGCTGCCCACTGGGTGATCTGCTGTGAACTCACCTTCTTTTTGTCTCTCCCCACTGGGCTTCTGTCCCCTGCTGATTTTTATTTGTTTCATTGAAGGCAGGCATCATAGCATAATAGAAATAACATGGGATTGAAGTCAGACAACATGAATTGGGGTTCAGCTGTGAACCTGTTGGCTGTGTGACCTTCAGCCAGCCACCTCCCCTGCAGAGTCTAAGTCTTCATTTGTAAGGGCCTGGGGCTGGGAGTAGGGGGAAGGTGGCTAAAAATCCAAAGGGTGAGGGTGACATGAGAGGCTCTTCAGGCCCTGCTGATGGAGTCTTGCTTTTTTCCCCCAAAGCTTCTTGATCAAATTGTAGCAGAACGAGCACTGACTAAACTTCACCTTCAGAAACTAAAATGAAACAGCCACCTTGGTGAATGAGACTTTTGAGCCAGACAGAATGTAAATCAAACCAGTCATTTTTGCCATTAACTCAAAATGGATGAAAGATTTAAATATGAGAGCTGCAACTATAGAAGTATAAAATTCTTAAAACATAGAGGTAAATTGGCATGACCTTGGCAATGGTTTCCTAGACATGACACCAGAAGCACAAATTAACAAAGAAAAAATAGATAAATTGGGCATCATCAAAATTAAAAACATTTCTGTTTCAACAAATATATCCTGTCAAAGATACATCCTGGTAAGGATTCTTATATTGTTTAGATAGCCCTGAATAAAAATTTGCATGGGTATGGTACTAGCAAAAGAATGGACGATAGACCAATGGAATAGAAATGAGAGTTCAAAAATAACTCTCACATTTATGGCCAATTGATTTTCTACAATTGTGTCAACAATTCAGTGGGGAAAAGAATAATGTTTTCAATAAATGGTACTGGGAAAACTGAATATTCACATACAAAGTAGTGAATTTGGACCCCTGCTTCTCACCATACACAAAAATCAAATAAAAATGAACCAGAGACCTAAATATAAGAGTTTAAACTATAAAATTCTTAGAAGGAAACATAGGTGTCAATCTGTTTGACCTAGGATTAGGCAATGGTTTCTTAGATTATGACACGCAAAGCACAAATAACCAAAGAAAAGGTAGATAAATTGGACTTACTCAAAATGTAAAACTTTTGTGCTTCAAAGGACACTCACAAGAAAGTGAAAGATCGGACCACCTCTATATTGCTGATGTGAATGTAAGATGGTGCAGCCATAATGGAGAACAGGTTGGCACTTTCTCAAAAAATTGAACATAGAGCTAACATATGATCCAGTAATTCTACTTCTTGGTGTATATCTAAGAGAATTGAAAGCACTTGTTCAAACAAAGACTTTGTACACAAATATTCATTGCTGCACTATTCACAATAGCCAAAAAGTGGAAACAACTTAAAGATCCATCAAGAGATTAATGGATAAGCAAATTGTGGAGTTGCCATTCAGTGAAATATTATTCAGCCATCAAAAGGAACGAAGTACTGATTCGTGCTACAACATAGATGAAACTTGAAAACATCATGCTAAATGAAAGAAGCCAGTCACAAAAGGCCACATATTGTAGGATTCCTTTTATATACAATGTCCAGAATAGATAAATTTATAAGAGGCAGAAATTAGATTAGTGGCTGTCAGCACCCGGAGGAGGGGGAAATGGAGAGTGACTGCTCAATGGTTATGAGAGTTCATTTGGGTATGATGAAAATGTTCTGGAATTATATAACGGTGATGGTTGCACAACTCTATGAATACACTAAAAACCACTGAATTGTCCACTTTATTTTTTATAGCTTCCTTCTTTATTGTTTTCCTTTGTTTATTTTTTCCAATTATAGTTGACATTCATTATTTTTTATATTAGTTTCAGGTGTACAGCATAGTAGACATTTATATGATTTAATAAGTGATCCCCCCGATGGGTCTAGTATCCACCTGGCACTATACATAATTATTACAATATTGTTGTGAATTGTCCACTCTAAAAGGGACATGTGAATGTCATGGTATGTGAATTCTAGCTCAATAAAAATAAATTTCACGGGCAGCACTGAGGGTGTGTGGTGGGTGCAGAGGTCAAAAGCACAGGATTCACAGTCAGAGGGACTTGGATTCAAGGCTCAGATCCCTTCCTTCCTAGCTGAACGCCCTTTGACTGGTTGCTGAACCTCTCCAGTTTCCCTATCGGTATGATGTGTCTGATCATAGCCACTTTGCAGGGCTGCTATGAGGGCTGCAGAGATAACTTAAATGTAGGCAGCACTGTTCTAATTACGGTTGTGGCGGTGGTGGTTTTTCTCATCCTGGACAAGAAAAGACTCAAGGGGGTTGGTATCTGTCTTCAAACCTCTTTAAGACTATAAAGGAAAAAAGGAGTTAGACTTTCTCCCTGAGGCCTGAGCAGTAAAAATAGGAACCACTGGAGGATGTTGGGGAGAATTTTCTACAGGGCGTTATCCAGAGGCAATGCACTGCCTTGGTAGGTAGTGCAGAGTGGGTCACTGGAGGTGTGCAAGCATCTCTTGGATGAACCCTTGAAGGGGTCAAAGCCTCCAACCTTGAGAAGCTTGGGTTCCATGGATTACCCAGTCAGTTAGGTGAGGACTGCTGGGTGGCTGCCAATGTCCTCCACGGTGCTCTTGTGAGCTGGAGAAAGGCCAATTGGCTTTGGCAAGGAGGAGAAGGGAGGGCAGCAGTAAATTAACATGGTGGCAGGTACCTTCAGGAAAGGGACTCTGGGGCCGGCAGAGTGGCGCAGTGGTTAAGCACTGGCTTGGGAAGCCAGTGGCCCCGGTTCAGGTCCCACATATGAGGGCCAGTGACACTTCCTTCAAAAAAAAAAAAAGAAGGAAAGGGACTCTGTAAGTAGGTAGTGACTGAGTGTGAGCACGTGTGCATGTGTGCCTTTCCTCCTGGGGTACAAACAAAACACGGCTCCCTCGAGCATCCCCCCCTAAGAATTAAACAGGTAAGTCTCCTTCTCTCCTTTTGGGACAGCAGCCCCGGGGAAGGCCGGTGGGGTGGGGCTGAGGTGTATGAAGGTACCAGGAAGGGGAAAGGCTCCGTGGGGACAAGGCCTTCCCCCAGGGACAGAGGCTGGGGCTGGTCCACACGGAGTGAAGGGATGTGATCCCTTTCATACCCCACCTTTGAACACACCCCCAACAGTGGGGTTATGTTCTCCTCCTTTTCTGGCAGCCCCCCTCTCCATACAGAGGAACACCCCTCTACCCACTGCTCAAATCCTACTCTTCAGCCCCTGGGCAATTTTCCTTCTGACAAACTGACCGGTAAAAATCCACCTATTCCATTCCTGTGAAAGTCCAGACTAGGGAAATCTATAGAAATGAAAAGCAGATTAGTGGTTGCCAGGGGCTGGCAGGATGGAGAAGTAGAAGGACAATAGCTAAAGGGTACATAAGAGGGTTTCTTTTGGGGGGGACAGAAATGTTCTAAAGTGGACCGTGGTGATGGTTGCACAATCTTGTGACTATACAAAAAAAAATCATTGAATTGTATACCTTAAGTGGGTGAATTGTATAGCATGTGACATATGTCCATAAATCTGTTTTTTTCTTTTTTTAAGAAACTCAATCATTGAGCAGTCTTTCGTTAGCTGACCTATCTCTTTAAATTTCCAAGGAACCCCAGAAGAACGCCTGCCTTGGGTCTGTCTGCACCTGGCCTGCATCAGTATCATTATTGGGCCTGTTGTTGCTGGTGCTGTGTGCTGCACTGTTGGGCTGAGGACCTCATTGTGACTGCAGATGGCTGGCCAAATGCACCGTGTGTATGCAGCAATGAGACCTATCTGGAAGGCATTTAATACAGTGACTCACAGGGTCATGCTTGGAAAATTAATTCAAATTGGCTTGGCATCAAGCCAAGGAAAACTGTCTGAAGAGGCTGTAAACAGAAGGTAATGAATCGAGTTGGAGGAGGGATAGAAGGAAGGCAGCAGGGGGCAGGCCCAGCCACACCGCCCCCAAGGCAGCTAGCTAGAGGGGGCCAATGTGGTGTGGCTGGCATTCTCCGTACTTGGTTGGGGGTTGGGGACTGTGCTCCAAGTCCTGAACCTCTATCTCGTGCCAGTTCCTCTCCCCACTATGGAGTCCCTGGTGCCTGGTCCGTTCTTTCTGGCAACACGGATCCTTGTCACCCCAGATATCCTTGGCAGCTCTGACACTACTCTTTTGCACCTTAGCTCCTTCCCTGCTGCAAGCTCCTTGAGGGCAGAGATGGGGCGGCTGTAGACAAACAATATCTTGCTTGGCCACCATAGCGTCTGCCCAAGGGAGGCCCTGGTAGAATGCCCAGAGCCCCACATTTTTAAACCCACACCTCACTAGACAAAAATATTAATGCAAATCCTTCACTTCCAGTAGTTCGTGCTGGGAAAATATAGGTGTTTTTATGAGTTTTCCAAAGAGATGTTATAATGCCCTTGTTTGTTTTTTTACAGATTTCTTGAGGTTTAATGTAAATACTATAAATTACAAATGTACCATTTGGTGATTTTTAGGAAATCTGTAGTTCTGCAACCATCACCACAATCACTTTTTAGAACATTTCCATCTCGACATGTGCCTTTTAAGCTCTTCATTGCCCCCGTATTATAATGCACCCAGAAGTGCAAAATGTGCCCCCTTCTTCCCCTGCCTGTCCCTGGGGAGTGAAAGCTCAGTGACCCGAGGAACAGCCACCTGGGCATTCAGCTCAGCTCTGGCACTGAGCGGTTGTGAGGCCTTGGGGAAGACTTTCCCCTCTCTGGACCTGGTTTTCCCTCATGGAAAGTGATGGAGTTGGGACTGCGGAGGGGTCCAAGTTGTTCTTTTTTTAAAAAAAAAAAAAAGCTTTTTATTGGGGAATTGGGGGAGGGGAACAGCATTGGGGAATTGGGGAAGGGGAACAGACAAGTTGCTGTCCTTTTGTTCTTCAGTCTAGTTGCGGAGGACGTCGCTTCACTGGCCCATGTTGGTATCATCATTGCGCTCTTCCCGGGTGAGGCAGATCGGTCGCCAGCTTCTGGATGATCACTCACAGCGGCTGTAGGCAGCTCACACCAGCTGCCAGCCGCTCACACAGGCTTCCAGCCACTCACTATAGCCTATGGCAGTCCACTGCAGCAGGGGCTACACCCATGCCGGCTCAGGAACTCACGCAGCCCAGCTCCAGGTGGAGCTGCTGTTCACCATCTTAGCTGTAGAGGGCAGTGTCACTGGCCCTCATATGTGGGATCCGAACCAGGGCCGCTGGCATCCCAAGCCAGCTCTTAACCAATGCGCCACTCGGCCTGCCCCCAAGTTGTTCTTTGGAGGCCTTCCAGCCCTGGCACTGTGAATATCTGTGCCCTAGCAGGAGGGCATGGCAAAGGTCTGTGGGATGAGGTTCTCTGGAACCCTGTAGGTTCTACAGCCCATCAACAGGCCCAGCTGGCAACTGCACAGGTGGGAGCAGGGGTATGGAAGGCTCCAGATGCTTCCTGGGGAGAGTGCTTTGGTCTGGAACTCCCTTCCCGGGCATTACAACAACCCCACCCCACCCTCTCAAGCATAGGCACCATCCCTGCTCATACCATACCCTGGAAGTATGACCAGTCTTGGGCAAACACACTGAGATGTTAAGCATCCATAGGAACCCCGATTCCTTCAAAGGGGCCCTCCAGAGGCCTCACACATTTGCCACACTCCTCCAGCCTTCACTGATTCCTCTGCTGAGTGAAGTCTAACAAACGTTTCCTGAGGGCATAGCAGGGTTCAGGGTTCAGGTGAGGAAGTCCTATAGGGGGAACATGGATGTGAGCAAGACAGTTCAGGCCTTGAAGAGCCCCACCTTCTCCACGGTGGAGGAGATGAGGAAGTTTCCTATGGCTGCTATAACCAACAGCCAGTTTAGTAGCTTGCAACAACACATGTTTAGTATCTTACAGTTCTGAAAGTCGGAAGTCCACAATGGGTCTCACTGGACTAAAGTCAAGGTGTCCATATACCTTTCCTGGCCTTTTTCAGCTTCTAGAGATGCCCACACACATTCCTTGTCCGGTGGCTGCAGCGCTCCAACATCTGTTTCCATCCTCACATCTCCTCTGATTCTGACCCCCCTGCTTCCCTGTTATAAGGACCCTTGTGATTACATTGGGCTCCCCCAAATAATCTAGGATAATATCCCCATCCTTAATTTAATCACAATCTGCTAAGTTTCTGTTTCCATGTAATGTAAGATACCCAAAGGTTCCTGGAATCAGGACACAAACATCTTTGGGAGTCATTCTGTTCAATCTACAAGGCCTCAGTTGAATTCCTACTCTATTTGACGTATCATCCATGTTTATCACTCTTTATTTCAATACTCATATAGCCCCAGACTTGGTCAGTGGGAACTCCTCGACACTGGCTTCTGGGTCCCTTTAGCATGTCCCCATCATTCTTTGAACATATCCTAATCCTCTTGGAAGTACAAGATTTTCTAGACTCATCTGATACCTTCACTGCCCCAGGAAATGAACCATTTCTCCAAGGAATCCTGGTTCATTAAGTGGACAAAATTATTTTGAAAGCAAGGTCTAGGGACTCGGTGAAGTTGTTGCTACTTGGATGTCATTGTTTCTAGGGTCTCTCAGCAGACAGAGCAAGGGAATATGTGTGTATAACCACATGCACATACACACACGTACAAACATCTACATCCATATTTCACTCTATCTAAAATGTGATTTAGGGCTGGCTGACTGGCACGGTGGTTGAGCGCTGGCTTGGGACGCCAGCGGCCCTGGTTCAGGTCCCACATATGAGGGCCAGTGACAGTGCCCTCAAAAATAAATAAATAAATAAATAAAATGTGATTTATACCAGTTCCTGCCATTCGAATTTTGTACTCCACTATTCCATATTTGCACTTCCCTTTTCCAATAGTAGGAAACCTGGTCCTTATTATCCTCAACATATTTACTTATTTGCTCAATTGCCCCATATGGTACAAATCTCCTGGTCACAAAGGTTGTCTCAGTTGTGGCCCCACTGGGCCTGCCTGCTGTACGTATTGAGGCACCCTGCCCTGGCACTGCCCAACGTCACCGCTCAACCTGACACCAACGTGCTGTGTGACCTTGGCCTCCTCCCTTCACTCCCTTCCTTTCACCCAGGTAATGGGATTGGCAGGTATAAATCTGTGCCTCTTCTGAGCAAAGTGTAGAATGTTGTGTGGACCTAGAACTTAAGCAAAGGCTGGGGCAGTGCTTCTCAAGCCGGGGCTCATAGAGCCCCAGGGGTGGCTGCTGAGTCTGGGAGGGGGGAGGGGAAGAGGGAAGGGTAGACAGCTCCAGAGGAGAAAAGAGCTTGGATCAGGACTGGGTCCTGTGGCCCACTGGGAGCATTGAAAAGTGTGAGCTGGAGTGAACAGATCAAAATTGCATTTTCTTTAGAGGTCCTGGCCATCCTGTGAGTAGGTGAGGGGAAAGGCTGAGCAGATGGGGGAGGGATAAAACTGGAGGCAGAGACCAGTTAGGAGGCTGATGCAGGAGGCCGGGTAGGGGGAATGAAAGTAGGAACTAAAGCAGCACCAGTGGCAGAAAAGGAGACAAACAACAGGGATGGCCAAGTTCAAGGATACCGTTTCCTTTACATAGTACTTAGAGGTAGACCTGAATGGTGAGGCCTCAGGGGGAGGAGTGGGGAGGACAGATGGGAAGGGGATGGTCCGGGGGGAATGGGAGGAGGAGGGAGGGGTTTTTCTGATTTGGAGGTGACCATCTCTGCACCAGGCAGGCGAAGGTAGGGACAGCAGAGGAGGCACTCTACAGGGATAACTCATCAAGGCCACAGAAGAGGTGAACACTTCCAGGGGCAGGGAGTGTGGGGTCCAAGACCAAGGCCTGAGTGTTGGGGTGGGAGCGTGGGACAGAGAAGAGCCAGGGTAGGGAATGAGGGGAGACAGGAGAGAGTGCAGCACTCAGGGGCTGAACAGCAGCTCACCCTAGCTAAGCCAGATTCCCTGTCGAGCCCCGACTAGGAACCATCCCCTCGCCCCCTCCCCCGCAAGGGAGGAAGGAGCTTGTCTGAGTCTTCCTTGACCTGTGGATGGCCCTTGTTCTTAAACTTCAGGGAACATACTAATCACCTGTGAGACCATCCAGCACAAAAATCCCCACCCTGTCCTACCTGAAGAAAGAAGCCTCCTCCATATGAGCCCCATTCAACCCTGTGCATTCTGTAGTCTGTAAGCACCCTCTCCTCCAGGCAGGCTGCCATAATTTGCAGGAGGATCTGAAGATTTGGATATTCTTTAAGAGTCGCATGTAAATCCAGTCCCAAACTTTATTTTCCCTCACTGACAGTTTCAGAGAGGTTATCCTCTTTTGGCATCACTTGGCCCCTGTGGTGCTCAACACCTTAGCTCTAAGCCTCTCTGACCCCTGCCTCTTTACTGGGGAGAAAGTGGTCTCTTAACACACACCCCAGAACTGCCCCCGGGAAAGCTGCTGGCAGAGCCAGAGGGGCTGACTTCCTTCTGACAGATGGAGAATCCTGGGGGGAAATGCCTTGGATTTCCTATAGGGGGCGCCCTAGAGGGGCCTGGAATTGATTACTGATGACACTGCTTTGCCCTAACTCCTGCCTAAGCAGCAACAAGAAGATGAGGCCAATCCCAGAAGTGATGTAATAATGTAGATAGACGAGGGTGGTCATGTCATCCAGTAGCACAAGTGACAACCTGTGACAGGCCCTGACCCAGTGTGGTATTCCTTGGCACCTTGGGATACTCTTCCTACCCATTCCTTGTCCTGTCTAAAGCCTGGAGCCCACCCCTAAGTCCTCCTCTACCTCCACCCGCCGGGGAAGTTCCAAAATTCTCGTAGAGGTCACTTCCCAGGAGTGCTCATGACAGCGGTGGCTGGATGCCGAATGGAGGGCAAGGACCACAGAGCCCCATTTTCTTGCTGCCATCTGTGTGGAACTGGTTGCTCATCAGAAGCACCCAAGCATGTCCTGCAGCATGCATGTCTTCCAGGCCCAGCAAGGGACCAACCCAAAAGAGCTCACAGGCCAGCCTTGTCATGTGGCTCCCTGTAGACAACAAGCTGCCTCAGGGCCTGTCAGATTAATCCAGCTTCCACACAAGTGTGTGCTTTATGGGCTCTCAACAATCAGTTTTTATTTGTTGCTGACTTTGAAAGCCCTATCATATCCCACTTAGCGGACTCTGGGCAGTCCATTCATTGATCTGTAGGCACGGAGCTCAGAGTGATCGCAGGCCTTGGGAGAGAAGCGGAAAAGCCAACTTTCACTGTGCCTGTCCTGAAGCCAGTGGTGATTGCCATCAATTCAATTCAACCCACATGTCCTGGCTGGCCCCCTGTGAGAGGCCCCGGGCAAGTGCTGTGGGAATACAAGATGAAGTGGCACCTCTGGCTGCTGACCTTGGTTTGCTCCAGTCTGCGAGGGGCCAGGGAGGGCACACAACCTGGGGCTTAAAGCCCATGGTTCCACTGTGTGGCTGGAACTCACACTCCCTCCCGTGTAGCAAGAGCAATCCTCTATCACTGTGCATCATTCTCCCTCAGCATTTGCCTACCTCACTCATACCCTTTCTCACACTCACACACCCTCAGTATACCCCCTCACTCAATACACACTCCCACACTGACACACTCTCACACTTGCACATGCTCACACACATGTCCTCACATACCCACACTCCACTCTCACACAAGCCCTCATGCGCTCTCATACTCACGCATACATGTCTGCACATACAAACCCACATACATTCATACACTCTCACACACACATCCTCACATGCTCACACTCACACCCCCATACCCCCACACAGCCACACTCTTTCTCACACAACTACACACGCTCACTCATACTCTCATTCTCATACATGTGCCCTCACACACACACGTGCACAGCCCCATATAAGCTCTCACGCACACAATGCCATACGCCTTCCCACTCACTTATTCCACTCACCTGTGGCAGCGCTTGCCAGGCTGCCTGTGTGTCCTTGTGAGCTAAGGAAGCCAGAGGATCCACAGGTCTGGGTGAAGAACGTGGCTTTCCCACAGGCATGAGAAGGGAAAATTTGTCCCTAGGTTGAAAAGGGAACAGGAGGGAATTCTTTTCACTTTTTTTAAACACCTGCAGAGCTTTTCAAAAATACACATTCCTTTGACAAAGCCCCTAGAAGACCTCACTGTCAGGTGACAAGAGACACAGTGGCTAGCCACACACGTCTCCCAAGCAGCAGAGAAGCACATTCATTCATTCAGTCAGTCAGTCCATCAGATCCTCTTAAGCATTGATTGAACACCTGCTAAGAACCCAGATTTCAAGAATGCACTGAACACTCTTGAAGAAGAAGACATAGCCTCTACCCTAGCAGAACTCAGAGTCTGGTGGAAAGACATATAAGCAGAGGATGAGAGTGTGGCCCAAGGGCTGCTGGGACAGAGGTGTTCTGTGGGTACGTTGAAAAGAGGCCTCTCCCCTGACCAGGGTGTCTAGGTAGCAATAGTCCCTGCCTACTCTATGGAAGGGCAGGTAAACATGCAAATAAACAACCTCCATGGCTGGCAAACTTGAGGGCACATCAGCAGCCCCTGGAGGGCTTGTTATAACACATTCCTGGGCTCCAGCCAATCATGGACTATAGGGAATAGAGACAGAGGAGTACAAGATCTAGAGTACTAGGCTCGCTAGGCCCCTCAGAGTAAGTTGATCGCCCTCTCTGGACCTTGATTTCTGCAGTGATAAAATCAGATTCACAATGCCTGTTCTGCCCTGCCTGCCTCCGGGCATCAGTGCAATGATTATGGGAATTAGGGATGTCTAGTGTTATACAAATGCCAAGCATTATTAGAAATATTGTTATGGAGTTTAAAAGAAGGGAGAGGGAAGAGGGCAACATTCCACTCAAAGGACTGCATCTCTAATGGTGGAATTGAGATCTGTGGGAGGCCTGTAGGAGACTTTCAAACCTTGTGGCCTCCTCTAGCTTCCATTAAAGCGGCCCCAGTGCTTCAGCAACGCCCCCTAGAGGCTCTTCGGCTACCCTGGTAGAAGGGCCAGAGTGGGAGGCCACCCTGAGTTCTGGTCTGTTGCTCATCTCCCTGTGCTGCCCCCAATTGTGAGCTGAAACCCAGAAAGCCACCCACTCCCTTGTGGCACAGAGATGGGGAGGAGCTGCCCAAAGGAGCCCAGGCACCCAGTCCCCAGGCCAAGGTGCCTTCGATGGGGGCTGAGCACACCTGGGTGGAGAAGAAGAAATGCAGCAGTGAAGTCAGATAGTTTGGCTCCTGGGGCCTCTCTGTGAGCCCCAATATCCAGGCCCTTTCTGCACACCAGGGTAGAAGTTGTAGTTGTGGTGGTGCTGTTGGGCTCTGTAAACATCACAGGGGACAGAATGGAGCACTCCAGTGACAGAGAGAGGCCATTGAGTTCCTAACAGCCAGGACACCAGGACATATACTCTTAGGCTCCCTGTGTCACCTGTTCATAGTGCTTTTCCCACCAAAAAAGCATTGAGTTGGCCATGGCTTGGCTATCTTGGTGCCAGAAGCCATTCCTCAGTGATCTTTGGGTCCTGAAGGTTTCTTTTCCATGAAATCATTAGTAGCAAGTGGGGTGAGCATGAGGGAAAGAGCGCCAACTCTAGAGTCTCAGGGCTGCAAAAGACCCTAGCAGCCATCTGGTTCAAGCCCGTAGGAGCAGCCTGGGATGAGAAATGGGAACCAGTGAGGGCAGGTGGGCCAGAAAAGATGCTGAGAAGTGGGAAGGAAGGAGCATGCCATGACATGAAAGCCACCTGCCTTTGGGGTTGGAGACAAGGTTTCTAGTTTCTACTGTGCCACTGACCAGCCCGGAGACCTTGGGCAAATCCCTTCCCCTTGCTGGCCCTCACTTTCCCCATCTGAACATGAGAGGGTGAGAACTCATGCGTTCATTCATTAGTTGGCCAATTAGGCACTGAGCATCTACAGTATTCCAGGCTTATTCCAGGCACTGGCCGCAGAGGATGCTGGGGAAGCAGAGAGGAGAGAGAACCTTAGCATGGTGGGGGTGGGAAGCAAGTTTGCAGAGCATCACAAGGATACAACACCTGAGCTGAATAGTGACGGCAATAGAATAAGAGCGTGGAGTGACAATAGAGCCAAGGACAAAAGGGAGTGGATGCCAACATTTAGTGGCAAAATATACAAAACATCAATTTAACCATTTTCAAGTGTACAATTCAGGGACATTGAATACATTCACAGTGTTGTGCAACCACAACCTCTATCAAATTCCAGAACTTCTTCATCATGCCAAAAGGAAACTGCATACGCATTAAACAGTCACCCCGTTCCCTCTCCCCAGCCCCTGGCAAACACTAACCTGCTTCCTGTCTCTATGGATTTACCTATTTGCACCTTTCATATACATGGAATCACATGCTTTGTAGTCTTTCACTTAGCATGATGTTTTCAAGGTGTATCCATGTTGTGGTATGTATCAGAACTTCAATCCTCTGTAGGGCTGGAAAATACTGCATGGCATAGAGAGACCACATTTGTTTACCCTTTATCAGTTGATGGACATGTGGATTGTTTCCACCTTTTGGCTATGATGAAGAGTGCTGCTGTAAACGTTCATATACAATCCCTGTTTGGGTGGACAATCCTCAAGTCCCCATTTTCAGTTCTTTGGGTCTACACCTGGGAGTGGGATTTCTGGGTCACATGGTAACTCCATGTTTAATTCGCTGGGGAGCCACCAGACTTTTCCACAGTGGCAGCACCATCTTACATTCCCACCGGCAGTGAAGGAGGGGTCTGACTTCCCCCTGGCCTCGCTCACGCTTGCTATGTGGATGCGGACTTGTAAGGGACAGGGGAAGGAAGAGGAATCTGAATGCAACCAGGAGGAGCAGTAGGGAAGGCAGCATCATGTCCTGGAAGCCTGGGACGCTAGGTTTCAGGACAGAGCCAGTGGTCATGCTAGCAGGATGGTGACAGTGCCAGAGTGCTGGGGAGGACTGGTTAGGGAGCCACTTGATGGACGTGGTAGAAGATGAGGAATTGGAGGGAGCCGGTGTATGCCCGGCTACTAGGCTGGGAGGGGGAGTCATGGGGGTGGGGGAGAGGGGGAAAATAGGGTTCAAGGGAAGGCTTTGGTCAGAGCCCTGGGACTTGAGTGATATAATTCAAGCTGGCTGCCATGTTGGAAGCACCCTCCATTATTGTGGGTGGTTGCAGCATGTGCTGAGGGCTCAGAGGCCTGGCTGGCCCAATAGTTTGTTTGAAGAGAGGCTGTCTGGAGCCAGCATCAGGCAATCTGGCTGAAACAGCTCTAGGGAGCCAGAGAAGACAGGATCTGGGGAAACTCAGCACTGCTGGAACCATCCCCACCACTAAAATGATAGGTGTCTGTGTCCACGTGGAGAAAGCCCCAGTGCCCAGCTCAGTGCCTGACAAATGGAGACTTAATAAATGTGCTCAGATGAATGAAAAGGAGAGAGAGAGAGAGAGAGAGAGAGAGAGAGAGAGAGAGAGAGAGAGAGAGAGAGAGAGAAGAGAAGGGACGGAGGGAGAGAGGGAGGGAGGGAGGGAGGGAGGGAGGGAGGGAGGGAGGGAGGGAGGGAGAGAAAGATAGCCTGATCACAGGTTCCCAGGAGTTCATTTTCATCAGATCCTGTGAGATTCCTGGGAGACCAGCAGGGCTCAGGGGCAGCTGGTGGCAGCAGCTGCTGGGGCCATGGGCAGCCAGCGGGGGAGCTCAGCAACAAGAGGCTGGCAGGCCAAGCAGTTTAAGGGTCACTCAGGGCCATGTCCTTCTTTCCTTTTCCCCCCTGCTCCCCAGTCCTTGATGTAAGGGCTGAAGGGGGGGGGGGTAAAGTCCCTCAGTGGCCCTTTGGCAAAGCAGAGCACCAAGCCCTGAGCCCAGTTGGCAGGGCCCACGCCTGACCTCACTCAGCGGGGCCGCGTGCAGGTGAGCGGCCGAGTGCACAGTGAGTGGTGGAAGAATGCATTGGCATGGTGAGGGGATCCCCGGGCACCCGGGTTTCTGAATCCCCTGCCAATCCTACCAGCCTGGTCAACTTTTTGCTGGGCCCTGGGAAAGATGGACTTCCAGAACTAAGAGGAAGACTGAGAATGCAAGGTGAGGTGGGGAGTGAGGATGGGGAGGTGGACTGCGGGGGTGATGCGGGGAGTGGCAAGAGTGTCAGGACCACCCTGCTATGCTGCTTCTTTTCTAGAAGCGTGTCACCCTTTCCAAAGCCTATCCCATCTACTCACCGACAAGCCTGCGCCAGTCTCCTAGTGTCTGCTGCAGCTGGGACACCAGGGGCCTTCCCCCACATCCAGCTGCCTCCCTGCTGACGCCCAGGGGGAGTCCCGCTGGGATGAGCCACCTCTGGCCATTTCCTCCTCAAAGCTGTTCCGTTTTCTAGCCCTTCCATCCTCTTCCCCTCCCGTTCCTTGCCCCTCCCTCCTAATTTTCCCACCCCTTTCTTCTCCCCTCTCAATTCTCCCGTCCCTGTTCCCTTCCTTTCCCGTCTATTTCCTTTCCTAACCTTCCATTCCCCTTCCTCCCTCCTTCTACCTCCTTCTCCTTCTCTTCTGTTCTCCTCCCCAACCTTCCCTCTACTCTCATCCCTCCATATCCCTTTCCTTTGCTTTCCCTCCCCTCTCTCTTCCCTTCCTTCCCCAGGTGGAGGAGGAGGAGTCTCCAGCCTTCCTTAGAGGGAGGGAGGAAGTAGGTAGAGGCAGGGAGAAGCCGCCTGTTCCAGCCTCAGAAAGCCTGGTATCCGCAGTGGGGTGGGAGACGTGAACAGGAACCTCCTGGTGGGGTCCTGTCTACACCTCCCTGCCCCCACCCCACTCCCCTCCTACGCACACCCAGTGGCCTCAGTGCTGCTCTGGAGTGCCATAGAAAGGAAGGAATGGGTGACTGCCGGGCTGCTTTGTCTCATGGATGCTTTCTAGGTACTTCCTGGTTTCTTTCTGCTGGACCAGCTGTGATGATGATGCTGATGATGGGAAACACTAGAGGGTGGATGCTGAGACCGTCGGTCATTCACAAGCAAGTCCCCAAGCTGTGGAGGAGCACATGTATGTCCTAGGAGAGTCCTTCTGGGGTATGCATGTGTAAGAAATGAAAAGAGTGCTGAGCGGGCAGGCTGGACTCAGCCACCAGTGTGACTGTGGTCAAGTCACTCACCCCCTTTGGGTCTCATTTTTCTCCTCTGTGAAATCCTTTGGCCAAGTGGCTCCTGGGGTTCCTTTTGTGTGTGTGTGTGTTTTTTTTGAGGGCAGTGTCACTGGCCCTCAGATGTGGGACCGAACCGGGGCCGCTGGCATCCCAAGCCAGCGCTTAACCACCACGCCACTCGGCCAGCCTTCTTTGTTTTTTGTGTTTGTTTTTCTTTTGAGGGCAGACCTGGGGTTCTTTTGAACACTGGCACTCAGCTGATTATAAGCTGTTGTCCCTTCCTCTCCTGACTTCCTGTTGCTGGTTGGCCAATTGCAAGATGGCATGGTCTCTGAACTCACACACTGGCCTTCCACGTATAATCCATGTATATAACTCTTCAAGTGTAGTCCCTGGGCTAGCAGTGTCAAACTCGCCTGGGAGCTTATCAGAAATGCAAACTTTCTGCCTCCCTCTGGACTCTGACTCAGAAATTCTGGGGATGGGCCCAGGAATCTGGGTTTGAATAAGTTCTCTGGGTGATTCTAGTTTGTGCTGATGTTTGACAACCACTATGCCAGGCCATTTGTATTAGTGGAGGGAGCGAGGGAGCAGTTCAACCCAAACAGTGGGCAATGCATCGATCCGTGGGGGTGGACATTCAATCAGAGATGAATGCTCGTGTGTGGCCTATGTGGCCTACCTATGTACACACACGTACACATGCATAGCACTTAGTCTGTTTTCACACAGTCCCTGACCAGTCCATCCCTCTGTTGGCAGTCTTGCTTTAGATAGATTTGATTACAGCAAAATTAAGGCTTTCTTTCCATGAAGGACATCACAGATAGTTAACAGACAGGCGACAGATGGGGAGAAGATACTTGCTGTTTAAAGCTAACAAGGGATTAATGGAGAAAATATACAAGAAAATTCTGCAAACCAGAAGGAAAAAGACCCAACAGGAAATTGAGGGAAGCATATGAATAGGCAATTCCCAGAAGGAGAAACCCAAAAGGCTAGCAAGTAAGTATGTGAAGAGATGCTCAGATTCATTAGTAATCAGAGAAATGCAAATGAAAACAATGAGATAGGATACACACATGTCAGATTGGCAAAAAGCAGCTATATGATGCCAAGTGTTGGCTAGAATAAGGAGAAAGGGGAACCATTGTGTGCTACTGGTGGGAGTCCAGCTAGATTGAAGCAGCTGCTTTGGAAAGCCACCTAACAGCATCTAGCCAGATCAAGTGTACATGTCCACACCGACTTAGCAACCCCTCTTCTGGTTATACCCCCCCAAAATTGTCCGGCATGGCCACAAATGGGTCATCAGTTTCCTGTAGCTGCTGTAACAAATTACCATAAACTTGATGCTTTAAAACATCAGAAATGTATTCTCTCATGGTTCTGGGAGTCAGAAGTTCAAAACAGTATCACTGGGCTGAAATCAGGCTGGTCAACAGGGCACACACCCTCCAGAGGCTCCAGCTTGACATTGCCTTTCTTGTGTGTTTGTGTGTGTGTGTATGAGACAGAGAGAGAGAGAGAGATCTCCCATGCCTCCCTTTTAAAAGAATATATGTGTACTGTTTAAATAGTGTATTCACAAAATTCATGTTTCCCCTGAATCTCAGAAAGTGACGTCATTAGGAAATGTAGTCATACTGGACTAGGAGGGACCCTTAATCCAATGACTGGTGGCCCTTACAAAAGGCAGAAAGGATACATGGAGACACAAGGGAGAGGTGATGGGAAGATGGAGACAGAGATTACAGGGATACTGCCACAAGCTAAGGAATGCACCAGAAGCTGGATGAAATGAGGAAGGACCCTCCCCTAAAGCCTTTGGAGGGACTGCCCTGCTGACAGCTTGATTTTGGACTTCTAGCCTCCAGAACCATGAAACAGTCAGTTTTTGTGGTTTTAAGTCACCCAGTTTGTGGCACTTTGTTATGCAGCCCCAGAAAGCTCATACAACATGTGATTGCATTTCAGGCCCACCCTGATACTTCAGGATAATCGCTCTGTCTCAAGATCTTTAACTTTATCACATTTGCAAAGTCCCTTTTTCCATACAAATTAACATGCACAGGTTCCAGACATTAGGCCCTGATGGCGTTGGGGCCATTATTCAGCCTGCTGCAGGGACCCACACAAGGAGTTCATCATGCATGGCTTGTGCTAACAGAGGGTCGGAGGCAACCCTTGTCTGCCACTGGGAAAAAGGAGAAGTAACTGAGTGGTTACAACCAACTCAGGAACACACAGCAGTATGGAGAGGTCACAAGCATAGGGCTGAGCGGAAAAGCACCCAGGAAGAAACCAAACAAGTCCTCCAGGACAATGCCACTTGTGTTTATTGAAAACACACACACACTACTCTACATATTTACCACTGCACACACTCAAATATTTGCTGCTGAGGGGAGTCGAATTGGAGTGGAAAACAGGAATTATAAAAACTGGATGGATGGGGCCGGCCGAGTGGCATGGTGGTTGGGCGCTGGCTTGGGAAGCCAGCGGCCCCGGTTCAGGTCCCACATGTGAGGGTCAGTGACACTGCCCTCAAAAAAATAAATAAATAAATAAATAAATATAACAAAAAAAAACTGGATGGATGGATGGATGGATGGATGGATGGATGGATCTGGCCAGAGAGGGACCTCACACACCAATGATGGTGATGCCATGAATTGAGGAGCGTCATTATCTGAAGGCCAAAATAAACAAAGGAAAAGAAAGAGTCTCAGATGGGTTGTTTCCAGTGAAGGCTGTCCCACTCTGGAGGTGCCTTAATGTGTTTTGCATAAAGATACACTCTCCCATTAGCTGCAGGGATAGCCGGTGGCAGCCAGGGAGCTTCATCCTTCCTTTCCCCATCCTTCCCTTCTGTTTGGGAACGGAGGAACCATGTGGCTACCAGAGTGGAGGAAGGACGCCCTCCTTAGCAACACCAAAGAACAAAGAAAGCCACGTGAATGCCATTTGCTGTCGCCTGACAGTTGTTTTCCATCTGTTGTGCCGAGTGCCCCCTCCCAGCAGCCTTGAGCGGGCAGCTGACGTTGTTGGCTCACCCATTGGTCTGGGTTCAGACCTCCCATGGTTTTGTTCGTTCTTAGAACACACCCTGCCTCCCTTTTCCCAGATACAATACTTCTCCCAATGCCAGTGATCAAGTGGTAGGGGTGCAAAATAGAATGAGGCCAGTGGCCTTGGAAACGGTTATATAAATCATCGTGAGTTTCGAATCTGGTAAATAGTCAGCTATTTTAACCCCTGAGGAATGGGGTTGGATCTTGTTTGCTTCTTTCCCTTTGGGCTCCTCTTAGGTCCTTGTAAAGTTCCCTTTGAAAATGACATCCTCCTTGGCTATTCTTGGGGAGGAAAGAGAACTTGACTCTTTCTTTCTTTCTTTCTTTCTTTCTTTCTTTCTTTCTTTCTTTCTTTCTTTCTTTCTTTCTTTCTTTCTTTCTTTCTTTCCTTCCTTCCTTCCTTCCTTCCTTCCTTCTTTCTCTCTCTCTCTCTCTTTCTTTCTTTCTTTCTTTTGCTTTTATATAGTTTTGTGAATCATAATTTAAACTTTTGGTTTCAGTCCCTTTGAAGAAGCCAAATGTTGAGTCAAACAAAGAGAACTTGACTTTTAAGGTTTTGTCTGTTAGGACCAAGGCCAGAGGGAAGAGGGGTAGTGGTATTTTGTTGTAACCTTTTTTATATCGCCCACAAAGGCCTTTTAGCAGACCTGACCTTCAGTATTTTTGACTCCAACAACAACAGGAAAAATCTGATTATGGCATTCACCTACGTTCTTGTCTGGGCTCTCTTTGACCCACTTGGGGATTCATATTTTTGGGTACACCACCAGATGCTTCATTTTGTGATTCATTCCTGTCCACCTCCTCACTCCTACTGTCATAGATATATCTGGGAGGCTATATTGCCCAACACAGGTGAGAATTTAAGCAATAGTTTTTGTTGTTTCTTTCATCTCCTAAGATGCTATAACAGCCTGCTCGAGGTCTGTGTTCTTCACGAACAAATATTTCATTTGAGCTTTGCCCCATTTGACACAGTTGGCAGTCCTTGTTCAAAACAAAAAGTGGTGCTAAAAACAAAATTCATCTAGAGACTCCAATATATTCTTCATCATTTGCTTGGGACACAGGGATTTCAGTTCCAATCACAAAAGGGAAGACAAGAGAGCAGGCAGAGGTGGCTTGCCTTGTTTCCTGCTCCCAAGTATTTCTTGCCTGCCCACCTAGAGAGGCCTCCGGCAGCCAATCACTCAGCCCCACAGGGCCTCAATTTACCCATCTGTACAATGAGGTGTTTGGAACTAGATGTGGGTGTTTCACACTCTGTTGGTGGAATGTTCTCAGAGGTGTGTCAGGAGCCACTGTGGAGATAGGAGGAGACCTAGCAGTGGGGATCCTTCCCCTCACTTTTTCAGCCATTGTCCCTCTATTTTCATCTGTTGTCTCAATAGGCTGGTGCATATGATTTCATTTGAAAACTCATTGATTTTGCTGCTAAAAAAAAATGTGTGGAAACTATTGGACTAGATGAACTCTACGGGTCCTGTACTAGTTTCATAGGGCTGCCATAACAACTTAAAAAAAATTGAGTGGCTTAAAACAACAAAAATTTATTCTGTTGTGATACTGAAGGCCAGAAGTCTGACATCAGTGTCACTGGGCTGCAATCAAAGTGCCCTAGGGGAGAATTCATTCCATGTCTCTTCCAGCCTCAGGTGGCTGCTGCCATTCCTTGGCCTGTGGCTGCATCACTGCAATCTTCAAGACTTGCATCTTCCAATCTCTATCTGCTCTATCTTCACATCACCTTCTCCTCTGTGTGTCTCATCTCCTTCTGCCTCACTCTTATAAGGATACATGTGATTGCATTAGGGCCCGTATTGATAACCCAGGATATGGCTCCTATCTCAACATCCTAAACTTTATCACATCTGCATCTGCATAGACCTTTTTTGACATATAAGTTAACATTCAGAGGTTCTGATGATTAGGATGTGGATATCTATTGGGGGACCATTTTGCAGCCTACCATAGGCCTTTGCAACAACAACATTGTAGGATTTATTGCCACCACCACCACCCCAATTTCCATCTTAATAGCTTTCACTACTTTCCCATGCCTTAAATTACCCAAAAGTACAGCATTATTTTTTTCACTCAGGAGTATGAAACCCAAGCTCCATTCCTTCATCATGAAAGAGTGCGATGGGTTTTTTTCTATGAGAGTCTAATGGGAATTATGAGTTGGGGTTTCTTTGATTGACCTTGCTGCCCAAAAGATACTGTGTACCATGGATAGTCCTGCAGGTACTATAAAGAGAAGCACAGGTGCTGGCCCCAAGGCACAATTCAGGACTACAGTCCTGGAATCCATCTCCAAGCCTGAGCTCTTTCCTTTGCCCTGAGGCTTGGCAGCCTCTAACTGCCCTCTGACCATGAGGAAAACACCTGCCTTCTAGGAGCTGTTTGAAAAGTATTTTGTTGCGAGGATCTTTCCCCGCTCCTTCTATTTTTTTTTTGTCATAAAAGCAATTCCTTTTTCATGTCCCAGGGTACAATGAAATAGTATAAAAGATCTCCCATAATTCCTCCTTTCCAGGTCAATCACATATATTGAATGCTTTCTATATGTCCAGACCCAGGCCGAGTTCTCTGTACTTTATCCCCTGTAATCCCCACAACTACCCTGTGAGGTGGGTATTATAAGACCCATTTTACCTATGAGGAAACTGAGGCATGAAGAGATTCAGTAACCAGCTCAAGGGACTTGGATAAGAAGGACAGAGTTAAGACTTGAAACCAAGCACTCCAGACTCCAAGGCCTGTGCTCTTGAACTCTGTACCCACCACACACTTCCACTACAATTTTGTATTCAGGGCTCTCAAAACAATATGACTGGGCCGGCCGAGTGGCGCATTGGTTAAGCGCTGGTTTTGGGATGCCAGCGGCCCCGGTTCGGATCCCACATGAGGGCCAGTGACACTGCCCTCTACAGCTAACAACAGCTCCACCTGGAGCTGGGCTGTGCGAGCCCCGGTGATGGTGTGGGCTGCAGCCCCTGCTGCAGTGGGCTGCCATAGGCTACAGTGAGTGGCCCGCAGCCAGCATGAGCGGCTGGCAGCCAAGCGTGAGCTGCCAATAGCCGCGGTGAGCGACATCCAGAGGCCAGCGACCGATCTGTCTCATCCGGGAAGAGCGCAATGACGATACCAACAGTGAAGCAACATCCTCCGCAACTAAACTGAAGAACTAAAAGACAGCAACTTGTCTGTTCCCCTTCCCCGATTCCCCAACGCTGTTCCCCTCCGCCAATTCCCCAATAAAATTTTAAAAAAAAACACAAAAAAAAACAATATGACTATGTGTTCACGAGACATATCCCCACCAGGATGCATTCTTGCAACAATGTATCTTTACCAAGATTGACTTATATTCTCCTGCACAAAGTCTATTCTGTAGCATTCTGAGTTTCTGGATGGGGAGAAGTCTATTCTGTAGCATTCTGAGTTTCTGGATGGGGAGTTCAGTTGGTGGGGTACTCATATGACTGCAAGTTGATCAAGATCCTTGGGGAAAGCCAGACTCCATCGGCAGGGCCTGAGGAGTCCCTCTCCTCAACCCCACCCCTTTGAAGGGAGTGATATATTATAAAGGCCAGTTCACACATCAGGACAACAGGAGTGTCACCACCATAGGGAGTGGCTTTGCTGGAGTAAGGGGCAGGGAGGGTGGTGGGAGGTCACACGAGCTTCTCTCAGCCTTAAATTAAGGATCTCACCATCTACATCCATTTCCGTTCCCAGAGAGTTATGTGCCTCCTGTTCCCTTGGTACAGTAGAAACATGACTCATTTCCATTTCTACAGAATCAGAAGATCCCCAGTCCCCACTTTGGTGGGGGAGGCGGGCAGTGTGGTGCAGTGAGCAGAGCTCAGGGTAGCGAGGAAGAGGCCCTCAGTTCCAGGCCCAGCTCCGCCACCAATGCCCATGTAACCTTGAGCCAGCTCCTGGCCCACTCTGGGACTCAGTTCCCCATCGAGAAAAGGAAAAGTTCACACTAGATGCTAATGGCCCTTTTACCCGTGAAGTTCTATGATTTATAGAGTGGCATGCTAAAAGGTGATTTGGAAACCCATCACAAATATTTAAATTAACTAGCAACATATGCTGAGCTCATCACACAATCACAATCAAGATCATGGCAAGATCTAGAAGAGAGAGGGTGAAGCACAGCATAATCTGACAATCTCTTCTCTCTAGATCGCTTAATCAAGTGTTCTGGAAGCTGGATTTCTGTGTGATCCCTGGCTTATCATCATTATTATCACCCAGCTCTTAAGATTAAAGGCAGAAAGCTAGCTAGCAGGAGGAGTTTCCCAGAGGCCACCATAACAGCAGCAGCAGCAGCAGCAAGCAAGGCCACTGCAGATCTTTCTCTCCTCACCACCCCCCACCTTGCTTTTTTTATAACTGTTAGTTGCTGAATTTATTACCAAATAATGCTGGCCCTCATCTCTCAACACCAACATGCCAATTTGATTCCGTTTAAGTTTTACTCTGAGATCCTAGTAGAAACCGACCCCTTTGCAGGGCAGTGGGCGGCCTGGAGAGTTAAGAGAGGTAATTCTGACCCTGGAAAACTCAGGTCTGGGGAGGAGCCAGGCAGGCACAGAACCTCCTGGAATGCCCAGGTCATTGTGGCTCTCAGGAATAGTGTGAGCAGTGCCAAGGTGGATCACAGGATCTCTCTGTGTGAGATTGGGGGGTAGTGGTGGCAGGAACCTCACTGGAACTGGATCTTGAAGGGTCTTTCTGTGGCTTTATTTCAAGGTTATAGAGAGTCATGAAATGATTTTCAAACGAGCAGTGACAACAAAGAAATGTACATTAATAAAAGACCCCTTGGGTTGCTGCTGTGGACGACATGAGAGGGTCATGCAGGGAGACCAGTTGTCCAGGGGAAAGGGGATCATGGCTCAATAGAGGGAGGTGGGGAGAAGCAGCTGAATTTAGGAGCTATTCAGGAAACCAAATCGACAGGATTGAAGGGGAGCATGTATATGGGAGGTGAGGGAGAGTGAGCAGCCAGGCAGGGTGCTGGAGGGGTCCTGATGCCTCTCTTTGAGGTGCATATGGGGGAGGAACTGAGGTTGGGAAGCTTGCTTTGGGACACACTGGGGCAAGGTCCTGGAAGGTCACTCATCTGATGACTTCAGCAATTGGCCTCAGGCCCTTTGACCTTTGCTGCCCTTCTCTCTGTGGCTTTTGGCAAGCAGGCAGAAGAGTCCTGGATGGTCATTGACACAGGAAATGCCCTCCGTGGATCCACCCTCTCCTTGTTTGTTTGCCCACTGAAAACAACCAACAGTGAGGCATGTTCAAAAGATTAAGAGGCAGGAATCCCAATTCTGCTCCTGATGACCCGGGCAAAACTCTTTCTTTCTCTGGTTTCAGATTTTCCCAAAATACGCCCAAATATCCCACAGAACCTTTGTGAATTGCAGGTTGGATATGCAAACGCCTTGTAAATTGTTAAGGAACAAAATGCAGATTAACGTTATTATCATCATTACCATTATCACTCTGTTCTTTGATCTGATTTGGGCCATTTGTTTATGTTTACAGTTCCTCACCCTTATCATTTTATCTGATTGTCCTTTTCTCTGAGAACCAGTGAATCATGCTGGCCAGGTATTAACATATCCAAAAGTTAAGTGGAAAGTTGAGATGATAACCTAGATAAGGCATGGGTATTTTTTTTAAAGAGAGGGGGCTTTTCCTTGAAAAATCTCAGGAAAGGCTGATCTGAGAGTCACAGTACATTTAGAAAGCTATCCAGAATCATTTGAAAAGATTACCAAACAAAGGAGATGTGTTTACGAATACAAATGTACCCTTTACACCTCACTGCAAGACCAGAGAACCAGAGCCTCTTCATCCATTTATTCCTTCAGCAAATATACATTTGCTGGGTCTTTTTCATAAATATACATTTCACTGGGCATATACAGTGTGCCATCTTCTAGAAATCTGGGCAACACCAAGGGGCTTGTGCTCCAGTGAATATCAGTGCGGGAGAGGCCCTGGGGATCATCTAGTATCTAGTGCATCTCCCTGACTGTACAGAAAGGGAAACTGAGAAACTGTGAGGCTCAGGGATTTGTCCAGGCCCCTTGGAGCTGAGGGAGAGCAGGGAGCACAGCCCCCACCTGTGCTCCTAGGCTGCGAGTCCTTCTATGGTACCTGCGTCCGGTTGGATTTGGAAATGCAGAGCTATTTGCACAAAACTCCAAGAAGCGATAGCACACGTTCATTTGACCATGGGTAAAACTCTCCCTCTCAGCAAATACTCTGTGTGTCACTCCTGGAGCAGGGCCCTGTGGTGGTGAAGTGATTGCAGGATGAATGGTGCTCAGTCCTTGCTCCAGAGGAGCTGTCAGTCCACCAGACAATCACAGTACCATGTCTTCAGTGTCCCTGAAGAGGGTTCTGGCCTGGTTGCTGTCTCCCTCCTTCCCATATAGATCAATGTTCACAGTACCCAGAGGCTACCAGAAGTTTACAGAGTGAATATTTGTTGAGGGAGGGCTAGTGTGGGAGTGGGTGCGTGCCTTCCGATGCACTGGTCCAGCGAGTCCTGATCCTATAGCACAGGTGCCAGACAGCCCAGAGAGAGTGATTTGCTAGGGAAAATGCAGTTCCCAGCAAGGGCAACTGTTTCTTGGTTGTGGACAAATACAGTTCAGGCTTTTCCACCTATGTTGGGATGGTCCTCCAACTGCCTCTCTTCTGCAATGTCTGAAGAACCACGAGTGAAATCTAAAGAGACCATTAGAAGAGTGAACCCTTCATGAGCACTCATTTAGTATCAAGCATTGCCCTAAGTGCTTCATATGATCCCCCCAACAATGTATGACGTGAGTCGAATTACTAGTCTCATTTTGCAAATGAAGAAACCGAGGTACAGAGAGGTGAGGTTTCTAGCCTAAGTCACACAGCTAGCAAGTGGTGGAGCTCAGGTTCCAACCCTGGCAGAGTGGCCCCTGCTCTTCCCCATATACCCGACCTAAAGGCTATTTGGTGCTGTTCGGACTTGGGAGCTCCCTTCACAAGCCAAAGTTCTAGCTACTGCTGCAAATCCACCATAAGACTCTACTGCTCAGAAATCCAGAACGAGGGACCTACCTTCTCTCAGGTTCCTCAGCACTGCACTGTGGCACCAAGCAGCCAAAGGGGCTGCCCTGGCCCTCCTCTAAGACTCAGGTAGACCCATAGTGACTCCCCTGCTGGGCTGAACTAAGTCCCTTGTGGAGTTGGCATTTGTCCTCTAAGTTTCTCATCACCCCTCCCCCTCCCCTCCAAGAGAGGGCTGCTGTGGCCTCCTTCTGAGAGGGCATGACCTCCACACCTGGCCTCCAATAACACAGGCACACCTTTACTTTCTCAAGCCTTCCTTCATTCATCTATTGTAGTATTGGTGACTGTCTCCTGGGTCCCAGGCCTGTGCTAGTTGGGCAGAAGCCCAGCTGAGACAGGCATTCAACAAGCAATCACCCAGAGGCCAAATGACGCCTGTGAGAACTGCCCCAAAGGAGACCAGACAAGGAAAGGAAAGTGCCAGAAGGGGACCTCAGGGAACATACCCCAGGGGTGACTGAGCTGAGGTTTCACTGGTGGGTAGGATTGGCTTAGGCACCAGCAGAGGGAGAGGGTCCCAGGCAGGGAACTGGAGATACGAACGCATTCCCAGTGGCAGGAGGTAGGATGGTCCAGGGAGGGAATTGGCTTTAATGGGGGAGGAGGCAAAGAGGCTGCAAAAGCCCTTCGGAGGCGCAAGTCTCCGGTCTGGAGAAGTGGGGAGAGGGGTCTGTCCTCAGTGCAATGGGAAGAGAAGACAGGCCTGACGGTCAGCTTTACAATTTGAAAAAAGATCACACTCGTTATTGGCTGGGAGGTGGATAGGGGCACAAATCCAGCTACTTTTCCCCACCCCCACTGCCTCTGGACCCCTCTGTCCCATCCCCCACAGCAACACAGAGAGCTTTCTCAGATAGGACTTTGGTTGGGCCATTACCTGCTCAAAATCCTGCAATGGCTCCACATTGCCTAAGGCCTGTGAGAACCTGTCTGCCAGGACAACCTCTGTGTCCCCGAAGCAGTTTTTACTGCACCGTTCCCTGACCACTTCAGCCTTGTCTCTTCCCTTCATTTCACCATACACTTTCACACCTTTGTTCATGGGTTCTGTATTCCCCACAGCCTAGAATAATTTGCTCCTCCTCTGCCCATAGAAACCTCACTAACCTGCCCAGCTCAAAGTGACCTACCTTCTTTACTCAGAAAGCCATGCCAGGCCCTGCCCCACCCACAATCAGAACTGAGGCCTTCCTCTGGGCCTTCAGCCTTGGCTTGCTCCACTTAGCTTGCCCCTCTGGCATTTTCTCCTGGACTCCGTTTATAGTTGTTCCTGTGTCTACTCTCTCTAGATTGCAAGTTGCTTAAGAGTGGGTGGCGACTCTGCCTCAGGAATGCAAGGAACTCCTCCTGCCCTGGGGCTTACCTAGAGGTAGGGGAGTGGACAAGGTCAATGGAAAACTCATTCATTTGTGAAGAATTTTTCACGGAATGGCTACTCTGTACCACATACTGGGGAGACCGCAGAAAACAGAATACACAGATATCCCTGCCCTCATGAGGTCACTGTCTGGGGGAGGGGGAGACTGTCAATCAGAGAGGTAAACGGTGTACATTAGCTTGTGTAGAAAAATAGGGCAGGGAAAACGAGACCAGGCAAGGCTCGGTTGAGGATGTCAATTTTGAATAGGAGAGTCAGGGAAGATGACGTGAGAGCAAAAACTTAAAAGATGAGGGCAAGAGCCTTGCAGATTTATGGGGAAGAGGGTCCCAGGCGGAGGAAACAGCAAGTGCTAAGGTCCTGAGGTGGCTATTCCTGAATGAGGTCAGGGCAGGGTGAAGAGGGACTTGGGAGATGGAATCTCAGGTGAGTTTGGTTGGGGGGCATCTTGTGGAAGCCCCGGAGGGTTCAAGGGTCCTGAGCAAAGGAGGGACAGGGTCTGACTTAGCAGGACCCCTCTGGCTGCTGTGCTGAGAACCAACGGAAGTTGAGGGAGTGGGAATGACTAGCGTGGTCAGTGCCATCCTCGTCAGAGTCAGGTCCTTTCATCACGCACTGGGATCCTCTTACTATAGTGCTGATGCATGTAGAAGGCCACCTGTCAGGTTTGTTTCATTTTCTTTGGAGGGGGAAGTGGTTGAAGGTAAGAGAATCATTCTCTTAGTGAAGCGCCACTGGCAAACCTAAGAATGTTGATGCCCTCAGGGAGCCCCAGAGACCAGCGCCTGCTCTCCCTTTGCAGGATGGGAAACTGAGGCCCAGAAAGAGGGAGCCACTCCAATCGCATGTCGGGGAGCGGCCATCTTTAACTTCCTCTCTCCCCACCGTAGGAGTCCTTTCGGTTCAGGTGAAGAGAAACAGCTGGTGCCTTTTCCCTGAGACTGGGACGCTGGCCCATTAGCTGCTCAGTGAGTCAGCGCCAGGCTTTTGCATGACAGGGGCCGGCACAGAAAGGCCTCATTATCAGCCAGTCAGAAACCCCGTGGGGAATGGGGGTAATGAGAACTTTTTGCTGCCTTCTGGGGGGTGGGGTCACAGGTGAGGTAGTCTAAAGCGGGCAACCCAGCAGCGGGGTGAAGTCTTTTAAAAAAAATTAAATTCATTGTGGTAACATTGGTTGATAATATGTTTCAGGTTTACGTGAAGTCTTTTTTAGAAAATTAAATTCATTGTGGTAACATTGGTTGATAATATGTTTCAGGTTTACGTGAAGTCTTTTAAAAAAAATTAAATTCATTGTGGTAACATTGGTTGATAATATGTTTCAGGTTTACGTGAAGTCTTTTAAAAAAAATTAAATTCATTGTGGTAACATTGGTTGATAATATGTTTCAGGTTTACAACGTTATAATACAACATCTATATACTCCATGATGTACTTACCACTCACTCATAGTCTCATCTCTCTCTGTCTCCATATATTTGGCCCTTTTATCTTCTTCATCTGCCCCCCCACCCCTGTTTCCCTCTGGTAGCCACCACCCTGTTATCTGTGTCTACGAGTTTGTTTGTTTGTCTGTTGCTTTGTGTTTTTTATCCTATATATGTGTGAAATCACAAGGTTCTTGTCCTTTTCTGTCTGACTTATTTCTTCAAGGCCTAACAGGACAGGGGTGTTCCCAGAATGGGAACTGCAGTGTCGCCTCCCCTTCCACTCCTCTCTGCCCCTAGAGTGTTCTAAACACCCGGTGCCTGAGAGGGCAGGGACTTCTATTTCACCTCCTTCTTCCCCACAAGGCTTGGCCTGCCTGGCCTGTCATCGGCCCTGGATAGGCTGGCGGTGGTCAGGAATGCGTTCCCATGGGCAGCAGGGTGGGCAGCAGGGAGGGGAGTAACTCGTAGGAAGCCCTTTGGTTGCTGACGCATTGCCCACTCTCAGTCAATATGAAAGCCTAGGCCCGGCTCTGTGGTGCTGATGCTACCCCAGAGGCCTGGGTCTGTGCTCCTTTCTCAAGTGACCTCAGGCAGGCGGTGCCATCCCCCCCAGGGCCAGAGTCTCCAGGAGCGTAGGGAGGCTGGGAGTGGCCAGGCTTCCGGTGCCTGGGTTGGGGGGACAGAGGTGGGCCTTGCCTCAGAGCTCTGCAAGGAAGGTGAGACCCTGGCCACCCCTCCCCATGACAAGCACATGATCATGGGACCCTCTGGGCTCAAGGCACCATCAGGGCTCTGGGCCACAGTATCCCAGGAGGCCCTCTTGACCTGACCTGTGGCCATGCCAGCCAGAGAGGCCCAGGAGGGGCCCATTCTCGGTGGGTTTCTCTCACGCATGGCTCTTCTGAACCTGGAACCCCTTTTTCTCAAGGGCGCTGACTGCTCCTGCCAGCTCACCAGTGGCCTTTGCACCCACAGTGGAGCTGAGCTATTAAGGGTAGGACAAGTGTGACACCAAGGGTCAAGAGACCAGGCTGCCAGTCCTGGCTCAGACACTGACTCCTGTGTCAGTAGGAGGCTGGGCTGAAGGGCCTGACGGTTCTTCCCAGCTGTGCAACTATACAAACCTACGACAATAGCGTCTGAGACCCTACCTGCCTCGGAAAACACTTTCCTCCCTAGGGGATAAAGGCGATTTGGGATGTAATTCCCACCCAAGAGCAGAGGGACAAGGGAGAGGGTAGAGAGGAGGCTCCAGGACTTGAATAGGTCACCTGGAGTTGAGCAGTTTAGGGCAAGGGCCCTGGGAAGGCCTAGAAGCTGAAAGTTAGACTCCCTATCTGAGAAGATCTCAATTTACATAGTCTCCTAGACCCCTGCTGAATGGGTGTGCTTTGTTGTAGGATCTTCACAGAAAGTGCCTTTACATATTTAAATGACTCAACAAACTGGCCCCACCCTGCTGCATTTCCGTGGATTCTTAAAGGAGGCTGGTAGGGGTAGTGGTGGGTGAGGGTGTGTGTAGGGGGCGGTGCGTATAGGGGACCAGGACTTCATTTTTGTTGAATGAGGACGATTCCCTTTAATTTTTGTTGGGGGGTGGGGGTGTCTTGAGTTGACAGGAACCAAAAACCTCTTTAATAACGTTTGACACACTTTGTCCTATTTCCTTTCAATGTTTTTCTAACCTCTTCAGGTAGCCAAGCGGCTTATAGGATTCTGGTTTCAGATTCCCCTGTTTGATGCGCTTGGCCTGGTGCTGGGCCTCACAGGTAACTAATGTAAAGTATTTTCCAGTAAGGGCCAGGGCAGAGGTCCAGGGCGCCCTCCATTGCCTTTGCAAGTTGGAGCTTGCCCAAAAGCCACTGGGACAGAGGAGGCAGCCTGCCTTGGGGGCCCAAGTTCAGAGCTTGCCTGAGCACCCCTGACTTTCTGTCACTTTTTCACCTTCCAGACTGGGCTTTAGCCTTCCCCTGGGTGGCCTTTACTGGTGACACCTGGACCACCTTCACTCCCACCGTCCCTCATAAGCAGACTGATGGCTGGGGTGGACAAGGTGGGTTTAATCACCTTTGTCAGGTGACGTTGAAGCTGGGAAAGGTGAGGTGGCATGACAGAAGGCATACCAGGAAGTCAGTGACAGAGCCCAAAGCCACTGCCTTGCCCTTGCATTCCAGGCCTACCTCCACTTCACCCCATCTCCCTTCTGTTACTTATGAGCAGGCATTCAGTACAGGTACATGGAATTGAATTATGAGTTTCTGCTGAGGTAGGAACCCGCTAGGCCACAGCTTGTGCTTAGGCGTGCTGCCAGAGACCGGCAGGAAGGAGGAGAAAAACAGGCTGTGAAGAGCCTCCCAACCAAGGCTCATGGGGAAGGGGTGGCCAAACTGGGGAGTCTGGGTCTGAAGAAAAACATGGAGACTTAGGGTGATATGTGTGGGTTTTTTTTTTTTGGGGGGGGGCGAAGTAGAGAACCATGGCAACCATCTTCATATCTCTTATGTGCTCATGGAGTGATGTCATAGTCATGTTCTGGGAAGTTCTTATGATAGCGACCACAGATTTAAGTTTCAAGCCTAAGCGCTTGATAGGAGGAGCTTTTACAGGAGCAGAGATAAAAATGCTTCCTTTGAATATGCCCAAACCGTTTGCCCTTTGAGGTATGTATACAGAAATAGGGGGCCCAAGAGCAGGGCTGTGGCACTGGGTGGGGAAGAATGGGTCATGGGGGTGGTTCAGGATACCTCTTAATGTAAGGTCTCTTCTAGATGGGAGATATTCTTATTTCTCTGGGTTGGCCTTCACGCTGCTGCCTCTGGGAATGCCCTGTGTGTGCCTGGGTCAGTGTGTACCCATGTGCTGCTCTGTGACCCTCATCATCCATTCAAGAGCCCACCAAGTAGTGCCTGTCAGGCTCTGAGGCTGACCACTCTGGTTTCCCCATCTTGGTGCCTGCCAACCGCTAAGTGCAACTTCCCAGTGTGGCCAGGATGCTGGGCAGTGGCTGGACCCAGAAGGGTCTACCCCTGTCCTGCCTGAGAACCCCACTCACATCTCTGGCTGGTCAGATCACATGTGGAGACCCTGCCCCCTTTTGGGTAGGTCAGAGACAGGGAAGGAGGGAGCAACCCGGGCAGGTCAGACTCTGAGATCCTGGTTGTAGAAAAAGCTGGATCTGCCTGCCTGGAGAAGAGATCTGGCCTGCCAGGCAATCTCTGAAGGGTGGGGGATTAGATTGTATGAAGAATGGTGACCCCAAGGCTCAGAGCTTGCCCAAGATGGAAAAGAGCCCAGAATGGTAGCGGCAAGCTCCCTGTGAGTGGAGGTATGCTAGCAGAAGTTAGGCAACCACTCAGGCAGCTCTAACAGGGCAGAGGATTAGAGAGGTGGCCTTAAGATATCTGCATTCCAAAGAGCCTGTCAATTGGGGACCTAGGAAAGTGACTTGATACCTGTGGACTCTTGTCAAAGCAACACTCTTTACCTTTTGGTCTCAGTTGGATCCCTAATGATTGAAGCCTAGCAGTGCCAGCTTCAGGGGCTCAGGCTTGCCTAGGAGGCTCAGAAGAGTTGGCAAGAGCTGGGTGGGAATGGAAAGGCAGGTGCTTTGTGAGGTCAGCTCCCTGCACACCTCAAACTCAGCCAGTTTCTGGAAACAGCATCTGGAAAACTTATCTTCTGGTCTCATTTCTAAATATGGGAACTATAAGTAGCTGGCTATCTTGGCTGTTCAAAGTGCTTTGGAAAGGGAACATCTTATAGAAGAACTCGTGGTGTCTCTTCCATTGTTTTCTCCAAATTTTGACCCTTAGAACATGCGCCTTTTCCGCGCCCTTCTTTTTACTTTCCTTCTTTCTAGGAAGCACAAAGATGGAAGGGTCCTCCAAGACATTTTCAACAGGGTTGATGCTATCATTTGCAGTGGGGCATTTCTTCCTCGTGACTGTCCTGAGCAATGCAGGGCATTTAACATCCCCGGCCCTTTCCTCCTCTTACTAAAGCCAAGCCAAATGAAATCCCATTCATTCATTCCAAGAACTTTTATTCTCCACCAGGGTGTGTGTCAGGAGAGCAGGGGGAATGCAGGCCTGAACTGAGGCAGTAAACAGAGGACTCCCTGACCACAGAACTACAATTTCTCACGATTTCTTTGCTTTTGCCAAACTCTGTTTTCCTCGTCTAGCCCACCTAGCTCGCTGTCTCCGCAACTGCCGGCACAGATTTTCTGACAATTAGTGGAAAGAGCCTAGTCGAGCACGATCCTCAGGAGCCGAGTCAGGTTCTTTTTGGGCAGGGAAGGGGAATCCCCGTGCTGAAACCCCCGGGTCTTGGCCAGCCGAGCAGATGCTTTCCACGGGCATCCAGGAGCGAGCTGCGGCAAGGCCCCTGTCGCGGAGTCGCGGCGTCGCGGCAGAAGTCGGCAAAGGTAGAGGAACGTCGACCCGTGCCGGTCGGCCCCGGGAGGTTTTTGAGGACTGGAAGTGCTGCCTGGGAGCCAGAGGCCGGGGTCGGGGGCACCCAGGCCGCGGCACCGAGGGAGCAGAGGGCAACGCAGCCGGGCTCGACCTCTCCGTCCCATGCCAGAGGCCGAGGCTGCGGGCAATGACGGGGCCACCTCTCCAAAGTCCTTTGAGATCCCAGCTTAGAGGGGACGCGGGGGGTTGAGTGGGAAAGCTAGAATATTATTATTCCTCTGTTTTGCCTAGGCAGCCAGCACCGGCGGGTTGTTCTATTTGAATGAATGATCCCAGAGGCCGCGCCCAATGGGTGCCTGCGCCTCTTTAATATGCATGAGGCCCGAATCCAATGGGCGGGCGAGGAGGCTGTTTTAAACGGGGGAGCCCGCTGGCCAATCAGGCGGCTCTCGTGGAGGCAGCTAGCGCGAGGCTGGGGAGCGCTGAGCCGCGCGTCGTGCCCTGCGCTGCCCAGACTAGCGAACAATACAGGTACGTTTCCACCGCCCGCGCCCGCTGCCGCCGCTGCCGCTGCCGCCGCAGCGCCTGCACAACTTTACAGCCCGCGCCACCGCGCCCCGCCGTCTCGGTCTCCTGTCTCTCCTCCCCGCGCCCTTCCCGCCCCCTCCGCCTTCTTTCTACCTAGGTGGCTGGGAAGGAAGAAGCAATTCAGGTGTTTCAACTTTTCAGTGCTTTATCCCGAGCTCCCCACTGTCGGGGCTGGGCTCCCTCCGCGGAACCGCCCTCGGCCGCCGCCCCCCGGGGCCGTGCCCCGGGGCTCAGGCCCCCTGGGGTTAGATGTTTGGGAAGCTGCGGCGGCGGCTCGAGCCGAAGGAAGGCTGCGGGCTCGGGCGGCGTGTGCCCAGGCGCTTGGCGGCGACATTGGGAAGGGGGCCGGGTACTCCCCTGCCCGGCACGGACGCCGCGGGGGGCGGGCAGCCGGTGTCCGCCGTGGGTTGCGGTGCGGGCAAACTTCGCAGCCGGGCTTGGCCGGGTGCTGTGCGGGCCCACGGGCTGCACTGCTGCTTCTGCATTAACATGGCCGTCTCGGGAGCGCACGGCGATCCGGGGAGGGGGGGTGGGCGGGCCGGCCGCCCCCCGCCTGTCGCCTGCCCGCCGGGCTCCGCCGCCACCGCTGCTACTACTAACATGGCTGGCGGGCTGCTGGGCCCTGGCGAGGGAAGGATAGGCGGGCGGGGCGGGCGGCGGGGCTCCCGGACAGGCTCTGGCCTTGGTCCCGACGCCCGCGGCCCAGGGCTGGAGGCGTGGAGGGCCCGGGGCAGCACCGCGGGTCCCGGCGCGGCCAAGCGTCATGGCTGCATGGGCGCCTTTGTTATCCCGAGGAGTGCGCCCCGCGCCGGCGGGGGGGGTGTGGGCGGCCCGCGGCCCCCGCAGCTCCTCGCCCCCGGGCGCCCCGGGCGGGGCGGGGTGGGAGCCAGCGAGCGGGCGGCGGCAACGGCGGGGCCCGGACCGCTTTGTTCGCCGCCGCCGCCGCCTTCGCTGGCTGTGCGGATCAGCCATTTTAGCGAGCCGGGCGCGGAGGCACGGCGGGCGCCACCATCACCGCGGCCGCTGTCGGCCCGGCTCTGCGCCCCCGGAGCGCTGCTGCCACCGTCGCCCCCGGCCCCGCGAGTCCCCTGGGGGAGGCAGCGGTGGATTTCAGGGGCACTTTCTTTCATCAGGAAGCTTTGGACAAAATGGAAGGTGAATTATGGGTGTCCGGGTGACCCAGCACGGGGCCGAGCCAGGCTGCGGGCTCCCCTGTGCTGTCTCGCCCCACCCGCGCAGGCACTGCGGGGCCCTGATGCAGCCCCTCCGTCGGTTCCCGCAAAAGAGAGCACTTTAGTTTTACATGATGACCTTGGGTGTGGGAAAAGGAAAAGATGGCGGGAAGCTGGGGGGGTGGGACAGGGACGATGACACGCCACAGCTGCATTTTTATTTGGAAACTTTGGAGAAAGTATTCCTGGCTGGACATGCGTTCTGCTTTACACAAGAGCAAGACTAGCCCCTTTGGTATCCCCTTCCCCTGTTAGATAATGACGAAGATACAGATGTGAACCAGTACTAAGGATATCTGCTCACTTGCTAGATCACCTCTCTTGCAAAAGCCGTTTTTATAAGGCAAAACGCATCAAGAATAATGAAATTTCAAATATTCCCAATTTACAGTTCTCGTGCTTTCGTCTTGTGTTTAGCAGCGGTGACAGTGTTTTTGTTTCTAACATAGGAGTTAAACAGATAACCAGCTGGCTTGAAGTCATTGGTTTCAAGCTTCTATCATACGCTTGCACCCCCAACAAATTGTCCTCCCTGCACCCTTCCCACTTGGTGGTTGTAGATTCCAAAACGTAGTAGTTCTGAATTGGAATGTAGCGCTGAGCCACCCCACTTGGGTTGGTTCCATTTGGAGAACTTGATCACTCTTGGAGAAGTAAGTCGCAAACCAGCGCGCTTCATGCTGGTCAAAAGTTAAATGACAAGCGACAGCGAAGCTGATTTCCTTCTCAGTCTGTCTTTGGCTGCCAGTGGCATCAGGCATTTTTTGGGGGGAAGTGGAGGTTTCCTAATGGCAACCTCAGTTTTAATTTTGCCTCCCTTTGGTGCATCTGGTAGTTCTGTTCAATTCATTGGATTTGTTTTTCTTTGTTTCTCTTCCTTCTATCCATCACAGTCAAAATGGCTAAAGGTGATCCCAAGAAACCAAAGGGCAAGATGTCTGCTTATGCCTTCTTTGTGCAGACGTGCAGAGAGGAACATAAGAAGAAAAACCCAGAGGTCCCTGTCAATTTTGCAGAATTTTCCAAGAAGTGCTCTGAGAGGTGGAAGGTATTTTTTCTTTTGTATCCTTTAAGCTAGTCTTAGTTGGATTTCACACTTAGGGCTTATTTACCTTTAGAGTAGCCCCAGTGACTTTTTTTTCCTCTTTTTTTTTTTTTTTGAGGGCAGTGTCATTGGCCCTCATGTGGGACCCGAACCAGGGTCGCTGGCTTCCGAAGCCAGCGCTTAACCACCACGCCACTCAGCCAGCCCTTTTTTCCTCTTTACTTATATACATCTTGCTTGTCTTTAGACTTTTGTGTATGTGCTCTTATTTTTTAACAATTCTACAAGGATTTAAGGCTTTCATCCCCCTTTGCAAGTGATTATAGCAGCTGCCACTTTAATTACAAGACAACTGAACAGGTATGTGCTAACTGTGTTGAGGAATTTAACAGGACCTGTTTTTGCAGACCATGTCTGGGAAGGAGAAGTCTAAATTTGATGAAATGGCAAAGGCAGATAAAGTACGCTATGACCGGGAAATGAAGGATTACGGACCAGCTAAAGGAGGCAAGAAGAAGAAGGACCCGAATGCTCCCAAAAGGCCACCGTAAGTGACTGTAGGATTCAGGATAACTATGAAGAGCTTTTCTTCTGCTTGGAAGATTTTTAAAAAGTCACCTTACCTAAAACATGTCAGAATACCTCTACAAAACATCAGTGTGAAAATGCAATGGCAGGGAAGTCCGTAGTCAAGGCTGAGGTGTTTGAGCTGTGTGTGCCTGGTGGTTGCCTGTTGGCCTTTACTGGGAAGCAGGCAGCCTGATTCTAGTTTTCTACCCCTTTTCCAGTACCTGAGAGACTGAGGAGCCACCATGTATTTTTGAAGCAGCTAAAACATTCTAGAACCTAACTTAGAACATTTAGCATTGTATATGGTATCACACATTATTCTACAGCTTCAGGTGTACAGCACAGTGGTCAGACATTTACACAATCTATAAAGTGTGGTCCCCTCAATAAGTCCAGTACCCATCTGACACCCTGCCTAATCTTTATATTATTGAGTATATTCCCTATACTGTACATGGGATTTTGACTTAAATTCACAGTTCTTAGGTTCTCATCTAATTTGCATAATTCTCTCCCCCAAGGTCTGGATTCTTTCTATTCTGTTCAGAATTCCGCCCTAAGATCAAATCCACAAACCCTGGCATCTCTATTGGAGATGTGGCAAAGAAGCTGGGCGAGATGTGGAATAACTTAAGTGACAATGAAAAGCAGCCTTACAACAACAAGGCAGCAAAGCTGAAGGAGAAGTATGAGAAGGTGAGGTGGGCCGGGGAGTGCGGTCTGGACTGGGAGCAGTCAGCTGCCCTGGGTATGGGGGGTAGGGGGGCACATGGCTGCTATGCTGGGCTGTATAATGAGCAGAGCATGCGAGGGCCCATCTCCACGCAAGGTCAGCCGCGTGTGCTGGTGTTCAGGCTTCTGACAGATTTTCGTTTGTCTTTGGGGCAACTTCAGGCAGGCGTAGAAAACATGGGATGCCATGGGCAGAGGATTTGACAGTGCTAATAACATGAATTAAAGACCCCTTGAACACCCATTACCTTTTTGTATCTGTGAACAATTGAATACTGCAAATAGCATCCCTGCCTTGTTTCCAATTCCTGCTTGTTTAGTCTGAAACAGGGACAGCATGTTTGTCCCCTTTGCTAAAACAGCTGCAGGAGAGCTTGCCTCCTCATTTGGAATGTGTCCCTGTTCCTTCCAGGATGTCGCGGACTATAAGTCTAAAGGGAAATTTGATGGCGCAAAGGGGCCTGCTAAAGTTCCCCGGAAAAAGGTGGAAGAGGAAGATGAAGAAGATGAGGATGAAGAGGAGGAGGAGGAGGAGGAGGAGGAGGATGAATAAAAAAAACTGTTGATCTGTCTCCTTGTGAATACCTTAGAGTAGGGGAGCGCCGTCATTGACACAGCTCTAACCTGAGGCGTGTCTATTGCCCTCATTAGGATTAATTACACGATTGGACCATGCTCATATAGTAGTCTCTCAGAGTGCTCTAGAAATTGTCAGTGGTTTACATGAAGTGGCCATGGGTGTCTGGAGCACCCTGAAACTGTATCAAAGTTGTACATATTTCCAAACATTTTAAAAATGAAAAGGCTCTCGTGTTCTCCTCACTCTGTGCACTTTGCTGTTGGTGTGACAAGGCATTTAAAGATGTTTCTGGCATTTTCTTTTTTTATCCGTAAGGTGGTGTTAACTATATGGTTATTGGCTAGAAATCCTGAGTTATGAACTGTACATATCTATAGTTTGTAAAAAGAACAAAACAACCGAGACAAGCTCTTGATGCCCCTTGCTTGGCGTGGAGGCTGTGGAGGAGATGCCTTTTGTAGGGGCCATAGCTCAGGGCATGCACTGTGAGGCTGGACCTGTGGACACTGCAGTGGGCATCCGTTTAGCTTCAGGTTGTCTTGTTTTTGTATATAGTGACATAGCATTCTGCTGCCATTGTTAGCTGTGGAAAAGGGGGGTCAGCTGGCATGAGAAGTGTTTGGATCTTTTTTAGTTCAGTGCGGTAGTTTTAAACTTTGTTTTTCCAAACAAACTGTAGGACTCTTCATTGTCAGCAAAGTGAAGAGCCACTGCATCAATGAAAGTTCAAGAACCTGTACTCAACACAATTTGCAACGTTTTGTTATTTTTTGTATGTTTAGAATGCTGAAATGTTTTTGAAGTTAAAATAAACAGTATTACATTTTTAAGCTGTTCTCTGTTCTAACAGTCTAAATTTCTGACTCATAGCAGTCTTAGCAGTTAAAATAACCCACTTCATTGTGTTTGGTGACTAGCCTCCCTGTAAATCTGGTAACTTGATGGAGCCGGCTTGCCTAGGACAAGACAAAGAGGGCTACCTGAAGCTACTGTGTGACTTTGTGTCTGAATGGCATTAAGGTGAAGTCTGAATTGTTAAATGTAAGAGCTAAGATAACGACACAGGCAAGGTTTAGCAGCCTTCACAGGTGGGTGGTCAGGATTGAGGCTCATCACTGTGTAGGTTTATTTTTAAATTTTCTTGCCTCCTGCCCAATCCCTGACACTGGTCTAATTCAATGCTAAACAACAAAAACATCCTTTCAAGGATATGTGTGGTGTGTCAGACATTCAGGCTTCATCTTTTCCTCCCCACCATCCCCCAGTATGTGTAGCAGAACATTATTCCTCTGAACAATTGAGGTCTTGAGCTGCTGTTTCTCCTGGACCCCAGCAAGGGAGGTGGGGCAGGGAGCAGTATCCAGTTTTCCCCCTACTTCAAGCAACCAAACACCCCAAGGAAGAAGGCTGGGGCTCCTGTTGCAGGCTCCATGTTGGGGCACCTGAGCTGCAAGGCAGGCTGGATGGAATCAATTGTTTCTAAGCACTAAATGCATCAGACGGAAAGTAGAATGGCCTACCCACGATTGGAGCTCATATTCATTGGACACGTGGACTGTTGTTAAATGTTCTTAAACTGGAAGAGGCTTGGTTTGTGTTTCAGTGGTTATTTCATGGTGGACTGTGTGACATTTTATCCAAGTTGGGGTGAGGTGTGATAGCCGCAGTGGCAAAATGGCGATATTAAATGTTTTGCTGGCTGATGTGTACATCTTATAACTTGGCAGTGATGAAGGTACTGTGTTGTGGGTGAGTATTGGCGCTGCCTAGCATTGACATTCGGATGTGCATGTTTGAGGCTGGGAAGCATGGGAGTGTTTTAATGACATTACTCAGGAGAAAGCTTTTTCTTAAAATTGACTGGAATCTTGCATGTCTGCAGGTGGTGTCCTCCCCACCCTATCAGGTGCTGGATGGATACAAGTCATGGTCATGATCATACTGGCCTGATCTCTGATCTCTAATCTACTCACGGCCATTCCTTCTCACATCACCATTTGTCCTAAATGTGTTTTCCTAGTCCTTCTAGAAAATGATCACAAATTTAAAAATCCTTGGTCCTGAGGTTTGCCGGGAGGCACTTGTTCTAGGGTTGCCCCTCAGCCATGCCCTTGTCACTTTCCTCCAGCTATCACTTGGCATTGTAGGCTGAAGCTGCTACTGCCCAACACACAATGTCCCAGGCTGAAATTGGGGAGCTGTGGGCAACCTTGTCAAATGTGGAAGAGAAGCTCAACTTGTCACAACGGATAGATTTCTGCTAAGTGGTGCCCCCTCTGGTTGTAACTAGACATGCTAACTGGAAGGGGGCGACTTTCTTTCGTGCTCCCACACTAACCAGAAGTGGGGGAACTGTTTAGTGATTTTTGATTAAGCAGACATTTCCAAAAAGACACCCCATCACAAGATGGCTCTTGATGGAATGGTGCTCTGTAGCTTCTCTGAGATGTGACAAGTGGCATGGTGTCACACTAAGTCTTAGGCTTAGCTTGATTTCTGGGCCCACATTAGGTGTTATAATGCCAACCTGTTACTTTAAAAAAAAAAAGACAGAACCTGCTTTCTCTAAGCACCTCTCTTCTCCAACCCTCTCACCCTGTTCTTGAATGGTGTTTTATCCTTTGGAAAAAACAAGGCTGTGATGTAGCAACTATTGTCTGTGTCTCCTGTGCATCTCTTCTTGTCACAAATGTGTTTGGGGACATTGGATGCATTCATTTTCTGTAATAAAGTTTCTTAATCAGTCATCCCCCAAAGTAATTAGTGGGCTGCCTGCAATCTGTTTGAGATACTAAACCTCTCTGTATTTTGGGTTTATTATAATCATGGTTTTCAAAGTGCAAGCTTTGCTATAACCACAGATCCAAACTAACATTTAATGGAAAGAGAACATCAAAAAGGGCAAGTGTTAAGGACTCCAAAGCCCCTATATCAACCTTTCAGCCAGGGAGATAGAGAGGGAATTGGCTCTGGAGCTCTATCCCAGGATAAATATGCAATTTGCAGGTTGCTAATGAGCTGTTGTGGATCAAGTGGCTGGGTACTTGTAATCAGCCAACTCTGCCAACCAGGGCTCCCTAAGGCCGAGGGTTGGGGCTTAGTTGGCGGACAGAGCTAGGCCCAACAAGGAGTTTTGGATGAAAGCCCTGGGGGCGGCTTGCTGTTCTTGGCCCTTGGCATAGTTGCCTGTGGAGCCCAGGGCTACTTGGGAGGGAATTGCTGGTGGGCCAGGTTGGCAGTCCCAGGCTTCCTGCTCCAACCCGAGCAATTCCCCCACCTACTCTGTTTGGTATCTTGAGAGTCCTCCTAAGATTTCAACTTCAAAAAGCTAGGACACCATATCGAAATGGGGGGTGGGGGGGGGAACTTCACATCGTCTCAATGGATACATAAAAAGTATCTGATTAAATCTGGTACCCTTTCATGATTAAAAAAAACAAACTCTGGCAGCCGAGTGGCATGTTGGTTAAGAGTTGGTTTGAGATGCCAGCAGCCCTGGTTCGGATCCCACATGTGAGGGCCAGTGACTCTGCCCTCTATAGCTAACAAGGGCTCCACCTGGAGCTGGGCTGCTGTGAGTACCCGGCGATAGTGTAGGCTGCAGCCCCTGCTGCAGTGGGCTGCCATAGGCTCCAGTGAGTAGCCGACAGCCAGCGTGAGCAGCTGGCAGCCGGTGTGAGCTGCCAAGAGCTGTAGTGAGCAACCATCCAGAGACTGGTGACCGATCTGCCTCACCCGGGAAGAGCACAATAATGATACCAACATGGGCCAGTGAAGCAACGTCCTCCGCAACTAGACTGAAGAACAAAAAGACAGCAACTTGTCTGTTCCCCTTCCCCGATTCTCCGACGCTGTTCGCCTCCCTCAATTCCCCAATAAAAATCTTAAAAAAAAAAACACTCAGAAAATGGACTAGGTGGAAATTTCCTCAACCTGATAAAAAGCACTTAGGAGAACCCTTAGCTAATATCATACTCGAAGACTGAAAGCTTTCCCCCTAAGTTTAGGAACAAGACAAGGATGCCTGCTTGTGCCACTTCTATGCATCATTGTTCTAGAAGTTCTAATCAGAGCAATTAAACAAGAAAAAGAAAAAGCATCCAGATTGGAAACGAAGGAATAAAGCTATGTCTATTTTTGGATGACATGATCTTGGATATATACCATCCTAAGGAATTTCTAAATAAAACTGTCAGAATAAATAAATTCAGCAAAGTTGCAGGATACAAGATCAATATAGAAAAATCTGTTGTATTTCTATACATTAACAATGATTTGAAAATGAAACTAAGTAAATTCATTTACAATAGCATCAAAAATAATAAAGTACTGATGCCAGCCCGAGCTGAGTTGCCGTTGAGCTGCCAACAGGTGGCAGGATGGCTCAGCTAAAAATAATAATAATAATAATAATAATAATAATAATAATAATAATGTACTTGGTAATAAACAACAAAAGAAGTGCAAACTTATATGGGAAAAACTACAAAATCTTGTTGAAAGGAACTAAAGACTTAAAGAAATGCAAAGACATTTCATGTTCATGGGTCAGAAAACAATATTGTTAAGATGGCAGTGATCTATACATTTGATCAATACAATCCCTATCAGAATCCCAGCTGGCTTCTTTGTAGAAACAGTGATTTTAAATTTCATATGGAAATTCAAGGGATGCAGGATAGTCAGAACAATCTTGAAAAAGAAGAACGAAGTTGGAGGACTCAGATTTCTCAATTTCAAACGTATTACAAAGCTACAGTAATGAAGACAATCTGAGACCACCATAAGGACAGACATATAGACAAGTGGAATAAAATTGCGAGTCCAGAAATAAACCCATACATCTGTGGCCAACTGATTTTCAATATGGGTACCAATATCGTTCAGTGGGGGAAACAAATGGGGTTCATGTGCAAAGGAATCAAATTTGATCCCTACCTCACATCACACAAAAAATTCAAAATGGATCAAAGACCCAAATGTAAGAGCTAAAACTATAACATAGGAACTATAAAACTATAACAGTCAGAAACATAGGTTAAAACCTTTGTGACTTTGGATTGGGCAATGGTTTCTTAGGACACCAAAAGCACAAAGCGACTGAAGAAAACAGATAAATTGAACTTTATCACAATTAAAATCTTTTGTGCTTCAAACAATGCCATCAGGAAAGTGAAAAGACAACCTACAGTATGAGAAAATGTTTGCAAATCATATAAGAATTTAGTAGTCAAAATATATAGACTATTACAACTCAATAATAAAAAGAGAAGTAACCCAGTTTAAAAAATGGGCAGGCCAGCTGAGTGGCATATTGGTTAGGAGCTGGCTTGGGATGCCAGCTCTGAGCAGCAGGGCCCTGGTTAGGATCCCACATATGAGGGCCAGTGACACTGCGCCCTCTACAGCTAAGATGGTGAACAACAGCTCCACCTGTAACTGGGCTGTCCTGGGTCAGTGACAGCATAGGTTGCAGTGGGGCTGGCCAGCCGCTGGTGTGCACTTTCGTGAGCGGCTGTCCAATGACCCGCAGGGGAGTGCCTCAGCCAGGAAGAGCGCAATGATGATAGCAACATGGGCCAGTGAAGCAGCGTCCTCCACAACTAGACTGAAGAACAAGAGGACAGCAACTTGTCTGTTCCCCTTCCCCGATCCCCCAATGCTGTTCCTCTACCCCAATTTCCCCAATAACAAAAAAAAATCTTGAAGAAATGGGCAAAGGACCCGATCAGATATTTCTCCAAATAAAGTGTACCAATAAGCACATGAAAAGATGCTCTGCGGGCCGGCCGAGTGGTGCTGTGGTTGGGAGCTGGCTTGGGACACCAGCAGCCCCGGTTCGGGTCCCACATATGAGGGCCAGTGACACTGCCCTCAAAAAAAATAAATTGCCGGGGCCGACAGCATCCCGGTGTCTGACAAGGCCACATTGAAATAAAGATCCATGCTCAGCTCTGGATGTCTGGGATGCTGCCTTATGGTTGATCATGTAATATCTCCTGTCTCTATGAACCCATGTGCCTTTCCTCCTATAGGAGACAATACACTCACTGCATTTGTGACCAGTTCCTGTGGTACCCTGATGATAGCTGGCTGTGAAAGTCAACAACGGGGCAAGATTTCCTAAAGAAAAGGAAACTCCCTAAAACAGGCTACAGCCTGAGGGGACCCCTGAACTGAGATATTGGGGACTCAAGCTCCTTAGCCTATGCAGCTGTGAAAGGTTTCCTTGGAGATCAGGAGACCAAGGTCCCTCGGCCATGAGAGTTCTGATAAGAGACAACTTACTGACCATGAGGTATTTTAATGAACAGCCTTGTTTTAACTCTTTGCTTTGTACATTGCTGTAGCAACAGATACTGAAGCTTTGAGAAACAGATGTTACCCTCTGTTACAATAATATACAGCTCTTCATAGGATAGAAAAAGGTTGAGACTCCTTTTGCTACTAAGTTCAAGTATATGCCCTGTAAAGAAGTCATAGTAACCACTCTTTAGACATAAGTAAAGTCCTTGAACGTGCAACAGTGTATACTGGAAAGATACAATTACAAAAACATAAAAGCTCTGATAAAGAGAAAAACATCCTGATCATGTGAAACATAACTTGCAATTGAGGTAATGGTCAGAAGCCCCTATAAAAGGGGCCAGGCTTTAATAATAAAGTGTGTGTGACGCTCCTGTGAACCTCTTTCCAGTGTCTCCCTCCTTTTTTCTCCTCGCCAACGCCGTCCCACCTGAGGGAACCCCTGGTCCTCACGGGGGCTGGCTCCCCACAATAAACAAACAAACAAACAAACAAATAAATAAATAAAACAGCATTAAAAAAAGAAAGATGCTCTGCATCATTAACCATCAGGACAATGCAATTCAAAACCATAATGAGATACCACTTCACTCCCACTAGCATGGTTAGAATTACACAGAAAGGAAAATAACTAGTATTGGTGGAGATGTGGAACAGTTCAGACACTCGCACATTGCTGGTGGGAATGTACAGTGGTGCTGTCTCTGTGGAAAACAGTATGGTCCCTTAATAAGTTAAACATAGAATATGAACATAGGCAATGACCCAGCAATTCCATTCCTAGGTATACACCCAAAGAATTGAAAAAAGGTATTCAAACAAATACTTGTACATGAATGTTCATAGCAGCATTATCCATAATAGTTAAAAAGTGGAAGCAACCCAAATGTCCAACAAGTGATGAATGGATAAACTACTCTATCTATACAATGCAATATTATGAGCTATAAAAAAGGAATTACTGACACATGCTATTCCATGGATGAACCTTGAAAACATTATGCTAAGGGAAAGACACCAGTAAAAAAAGAGTATGTATTGTATGATTCCATCTATATGAAATGTCTAGAGTAGACAAATCTATAGATACCAAAGTAGACTACTGGTTGCCCATGACTGGTGGTTGCTGGGTAGGGAAATGGGAAGTGACTACTAATAGGTATGAGGTTTCTTTTTGGGAAAATGAAAAGGTTCTAAAATTAGATAGTGGTGATGGTTGTCCAACTTTGTAAATATGGTAAAAATTGTATACTTTCAGTGGGTGAATCCGATGGAATGTGAATTCTATCTCTATAAAGCTGTCGAAAATAAATGGCAGGAAAAGTCCAGTGTAGGGGGAAATGTTGATGCACAGAAGGAGAATATTCAATTGATGGACTGAGGTCACCTGGGCAAAGAGAGGGAATGGATCCAGAGCAAACTTGAAGGAACTGGCCTTTTCGAGAAGGGAAGACACTAGAATTGTCAGTGGGAATTAATGGAGTGCCCATCTGGCAATTTAATTTCCTTGTGAAATTTATGGTGGGGGAAGCAGGGAAGAAGGGTCGAGTTTAAAGTCAGTCTGGCTAGTGTTGTGCAATGAAGGCCAGGAGAAGTGGATTTTAAGGTGGACATACTCAGGACAGTCACATGCTGCTGAGAGTTCAAGCGATGCAGTGATGGAAAGGTGTTCTTGTATTGGTAGCATGGGAAGGCCTTATGACAGCTGGTTCAGGGGAATGGAGACCTGACTCTAGTGTGAGGAGGTTGGGAGGGTAGACCTGGTGGGGAGGGGCCATGGGGTGAGGAGCAGAAGCAGAGTGGCTTTTTGTTTGTTTGCCATTGCTCTTGTTTTTCAGATAGCAGAGACATGATGGGCTATGATCCATGATGGCACTACCTGTGTATTGTCAGGCCAGGCTTCTCCTCTGCGTTCCAGACCTGTAGATCCAATTGTCTCTTTGACAAGCCACTTGGATGACCCACAGGCACCTTGAACTCCACATGTTCAAACCTAGGCTCATCATCTTCCCCCAAATCCATTCTTCACTCCAGCCTGCAATATGGAACTCCACCCAGGCTCTGTTTCTCACCCTTTAGTTAATCAGTTCCTAAATCCTGCCAATTGTGTTTCCTAAAATATCTTAGATCCACCCCTGCTCTCATTCATGCTGTCAGTGTAGGTGAATCTCTTGTCTTCGAATTCCCCCATTCCCTCTCAGGGCTAGACTAGAACTTGCATTTTCAGGCTTTTGCTCATCAATTTCCCTCCAGGGAAATCTCCAACTCTCAGGCCTTGTTTGGATCTATCTGCTATATTACCGTCAGAGCTGGAGTGTCAGAGGTAGAGACATGCTGTAGCTCAGGTCCTTACTATCTTTTGTCTGGGTGAATATAACAGCTTCCCAAATGATTTTCCTGCTTTCTCTCATACCCCAACTCTATCTCCACATGTAGTATACCTACCGACAATAGTTGGTGCTCAATACATATTCATTGAATAAATAAATGGATAAAAGAAAGAATGAGCGAATAGAAACAGATCAGGGGAAATGTCAGCAGTGTAGGCCATCTTTAGAATTTTGAAATTTCCTAGGGTTAATGGCAAGCATTTAAGAAATTTCATCTTTGTGTTTGGGGGGTGGTGGATGGTGATATGATCAGATATGTAATGTAGTTCAATTACACTGGCATCTGTGAGAAGAATAGATTAGAAGACACAGGAGGGACAAGAGTGGAAGCAGGTATTAGGATAAGCCCACCGGCTACAAAGAAAACCCCCTCAATTCTTAGTGACTTAACACAATAAAAGGTTTACATCTCACTGACATTAGCCCAGACAGATATTTGGCAGACAACCTTCCATATTGTGACTCAGGGATCCCTGCTCCTTCCATTTTGATGAGTCACCATTTTCAACCTATGACCTACATGACACTGTAGAAGAGGCTTTAGGATGAGGCCTGGAAGTGGCATTGCATAACCGTTGCCCACATTCCATGGTTCCCAACCAAACTGCAAGGCATTTGGGAGATGTGGTCATTCTGTGTGTGCCCAGGGAGAAAATGAAATAGATTTCTGAACACATGGCAATGGGATAGGATGGTTGTGGGGTGTCTATCTGGATTCTGGATGACAGATGCTGGTGGCTTTTACAAGAGTGGTGGTGATGGGGGTAGAAAAGAGTAATGGGATTCAAGAGATACTTAGTATTGCTGGGACTCGGTGGGGGATTGGAAGAGAGGGATGAGGAAGACAGAAGAGTTGAGAATGAGTCTATTTTTCTCACTTGGGACATTGGAGGGATGGCAGAGTCTTTCATTGTATAAGTTATATAAATGTCTGACCACTACGCTGTATACCTGAAACTAATATAAGACTGAATGTCAACTATAATTGAAAAAAATTTTAGAAGATAATAAAGAAAGCAAGACCCCTGAGAAGAAGCCGGTTTAAGAGGGAATCATCTCAAGGCTTAGCAGTGTTCAGAAAGGGAACAGGTTCAAGTTCACATTTCCCCAAGAGGGAAAGTTTATAACTTGGAATCACAGACCACTCATGCTGTCAGCCTAAGTCTTTCCCTCTCAGGACTAGTCTGGAATTTGCATTTTTTTCAGACTTTTTTTCACTGGTTTCCCTCCAGGGAAATCTCCAGCTCTGACACTGTGGTAGGATCTGTCTGCTATGGTATGATCTTACTAGTGTCAGAGCTAGAAATTTCCCAGGAGGGAAACTAAATCCCTTGGGCTGGAAGGGGGCATCCCCCTTTCCACACCCACACTTTTAAATCTGTTTCTAAACTGGGAGCATTTGAGAAAAAGCTCAAAGAAACTTCCTGTTGTTGGCCTCATGCCACAGTTGGTTTTTGCAATCCACATAGGAAATAAGAGATGCGCGTTTTCCTAGGGTGTGTATTTCGTTCCAAGTCTGTGGTGGGTTTTTGTTTTAAAAGTCTTTTGGAAGCATGTGATACGGTGGCAATGTTGATTGCAATATTTGACAGTTCCCATTGCAAGATGTGTAGAACATATGATGCTTTTGTCCTCTGTCCAAACTCTCAGTTGTGTACATGAAAAAAAGGCTGATATTTCAGTGATGAAACATTAGCAGAAGGCTGAAATATGTCACTTAAAAATATTGGGCTAGCCATGATTTTTTTAATCCTGTTGTTCTGGAGCTGCTTTTAACTCCTATATCAAGAAACTCTCTTCTGCATATATTTTTTTTTCTTTTTGAGGGCAGTATCACTGGCCCTCATATGTGGGACCTGAACCGGGGCCGCTGGCTTCCAAAGCCAGCACTTAACCACTGTGCCACTTGGCCGGCCCCTCTTCTGCATATATTTAATTTATCAAATAAAAGCAACTGATTGAGGAGCATAACCCCCAAAGTTTCTACCTGATTTAACTAGGAAAGTACGTCCTCAGACTAAGAGGCCACACAGGATTGTAGAGGGAACATCAAATAAGTAGCTTAGTGCCCGGAATGCAGAAAGACTACAAATATGCATTCCCTTTATTGGTGCTGTTCACTGCCCTTCCCACTTGAGGAATGCGAAGGTCTGGGTTCTAGAGGGGCTAACTTGTCTGAGGTTATACAGATAGTGGTGGAGCCAAAATTCACATTGATGGCTGCTGACTCCAAAGTCTATGCTAGTACCCACTCTACCTACAGAGAACACATACTACGTGCCAAGCATCCCTCTTGGAATGGAAACCAGGGAGCTACAGCATGATCCTGGACCTCGAGTTGTTCATAGCCTGCTCAGAGTTAAGAGAAGAGGTAATAACAATGCAGTAACTGTACTAATAGAAGTCAGCAGGGGGCTCCTAGGGAAAAAGGAGAAGGAACAGTTTATGCAGTACCCAATTAGGGAAGTCTTCCCGGAGGAGGAGGTGCTTGAGCTGTTTGTTAAAGGCAGAGGAGTAAGCTAAATGGAGAGGGCTGGGAAGTGGGGATAACACAGATAACAACATAGAGAGGAGAAGCAGCATGGTGTGTACTGGGAAATTGCAATCAGTTTCTTTAGTGGGAGGTGTATTAGTTATTTATTGCTGCATAACAAATGACCTCAAATTCTAGTGGCTTAAAATATAACATTTATTATCTCACAGCTCTTTGGGTCATGAATCCAGGCCACTTAGCTAGATCCTGTGTTTCCAGGTCTTGACCAGGGTTTCAGCCATCTCAAGTCTTGTCTGGAGGAGGATCGCTTCCACGCTCACTCACATGGTTTTAGGGAGGGGTTAGTTTCTCACTGCCTGTTAGTTGGAAGTTGCCCTCAGTTCCTGGTCACATGGGCCATCCCACGGGTGGCTCACAACATGGCAGCTTGATCGGTCCAGGAAGAACAAGTGAGAAGAGTTAGAGAGATAGAGTGTGTGAGTGAGATGGAAGTCACAGTGTCCTTGGAACCTACTGTCAAGTGAAATCCCATCACCTTTGCCATATTCATTAGAAACAAGTTATGAAAACCAGCTCTCACTCAAGCAGAGGAGATTACACAAGGTCATGACCACCAAGAGGTAGGGATCATTGGGACCAAGTCAGAAAATTTCAGTTGTATTTAATTTATAAATATGCATCATTCTATATCAATCTTTTAAGGCTTTTTTTCACATAAAATTACATCACAAAGATTCATGCATGTTGTGTTGCATTAGTTCACTCATTATGACTGCTGTATTCCATTGTGTATATATACCATAGGTTATTTATTTTTCACCCATGGATGGGTGTTTGAGTTGCCTGGGGCTGAGGAAGTTTGGGTGGGGGAAATGGAGAGTGACTGTAATGGGGTTTTTGAAGGAACTATAATTCAAATGTTCTAAATTTAGATAGTAGAAATGATTGCACAGCTCTGTATACAAAAAACTCCCCATCAAACTGTACACTTTAAATGGGGAAATTGTATGGCATGTGCATTATATATCAATAAAGCTCTTATAAAAACTCTATGGCAATGAATTTGAAAATGTAGAGAAAGAAAATTTCCTGGCAGAATGTAAAATACCAATATTGACTCAAGAAAACACAGAAAACAAAGAGAAATGCATTAGGTAATGGGAAAATGCAAGTTAAAAACTACAATGAGATAGATACCACCACACACCCACCAGATTGGCAAACATGAAAAAGACAGACAACTCCAAATGTTGGTGAGGATATAGAGCTTGTGGCGTTCTCATACACTGCTGGTGAGAGTATAAATTGGTAGTTCCATTATGAGAAGCTGCTTAGAAGTATTTATTACAACTAAATATTTGCTATATTTGAAAGTTGTTAAGAAGGTAGGTCCTAAGAGTTCTCATTAAAAGGAAAATAAAAATATTTGTTTTCTTTTTTGTATCTGTGTGAGATGATGGATACTACCTTATTGTGGTCATTTAACAATATATGTCATGAAGCTGTACATCTTTTTTTTTTTTGAGGGCAGTGTTACTGGCCCTCATATGTGGGACTGAACCGAGGCCGCTGGCTTCCCAAGCCAGCGCTTAACCACTGCGCCACTTGGCCGGCCCAATGAAGCTGTACATCTTAAACTTACACCATGTGTATGTCAATTATATATCAATCAAGCTGGGAAAATAAATCAACATTAATTACAAAAAGCCCACCACTAAACATTTGTATACCCCACAATGCAGTAATTTCACTCTTAGGTGTGTACACCAATAGAAAGAGTTCCATGGGCCAGTCGAGTGGCGTGGCGGTTAAGCGCTGGCTTGGGAAGCCAGCGGCCCTGGTTCGGGTCCCACTTATGAGGGCCAGTGACACTGCCCTCAAAAAAAAAAAAAAAGAAAAGAGTTCCATGCCCACAAGCTATGAACAAGTTGTTCATAGTAGCACTATTTGTAACAGCCCAAAACTAGAAAAAACACACATGCTCATCAACAGTAGAAAGGGAAAAATCAATTGTGGTATATTCATACAGTGGAATACTGTGCAATAATGAAAGATAATGAAATACAGGCACATGCAACAACATGGATGAACCTTGCAGACATAACATTGCATGAAAAAACCCAGACACAAAAAGAGTACATATTGAATGATTCCATTTATATGAAGCTCAAAACAGGCAAGCAAACAAACAAAAGGATATTCTTGAGAGCAGGGTACTGATCTGAATGGTGTATACATTTATAAAAATGCATCTAAATGTACAGTTAATATTAGCAGACTTTATACACTTGATTGTATGTTCATTATCCCTTACTTTAAAAGTTATATTTTTTTATGGTCACAGTAAAGTACAGCACAGGGAATACAGCCAATAATGTTGTAATAACTATATATGGTGTCAGATGGGCACTAGACTTATCAGGGTGATCACTTTGTAAGTTATATGAATGTCTAATCACTATGCTGCACTCAGAAACCAACATAATATTGTATATCAGCTGAAATTGAAAAATAAGTTGAAAAAACAAGGATTTTTTTGAAGGAAGAAGATGTGCGTGTTCCGGACATTCATTTCTGACCATGGAAGACCAGGTCATTTGAACAGACCCTCCTGTTGAAAAAAATGGACAAAATAAATTTTAAAAACATCAATGAGCTAACTAGATAGTGAAAAAAAATACCGAACCAAAATCCAGGAGACAAGGGGATCAAGAGAAGGGAGCCTGGTATTTGGAACTGTTTTTGCCCTGGGATGTTCAGGGTTTGCTGATTTAGAAGAAGCAGCTGAGGGTTTAGGACAGTCACAGTCCAGACGCCACCAGGAGCATACGAGTATATGGACACTCAATCTATGACAAATGTGTCACAGTGCTAAGACAATGAGAGAACCATATGAAAAGATGAAATTAAAGCCTTTCCTGATACACAAAAACAAATTATTGGTGGACTGTAGACCTAAGGCTAACAGGTAAAACAATGACACTTTCCAAAGGTAATATTGGAGAATGTCTTCATAAAATAGTGTAGGGAAAGACTTTTAATCAAGACACACAAAACAAGCACTAACCACAGAAGACATAAATTACACTCTAATAAGTCAACACTTGTTTATAAAAGGACATCATCATCAAAGGATATGAACAGGTTAGCCACAGAGTGGAAGATATTTTTTTAATTAAAGTTTGTTGGGGTAACAATTAGCATTATTCACGGTGGCGAAGACATGGAAACAACCCAAGTGCTCTTCAATAGATGACTGGATAAAGAAGATGTGGTATATATACACAATGGAATACTACTCTGCCATAAGGGAAAAGATATTTGAAACACATAAAACTGCAAAGGATTTGCATCCAGAATATATAAAGAACACCTACAAATTAATAAGGAAAAGTCAGACCACCCTAAAAAAAATGAGCAAAAGATATGAATAATTACTTCACAAAAGAAGATATATACATTTTTTTTTTGGCTGAGCCATCCTGCCACCTGTTGGCAGCTCAGCGGTAGCTCAGCTTGGGCTGGGCATCGAACTGCTGGTGCTCAGAGCTCAGCTCGCACTCTTGAGAGAGCTCTTAACCAACAGAGCCACTCGGCTGGCCCCACAAAAGAAGATATTTAATGGCCAATAAGCATATGAAAAGGTGCTCAATCTCATTAGTAATAATGAAAATGAAACTTTTAATCACAATGAGATACCATCAGATGCTCATCAGAGTGGCTGAAATGAACAAGTCTGCCAATCCCAAACACTGAGGAAGGTGTGGAGTTCCAGTGCTGCTCCTGGGAGTTTATGTTGGTACCACCACTTTGAAACACAGGTTACCATCATCATTTACCAAATTCTGTGCACACCACAGAAGGGTGGGCACGTGAGCCCCAGGAGACACAGTATTCACAGCAGCACTGTGTGTAATGGGCACAAAGTGGAAACAACCCAAATGTCCATCTATAGGAAAATGGATAAAGAATTCTGGTATATTCATACCTTGGAAATGAATTAACATCAGGTATCCACAGCTACATGGATGAATCTCACAGACGTGCTGAGTGAAAGAAACAGTATGATTTCATATATACAAAATTCATAAATAGGCAACACTAAACCATTGTTTCAAGATGCACACATCTTTGTATGTGCTTATTGGCAAGGATTGCTAAGTCCATTTTCCCGGTGAGGAAATCGAGGCTCAGAGAGGTTAAGGGCCTCATCCCAGTCATGCAGCCCAAGACTCCTTTTTCCTTTCCATGCACCTCTGCCATCCTCATGGAAGACAGGATCCTCCCCAGGTAAGCCTGAGGGTCAGTCCTGATTCTTCTTGGAAGCCTGCCCTCGCCCCACCCTGGGGCTTTTGGTTTGTCTGGGTGAATTTCTGTTGCTGCCACCAAACATCTGAAACCTTATTGGGTCTGCTGCATCGCCTTACAGCATTCACCCTCTGCCTGTTCCATCTAAAGCCTTCTTGATGCCAAAGACTTTCCTACAGAGGGGCTCTTGGCTTTGCCCAAACCAGACATACGAAGATCCTGGCTTATCAAACAGGTAGAGAATGTCAGGGCTGGCAGGGCCCGGTGAGAGCACCAACTCCAAACCCTCATCATGCAGCGGGGGAAACTGAGGTTCCAAGAAGACAGGGAGATGTCTGAAGTCTCACGTTAGTGGTGGACTGTGGACAGGGCAAAACTCTTCCTACTGGGCACATGATGGGAAAAACAGGAGAACATTCTCCTCCCCTTTGCACTCTTCTCAAGCAAGGGAGCACGCAGCAAGAGCTGTCTTGAGGGGGGAGGGCAAGTACTCGCTGGCTGCTGCTCAGCATAGACTGAAACCAGTGCTCCATGTTGATGGGCAAACATGGTGCAGCCACCCAAACCTGGATCTGACACCCATTAGCAGGTGCCCTAATGTGGTAGAGTAAGGCCTTCTGCCCTGGTGACAGGTTAACCACAGTCACTTGAGAAAGGTAAATGGATTTTACCTTTGGAGAAGGGTAAATGGATTTCTCCTCCAGACCCTTTGACCTCTGCAAACCAGGTGCAAAATATGCTTAACCCCAACAGGTGCGGGGGGGAAAGGAGGGAATAACGGGTTTTTTCTTTTTCTGTTTTGCAATCTTTGACCTTCAGCCAGTCCACTTGTTTCCTCAAACCCACAGTCTCACTTAAGCCAGTGAGAGTGGAAAGCCCAGTGTCTGCTGGTACCCCCATACCCTACAGTAGTGCTTTTCATGTTCTTCTTAGAGGATTGGGCTGTTGGGGCTAAGCTCCAAGCTTCAGGCCATAGACCCATGAAGGTCATCTCTTTCTACAATGTCAGTGCTGCAAGGCCTGTGGTGCCGAGGCAGTGCCCAGGGCTGGGAGACAGAAGCCTGGATTCTGCGCTCAGCTTCTCCCCTGAGAAGCATTATGAAGATAAAATCAAACCTTGTATTTTGATGTACTTTTAAGTCCCAAAGGGGTAGATAACCAGTTAATATCCTGAATATAAAAAGAGCTACTAACTGTTATAGACAAACAAAACAAAACAAAATAACACTACAATTAAAATTGGGAAAAATTCCAGGGTGACTGGTTAGAGCATTGTGCTGATAAAACCAAGGTTGCCAGTTCGATCCCCACATGGGCCACTGTGAGCTGCGCCCTCCCTAAAAGAGTCAACTATGCCATTGTAGAATGAGAGCAATGTGTAACCAATGACCATGGCTGCTCCCCAATAAAGTTTAAAGAAAAATTAGTAAAATAAAGTCCACAAAAATAAGGAATACATGAAAAACTGCAACCTAATAAAAACTATACATTGAACCCAAAAGATCTTTTAGCTTATCGGGTGACAAAAATGAAGAACAATGATAACACTTGGTTTTAGCAAAGATGCGAGAGAGTAAAGTAGTGTAGCATGTCTGCAGGGCAATCGAGCAACATGTGTACAATTTTTGAAAAGTGCATACAGCTTACTCTTTGGGTGTACCCTAAGAAAGCAACTGAGACACGTGCAAAAATATAAATGCATACTGTCATATTATTTAAAAATTTTTTTAGAATAATTCAGATTGTGATTTTTATTAAAATCAAACTTCCATAGTGCTTTAAAATATATAGCCAATTGAAAAACATGTTTGTATGACGGTAAAAAGCATTTTCTTTCTAATTTCTCTTCTGAATAGTTAAGTTATCCAAGTCAAAAATTTCAGAAAATTGACAGGTTTCCCATTTGTATTCTTTTACTGTAGAATCCAGAAATATCCAACTTACATGTTAAATGTATTTCAGTGTCAGAAACTGACACCCTGTTAGGAAGTGGATGCATTTGTACTATATCCTACCGACATAAAACCGACAATTGCTAAGGAAAAATCTACACAGGTTTAACACTACATATCCTTAAACCTAGCACACCTCCTTGTTTTTCATATTCTGTTTGTACTTTTTGTATGGATGGAATATTTCACAGTACATTTTTAAAAAGAAAATGCATTATACATGAAAAATTATTGAACAACGATGATTATTATGGATTTACTTACAGTGGTAAAAAAAAATTACAAGAAGTTTTGTGTGGTACTTGTTATAATAATGTCTCTAATGAATTATATCTTCCTGTGTCCACCCTCCTTTACAACATAACATTGCTGCTCCTTCCGTCAAGACAGAATGGATTTTCCCACCCCTGTGGCTCTGGGCTAGACTTGTGACTTGCTTCGGCCAATACAATGCATCAGAAGTGATACTGTGTGACTTCTAAGCCTAGGCCTTAAGAAACCTTGCAGTTTCCATTTCCGGGTGGAAATGGAATCCTCAGGCCACTATGCTATACTCTAGTCCTGGAGGATGACAGGTGTGCACTAAAAGGTCAGCCGACTTGGGTTGCTCAACAGCTGCGTGCTCCAAGGAAAGGGCTGACCTCTGCTGGCTCCTTGGAGACAACGTCTGAACCTTTAGAATGTTCTGCCTGAGAGGGAGAGGCTTTGGGCTGTGCTGTATCACTTGGACCTCTGGGAAGCTAGGGTCTGAGTAGCTGAGGTCAGTCATGTGGGTGTTGCATGTGTCCAGGCCTGACCCTCGATAAAGACCCTGGATACTAAGGCTTTGTGAGTTTCCCTGGTTGGTAATACTTTGCGTGTGTTGTCACGCATCATTGCGGGGAGAATTAAGTATGTTCCCATGAGATTGCACTGGACGAAGCTACCTGGAAGCTTGTGACTGGTTTCTTGTTCCAGTGAGCCTTTTTCCTTTGCTGATTTTGGTCAGCATCCTTTCACCACAACAAACCATTACCATGAATATAACAGCTTTTCTGAATCCTGTGAGTTTCTAGTGAGTCATCAAACATGAGGGTGGTCTCGGGGACACTTGACAGAGATGTTACATGGAGAAGAAGTGAGGAACCCCAGCCAACAGCTAGCAGTAATTAGCAGACACTTGAGGGAGAACATCTGAGGCCTTTGAGCCCCAGTCAAGCTGTTGGATGTCAGTAGCTGCAGGAGTGATCTCAGGAGAGCCCAGCCGAAGGACGGCCAGCCTACCCACAAACTCATGAGCAATAACACATTGCTATTTTAAGGCACTAGGTTTGGGGTGATTCATTAGTACCCCCTATGGGAGCTGAAATAGAAAATGATCAAAAATAGGCACATGGTTAAAGAAATTATTGTGTGTCTACACATTGAAATACTAAGATGTCCTTTAAAATGCTAATATGGGTTCTATACATATTAACATGGAACTGTGTTGACTATGTATTTCAAGTAATGAAATGTTATAAATAAATATGTACAATATAATCCCATTTTGAAAAAATAATACACACACACTCGTGCAAGGCAGGACACTTAAGTTCGTGAACTCATCCTAGAAAAAGTGCTCCATACCTCATTGCTGAATATCACTACGGTCACCTTTGAAGTACTCCCCTTGGGAAGCTATGCACTGACGCCAGCGCCTAGTCCACCCTTAAAGCAATTTTAGAACTTCCTGGAATGACCATCAGAGCTGTCATTGTATTACCTACTCTTGATGTCCTGAATGTCATCCAAACAGCTTCCTTTCAATATTTCCTTTATCTTTGGGTAAAGAAGGAAGTCATTGGGGGCCAGATCAGGTGAGTAGGGAGGGTGTTGCAATACAGTTATTTGTTAACTGGCTAAAAACTTCCTCACAGACAGTGCCGTGTGAGCTGATGCACTGTCATGATGCAAGATCCATGAATTGTTGGCAAAAAGTTCAGGTCGTCTTTTACATGCAGCCTTTTCAGCACTTCCAAATAGTAAACATGTTTCACTGTTTGTTCAGTTGTTACAAATTCATAATGAATAATCCCTCTGATATTAAAAAAGGTTAGCAACATTTTTGCAACAAGTTCACGAACTTAATTGTCATAGCTCTTATATTTCTGTCTAAATGTATAATTAGGATGAATCAGATGAATCAGAACTCATATTTGACCTACTTCAACAAGAATTTGCTGTGATTCAACTAATACATGTCGATAGAATCAAGGCTGGAAGGTCCCACAGCAAGATGTGGCTGTTTGGGTGACAAGTCTGGGTGCTCTTTTCTTTTTGTTCATCTGTATTTTCTAAATCATGCACATTAAATATGTACTTCTTATTGTAATATTAAGGAAAAAAAAAACAAAAAGAAAATCATCTTTTTATAAAGTGCTAAGGAAACGTGAGCAATGATGACTGGATGAGGATGCTAAGCTGGGGGAGAAGAAGGGCCTCCATTAGCCTGGGATTTGGGCTTGATGCCTGTGGTTCAGGTCAAGTTCATACAAGCTCAGGGCAAAGCAAAAAGAGATTGAGGCCAAGAGCAGAAGTTTCTATATTGGGTGGCTGGCTGCAGAGTAAGGCTCACACTTCAGGATGGCTTGCCCAGAGCCTTGTTAATCATTGCCTTTTGTCCCCACGGGCACTGTAGGCCTCAATCCTTCTCAGGGAAAGGATCAAGGGGCGAGGGCAAGCCTGCCCCTTGGGTGGCTTGGGCAAGTGTAGGAAGAGCAGCCCAGGCCCACTGCCTCCTGCATTGGTACAGGCTGCACCACAGATTGCTGCCTTTCCCTTTGAACTGGAACATCTTGGGGGCAGGAGAGGGGGACTCAGCCCTGTAGGGAGACTTGGAGATCATCAGTGCCATCCCTGAAGGAGGCAGGACTCTCCCCAGCAGGAGTTCTCTCACACCCCCACAAGCCACAAAGGTCCCCACCCTCTGCCTTTCCCACCACAGCCCTATGATGACGGCAGGGGTCTGACTCAGAGGCATCTACCCCATGTGGCAGTGACCAATAGAAAATCCATTCTTATGGAGGACCCCAATGGGCTCAACCTTCCTCTCTTTTCTTTGGGCACATCTGCTTTTTCTTCATGAGCACAGTCCTTGGTAGCAGTTGTTTTCTCTAAGTGGAATACCCTCATCAAGAAACACAAATCTTCTTTGCCTACATGGTATATTCCAGGTATGGGGCTTGGTGTCAGAGTGTACCTATGCTATTTCGTTTAATTTTCCAAACAACCCTGTGAATGAGGTTTTAATATCTACATTTTAGAGATGGAGAAACTGAGGCCCAGGGAACATGAATGCCCAAAATAACATCCTATATGAAGTGGCAAAGCTGGACTTTGACCCTGCTTTGTGTGTTCAAACCACTATTTCAGTGACTGACACCTGGCTTCATTTGACAAGGAATTTGAGACAGATTTAAATATACACAATTTAATAAAATAGAAATCGAGAAGCAGGCCTAGAGAAAGTACAAACAGCAGTAACAAATTAAAACAAGGTAAAGAAATGTACACATATGCGGGACATCAGGGATACATTTGACAGTAAGTGTTGTCATAGGCTCTGAACAGCCAGGCTGCCAACGTGACAAGGGAAGGCCAATTATTGTTCTAATTCTCATTACCAGTAAAAAGTTCTTTAGAGAAAACATAGTTCACAAAGAATTCTAAAAGGCATTTATGAAGACTGTTGATGACGCTGTCAACTTTTAGGACTTGACACCTTCCAGCTGCCATTAAACCCACCTTTGGATTCTGATGTCAGTGATGGGAAAGATATCTGTGTCTCCATAAGTTCCTGTGTGTCTCTACCTGTACTGCTTTCTGTATCTCAATCTGTACCTATACCTGAGTCTCTAAGATGCCTGTATCTGGTAAGTACCAGCAGCCATGTCTCTCACTGTACCTGCATCTCTTCCTTTATCTTGTCTCTACCTGTGCCTGTATCTGAATCTCTGTCTATACCTGAATCTGTGTCTTTCTGTACCTGCATGTGTCTGCACCTGTATCTTTGTCTATATCTCAGTCTGTATATACATTCCTGCCTGTACCCATGTCTAAGTTTCTATAAGTATCTGTGTCTGGGTCTCTGCCTTTACCTGTATCTATGTCTCTATCTGTGCCTGTTTCTCTATCTCTATCTTTACCTGGATCTATTTCTCTACCTGCCCAAGTATGTGTCTTTATCTTTACCTGTATCGGTGTCTCTATTTATACTTCTATGTGTATCTATTTCTATATAACTGTGAGTGTCTCTGCACCTGTATCTCTGTCTCTATATAGCCCTGCATCTGTCCTTATCCATACCTGTGTCTGGGTCTCTATGAGTACATATATTTTTGTCTCTATCTGAACCTTTATCTGGTTTTCTGTAAGTATCTCTATGTTTGCCTCTGTATCTGTATCGATTTCTCTATCTTTACCTCTGTTAGGTCTCTATTAGTGCCTGTCTGTTATCTGTGCTATTATCTGTACGGTTTTTCTCTACCTCCACCTATATCTACATTTATATTTGTACTTACGTCTGTCTTCCTATGTTTTGCTGTGTCTGAGTGTCTACCTGTATCTATATCTCTCTGTATACCTGTATCTGTGTCTCTATCTGTCCCTGTATTGGGTCTGTATCTGTGTCAAGGGATCTTGGAGATGCTCTGAGACTTGCAGGAAGGGTTATAAAATCTGCCTGTTAGGTTTGCTGCTAGTTCCACTATTGTTTCTCACTATATTCATTTATGGAGACTGCTGTAAGAAATCACAAAAACTGGATGGTGAAATCTATTGTCCTAATGTTCTGATGGCTAAAAATATGAGGTCGATGTTTTGGCAGGGGTAGTTCCTTCTGAAAGCTGTGATGGAGAATCTGTTCCATGCCTCTCCCTTAGCTTCTGGTACAAATTTTTGGTATTCCTTTGCCTATAGAATCATTACTCAACATGATGTCTGCCTTCATCTTCACATGGTATTCTCCCTAGTGGGTCCCTCTGTATCCAAATTTCCCCTTTTTATAAGGACACCAGACACATTATTTAGGGCTCATCCTAATGACCTCATCTTAATTAGTGACATCTGCATTGACCCTATTTCTAAATAAACTCACATTTTGGAGCCTGGTGGTTAGGGTTTCATATGAATTTTGGGGGGGATACAATTCAACACATAACAATCATCTCACTCCTTCGTTTCATTGCTGAGCTCATACCACCACAAGCAACTGACACCATCCTTCAGGCTGGCTCTTCTCTGGGCTCTCATTTTGGCCTGGGACAGCTAGTTGAGAAGGCCACTGCCATTATTTGGGTAACATAGCTTCAGGGCAACCCAGAGGACAGGCCTGTGGAACAAGGGTCTGGGGAAGGGGTGGATCTCTGCACATAAGTGTTGAAACATGGGGACGTGGTGCTTCCTCAGACCTAGAAGTGGGACTTGGGAGGACAATCAGTTAGACTGAGTTAGGTGAGGCTGCAATAACAAATGACCCCCAAATCTCAAAGCTCTATCTTCACGATTCCACTATCACCAAGGCAGGGAAAAAGAAAAGTGGCCTATTGTATACTGTCTCTTACTATCTGATTTTGCTCAGAAGTGAGAGGCCACACTTCTGTTCACAAGCCACTGGCCAGAGCAGGTCAAATGTCATACCTAATCAAGGTTTAGAGAAATTCAATTCTACCATGTACCTGGAAAAGGAACTGGAAATATCTTGAGAATAGCAGTCCTTTGGAAGCCTGGGAGGGGCTTCTGTCTCTTTCTCTCCCCAGCGTCTCTTTGTGAAGGTAGCCATATGTCCTGGTTCGCCAAGGTCACTTATACATACTGCTCCAGCCTAAATATTAATACTGATCTTTTTCAGCCTTAAAGAGTCCCTTTTTGGATACAGATTCTATGACCTTCTCTCTCCTCTTTGGTGCCAAGAGATCAAGACAGTCTGTGTGTAGGGAAGTAGATGCAGTTGGAAAGGGAGACACCTGGTGGCCCAGATGCTAAAGTGATAAAGCCACTTGCTTTTTTATTACCCTTCCGCCCTCAGGTGAGTCTATTTTAGATACCCAACATGGCTGCATTTGTGTCCTGGAGTGAGGAAAAAGACACGTGTTCAGAGAACTGAAGGAGAGCAATACCCTTCGAAGGTCAGCATGGTGGTGGCAATGGTGATAAGAAAGGGGCCTCCATGGGAAGGCAAATTATCCAGGTGAGTGTCAGGGGCCTGTGTCACCTTCTCCTACCACCGGAAGTATTCTAATGATGACCAGGGCAGTCTGGAGTTTTATTTTTAAGGAAGATGGCACTTTCTCAGGGATACCTCCACAGGTTTAACACCCATTCCTCCTTCATTTGACCTTTCCAGCCTGGTAAGGACACCACTTCCATCCCAGAGCTGGCATCCCAGTACAGAGGCAGAGCTGGTAGGATTACCCTTACCATATTGTGCCAGGATAGAGAAAGGGGAACTCTGCTCCCTGTGGACATGAGGAGGTTGTCCTGTTTCTCCTCCTTCAGGGCATTTGCATTTACTTTTTCTTTTGCCTGGAATGTCCTTCCTGTACTCTCCTTGTGTCTGGCTCTTCACACTTTAGGACTTGGCTGTCTTCCTTCCTTCGAGACATTGACTGTTATTATCTATCTCAGTAGATTACCGTTTCCCTCCATCCTCTGTCATGGTACCCCATTCATTTCTTTCATGACAACTGTCACTGTTTTTGAGTAACTATTTCTTTTGCTTGTTTGTTTGTTTGTTTCCTCTCTAGACTACAAGCTCCATAAAGGTAGAAACTATGCCTGTTTTTCTTTTTTTTAGAGGGCAGAGTCACGGGTCCTCATATGTGGAATCCGAACCGGGGCCGCTGGCGTCCCAAGCCAGTTCCCAACCACCGTGCTACTCAGCTGACCCAAAACTAGGCCTGTTTTATTCATCATTATATTCTACAGCCTAGCACAGTGCTTGGCATTTAGTAGGCCCTGAACACATATTTGCTGCGTGAATGAATGAATGAGAAATAGATGAATGCTTACATTCATTTGAACTTGATTTCCTAAGGATTTGCTCATTTCCTGGTCCTTAACAATAATGTAGGAAGATGAGAAGCACCTTGAAAAACTGAAATAAAGGTTTAGTTTTAAATGGCGATTACTAGCAAGTCAGACACACAAAACTGAAAGTGATCGTGAGGTCACAGTGGAACTCAATAAATACACAGAAACATCATATTGGCTATATCAAAGGACAGTCTTTATTTGAGAAGGGCAGCAAGCCCTTTGGTGTATTCATTCGTCTTTTCAGTAATAGCCATTCCCTATTGGTGGCAAATTGTGTCACCATGAAGATGGTGCCAACACAGGGGAGACATGTGTGAGGTCAACCAGAGATGCTGTTATATACAAAAAAGTGTATCTGTCTGTTAGTGGGAATGTGATAGCTCAGTGGAGAGACACAAAATGCTAAAATTCCCTCTTGGCCTGATGGAAGCGCAGTATTGTGTCTCCACTTGGTGTGCACACACACACACACACACACACACACACTCACACACTTGCACACAAATTTGAGACTGTTTTCAGGTGGCTTTGTGGCAAATAGACATCCTTCCTGCATGTAGAAAATATCCAGTGGTACTCAAGTGCAGGAATTATTAGTCCCATTTTTCAGAAAAGGCAACTCAGGCTCAAAGATATTAAGTTTGTCGTCTAAAGTCACACTGCGAATTTGTACAGAGCCTGTAGGCTGATCTCTCCCATTCGCCTGTTCAATGTGGGACGCTCAGTAGGTGTAGGGCAGGGATTGGACCTTTTGCTTCAGCAGCACTATCATTGGTGATGCAGGTATAAATGTACCTGAGTTTTGATCCACCATAGAAGGGTCCAAATCTCTGGCTGTAGTGAGTAAGGGCATTTACATTGAAAAAGCCCCCCAGATGATTCAGAGACCTTCCTCCCCCCAAGAGGGCTTCCCCTCAACCTCCTTACCCCCTGAGAACCTCTGGATTAGAAGGCATACAGAAAATAAGTTCTTAATAAACTAACTTTCATTTCATTACTTTGTTATAACGACCACTGAACACGTTCCCAACTAGAAGTCAGTTACACCCACATTTCTCAAATTCTCACAATCACTGACAACTGGGAGCCCTCAAGGTGATTGTGAAGCTTGCAAGATGCTCAAATGCCTCCTGAGTGATAAAAGGCAGAGGAAGCTCTGTTTGGTGGAATGTTGGTGTTCTGCATACTTGTTATATTTCAGTCCCCTGGAACAAGACTGTCTTGGTCTGGGGAGTTACATCAATTCTATTTGGCAGACACTTGTACTAACCAGAGCTACCATCCTATCTTTTGGACCGCTGCAGAGATTTTATCATCTTTCCCAAATCTTTTTCACACGTGGACAACTCAGATAGGACTGATGCTTGAATTCTACCCATCACACAAAGGGCTTATCTGCTTTCAAAAGGACTGCCTCAAAAAAAGTTAAAAGCAAACATTTCTGTTTATTGTAAAACCTGATTAGTGAATGGCTTTTACATATGTGTGTGGCCAAGGACTAGGATCCAGGGCCGTCTGCCTCCACCCACATTCCCAAAGCGCTCAAACTTACAAAAGAAAAGAAAAAAATGTATTTGTCTTTGATTTTTGTAGGGCTATAAAACAAATTAAATAGAAAAACCTATAGCCTTAAACTACCCAAAAGTTTCACACTCAGCTTAGGTGGCACCTCCACCAGGAAGCCTTTGGACACTCCCACCACTGTTTGTTCCACCATGCCCATATGGGTTAGTTAGTTGTTCATCCATCCATCCATCCATTCAGTAAGCATTTCTTGAGAATCCACTATATGCACTGTTTACCCAGGCACTGATCAAGGTGCTGGGTAAACAGGTGAGACAGGCATAAACAGACAAAATCCCCTGCCCTCATGGTGCTGATGTTCTAGTTGGGGGATACTGACAATATATAAGATAAAGAAGTATATTGCAAAGTCCATTAGAAGGTGGTAAGTGCTGTGGATAAAAATAAAGCGTGGAGGGCTGACCTAGTGGCTAAGTTGGTTAAGCGTTGGCTTAGAGCTCGTGCTCTGAGCAACAGGGCTGCCGGTTTGATTCCCACATGGGCCAGTGAATACTGAGCCTGAGCTGAGCTGTCGCTGAGATGCCAACAGGTGGCAGGATGGCTCAGCTGGTGTAACAACAAGATTGCCTATTCCATGGTGGGCTACGCCCACCCACAACTAAGACTGAACTCGGCACCTTGAGCTGAGCTGCTGTCCTGATCATGCCACTGCCACCCCACTCAGCCCCATCTTGGTCTTCCAGGTGTTGAATATCTTTCCCAAACATGACTGTGTGGGAAGCTCCATGGCATCATGGTTTCAGGAGAATAGATCGATAATGTGACACTTTAATACTGTCTATCATTGAATTTAAGAAACACTATTATTTTGCATATCTCTAAGAAAGTGAACACATCGCCAGCTAAACTATGAAACACCATTGATTGTAAGATGCATCCCAACTTCAGAGATGAAAAAAGCGTTTCTATGTATTGTTAAAATATGGTGTTTTATAATTAGTGTAATGGTTACGAGCCCAGATATTAGAGCCAGGCTGCTTGAGTTTAAATTCTAGCTCTTCCATGTAAAAGCTGTGGGGTCTTGGGCAAGTCACTTACTATCTGTGCCATAGTTTCTGCAACTGTATAATGGGGACAGACTTACTTCCTAGAGTTGTCGTGAGGACTGAATATATGTGTAAAGCATTTAAAATAGTGCCTGACACATAGTAAGCACTATGTGTGTTTGCTTGTTGTTTTTTTTAAAGATTTTATTGGGGATTCAGGGAAGGGGAACAGACAAGTTGCTGTCTTTTTGTTCTTCAGTCTAGTTGTGAAGGACGTTGCTTCATTGGTCCATGTTGCTATCGTCATTGTGCTCTTCCCGGATGAGGCAGATCAGTCGCCGGCCTCTGGATAGTCGCTCACTGTGGCTATTGGCAGTTCGTTCTGGCTGCCGGCCACTCACTGTAGCCTATGGCATCTACTGCAGCAGGGGCTGCAGCCCACACCATCACCGGGGCTCGTGCAGCCCAGCTCCAGGTGGAGCTGTTGTTAGCTGCAGAGGGCAGTGTCACTGGCCCTCATATGTGGGATCTGAACCGGGGCTGCTGGCATCCCAAACCAGCTCTTAACCAATGCGCCACTCGGCCAGACCTGTGTTTGCTCTTTTAATTAAAAAAAATATTATATCCATCACATACACAAATACGGGATAAATAAATGGCCTTTGCCACCATCCCAATCTTCTTGCTGCCACTCCTCTCACCAGGTAAGAAGGGCTCTTGACAGCCCTCCACAAAAGTCTTTGCAGTAATTGCCAAGTACAGGTTCGTTGCTACCCCACAGCCAATTTGGGGCTGTTAGGCAGCAGGAGAAACATAAGCTAATCTGGACATGTCCACGGCCAGTCATTTTCAACCGGATCTCTTGTCATTATAATCCTCAGACACTCAGGTAAGACATGCCCCTTCCCCACCAATGATCCCCATTCCATTACTGCTGTGAGCATTCTCACCCTGGCTCCTCCCAACTATTGTCCTTCCCCACCAAGTTCTTTCCAAGGGCCCCTAGAACTAGTATTCCACTGCAAACAAATGCCGCTACCTTCTTGATCTCTTTCCGGAAGGCTTTCTTTAACACTGTGTAGCCTTAACTGGAAATGCCTTCCCCCATTAGGGTGCAACCTCTTCCACCACATCCCATCTTAGGGAGGGGGACTGGTTTTTCTGACACCTTGTTGACGGGTCTAGACCAGAGCATGCTTCTTCTACTGTCAAAGCTGACCCTTCTACAAGCCTCAAACTATCAAGCTGAAAATTTTATCTGAAAAACAAAGAGGTTTCAAATTATGCAGTTAATACGTGATAAATCCTCCTTTAAAAAATGTCAGCCTTTACAGATAAAGTCAGCCCCCTGGACTCGGCCCCATCTCTGGCTGCTCTCGGATGAATCCCAATTATCTCGGTGGTGCATCTCTCTCCTGACCTCTACAATAACCCACACACAGAAATTCAGGGTTTTGATGTATGTGTTTTAAAAAAAACTACAAATGGCATCTTACTATAAATATTTTTCTGTAACTTGATTTTTTTCACTTATCTGTCCTGGCAATCTTTCCACATATAATTCTACTTAATTCTTTTAAGTTGCTACACTGTAATTCTTTTTGGAAACACCACCTTTCTTTAACTATTCCTTCAACATGAACATTTATAGTGTTTTCATTTTTCCCTATTATAAAAAAAATGCAGTGATCAACAGCTTTCTATGTGTTGGCTTGAACACAAGGAAGAATGTTTTTTCATTCATATCTTTTAAACAATAATGACTTTATCATTTTTATAAAGTAGGTAATGCATATTATAAAATTGAAGTAATTTCAAAATTACAATGCAGAAACAAATAAATCACCAACAATGTCATAATTTAGAAGAGAAAACAATACAGCTAACATCTGCTGAACAGCATCCCATTCATCTCTTTATACATATGTCCAGGTAGAGACAAGAAACTAACTAGAAATAATTTTGTAATACTGGGATCATACCAGCTATGTTTTCTTTTTTTCATTAAAAATGTGAAATCCGGGCCAGCCGAGTGGCGCATTGGTTAAGAGCTGGTTTTGGGAAGCCAGCAGCCCCGGTTCGGATCCCACATATGAGGGCCAGTGACACTGCCCTCTACAGCTAACAACGGCTCCACCTGGAGCTGGGCTGTGCGAGCCCCGGTGATGGTGTGGGCTGCAGCCCCTGCTGCAGTGGGCTGCCATAGGCTACAGTGAGTGGCCGGCAGCCAGCGTGAGCTGCCAATAGCCGCAGTGAGCGACTATCCAGAGGCCGGCGACCGATCTGCCTCATCCGGGAAGAGCGCAATGACGATACCAACATGGGCCAGTGAAGCAACATCCTCCGCAACTAGACTGAAGAACAAGAAGACAGCAACTTGTCTGCTCCCCTTCCCCGATTCCCCAACTCTGTTCCCCTCCCCCAATTCCCCAATAGAAAAAAAAAATGTGAAATCCGGTTTGACTTGAATTTAAATGATAGAAAAGGAACTTGTATGAAAATAAAGGAAGTGCTGAACTCGATGTGAATGAATTCCCCGATGGACTGAACTATGGTGGCTTTCCCCAGACATCACACTCAGAAGGTTTCTGGATTATCTGATGGTTTCTAAGGATAGATTGGTGGTCAAACTATAACGAAAGGCCTTTCACCATGTACGAGTATTACAGATGTGTGTGTGCTGTGAAGGATCCCATTTTAAGTAAGACTATGCCTTAAAACCAAAGGCTTTCCCACAGCCATTATACTTACAGGGTTTCTTTCCAATGTGAACTATATGATGCTTAATAAAACTTGAAACCTTGTTGAATGGTTTTCCAGCGCTGTTATATTCACAGAGTTGTGTTTTTTTAAAAAGATTTTATTGGGTAATTGGGGGAGGGGAACAGTGTTGGGGAATTGGGGGAGGGGACCGGCCAAGTTGTTCTTCAGTCTTCATTGTGGAGGGCGTCAGTCGCCATCTGGCTTCCCGTTGGCAGCTCCTGGCCTCTAAGCTCAAGGTGCTGAGTTCAGTCTTAGTTGCAGGTGGGCGTAGCCACCATCCCATGCTGAAATCGAACCAGCAGCCCTGTTGTTAAGGGCGCACGCCCTATCCACTGAGCCATCCGGGCAGCAGCTCAGCTCAAGGTGCCGAGTTCAGTCTTAGTTGCGGGTGGGCATAGCCCACCATGGAACAGGCAATCTTGTTGTTACACCAGCTGAGCCATCCTGCCACCTGTTGGCAGCTCAGCGACAGCTCGGCTCCGGCACAGTGTTCACTGGCCCATGTGGGAATCAAACCGGCAGCACTGTTGCTCAGAGCACGCGCTCTAAGCCAACTCAACCAAATGAGCCACTCAGCCAGCCCCTATTCACAGAGATTTTTTGAGGTGAACCTCCTAGTGTTTCTTCAGATGTGCATTCTGGCTCAAGGCTTTCCTACATTCATGACACCCAAACATTATCACCAGTGTGAAACCTATGATGTTTAAAATGTGTGAACACCACACGAAGGCATCCGCATGTTCACTAATCACATACAATTTCTCTCCAGAATGAATTCTGGGATTTTTTTATGAGGTTGTATTCTGTCTAAAATCCTTCCCACTTTTATTGCATTCATAGGTTTCCTCACTCCTGGGAAATCTGACTTATTATTCTATTTAAATGGATTCTGGCTAAAGCCTTTTCCATATCCATTCATATATTAGGCTTCTTTCCCCTGTGGCTTATCTGATGTCCAATAAGGTTTGAACACATATAGAAAGCTTTATCACATTTGCTGTGCTGATAGGTTTTTCACTATCCTGAAATCTCTGATTCTTTTTAACAACTGAGTTTTAGCTGAGGGATTTGCCACACTCATTACATATAAGGAAGGACTTTCTCTCTAGTGTTAATTACCTGATGTTGAATAATATCTCAGCTTTCTCTAAAGGTCTCCTCACATTTGTTTCTTACACATGGACTTTCAGCTTTATGAATTCCCTAATGGCTCATTAGATCCACATAACTTTTTTTTTTAGCTGAGCCATCCTGCCACCTGTTGGCAGCTCAGTGGCAGCTCAGCTCGGGCTGGGCATCGAACTGCTGTTGCTCAGAGCTCAGTTCACCCTCTTGAGCGAGCTCTTAACCAACTGAGCCACTCGGCTGGCCCAGATCCACATTCTATTGGAAACTTTACTCACATATGTCATGCTGCTAAAGACTCTTTTCTGTAGGAGTGCCTTGATACATAGTAGGGTTTAGGTTCAGACTGAAGAGTCACTCAAATTCATTATGTTCTAAGCCTTTCTCTCAGGGATCCTGCAGTCTCTCATGGATATGACATTACAGAGTACTTCACATACAGATACTTGGGAAATATTACTGATACAGTTTCCTGATTTCTGCCTGTGATTCAGACATTTCTTCCATTTGAATCAATTTCTTGTTCTAAGCCTGGTGTCATAATCTTTGAAATGCATCCTGATTCTCATCACATCTCACTCATTCCACCTCTACCATTTGGCTGGTGATCATGATCATGAACAGCAACATGATGTGGCACCTCCGTCAAGATGGCCAGAGTCTGGAGAGAGGGCATCAAGGGCAGGTTGCATCAGGGGTGTTGCTGATGCAGGACTGTTCAGCAGAGGACCCAGGGTGTGGCCCCATGGCTGCCTACTTCATCATCACCTTTTTGGGGATGATTTCTGAGTCTGTACAAGGTATAAATACTCTGATGGAGGTTGCACCAAAAGATTGCTTGTGAGACACCTGGAGTGGCTCTATTCATTCAGATTGCTCCTTCATCACTCAATTTGAAAAACTGTAAAGCCCCCTTTATGACTACTTCTTTATTTCATGAATTATTTAGAAGAATTTAAGTTCCAAATATATTCATTGTAATTATTTTTTTCATATTGACTTATAATTGTGTTGTGATCAGAAAATGTGGTCTGTGTAAAATCTATTCTTTGAAATTTTGATGAGGCTATCTTTATGGCCAATTTTTATATGTGTTTTGTGTGTATCTGAGAGACTGTTATACTATAATTGCTGAGTTTATAACTCTATATGTCCATTACGTCAAGTTTGTTAATTGTGTTGTTCAAATCTTTTATACATTTGCTTTTTTTGTTGTTGTTGTTGGATTGGCTATCAACAGCTGAGAAAGGCATGTCTGTTCTCTTATGAGGGTGGATTTACCATTTTCTTCGTGCAGGTCTATCAATTTTGCTTTTCATATTTTGATACTATTTTATTACACATACATCATTTTGAATCTCATTACTTCCTAGCAAATCAAGCATTTTATTATTATGAAGTGATCCTCTTTATCCTTAATAGTGTTCTTTGTCTTAGTACCTGTTTCACTTGAAGTTAATATAGGTGCTCTATCTTTCTTTTGGTTACTATTTGTCTGATGTATATTTTGCTATCTTTTTATTTTCTATCTATGTCTATATACTTTACGTATGTCTTTCATAAAGAGCACATATCTGGATTTTCTTTTTGTTTTGCAAAATGAGAATCTCTGTATTTTCACTGTCAAGTTTAATCCCTTTACATTCATTATGTTATTGCTGATATATTTGGACTTGTTTCCATTACCTAACTTTTAGATTTCTACTTGTCCTGTTTTTTTTCTCTATGTTTGGTTTTCTTCTTCTCCCATCTTTAAATATCTTTATTTCTTTTCCTTCCTCTTTTTTCACCTTTTCCTCCCTACTGATTCATAATGTATAGACCCTATTTCTATACATTTATGATTGTTCTTGAACTTTTACATTTATATTATATTTAACTTAAAGGCTAAAATTAGACAATATCTCGACTCCTCTCATGAATAATACAAAAACTTTAAAACATTTTAGAGCTAATCATCACTTTGCAATGTTATATATTATTGTTCAGTATTTCAGTTTTGTATTTTTTTAATTCCATGGATGAGACACTATTGTAATTATTTTATGTGAACAAAATTTGTTTAGTTTATCTGTATTTTTACTACTTAGTTATTCATTATTCCTTCTTACATCTCAAATTGTCCTTCTTAGGGCCATTTTTCTTCTTGTTGTTGTACATCCTTTACAAGTCCTTATAAAGGAGATCTTTTTATATTAAATTTCTCCAGTTTTTGTGTATCTGTAAATTTATTTATTTTAGTCTCATTATCAAAAAATGACTGCTGCATACCAATTCTATGTTTACATATATTTAATCCTAACTCTTTAAAGATATTATCCCTCTGTCTTCTGAATTATCCAGTTGCTGTTAAAAACTCAGCTATCTTTCTGACTGCCATTACTTTGTAAGTAATTTGTCCTTTTTCTCTAATTGTTTTCAAGATCTTATCTTTGCTTTTGGTGTTCTGCAGTTGTAGTACACTATATATACGTATCAAAACTGCTAGTTGGTACCTCATTTGTATTCTTATTTTGCCAATCATGTTGAATATTTCTAAAAATCCTTTTTTGTTCTCTAGTAGTTTTCATTCTTTACAATGGCCAGCTCTTGTTTTTTGTGTATTTATTTACTTATTTTTTTAACATTTTGTTGGGGAATCGGGGAAGGGGAACAGACAAGTTGCTGTCCTTTTGTTCTTCAGTCTAGTTGTGGAGGACGTCGCTTCACTGGCTGATGTTGGTATTATCATTGCACTCTTCCCTGGTGAGGCAGTCGCTCACCAGCCACTGGACAGCCACTCATGGTGGCTCACAGCGGCTCATGAAAGCTCATGCCAGCTGCCAGCCACTCACTGTAGTTTATGGCAGCCTATGCCATTGCAGGCAGCTCATGGCAGCCCAGCTCCAGGTGGAGCTGTTGTTCACCATCTTAGCTGTAGAGGGCGCAGCGTCACTGGCCCATGTGGGATCCAAACCAGCGGCCCTGCTCCTCAGAGCTCATGCTCCCAAGCCAACTCTTAACCAACAAACCACTTGATGGCCCACTACCCTGCCTTTTAGCCATGGCCCTGCCATGCCTTGTCCTGTAACCCTGGACTTCCGTGTCCTCACCTGAAATGAGGGTCATGTCCTAAATCAACATCTCCCAGCAGGGTCTTTGATGATGTGCCATAGGCTTTATAAACTTGAAGATAGTAATATTATAACACTTAGTTCAATTTCAAATAGAAGTTACTCCATTAAAAATTATATAAACATTTTCCCCTTTAAAGCCAGAGCAGTTTGAAAGTATGTCAATGAGTGTTAATTGAACATGTGTGGGGTTAAGAGATATGATTAATATCAGTTTATAATTCAGCTAAGTACCACTATCCCCCGTGGTCATTTTGACTCATTATACAGTTGTAAATTGATTTTATTCTTATGTAAATAAAATATTGTTCATTTTATATTTGTAAAGTGCCATTGCTTAAAGGCAAAAGCATAAGGAATGCCTGATATTCAAATACAAGTTAATGAGAAGGATAAAAATGCTAATAATTTTGCAAATTTACCTCAGGATGATTTTCATCACATATGTAAATTATATTCATCTCACCAAAATTTCTATAAAAAACACTAAGAAGTTTTATTACTTCAAAAAGCAATGTTAAAAGAAAATACAGTGACAACTCTAGCCAAATCAGCTTTTCATTTATTTGGAATAAAGACTAGCAAATTATTTTTGGAGAAAAGGCCTCATGACAAGCAGTCTTAAATGTTATTTCTCAGCTAATCATTTAGACACAAGATCTGTAAATGTAAAATAATAATTACATGATTTTAAAAGTTCAAATAAAAGAATCCCAAATTAGGTAACAAAAGCAGTTTTTTGCATCTGCAGTATTTGATCTTGTAATGTGATTGAATGTAACCGCATTTTCATATACATTTGATCTTCAAGCTAATCATGCTCACGGTCATTTAAAAGGTATTTGTTGACCAACCACATTTTGTGTTTCATAACTGATATAAATTAAAACGAAGAGGGTATGTCGTTTTCTAAATGGGAAAAGTAAAAATCAGTCTGTTATGAATATTATTATATTATTAGTATTATTATTATTATGAAAGGAGGTTATACGCCAAAAAAGATTGAGACTTCCAGCCTGGGTGTTTCTCCAACTCTTTCCCGCTCTCCCCTGCCATCCGCAGCCCCCATCCCACAGAGCAGTGCAGAGGTAACAGTGCCAAGGAAATGGTGTTGCCTAAGGCAGCACCCCTCCTGGGGAGCGTACATGTGTGAACAGTAGATATGAACATGAGAGTGTCAGTGCATCTGTGGGAATGTGTGTGAATGTATGCGTTTGTGAGTGATTTTGTGTATGTGTGTGTAAGTATGTGAGTGTGTTTGTGAATGTGTGAGTACATATGTGCGAGTGACCATGTGTGTAAATGTGTGTATGTGTGATTGTGTGAGTGAGCATGTGCATGAATGTGTGTATGTGTGCATGTGTGTGAGACACCCCAAGCCCTGAGGAAGAGAATCTGGGGTTATATGACTGTGGAACAAGAAAATTCTAAAACACACAAACCTATGAAATGGAATAGATTCCTGGTATCCTGAGTGGAGCCAAGAAAAGCAACGTCATCTCCTTCACTGCTCATTTAGTCATTAGACCTGTAGCAGAAAGAGGCTATGTCTGACTTTGTTACAAGCAGATGTTGTGTGTTTGTTGACGGGGTGGCGGTGGAAGGCAGGTGAACCAGATCATCGGCCCAGGTTCAGCCAGCTAGGTACACTGGGGGAGGAGGGCACTGTGGGTGGCAGCAGTGGGAACCCACACACCACCAGCGCAGAGTGGTCATCTCCCAAGCTCCTTGGCTACCCTCCCTTCCACTCCCCCACCGCCTTTCCTCCATCCCTTACTGCCTCAAGACACACACACCAAAGTGGACTCAAGCCTCGGTCTTTAATAAGCTCAGAAGACAGTAAATCATGGTAGTGAGAAAAACCAAGAGCGCATCTGCCCCTGATGAAGCCTTGTACATGGGCTGATCAATTGTTCTGGAAATTGTGCTTTGGACATTACTCAGGATGAAGTTGTCCGGCCAGAGTGCACTTTCCCATATGTAATTGGATGATGTGTCAGATTGGTTGCAAGTCTCTCTAGTGGAACCATCATGTTTTCAGTTCAGGCCACCCTAACTAAGAAATTTGGAGTTGTGTTTCCAAAGTACTTTTTTCTCTGTTCTTATTTTTTTTTTTAAAAAAAGAACCCTCAGAGCCCATTTTTACCGAAAAACAATTTTAGCAAGAGTGGTGAATTTCCAGGAGCATCTGGCTTAAAGACATGTTATAGATCCCCGAATTGTTTTCGGAGTCTCCCATCAATAATAAAAAACCCAGCGAATCTGCATTTATTTGTGACATGGATGGGAGGGAGCTTGGGATTAAAAGTATTTGTGGGGGTCAGCTGAGTGGCGCGGTGGTTAAGTGCTGGTCTTGGGAAGCCAGCAGCCCAGGTTCGGGTCCCACATATGAGGGCCAGTGACACTGCCTTCAAAAAAAAAAAAAAGTGTTTGTGGGCCTCGCTGTGAGCCCCTGGAAGTGTGCTCCTTTCAACCAGCTCTGATATTCTCATGCTGCATCCAGAGCCACAAGGGAAGGGCATTATAAGTATGCAACCCCTTTGGGCTTCTAAGGACTGCTCTCATCAGTATATATTCATTCATTCATTCATTCATTCATTCAACACTGGTTTAAACACTTGAGATACATTGGTGAAGCAAACAAAGATCCCTGCCCCTCTGGGGTTTACAGGGCAGCAGATAGAGCCAGACATACAGTCAGCATCATAAATGAGGAAACAATGTAGTATGTTAGCAGGTGCTGTGGGAAAAAGAAAACGAACACGATGGGGAGGGGTCATGGGTATTACGTAGAGTGGTCAGGGAAGGCCTTGATGTAAAAGTGACATTTGAGTACATGTCAGGGAAAGAGCATTCCAGCAGAGGGGAAGGCTAGGGCAAAGGCCCCAGGGCGAAAATGTGCCTGCATGTTTGCACAACAGCCAAGAGGCCTGTGTAGCTGACTCAGAGAGCAAGGGGAGGGTACGAGGCCAGGAGGTAAGAGCGGTGGTCAGGGCCAGGAGGTGGATAAGGCCTTGTAGGCCTCGGGAGGTTGTGGGCTCTCACTCTGTGTGAAATCGCAGCCGGTGTGGGGCTTTGAGCAGAGGGGGGATGGGATCTGGCTTGTGTTTTAATAGAATCACTCTGGCTGCTGTGCTGGAAATAGTGGCAAGGGTGGAAACAGGCTAATATAGTCATAGGTGATGTAGGCTTGTCTCATTCACTGGGTTGAACTGCTGAACTGAGGAACCTGCCTCTAGGACAATAGCAGCAATTGAACATGGTAGGTTTTTGTTTTTTTTTTAGAACTTTACCTTGTCACTTAAGAACATGGTAGGTTTGAAAAGGTGGAAGAGGACAAATTTTGGAGAGAGAGGCAAAGAGGGAGAAGAGACAGATAGGTATGGATCTGGTCCTTCAGGTTTTTCTTAGAAAGCGAGGCCCCAAGGGAAAGGTGCTGCTAAGGCATTGAGAGGATCAAAGTGATCCTCCAGGGGTTTGGGGGAATCTGGGTCCAAGGACGTGGATACCTAGTGGGGGGAATCAGAGTCTAGGCCTGGCAGGCAAGGAGGAAGGAAGGCTGACTACTCTTCAGCTGCTTAGCTGCCTCAGTTTCCCCTTCAGCACCTGCTTGCTGCTGATGGCACTCTGAAAGACTTCAGGACACAGAGAAAGAATGAAGAAGTCTGTCTCATTCCCTCATCAAATGATGCCACTGGCCTTTCTTGATGTGCTTTGAACAGAAACCTGGGAAGACCGAACCCCTCCCAGCCTGTTGACTGTGCATGCAGGAGTTTAGAGAAGGGATCTGTAGGTACACCTGGGCAGGCGCCTTTTTGGAGAGGGGAGGAAGCAGTGTATCTTGAGAGCTTGGGGTGGTGGTGGCAGCAAGCCACCAAGGAAAAGGGAACTTTGCAATGGGGACCTTGAGTCAACTGTACAGTCCCAGGGACCATCCGGAATTTTGCAAAGGGCAAATGCCCTCCCTGGACTAGAGGGTGGGCCTAGATGACCTCTAAGGCCTTTCAGCTCAGACGCGAACACAAGGGACTGCGGCTTAGCCAGAGGTCGGCTTCTCCCTGTTCTGAGCCAGCTCCGCAGAGGGTGAAATGCGCCGACGCAGGAGAGAGCGCTCTGAGTCAGAGCTTTAATAATTCACGCGGCGGCTGGCTCTGAATACAAATGCGGCAGCCGCCGAGCAGGCGGGGCCGGACTGCCCTGGCTACCGCCGCCACCCTGCTGTCAGCCTGCGCATTGCAGGCTGCGTTTTGAATTATTTGAATCTTTTTTGGATTGGGGAGAGGGAGGATGAAAAACGAGCAGAGAGCGCTGCTGTTTCCACAGCTCCAACCTCCCGGTCTCAACTGCTCGCTGGCCCCCACAGTCCCCTTCCTGATCATCTCTTGAGGATCCTTCTATACGCAGAGTCACAGATGACTTTCCCTTTCTGAGTTTCAGCTTTGGTGACTGTACAATGGAGGCAATAACATCCACCTCACAGGGCTGGGTTTTGTTTGTTTGTTTTTAGTTTCAGGTGTACAAAGCAATATACTAGTTAGACATTTGCACCCCCACAAAGTGATACCCTCCCAATCTACTATCCCTCTGACATCATATATAGCTCTTAAAATTCCATTGATTCTGTTCCCTATGCTCTACTCCACATCCTGTAACGATATATATATATATATATATATATATATATATATATATAATTATAATTGACATGCATTATTATTCAGCTTCAGCTTCAGGTGTACACTGCAGTGATCAGGCATCACAAGGCTGCTTTGATTATCCCCCTTAAACCCTAGCAACTTTCGTCCTTCCCTGATCCCTGTGTCTCAGGGGTGCCATGCTTTGCAGTGTCTTCCTGGAAGGAAGTCCCCCACAAGTTCCTGGAAGCCCCAAGTCCACACCAAGACCTGCATGGGTCCCAAGTTTCATGCCTCTAGAGTCTCTTGCACCCTCTACTTTATCCCTCCACCCATGGGGTTGATAAGCTGTCCTGAAAAGCTCTGGGGCTCCTGCTTATGGGAATCATCCCAGGGCCCTGGGGCTAGGCCTTGGTTCCAGGAGGGCCATCTGGAAAACAGATCGTTCCCACTGGCCAGTGAGATATTTCTTTCTCAGGAGGGAGAAAGTTTGGGCCACCGACTGGTGCTGACATGCTGATTTTAGTGACTCAAATTGTTTGTATAGATAGGAGCCCAGTACACCCTAGAGGTGCCCCGAGTCAAACAAATATGTGAAGGAATACTGCCTGTGCTGTTATTAATGAGGAAACATTCATCCCCTCTTTCCATGAAACTTGAGGGCCTCTTCTGTACCAGGCACATTGCTGGGTGATGTAAACTCAAAGGCGTTCTCATCTTCTGGGACCTCTTGGCAGCTCTGACCTGTCACTTCTCTTTGATTTCTGAAAGGCTCTCTTCTGCATGCTTCCAGAATGCCACCCATTCCTGGCTTTCCTATGACTTCTCTGTCCACGCCAAGTCGGCTGTGCAAAATTCTTAGTGTATCTCAGGGCTCTGTTTTGGGTTCCTGGTCCTTTCTCTGCCCATACTGCCTCCCCACCAAGGTCATCCACACTCAAGATTTGAATCAGCACTTGTTTGCAGACTGAGCCAAAGGCTTTTCCTGTAGCCCTGACCTTTCCCCTTAGCTCCAGAGTCATATACTCCACTGCAAGGTAGGTGTCTCCACAGGGACATCCCTTAGCCATCACCCACCCACTGTGCCCAGATCTGACTTCATGATCTCCCCCACCCTTTTGATAAATTTCATCATCATCAGGATAGAGATCAAAGTCTTTATCATGAACTACAAAGCTACTCAGGACCCAGGGTCTGCCCCTTACCTCACTTCCCAGGCTCCCATCCACACTCCAGCCATTCAGGTCTTTACAGAGGCCATACATACCTCTCTTTGTCCAGGCTCTTCTCTCTGTACCTCTCACCAGGTCATCAGCCTTGCCTGGCTCATTGTTTCCCAATTCATCTTAACCCCCATCATTCATCAGTTCAATCCCTGTCTTCCAACACTTTCAATATGACCCCCTTCACTCCCTAGGTCCTACTGCTGTATGACACTAGCTAGCCATTCACCCTCTCCTGGAATATAACTCTTTCTCTACGAAGACTGTTTCAGTGTTTCTCAACAAGGGTGTTACTGACATCTTGAGTAGAATAATTCTCCATTGTAAGGGGACCCAGCAATGAGTTTTTTGAGTTTGAAGGGCCTTTAACATGTCCAAGAGGAGATATATTCATCAAGCAGTTGCTTTATGGATTTGGAGCTCACTAAAGAGGTCTCAGCTGGAGATAAAGGCTTAGAAGTCATCTGTGTAGAGGGATCATGGAAGCTATGGGGATAGCTGAGACTGTGAAGGCTTAGGCTGAAGAGTGGGAAGAGGAGACGGTCTAGGGTTGAGACGGGAGAAACTCTGTTTAGAGATTAATCAATGAAGAAAAGCCTGCAGGGAAGCAGTTGGAGCAGTAGAAGGAAAACCAGGAGAGCACTGTGCACTGGAAGGCAGGCAAAGGGGTTTCAAGGAAGGTGTGTAAGTCAAGTAAGATAAGGATCCAAAAAGACCAAGGGATTTGGTGACAAGGAAGGCCTTGGTAACCTTAACAGGAATTGTTTTGGTGACATGACAGAGAAGGAAATCAGATGGGAGTGAGTGAGATCCCAGTGAATCCTGTTTTCTCTTGCTACAGGGCCTTAGCAGACACTGTTCCCTTTAGCAGACACTGTTCCCTTTGTTAGAAGTCTTTCCCCTCTCATCTTTGTCTAGTTAACTTCGAGGTCAACACCTCAGCACAATTGTCACTTCCTAAGGAAAACCTTCCCTGACCTCCCTGATTCAGACAAATTCTCTTTTCCTACTCTTTCACTGCACCATGTATTTACTTCTCCTTCAGAGCACTTTCCTCGGTTGCAATTCTTAATTTATTTGTGAGATTACAGAATCAAAAACATATCTCTCCCATCAGACTAGAAGCTCATGAGAGCAGGTTCTGATCTGTCTTTGTTCATTGTTGCACCCAAGCAGTGCCTGACACAGAGTAGGAGATCAATAAATGTTTGTTGAATGAATGCATGACAAGAGGCTAACCTCAATAAGAATAGCTTAAGGTGTGAGATAACTGAAGGTAAGAGGCGGTGGTAGGATCACTTGAAGCCTACATGAGAACTTATGGAAGGGGTGGCTGAAGAGGAGTTCAGGGGAAGGTCACTGGTGATGAGAAGGCTGATGTGTGAACTCATTACTCCTTGAAAATCTTCATGATCATATATGGTGACACATGGATTCAGAGGTGCCTAGGGAGAGAGTTCCATTTTGTCATTGCTTTCCTCTGTTTTACATCCAACTCTTTTTACCCAGCAGTGGCCTGGGGTCTCATAATCAATACCAGACACTTGGTGGTGGACAGCAGTTTTCCACAGACTTTCCCCACAAACTGTCCTTCTTTGCTAACTTAAATAAGTAAATGTACTTAGCGTCTCAGATTTCCTGTAAGCTCTGACTTGTCCATCACACTAGTTCTTCAGGAGAACTCATTACAAACTATGGCTCTGATCCTCCAACTCTCCCCTCTAGAGCCCTTCACGTCCCAGCTCCACCTATCATTTTGTGAGGTCTAAATTCCCATAATGCCCATAATGGCTCTGCTTCCCTGACTGAACTGTGACTGGTACAGTTATGGCTGGGTTGTCCTCTTGGACATTGAAATCACCTAAGATGATGGTCTGGCTTTGGGGGAGGAAGAAGACGATGATTTTGAAGGCTAAGTCTCCAATGACTGAGGTGCCATGAGTAGGTCATTAGATGCCAGCAACCAGGAAGGAAGTAGGATGGTAGAGTCAAGTGGGTGGATTGAGTAACTAAAGAGTAGGAGATTTTACATGTAGATGGCAAAACTATGGCCTGAGACGAGCACCATAGAATGAGAAGAATGCTTACCCCTCTCCCACGCTTAGGTGAAAACCAAGGCTCAGGATGATGAGATGGGGAGACACTCCAATTGAGAGAGTCAGGCTGAAGAGTTTGATTTTATACACTAAGATTAGCCAAAAAGTGCAATGATGAAATGCTTAGCCACTAACACATTATATGACCTGGGAAAATTGTTTTCCCTCTCTGCCACAGTTTTCTTATCTGTCTGATGACATTATGATAGTACCTACCTCATAGGGCTATTGAGGAAATTCAATGAGTTAATACATGCAAATTGCAAAGAACAGTACTCCCTTAGAGCAGTGCTTGACAAGTAATACATGCTCAATAAAGTGTTTTTTTTAAAATTTCATTTAGGGGGCCGGCCGAATGGCTCAGTTGGCTAAGAGCTCGCTCTAGAGTGCGAGCTGAGCTCTGAGCAACAGCAGTTCGATGCCCAGCCCGAGCTGAGCTGCCACTGAGCTGCCAACAGATAGCAGGATGGCTCAGCTAAAAAAAAAAAAAAAATTTCATTTAGCCCCCACCAAACTTCTGAGGGTTTAGTAGCAGAGGGATTATTAGCCCCAGTTGAAGAATGTGATTCCTGGAGAGGTTAAGGAGCTTACCAAGACACACAGTTAGATAGGAACAGAATTGGGACAAGTATCCAGTCTCCTGACTTGCTGCTCAACATATTTTCTACCACAGTTCCCTGCACAAAGCTGTTATGAAGAAGGGTGGGTGAATCAGTCGGATGATAAGCAGTGTTTCATCTGCCAAGAAATTCTCCTTATCATCAAATCACAACTTTGCAGAGTCCTCAGTTACAGCAACCCTGCTCACTAGTCACCTAGGCTGTTTACCATCAGCCCCTTCAGGCTGATGTCCATGTTTTCATTGTCTCTCATTTCAGATCCCTCCCCTGGTTGGACCTGAGAGCTAGCTGGTGGAAGACTAATCTGCCCTCAGTTTGACACAGTACATCCCGCCTAGTTCCTGCGCAGCATAATATTCAGACAAACTAGCAATCTGATTAGCTTGGGTGCCTCCTGCTCTGGTCAGCCCCCTGTGGTGCTAATAGAGGGGGAGAGAGTTTAAATTAGCAATGATGCTGAGATGGTGGAGCTGCCGAAATGTGTTTACAAATGGATTTTTAATATGAAAAATAAGGGCAATTGACACTGGCAGTTACGATATAATGAAGGCCCTTGTAGCGAGAGCTACAAGGGTAATAAATTGAAGAATGAAAATCTCCCAAACCAACAGACTCTGAGAGTAAATATCTGGAGGTAGTCATACAACAGGTAACTATGGGCTTTTCTTCATCATTGGTTATGAGGGGAGCAGACAAGCAGAAAGTGGAAACTTCCCCAATATCATGAAGAATAGAGCAGAATGAGATCCTTTTAGCAGGTGAGAGCAGGGTTGAGGGCACTTAGTAAACAATGGTGGCATGGGCATCAAAGGAAGGGGCTTGGCTCACAGGCCTGGTTAGTGACAGCTAAGAGGAATAGAAGGGCTCAATGATGTGGATGACAATACGGTGACAATATTCCATGGAAAGCAATCTGAAAAAATAATTACAACTGGGTTCAGGAATCTGAAATATCACCTGACTGCAGCTGTGAGTACATTTTTTTTTTAGCTGAGCCGTCCTGCCACCTGTTGGCAGCTTAATGGCAGCTCAGCTCAGGCAGGGAATCGAACTGGCGACCCTGTTGCTCAGAGCTCGCACTCTTGAGCGAAGTGATACTTTTTCTTTATAACACCTTTATTGAGATACAATTCACATGGCATAGAATTCATTCTTTTAAAGTGTACAATCCAGTGGTTTTTTAAAGTATATTCACAGTTGTACAGCTATCACCACAATCAATTTTACAATATTTCATCACCTCCAAAAGAAACTTTGTACCCTTTAGCAATCAACTCCCATTTCTTCTACCCCCCCCCCACAACTAATCTGCATCCTGTTTTTGTAGATTTGCCTATTCTGGATATTTTATATAAATGGAATCACGCACTTGGTGGCCTTTTGTGTCTGGCTTCTTTCACTTCGTATGTTGTCAAGGTTCATCCATGTTGTAGCCTGTATTAGTACTTACTTCCTTTTTAAGGATGAATAATATTTTATTGTATGGAGAGGTCACATTTTGTTTGTCCAGTCACCATTGATGGGCATCTGAATTGCTTCCACTTGGGGAATATTATAAATAAAAAGCCAACGGATATTTATGTTTTCATTTCTTGTGGGTATATGCCCAGGATTGGAATTGCTAGGTCATATAACACTCAATGTTTAACTTTTTTTTTTAAAAGATTTTATTGGGGAATTGGGGGAGGGGAACAGCGTTGGGGAATCATGGAAGGGGAACAGACAAGTTGCTGTCTTTTTGTTCTTTAGTTGCGGAGGATGTTGCTTCACTGGCCCATGTTGGTATTGTCATTGCACTCTTCCCGGATGAGGCAGATCGGTTGCCGGCCTCTGGATGGTCGCTCACCGTGGCTATTGGCAGGTTACGCTGGCTGCCAGCCGCTCACTGTAGCCTATGGCAGCCCACTGCAGCAGGGGCTGAAGCTATGCAGTCCCCAGGGACTCACAGCAGCCCAGCTCCAGGTGGAGCTGTTGTTAGCTGTAGAAGGCAGTGTCACTGGCCCTCATATGTGGGATCTGAACCAGGGCTGCTGGCATCCCAAACCAGCTCTTAATCAATGCGCCACTCGGCCAGCCCAATGTTTATCTTTTTAAGGGCCTTCCAAACCTTTTTCATAGTGGACGTACCATTTTACATTCCTACTAGCAATGTACAAGGGTCCCAAGTTTTCTACATCGTTAGCAGCACTTGTCGTTTTCCATTTTTAAAAATTATAGCCATCGTAGTGGGTATGAAGTGTGATCTCATTGTGGCTTTGAATTGCATTCTAATGACTAATAATTTTGAGCATATTTTCATGTGCTTATTGGCCACTTTTTTATATTCTTTGGAGAAATGTCTATTCAGGTCCTTTTGCCCAATTTGTAATTGGGTTGTCTTTTTGTGGTTGAGTTGTAAGAGTTCTTTACATATCCTGGATACCAGACCTTCATCAGATATGTGGCTTGCAAATATTTTCTCCCATTGTGTGGGGTGTCTTTATACTTTCTTGATAGTGTCCTTTGATGCACAAAAGGTTTTAATTTTGATGCTTGTTTTTTTTTCTTGGTGTCATCTGACTGCTTTTCTTTTTTCTTTATTCTTTCCTCTTTTACCACTTTTCTTTTTCAAAAAATACTTTTATTAAAAATACAGTTAGTTAGGGCCGGCCGAGTGGCGCAGTGGTTAAGCACTTGCTTGGCAAGCCAGCGGCCCGGGTTCGGTCCCACATATGAGGGCCAGTGACACTGCCCTCAAAAAAAATAAAAATAAATAAATAAAAATACAGTTAGCATACAATATTATATTGGTTTCAGGTGTATATAGTAGTTAGTCAACATTTATATACCTAAAGAAGTGATCACCATAAGCCCAGCAACCATCTGACACTGTACCATACTATGACAATATTATTAACTATATTCCCCATGCTGCATATTATATCCTTGTGACTTATTTGTTTTATACCTGGAAATTTGGACCACTTATTGCCCTTCACCTTCCCCTCTTTTTAATTTGTCAGTTACAGTTGACATTCAATATTATTTTATATTAGTTTCAGCTGTACAGCATATGGTTAGATATTTATATAATTTAAGACATGATCCCCTGACTAGTCTAGTACCAACCTAGCACCATACATACTTATTACCATATTATTTACTATAGTTTCTATGTTTTACTTTACATCCCCAAGATTATTATTTATTTATTTATTTATTTATTTATTTATTTATTTATTTTTGAGGGCAGTGTCACTGGCCCTCCTATGTGGGACCCGAACCGGGGCCGCTGGCTTCCCAAGCCAGCGCTTAACCACCGCACCACTCAGCTGCCCTCCCATGATTATTTTCTAACTACCAATCTGTACTTATTAATCCCTTTATCTTTTTCACCCTGCCCCCCAACCATCTTCCCGTCTATCACTCCAATAACTTTAGTACTCATCTGACATCATATGTAATTATTACAATATTATTGACTATATTCCTTATGCTATACCCTACATCCTGTGACTACTTTGCAACAACCAATTTGTAATTTTTAATGCCTTCCCGTTTTTCACCTACCCCCTTAACCCCCTCCCATCTAACAACCATCAAAATGTTCTCTGTATCTATGAATCTGTTTCTGTTTTGTTTGTTTATTTTGTTCTTTAGATTCCACATATAAGCAAAATCACGTCACATCTGTCTTTCACTGTCTGACATACTCCACTCAGCGCAGTTCCCTCCATGCCGCCGCAGATTGCAAGAACCCATTCCCTTCCTTGGCCGAGCAATATTCCACTGTATATATGTACCACCTCCTCTTTATCCATTCATCCATCAACAGACACCCAGACTACCTCCACATCTTGGCCATTGTAAACAATACTGCAATGAACCTATGGATGCACACATCCTATGGGGCCCAGTGACACAATCTCCCTGGCCACCTGAGCTGGGTGCTCTAGGAGTGTCCCTTGTGTAGGTTCTGTGTACCCTCCTGTTATAGCTGAGTCTTGATTGCTGTTGGCATGTCAGTGGGTGGTATTAACTCTCAGGCTAACTGGCTGTGGGGTTTGGCCATGTCTACAGCTTATGGGCTACTGTACCAGGGATTTACCCCATGGAGCAGGATTTGCCCCAGTGGGCTCTCATGCCTGTTGAGACCACCCTTTGTGTATGCCACTTGTGGGGCTAATTGGATGGTTCTCTGCTGTGGTCTGAGGCCAACCGCCAGGTATGTTGGTTCTGGGGCTTCTTGGGAGGGGCTCCAGTGCAGGCCCAGTCAGCCACTGCCTGTGACCAGCCAGGGAGTACGTGGTAAGAGTTAAAAGTGATCCACAGTTGGTCACTGCCTGTGCTGCACCTGGAGGCATGTGGGAGGAGCCATGCTGCAAACCGAGGACAGTCACCACAAGTACCAGGTCTGGGGTGGCTCCACGAAAAGTGAAGACACCCCGAGGCCTGCTGTCACCTACCAGCTCCTGTAAGGTCCAGCCACTGATAAAGCCTCCTGTGGTACACAAGTTGGGCAAGGCAGGGCCTCAGGGAGTCAGCAGGTTGGAGCAGTGGAGCTCAGCAGACCAATCAGATTCAGATTTGGCCTGTGGGGGTGGGCTCAACACAGGAAAGATGGCACCCACCTGTCGGTTGCATGGGAGCAGGGCCCCACATAGGGAAAACGGGGACTGTCCCTCCAGTCTTCACCCCAAATTTACACAACTCAGTCTCTACGCATGTGTCTCCGATGCCCCTAGAGTCATAGTCCTTCCACCAGAGCTCAGGGTAAGTGCCTGCGTGGGCCCTTTAAGAGGATGTCTGAGTTTCCCGCAGCCTTCTGTCCCAAGTGACTGGTTGGAATCCCCACTGTTTTTCACAGCCAGAAGTTGTGGGGGCTCCTCTTTGTGGCACCAGTATCCTGGGCTGGGGAGCTTGGTTTGGGGGCCTGGGGTCCCTCGTTCCTTCATGGGAAACCTCTGTGGCTATCTCCTGATTTTCAGCTGCTACACGTGGGTGTGGGACCAGCCTATTTCACGTTACCAGTCTCAACGTGGCTTCTTCTTTATATCCTTAGTTATAAAACTTATGTTCATCTAGATTTCAAATAGTTCTCCAGGTTGATTGTTCTATAATTTAGTTGTAACTTTGATGTGTTCACGGGATGAGGCAAGCACAGCATTTATCTACTCCTTCGTCTTGGATCTCCTCCTGATTGCTTTTTAAGGCAGTGGTTTGTGATCTTTCCTACCCTATTGCTACCCCAGCTCTATCACCAATCATTCTGTTGAAGATCCTTGGTCTCAAGCAAAGAAACTAAAAAACTTACTTTTGCTGAGAACATATGGATATGCCTACAGGTATTTTGTTGTGATGTTGCTAATTTATGGGAAGTTGTGAGTTCAGACCCAATTAAAGGTGGAGAAAGGCTGTAGGAAATTGTATTTCCATACCTCTGCAACACAGATACACCTAATTATTTCCATTAGTAATTGAAGGTTGTAATAATACTGTAGAAGAAATGTGACCTCAGTGGCTGAACAATAATACAAAGATGGGCAATTTTCAAATGACTCTAGTATTCATGGCAATAAATATGGTTGCTCTGAAGAAAGCACAAAAAGAAAAAATAATATTAGTAAAAACAATAATTGAGGGCCAGCCGAGTGGCGTGGTGGTTGAGCGCTGGCCTTGGAAGCCAGCGGCCCTGGTTCGGTCCCACATATGAGGGCCAGTGACACTGCCCTCAAAAAACAAAAAAAAAACACACACACACACAAAAAAACAACAACAATAATTGATGTGAACACTCTGTTTCCTACCAAGAACAGTCCAAGATTGAGAATCCATACTCTGTATTCCTCTCTGTTTCTGCTCCATGTCTTTGAGATTGAACCCACTTCATTTTTACATGAAGTCCTACTCAAACTTCAAATTCCAGTCCACCTCCTCCATGAAGCTTTCCTTGATTTCCCCCATCCTTAACCCTTAGAAGTAGCCTGAGGTGAAGGGCACTAGTCAACTGGAGATAGAGGGATGACTTTGGGGAAAGCCAGGGCTCAGGATGAGGAGGTGGAAAGAGCCCCCAGCTGAGAGAGCCAGACTGAAAAGTTTAATTCTATAGACTAGGGGTGGCTGAATAGTGCAATTGTGAAATACTGAGCCACTACCATGCTTATGACCTTGGGAAAATTGTTTGCCCTCCCTGTGCCTCAGCTTCTCTATTTATTTGATGACATTATGATAGTACTTACCTCATAGGGGATGTTAAGGAAATTAAATGGGATAATATATGCAAAGGGATAAGAACAATGCCTTCTCATGACAGTGCTTGACAAGCAATACACACTCACTAAAGGTTTTATTTATTTCTAAATTTCATTTGGTTAATTTCTCAGGCTCCTGACATGAGAAGTCCAGAGGCAGGTCCCATGAGTCTCAGGCTCCAACCCACAGGGACTTCTCATAAATGCTGTCATCTGCACAAAGCAGACTGGAATATGGTTAGTATCAGAGACTCCTGGACCAATGCAGTGACTCTAGTAATATTTGAAGTTAAAATCGGTAACAGACATAAAAAATTAAAAATCTATTGATAAACTATTAGAAGTAATGAGCAAAGCCATTTATCTATACCAGCAACAAATAGAAAAAAAATTAAATGATACCATTTACAATAGCAATAAAAATATCAATTACACAGGATTTAATATAACAAAAGATGTGCAAGATTTCGATACTGAATATGAGAAAACAATGCTGATAAAGAAGATGTAGAGAAATATAGATATATATCATGTTCATGGATTGGAAGGATCAGTATTGTTAAGATGTTAATTCTCCCCAAACTGATCTACAGACCCAATGTGATTCCAATAAAAATCACAGTAGGGTGTGTGTGTGTGTGTGTGTGTGTGTGTGCGCGCGCGTGTGTGCACTCATTCTCACATGCACTCACACATGGGTGAATTGGCGATCTAATTATGAAATTGATGTGGAAATGCAAAGGACTGAGAATAGCTAAGATAATCCTGAAGAAGAACAAAGCCAAGGGCACTTACAGCACCATATATCAAGATTTATAAAGCCATAGTAATTATGTCAGTGTGTTATTGGCATAAGGAAAGAAAAAAAACCTGAGCAATGGAACAGAATAGAGTCCAGAAACTGCCCCCAACACATCACTTGATCTATGTCAAAGATGCTACCACAGTTCAGTGGAAAAAGGATGGCCTTTTTAGTAAATGGTGCTGGCCATCTGGATATCCACATGGGAAAAAATACATCTGGACCCTGCCATGTGCCATATGCAAAAATTGATTCCAGATGTATTAATATCCAAATGTGAAAGGTAAATCAATACATCTTATAGAAGATAAACTAAGAGAATATCTTCATGATTTTGAAATAGGTAAGTATCTCTTATTTGTTTAAGTATAGTTTGTGTACAGTATTATATTAGTTTCAGGTGTACAATGCAGTGATTTGACATTTATACACCTTATGATGTGATCACCACACTAAGTTTAGTAATCATCTGTCACTATGCAAACTTATCACAATATTATTAGCTATATTCCCCTTGACATTTTTCACCTATCCCCCATCCCCACCCTGGCAGTCGTCAGTTTGATCTGTTTCTATAAGTCTGGTTTTGTTTTGTTTTAGATTCCACATATAAGTGAAATCATTCAGGATTTGTCTTACTCTGACTTATTTCTTAACTAGGACAGAAAAGGCACTAGCTACAATGGAAAAATGAATAAAAATGAACTACTCTAAAATTAAGAATTTCTGTTACTTAAAAGACATTACACAGAGAAAATGCAAGTGAAAATGCATGCCACAGAATGGGAGATATTTGCAATACATAGACATGACAAAGAAGTCATGTCAAGAGAAATATAATGAAAGTCTACAAATAAAAAAAAGTCTATATTGTTGGTGGGAGACTGCACCGAGGGCTGAAGATGGGTGTCTCAGCTCGGCATACAGGCAGAAAGAGAATTCCACCTTCCTCCGCCTTTTTGTTCTATTCTTTCCTGAGTGGATTCGATGAGACCCCACTCCCCCACATTGGAGAGAGCCATTGGCTTCACTCAGTCCATCCATTTAAATACTAATTTCTTTTGGAAACATTCTCACAGACAAACCAGAAAATAATGTCTAACCAGTTCTGTAGGCATCATGTGGTCCGGTCAAATTGACACATAAAATTAACCATCACACCCATTTTACAGAAGTGATGCTGAAGTTGTTGGTCCTATGTCATACCAGAGTTGTCTTTCAGTAATAAGAGTACATACCATCCTTCTCAATGTTGTGATCTATTTTATATCTGGATGGCATCCTGACTTACTCTCTAACCTGACTGTTGAACCTGTGTTTTCCAAACTTCTGAATTGCCTTTGGCAGTTCTACCTGCTGACAAGCCAGGAGATTTATATTTGAAAGCCCAGAGGTGGAAATGCCTTCTGTACCAGACTGGGAGGCCCTCATTTCTATTCTTTTTCTAAGAACTAACCAAGGGAGTTGAGCTTTTTTAGAGCAGTTGATATCACTACACCCTGGCCAGGAAAAGCATCTGGCACTCAGGCAGAGATAATGCCCTCAACCTGCCCCAGCTACCCACCACTGGAGTTCTTGAAAGATCCTCAGACGTAGCCACAAGGCCCCAGGGACTTAGGAGCTAGCCCCACAAAAGACATGACATTCTCAGCCCGATGTATTACTTCCTAATCCTGACTCTTGTTCAAAGGTGTAAGGGTGAAGAACCAGCCTGCACAACTTGGGGCGATACTACATGAATTTCGAATTCCTACATGCCTAAGGGATTATGCCTCAGGACTTCATCCTGGGCCAGTGAACACACACACACACACACACACACACACACACACACACACACACACAATGTTGCACAGATGGTCTATTTTATGCCTGTATCATTACCCTAGATCTTCCAACCAGTTGCCTTGTCCAACCATGAGCTCTCTACCTCCACACATTGCCATGCCCAAATCTCTGACCTGACTTCCATTTTATATCCTATACTGGGGAGGATACTATTCATGTCCTTTTTCATTAATCTGATCACCTTCTATAGGCTAACATTAGTCACTTGCAGTCTTCTATGTTTTTCAATCACTCCACCAACAAATATTTATTAACTGCCTATGATGTGCCAGAAGTTATCATTGTGAAGTGGATATGTTTCATCTTGGGGTATCATCCAGCATCTGAGCCTATTGCTGTTTAGGAAATTCCTTGCCTCATGATTCTTGGTGTCGGAAGCAGAGCCCATCTTCTACTACAGAAGATGAAAATGCCACATACCCCAGTATTGTCTGCAGCTATGATTTGGTACCTAGGCTCAGTCAGAGGCTTCCTCTTGGGTCTTTGGACCTGGCATTAGTGACCTAAAGAATTAGGGCAGCAGAGAATTCTTCCTCTAGTTGCAGCAAGACCATGTTTCCAGGGGCAGCAGGAACAGGAATGTTAGTGGCATGTCCAGTATCCACTGCCAACTGTTTGGGACCCTAATGCTTAGTAGGTGACAACAGTAGGGTCATCACCAGCATCTCTTTGGTATGATTTGATTCATTATTTCTAGCCTCATGGCTTGAGTCTAGTTCTCTAATGCCCCCAATGACTTAATGATTTACCAAATATCCTTTTCCTAAATTGCTTTCCTGTTTTATTAAACAAGAGCCAGTTTCCATTGTTTACACATAAGAATCTTGATGAATGCCAAAAATAGCACTGGAAGAAGGGTGCTGAACAGAGCTACAATGTAGAGTTGGTTGAGTGGAAGAGATAAGATGAAGAGCATAGTACATGATTGCAGGCAGGGAAGGTGGTGATCATTGTGATGTAACTGTAAAACATTTGGTTCAACAGTTGCCTGTTGTATCTTTGGACACACACCAACTATACATAGGCTGCACATAGTTAGAGAAAATTATAAGAAAAATTATTTAAGAATTTGAGAAACCTTTTTCCCAGGGATATCTCAGATTTATGAGAAGGTGTGATCTCTCTGGAGTCGCCATCAAAAACTCTAGATGATCATTGAGGATTCTCCACTCTTCTTGGCTAGAACTTGAATACCTTCCAGTCTTGGGCGAGCTCTGAAAACAGTTCTGAAAACTTCCCAGTTATTCTTTGCTCAGCCCAGTACTCAGTAAATACTCAAGAAATATCCTCAGATTTCTGGGGCTCTTTCGCTGTGTAGTTCCCTTATCTTTGGTACTCTGTCCCACACATTCCAGCTGCCTCAGCTTCCATGAACTCTGATCTCCAACTCTTTAACTCAGGGAACCTTTTTTTGTTCTGCTTGGGTCTCTCCTCCCTACTCCATGTTTTAGGCTCATCTCATTTATTTCCTTCTCTTTAATATCATAGTCATGTGCTGCCTCTTGTCTAATATCTAAAATTAGTTGTTTCATATATATTTGCCCAGTTTCTAGTTGTTTCTGGTGGATGAGTACTTCCAGACTCTATTACCCCTTCATGGCCAGAAATTTTACTTCTCTGTTTTCCAAACTTTCAGAAATAAGTATAAGTCAATTTTTCTAAAAATATATGTAAAATAAAAATGCAATAGACAACAAAAAATGACATGCATATATGTGTGTGTGCACACTTCCCCACCTTGAGGAACGGTAATATTTTCAGTGCATAAGTTTGGCTGATGGGTGATGTCTGGTCCCACTTCTTCAGGCTTCAGACTCAGACCTCTGCCCAGAACTCTTGAAAATCCACAAATCCACCTCATGATGATCTCTATTTCCTTATTTGCTATTGTCCATGCTTTGGAGGGGGAAATTTTGGCCAGAATGAAGGAAAACGAGTTAGTAGAATCTAATGAGGTTCCTGCTTCCCACTCGCTCCAAATTCTTCAAAGGTGTCAAAATCTCCCTGGACACCAGAGGGCGCTCCTGCATCAAGAATGGAACTGCTCTCCCTCACTGGTTGCGTCATTTTTCGCCTGTTCTCTGTGATCGCTAGACCCGCTCTTTGGAGCAGCCAGAGCTTCTGCTGCTACAGGGACCCAAGTGGCCTGTTCCCCATCTCCACGGCATTGGATATATCACTTCCAAAGGCTAACGCTCCCTCCTCTCCTCTACCCACTTGCAGAATGACTCTGCACAGTACCTCCTAGTACCAGAGCCACCTAAGTGTTTCCCTTTTAGCCAGCAGTCACCAGGGAAGGAGGTCTGGGTCCCTGGGTATTCTTGTTCATGCTGAGACGTTCTCCAACACCCATTATACAGATTTCAAACCAGAGAAATTGATTCTCCAACAATTCCATGTGCTATAAAGCTTTTCAAAGGGAACTTTGAGAAGTTTTTCTCTGCAAGAGGTGAACCTATATTGGACCTCTCCTGTCTGGAAAGGAGATAGCTGGGAGAGGGTAAGAATAAAAATGGACCATATAAATTCGGTATGAGCACGGAGACAGTAAACAGGGTCTCAGGTACCTAATTGGTGGCATATAGTGGGACTCAATAAATATTTATTAAATAAATGGGAAAAAATGTGGGAGCGAATGGATACCAGAATAAGAAAAGTAAGGGGAATTCATTAAGGCTTAAAAGTATCTTGGTTTTTTTTTAAATGTATTTATTTGTTTATTTTTTTGAGGGCAGTGTCACTGGCCCTCAGATGTGGGACCAAACCAGGGCCGCTGGCTTCCCAAGCCAGCGTTTAACCACCGCGCCATTCGGCCAGCCCGTATCTTCTTTTTTTAAAGAGAATAATTGAGGTATGATTGGTATACAAAGAACTACTCATATTTAATGTATACAGCTGATGAGCTTGGACATCGGCAAACGCCCATGATGACATCACCATAATCAAGGTAATAGACACACCCAACACTTCCGAAAGCTTCCTTGTCCTTTGTTTTCTGTGGTAAGAACACTTCATGTGACATCTCCCGTTGTAAACAATTCTAAGGGCACAGTACCGTATAGTTAACTACAGGCACAATGTTGAACAGCAGATTCCTAGAACTCATTCATGTTCCATAACTGAAACTGTTCCATCAGAACAAAGGGGTGACGTGACTTGCCAAGGGTCACAGAGCTAGTTAGTAGCAGAGCCAGGACTTGAATCTCAGAGCTCTGATTTCTGGTCTAGACGTCTCCCAACTCCAATATGCAGTACACAGCGTTTGGATAGTCCCATCCCTGGGAAGCTGGGAGTAGGCAGGCATAATCAGTCTCCTTGAGCTGAATCACTGCCGCAGCCACCAGCATCTCTATCTTCCCAGGCTGATTACTTGCTGAAGAATTGCTCTTTGCCACACATGCTGCACAGAGAGGATGCCGCTGTTTAACCAGTGGGCTTATTCAGTTATTGTCCACTTGTGTCTTTGTGCTGCCCAGATGTAGATCAGGGGTTGTTCAGATTTTTCAGGTGTGACTAAGTTTGGCTGCTAACCCGCCCTGGGGGGGTGGCCTTCTGTCCATAGTAATAGGCCAACAGTCCCTCAGGGACCTTCTCAGAGCACTTAAAGGATTGACTTTTTTTTTTTTATTATTGGGGAAGGGGAACAGTGTTGGGAAATTGGGGAAGGGGAACAGCCAAGTTGTTGTCCTTCAGTCTTAGTTGTGGAAGGTGCAGCTAGCTCAGCTCCAAGTCCAATCGCCATCTGGTTGCCCATCGGCGGCCGCTCAGCTCAAGGTGCTATGTTCAATCTTAGTTGTGTGTGTGGGGGTAGCCCACCATCCCATATGGGAGTCGAACTGGCATCCTTGTTGTTAGGAGTATGCTCTCTCACCAGCTGAACCATCCTGTCACCTGTTGGCAGCTCAGTGGCAGGTCAGCTAGAGCACAGTTCACTGGCCCATGTGGGGATCAAACCGGTGACCCTGTTGCTCAGAGCTCGCACTCTTAACCAACTGAGCCACTCGGCTGGCCCCAGGATTGGCTGTTAAGCATTCAGGAATTACAAGCTCTGGTGAGAATAAGGAAATTTCACACATGTACAAACTGTGGCACACCATTCAAGGGGTTCACAGCTGCTAAGAGTTTGTGGGCCATAGATTAAGCACCTATGCTTTTCTCGGATATTTTTTCCTAGGAAAATGTGGACACACAAATCATATTAGAAACTCTTGACACATAGGAATGACTGTATTTTGGGGGAGCAATAAAATTTTCCCTGATGAGTGGGATAGGATTAGGGTTGGGGAGTAGAGGATTTTAAATGCCCCAAAGGAAGTCTTTTCCTCCATCCCTTGGAGACAGTGCTAGCAGCACACAGCTCAGCCAGTCGTGACTGCGTCATTATATTTTCATCAGCGCAGATGAGTCAGTCAGTGTAGAAGTAGCCACAATTACATTTAATGTGACTTTCCAATCAGCTCATTCCCAAGTCACAAGTTCTTTCAGAAAGGCTCCTCACCACCCACACAGGGCAGGATGACCAGTTTTGGGGGCTTCACCTGATAGGATGAAAGGCTTGTCGGCAAGCCTCAGAGAGCAAGGGGGGGCAATCTTCCTACCCTATAATTAAAGCACTAGGGGTGTGAGGTGGCAGTGAGGGGCACAAGCATGCATGGAGTTCTCCTTTTTATTCACTGAGTATCTGTAATTCAAATGACCCTGGGGAATGCCTCAGATGTAATATTCTCTCCACAAATGAAGGAAATATTTTCTCTTAGAATGTCTCATTGCTGCAACTTTGCTGTAAGGCTCCATCTGATAACTAGACAGAAAAACAAAATTCACCTATTTCCTTTTTTAATTCCTTCAACTTTTTGTGCATATAATTCAGTAAACCTTGCTTGATCTATGTGCATGTGTGCATGCGCGTGCATGTGTGTGTGTGTGTGTGTGTGTGTGTGTGTTAACCTTAAAGGACCCAGCAGTTGGAGTGTTCATGCCCTTAACACAGCTCCACGGACTCTATCTAATCAATTAGATTCTTGAGCATTTTGCTGCCCTGTTGTTTGGAGAAATGCAGTCTTTATCACTTTTTTTATTTTTTTTTTTTGCTTCATCACTGTTTGAAATTCCACAATGCCTGGGGAAAGGAGGTGAACTACTGGGCTGTTAGTAAGTGACAATTTCATTCTGTAAACTTGGGTGGAAACATTCCGGCTGCCAAAGGGTTTTCACTATCGTTGGTCCGTTAAACAGAGCCAGCATCTTGCATGCCTGGCTCCAGGGAGCCCCAGGCTCCACAGCAATATGTATGTTCCAATTCTCTGTGGTGCTCCTGGCGCTATGCAGGGGTCTAGAAACAGAGGGAAGAATGAAGCAAGGTCCTTGGCCCAGACAGCTTCTCATTTAGGTTGGGTAGATACAGGAGGCATGGAGAGGACAGTGATGCAAGATTAGGAGAAGAACCGGGTACAGGATGAGCAATGTATTCTATGAATACTTTATGCCAGGGGTGTCAAAATAAATGTGTACAAGTGGACCCTTTGGTGAATGTTGCCCAAGCAGTAGTTCGCCATCATCAGAAGTGTCTGGACGCTGATAGGAACCACTTTGAGCACCTCTTGTCATTGCAGAAGTCAGATGTGACTTGTATTCATCTTTTGTTATCAGTATATATTGAGTATTATAATTTTAATACAGTTTTTTCCTTTCTTAAAATGTGTATATATTTTTGGCACCCTCTGTATTTTTCTAAACTTATTTGTTTACTCATTCATTCTTTCCTTCTTTGTAGTACAGAGGAAAGGGGTCAACAACAAACAACCCCAAACAAACAAACAAACCCGAAAACTGCTCCCTCTCTATCTTCCTAATAACCATCTTATCTCCATTTTACAAACATGGTTTTTCCCATCTTATCAAGGGTCATCTGTTCATGAGTTTTAAAGATGACAAATGGCTAATTTGGGCATTCAGGCTCTATGCTACTGGAATTAAGCACTTGAATGCTAATGATACATGTACAGGAGGGCAGGAAGTTATTCTCCACCATATGAAGCTTGTTCTTTTCCTGACTGTATTGACTGACCCCTGGCAAGCCACCTTGTATGCATAGGACCCCCACTGCAAATGAAACAAGGATTCAGACAGTGGGGTGTGTCTGAAAACAGAATGGGCTCCATTTGCTTAAGGGCAAGCATGACAGATTGTGAATCACTTCCTCTTGTCTGAAGGAAGTACAGGTAATTTCTACCCTAACGTATATCGAAGCTGGGCAGGCTACTAGCAGAATCCTCTGGGCTCAAACATACGTGGCACCAGCTATGGACAGATCTTCTCATGATGGCCTTTTCACTACATGGCTTGTGAAAACCAATCATGAAATGTGGGGAGCCAGCCCCCGTGAGGACCAGGGGTTCCCTCAGGTGGGACGGCATTAGCGAGGATAAAGAAGGAGGGAGACACCGGAAAGAGGTTCACAGGAGCATCACACACACACTTTTTTTTTTTGAGGGCAGTGTCACTGGCCCTCATAAGTGGGACCCGAACCGGGGCCGCTGGCTTCCCAAGCCAGCACTTAACCACCGCGCCACTTGGCCGGCCCACACACACACTTTATTATTAATGCCTGGCCACTCAGGGGCTTCTGACCATTACTTCAATTGCAAGTTATGTTTCAAGTTATGTTTCACATGATCAGGATGTTTCACTCTTTCTCAGAGCTTTTACCTTTTTGTAATTGTATCTTTCCAGGGTACACCGGTTACCATGACTTCCTTACAGGGCATATACTTGAACTTAGTAGCAAAAGGAGTCTCAAACTGTTTCTATCCTAGGAAGAGCTCCATATTATTACAATGGAGGAGTCAGAGCTTCAGTTTTTGTTGCTACAGCAACGTACAAAGCAAAGAGTTAAAACAAGGCTGTTAAAATTAAAATACTTCATGGTCAGTAAGTTGTCTCTTATCAGAACTCTCATGGCCGAGAGACCTTGGTCTCCTGGTCTCCAAGAAAACCTTTCACAGCTGCATAGGCTAAGGGGTTTGAGTCCCCAATATCTCAGTTCAGGGGTCCCCTCGGGCTATAACCAGTTTTAGGGAGTTTCCTTTTCTTTAGGAAATCTTGCCCCATTGTTGACTTTCAAAGCCAGCTATCATCATGGTACCACAGGAACTTGTCACAAATGCAGTGAGTATATTGTCTCCTATAGGAGGAAAGGCACCTGAGTTCATAGAGACAGGAGATATTACATGACCAACCATAAGGCAGCATCCCAGACATCCAGTGCTGAGCGTGGATCTTTATTTCAGTGTGGCCTTGTCAGACACTGGGATGCTGTCAGCCCCCAACAATGAAAGAGGGACTGCTAAGACATTCATCACCTTCCAACAACCATGGAATACAGTTGTGAACCAATCGTGTATGATATGTATTTAAGAAAAGAAAAGAAAAATATTGCCCACTAGATCACAATATATACAACAATATTTTAAAAAGCTACTACTGGGGCCAGCTGAGTGGTGCGGTGGTTAAGCGCTGGCTTGGGAAGACAGTGGCCCTGGTTTGGGTCCCACATATGAGGGCCAGTGACACTGCCCTCAAGAAAAAAAAAGCTATTATTGATTAAAATATTTGACAGGAACTTGGTGTTGGAGTGGGTGTGGGGAGACAGCCTCAACCATACACTGTTGGTGGCAGGGAAAACTGGCATAGCCAACTCAACTCCCATGAATTTATCCTGCAGACTCTCAGACCAGGGGGCATGCACAGATATAAACGGTGGTACATCCATATTGGTAAATACTATGAATCCAATAAAAATGAGGAATCGAGCATTGGCCTTATACCAGGCACTGTACCAAATGCTTTGTGTACATTAACTCATTCAATCTTCATAGCAATTTACAAGGTCAGTCCACTTTACAGATGAGCAAATTGTGAGGAGAGAGGTTCAGTAACTTGCCTGGAATACTCAGCTAGGAAGTAGTGATGCCACAATTTGCACTCACACGGTATGGCTCCAGAGTCTGTCTTTGAAGGTACCCCTGGAAGAGCACTGTCTCAGGGCAGCCTTCTCCATGGTCAAGGGAAGACAGCAAAGGCAAATGGTGAGGCTAAAAAGAACAAGTTACTGAGTAGCGTGTATGGGAGAATTTTAATGGGGAGGAAAAAGAGACCATACCCATATTCATGCATGGACAGCATCTAGGAGGATCCCTAGGGAATACTTACACTGATCCCTCTTGGGAAGGGGCAGCATGACTGCAGGGTTTGTGAAGAGGAAGGCTTTTGTTTGTTTGTTTCACCTTACACTCTTCTGGACTATTCAGATTTTTCCCATGAGATTTTTGTTTAATTACATTTAACACTAAAAGGCTAGTTGCTAGGGAGAAAAAAGTCTTAAGATAGCCTCTGAATTCAGAAAGGAGGTCCATTTTAGTTGGGGAACCAGTGTAGGGTAGTAGAAAGAACAGAAATAGCTTAGAGCTCGACCACTGTATTAGATTCCTGTGGCTGTTGTAACAAATGACCACAAATTGTGTGGCTTAAACCAACAGGGATTTATTCTCTCAGAGTTCTGGATGCCAGAAGTCTGAGATTAAGGTGTCAGCAGGGCTACGCTCCTTCTGAGAGCTCTAAGGAAGATTTCTTCCTTGTCTCTTCCTAGCTTCTGGTGGTTGCCAGCAATCCTTGGCATTCCTTAGCTAACAGCTTCATTACTCCAATCCCTATCTCTGCCTTCGTATGGCATTGTCCTTGTGTGTCTATGTGTCTTCATGTGGCCTTTTTATAAGGACACTAGGTATTGGATATAGTGGCCAACCTACTCCAGTATAACCTCACCTCATCTTAACATAACTAATTACATCTGCAAAGACCTTATTTCCAAATAAGGTCACCTTCTGAGTTTTTAGGTGGATGTGAATTTTGGGGGAAAACACTATTTGTGTTACTCATCTTAGGCTGCCATAACAAAATACCAGACTAGGTGGCTTAAAGAAGAAAAATTTACTTTCTCACAATTCTGGAGGCTTGAAGTCCAACATCAAGGTAACAGCAGGGTTGGTTTCTGATGAGATATTTCTTCTTGGTGTATAGATGGCCACCTTCGGATTGTGTCTTCACATTGTCTTTCTTCTTTGTGCACACATCTCCTGCGTGTGTGTGTGCGTGCACACGGGGAAGGGAGGGATGGGAAGGGGGAGAGGGAGAGGAAGAGGGAGAGGGAGAAGGAGAGAGAGAAATAGATCTAGTCTCTCTTCTTATTTTTATAGGGACACCAATCCCATCAGATCAGGACCTTTTATGACCTCATTTAACATTAGTTACATTCCTAAGGGTCCTCTCTCCAAATACAGTCACACTTGGGGTTAGGGCTTTGACATATGAATTTTGGGGGGACACAATTCAGTCCATAACACTATTCAATCCAATATTAGCTGTGTGGTCCTGGGTAAATTACTTAACCTACCTACCAAGCTGGCGCCCCAAGCAGACTTTTCAATCAGCTCAGGGAGGCCATTTGCAAGGCCCTGGTTCCTGCCCTGTCAGTCTTCTTGTTTCTCCACTCTCTGGTTCTTAGTGGTCTTCACACTCTGCTTCCACTTTCTCACTGATCTCTCATTCATAAATTCTGGAAATCGAGCTTCTGTCATCCTCTCCTTTGAGTTGCCACCTGCAACCCTCAAATTGTCAAATTTCATGGCACTTCCTCAGTCCCCACTACCCTCAGTATCTCAGCTCCATTTGACTCCATGGTTTGCCTCTTTTTTTCCTGGACTTTCTGTGCTCATCAGAAATGAATGCTCTTAATGCTTATTCATTAGAAAACTATTGACTGAGCTCCTGAGTCTAAGACTGTGAAGAGTTAAGACAAACCTCACCCTGAATCAGAGATCTGAGCCCAAACTGCCACCTGCTTTGTGACAGGCCTTGGACCAAGGCAGGTATGCCTATCTGAATGGGGTCCTTGTCAACATGCTGGTCCAGGTAGTAGGCTAAGACTGGTGTGGGACACAGCAGTGGACAAGAGAGATATGGTCTCTCTCCTTTTGAGCTTATAGATCAATGGGTTAAAATGACATTTATTAAAACCCTTTCCAACCTGTCCCTCACCTATTTTCCTGATTTCAACTTCTGGTCTTTCCTCTACTCTTGGCTTCACCCTCTGCCTATACTCCATCCAAGCTTCTGAAGTGATAAGGCATGATCTGCCTGGAATAGCTTTATTTCTTTCCCCCTTCTCCTACCAGGCAAGCTCCTCCATCTCTCTCTCAGTGCTTCAAGGCCTGAGCTTTTTTCACTTTGAGAGTCTCTCAGGCATATTGTCCACACATATAACTCTTCCATAACTTAGTGTTAGGGCCATATCTCTGATTTCAGCTAAGGTTTGTTATAACTCTTCAGTCTTAGACTGAGCTAGAACTACCCTTAGCACCAGGCAGAAGTGGCCCTTGCCCTGGGACCTGTCCCTTAAGGATTGGCATGGCTGAAGGAGTGCTAGAGCAATAGCTGCTGAAGTGAATGACCCATGGCAGAGGCAGAGACTCCAAAGGGTCAAGGGGTTGTGCTAGAGCAGAGCTGAGATCCCCACTTTTGGACCATGCTCAAGTTACCCAGGATGGCAGAGTTCCCTGCCTAAACTGCCCCTAGGCTTGTTTCCAGGTATATCTTTCTATGGGTAGAATGACCCATTAATATGTGCAACCTTAGCCCCAAGAGGTAGCCAAAAGGTTTATGGGCAAAGTATGGACATGCATGTCCAGGTGTCCACAAGCATGTAAATGAAGCCCCTCGCAGTGCTTCATAGAGTGGGAGCGATAAGAGAAGGGGAAAACCCCCAAGCCAGGAATTGGGGGCTGATTCTCCCTACACCATCAAGCTCAAGCATAGAATTCTGAGTTTAAGAAGTTAAAATTAATATTTGTACCTACCCTTCTGGTCATTGGGAAAGTATAATTGTCAAGCTATAAGGATAGAGCATATGTTTATTTAATAGCTCATTAGATTCATTAAAGACTCTCAAATATTTAGACATACAGTGCATAGCCTTCATTTGTTCTCCTGCCCTGGGACATGCAAATATTAGGGGTGGGTATGAACTCAGTCCTCTCGTCTCTCACCTGTCAGCCTGTCCTGCCATTCTGACTTCCTCATTGCCTCCTTTTCATTCAGAGGATATTTTCCAGGACCTTCCTCTGATGGGGTGGCAATGGGGACAGAAAGAGGAGCAGAGTCTTTAGAATCAAAAAGGTTCTTGGGGGGCTGACCAAGTGGCGTGGTGGTTAAGCGCTGGCTTGGGAAGCCAACGGCCCCGGTTTGGTCCCACATATGAGGGCCAGTGACACTGCCCTCAAAAAAAATAAATCTTCCTGAACAAGCATTATCAGAGAAGAATAAGTTATCCTTTTTTCCCATTTGAGCACAAACTTAATGTTTCCTGTTCCCAAAAAAATCACATCACATAAGAAAATTCAGCTAGTAAAAAATGCCAGCATGTCTGGGAACTTCAGATACTTTACCACAAAAATTAAAAAACTGGAGAAAAGCTAATCTTTCCCTAATCATCAAAGTTTCATGGTAATTTGATTTTGGATCCCATATAAGAGACTAAATTATGAAAGGAAAGATCCTATAATTCTTACAGAGTACAAAGACACGCAATTCATTTGCTGAGGGTTGATGTTTCAAGATGGCCTTCTAAATATATATCGTCAAACAGGGTATCCTGTGATTCTTTTGCTAACCCTCTTTTTGACATAGCTCCAGGTAAGGTTACTAAACATTTCTGTCTAAACCCACACTCCCTCAAAGGACGGGCTTCCAGGAAACAGCATTTGGTCACACATCATACACAGCAAAATGAAAGCTGCTGAGCACTAAAGGGCATTTGTTCTTCTAAGTGAGTTTCCTTCCTCAGAATGTAGCATTAAATAATTGGCCGGAACTGGTATGATCCTACTAAGCTTTCATAGAAATTATTTACTATCATTTCCATCTCTGAAAAGGTTTTAAAAATATGGAATTATAAAAATGAGGGTTAAACAGGGTCAAATATACGGTGATGGAAGGAGAACTGACTCTGGGTGGTGAAAACACAATTGATATATAGACGGTGTATTACAGAATTGTAAACTTGAAACCAATGTAATTTTACTAACCATTGTCACCCCAATACATTTGAATTAAAAAAATTAGAATTAAAATACTTATAGAAATCATAAACTGAAGTCCAGAGAGTGGAAATCATTTGTTCAAGCTGAACAGAGTCAGTGATAGAAATCAGGTCCCTTGAGCTTGAGTTCAGTGCCCATGTACATGTTGGTTAGAGGAGAAAAAGCCTGCAGACAGATGTCCAGGGAGGGACATAGAGAATCATGAGAATATGCTGTCATGTAAGGAAAGAGAAGAGAGTGTTTCAAGAAGGAAGGGGTAATCAAGTGCATCAAATACAGTGGAGATGTCAAGGAGAATGAGAGGTAGCAAGTATCCATCGAATTGAACAGCATGGAGAGTGTTATTGGGTGATCTTGCCAAAGGTAATTTCAGGGGAGTGGTGGAGGCAAAATTTAGGTTATGGTGGGCTGAAGAGTGAAGAGGATTACCATTTAGAGATGATAGATTAAGCACTCCTCTTTGTCTTGAGACTCCACAAAAATAATAAAGGGGATGGGCTGGCTGAGTGGCGCGAAGGTTAGGAGCTGGCTTGGGACGCCAGCGGCCCCAGTTCAGATCCCACATATGAGGGCCAGTGACACTGCCCCCTACAACTAAGATGGTGAACAGCAGCTCCACCTGGAGGTGGGCTACTGTGAGTCCGCAGGATGGCATAGCTGCAGCCCCTGCTGCAGTGGGCTGCCATAAGCTCCAGTGAGTGGCCAGCAGCTGGTGTGAGCTGCCAAGAGCCACTGTGAGTGGCTGTCCAGAGGCTGGCGAGCGACTGTCTCACCTGGGAAGAGCGCAATGATGATACCAACATGGGCCAGTGAAGCAACGTCCTCCACAACTAGACTGAAGAACAAAAGGACAGCAACTTGTCTGTTCCCCTCCCCTAATTCCCCAATACAAATCTTTAAAAAATAATAATAATAAAGGGGAAAAAAAGTATAAATCAATGATAACAAAGACAACATGAGATATCCCCATAGCAGAGAGATTCCAATGACTATCTTCAGGGCATAATGCAGAAAGCAGCGTGAATGAAACTGCCTCTGGGAGTCTGTGAAGAAGGGAATGTCATTAGAAAGGAGGAACCTAAGAGACCATTAGGACTTGGGGATACCAGAGGGCAAGAGAGACATGTGTGACTGAAAAAAACAATGGAGAGGAGGATTGTCCCAAAGCCTGTATACAGAATAACTGGACCATTACATTTCAGAATGCAGATATGTGTTTCAGGGGAGAAAAACTTTCCTCACAGAAAAAGAAAGGGTTGAGGACTTCCAATTTCAGAAATATGGCAGACAACGTTAAGTGGGCCAACTCATTTGCTGCAAAAAACCAGAGAAGTTAGACAAAAGAATAAAAGATACGACAGCAAAGAAAGGGAAGACTAGCCCAAATGTTAAGGAAACATGATAATTCAGAAAAGTTAAAGAAATAAATCCTTTGCTCTGCAGGTATTTGCTAATTCTGGCAAAGTTGAACTTAGCATTTGACAGCCTCATGGGACAAGGAGGACAGAAGTCAAAGACCAGGTGAGGAGTCTAATAAGAGATGTTCCCTCAAAATAAAGTAAGACCCGAAAAGATTATAACCTCAAGGTAATGATGAAACAGAAGTAAATCTGCCTCTTTCCTAAGAAAGTCACCTCAGTACTGAAAAGAGCAGGGGAAACGTCCCTGAGGCTTTGGAATCACAAGGTGGCCCTCCGTGGATTTGCAGCTCAAATTCACATCAGCTGTGTAGTCCATGAAACTCCAAACCTGAAGTTAGTGTAAAATACAGTAATACCTCAGTATGCAAGCATAATTTGTTCTGGAAACAAACTACTTGTATTGCAAGACATCACTCGTTTACCAAATTAAAATGTATTCTTAGGTTGGTACAAATGTAATTGCGGTTTTTGCCCTTACGAGTAATAGCACAAACCGCTATTAGTTTTGCACCAACCTGATGCAACCTGGAAAATGTTTGCTCGTCTTGAAGAACACTTGCAAACCAAGTTACTTGCAATCCAAGGGTTTACTGTACTCCCAGACTGATAGTGACTAGGTTTCGGTCAGAAATAAAGTCAAATCCTCTCTGAAAGAAGGAGTTTTTTGGGCCGGCCGAGTGGTGCAGTGGTTAAGCGCTGGCCTTGGAAGCCAGCGACCCCGGTTCGGTCCCACATATGAGGGCCAGTGACACTGCCCTCAAAAAAAAAAACAAACAAAAAAACAAAAAAAAAAGAAGGAGTTTTTATTAGGGCCTCAAAGAATCCCCTCAAATAATTTTTCATGGACATAGCATAAAATAGTCAAGCATATAATGAAGTAAAATAGCATGAGTGGGAACTAGCAGAAATGAGAGATAGAGACCCACATCCAGAGAGACTTTAGATAATTACATTATCAGACAAGTATGAGAAAATAAGTATGTTTATTATATTTTAAAACATGCAATAGGTGCTTAAAATTTTCTTCATGGTATAGAAAACCAAAAAATAATAAATAAATAACCTAGCAGATTTGAAAAACAAAACAAAATAAACATAACTTCTAGAAATTAAAAATACATTTAACAGATTGGACAGAACTAAAGAAAGAATTAGGAAGTATCCAGAATGCATAACAGGAAGACAAAAGGAAAATATGGAAATGAGGCAAGGTGGCATTAAGTACAGAAAGAATAGATCTAAGATATGTTAACTTGGGTTTCTAGAAGGAGAAGAGAATGAGAGGGGATTGGGTAACTGATGATATTTAAAAAGAAATTCCGCAGAAATATTAAAAGATAACAATCTTTAGATCTAAGAAGACTAGTGAAGTCCAAGAAGAGTTAATTAAAATAAATGTAACTTTCACAGATCATTGTGAAACTATAATACTCAAAAATATAACAGAAAAAATTTTAAGCAACAAAAGAGGAAAAAAGGTCACTTCAAAGAGTGCCAATTATATTGATATCTGACTGCTTAACAGCAAGTTGAAAAGATACAAGGCAGTGAAATGTCATCTTCACTGTGTTCAAAGTAAACAACTAGCTATCTAACAAAATTACATTTTAGGATTTAGGGTAAAAAGACAAAAACTAAAAAAATATATCACAGGATATATTCAAGAAAGGAAATTCTTTAGGCAGAAGAATATAAACTTAATAATGAAAATCTAACTTGTTAGAAGGAATGAAGAACAAGAAAGCATTAGATTTATGTGTAAAACTAAATGAACTTTTACTAATTGATATAATAATAATGTCTTGTGAGTTTTGAGATAAAAGTTAAAATTAAAATACATGAAAATGATAATATATAAGTTGGGAGGGTGTAAATGAAGCTAAAGTGGCCTAAGATTTTTACAGTGTCTGGGGAGAGAATAAAGATATTGATAAATTCCAGACTTCATAAATTAGTCATGTACATTGTAATATCGAGATTAAAAATGGAGATTATAACTTTTAAACTTGGAGAAGAAATAAAATGGAATAATTACAAAGCACTCAATAGACATAGCAGCCCTACCTAATACATAGACACAAACATAGAGAGGCAGCCAAGATGGGGAGACAAAGAAACATGTCCCTAATAAAAGAACAGAAAAAAGCTCTCAAAAAAAGAACTAAACAAAAAGGAGACAAGCAATCTACCAGACACAGAGTTCAAAACTCTGGTTATAACAATGCTCAATGATCTCAGTGAGAATGTCAACTAAGAGATGGGAAACATAAAAATGTATGATTCCATTTCTAAAAGAGTTTTCTAGAGTAGTGCAATTCATAGAGACAAAAAGTATAATGGTGGGTGCCAGGGGCTGGGAGAGGGAGACTTGGGAGTTAGTGTTTAATGAATACAGAGTTTCAGTTTAGAAAGGTGGAAAAGTTTGAGTTGAATAGTGGTGATGGTTGCACAATACGATGAATTACTTAATGTCACTGAACTGTACACTTAAAATGGATAAAGTGGCAAATTTTATGTTATATATATTTTACCACAATAAAAAGTTAGGTGTAGCTTTAAAAAAAATGAAATAGAAGCCTGAACAGCACCGTAATCATTAAAGAAGTTTTATCGGTAATTTAAAACTTCCATCAAGAAAACTCTAGGCCAGGTGTATTTCACAAAAAACACTACCTAAAGCAACCCAAAATTAGCTGTTGGTAGCCTGGAAGGAGAGGCCTTGTTGTCTTGGCAAAAAGAAACAGCCCAACATACTCCCAGTTATATATTACTATTACCAACCAATCCTTATTCAAAGGCAAGGTCAGGGCCGGCCGAGTGGCGCATTGGTTAAGAGCTGGTTTGGAATGCCAGCGGCCCCGGTTCGGATCCTGCATGAGGGCCAGTGACACTGCCCTCTACAGCTAACAGCAGCTCCACCTGGAGCTGGGCTGTGCGAGCCCCGGTAATGGTGTAGGCTGCAGCCCCTGCTGCAGTGGGCTGCCATAGGCTACAGTGAGTGGCCCGCAGCCAGCGTGAGCGGCTGGCAGCCAAGCGTGAGCTGCCAATAGCCGCGGTGAGCGACATCCAGAGGCCAGCGACCGATCTGCCTCATCCGGGAAGAGCACAATGACGATACCAACAGTGAAGCAACATCCTCCGCAACTAGACTGAAGAACAAAAAGACAGCAACTTGTCTGTTCCCCTTCCCCGATTCCCCAACGCTGTTCCCCTCCGCCAATTCCCTATTTCTCCATATGGGAGTTGCGAGCCGCAGTTTGCAGACGAAGGTACTTCAGGCCATGCCAGTCTCTTGGTTCAGCTCTTGAAGCACAGCACCATACCCAGCACCTCCGCATTTCACACTGGAGTGGCTGGTGCAAAGAAAACCAGGGGGAATTAAGACTGCCTTCCAGGACTGGTACAAGGTCTGGGGTGCTAGGGCTTTATCTGGCAGCCCAGGCGCAGGGAAAGGATTTAATTGATGTATTCCATCCCAGAGTAAACCCTCCCTATCACACTGACAAGTCCAGCTCACTGGTCCCCATTTCTCACCCCAAGAGCCTGGGGCTGTGACAAAAGGAAGTTAGAGCAAGGGAGGATGTACCTGATGAGAAAGAGAGCATCGCCTGTCAGAACCTGTTTCTTGATAATAATGCCATTGTCACTGGGTTGCTGTGAGGAATACATGAGATAAGGGACTATGGGTGACCTATAGAGGCTATGGATGAAGAGTGACTGTTGTCATAATCGCTGCTGGTGTAGGGAGGCCTGCTGAGTTCCAATCTCTCTGATAGAGGTAGATGCAGACATCTTCCTTCTCCCAGACAGCAGAACATGGTGTGGGGTGGGGGTAGAGAGGAAAGGGCTTGGTGATCACCTCAAAACTCTTTCCAATCAAATTACTTGAGTTACGATACAGCCAAAGGGGTGCCAGGAGGAGGGAAAGTCACAAAAACATTCGTTTTTCTTGTTATTGTTGTTATTTTGGGAAAATGAATGTGGCTCAAGGGAACCAGGAACCAGGAACCATTCCATGAAAAGAACACTGGCCAACTAAGACAATTTTGATTAGAAAGTGGAACTTAGGCCAGCCGAGTGGCGCGTTGGTTGACAGCTGGCTTGGGACACCAGCGGCCCCAGTTTGGTTCCCACATATGAGGGCCAGTGACGCTGCTGTCTACAGCTAAGATGGTGAACAACAGCTCCACTTGGAGCTGGGCTGTGTGAGCCCCAGCGACCGTGTAGGCTGCAGCCCCTGCTGCAGTGGGCTGCCATAGGCTACAGTGAGAAGCCGGCAGCCAGCATGAGCGGCTGGCAGACAGCGTGAGTTGCTAAGAGCTGCTGTGAGTGGCTGTCCAGAGGCCGGTGACTGATCTGCCTCATCCGGGAAGAGCGCAATGATGATACCAACATGGGCCAGTGAAGCAATGTCCCCCACAACTAGACTGAAGAACAAACAGCAATTTGTCTGTTCCCCTCCCCAGTTCCCCAATGCTGTTCCCCGCCCCCAATTCCCCAATAAAATCCCACCATAAAAAAAAAAAAAAGAAAGTGGAACTTAACTATGAAGTATCTGTTTAGGAGAAGACAAAAGCACAACTCCTAGTGAATTGTCAGTAAGCATTCTGAATATGCAGGGAAGGAAAGGGGCTTATTTTTGACACCCACTCCATCAGCTGTCCCTCAGGTCAGAAAGAGCCTTGCAGGCTAGGCAGGAGGAGGAGTCCCAGAAAATGCCTATGGTTTCCGTTCCAAGTGGGAGTTCAGTGGAGTCTAAGTGTTGCTAGAATACAGTAATCTACTCCATCTAATTCCCTGGAGCTTTAGTCCTGCAAATTGATGCTGGCCTCAGCAAAGAAGAAAACAGAATCTCTTCAAAAGAGAATCTCACAAGCACATATGGGATCTTGGAACCTTTCTGACTTGGGCTAGTGTGAGATTGTTTCCTTTGTCTTCTTGTACAGAAAGTTGCAATGATGTTCTTTAATAACGCTAGAGACAAATAAATGCCCCTGTTAAGATGCTTCATTGGAGTTCTTTTGCTTCTCTAACAGTCCAGAGAACAATATCTCCTCTGGCCCTCCACACACTCTCTTGTCCCATTCCACTCCTAGTTTGAGGAGGTGGTGACTGCACGTAACTCACAATTCCGCTCCTTTCACTAATGGACCTCCCTCTGCCGGGGATGAATACAGAAATAATGTTAGACACTCCTGACCTGAGACACTTGTTAAGATGACCAAACTATTTAAATAAAAGTAACATTTTTTCTGAGTGCTTGCTGATTATAAATAACATCATGTAAAAACAGCTAGATGCATATTCACCAAATTTGAAGGTAGCTTTGAGATGATCTGACTTAGAATATAGGTTACATGGGATACACAGAATTCCTCTGAGGGAGTTCTGGAAGGAATCCCAAAAGGCTGTGTCTTCTGGGGCAGCTGAAATGGAGGTTCTCAGACTTACCATAACTTTTAAGGTGCCATCAATAGGAAATGCACAATTGCTTCAAATACGAGCCCATGTCAAAACACAGAAGTGTAAATACCTCAAATTGCCGGAGAGTGGGTCCTTCTCAGCACAAAGTTCAGGTCCTTGGCAACTTGAACAAAGAATTGAAAGAGATACCAATATAAAAGTAGTGAAAAAGTACTTTATTAGAAGAGATTGTACATTTCAAAGAAGTAGAAGTAGAACCGAGCAGTAGAGGATGGTTCAAGGGCCCATTATTAGAAGTTACATTCCAAAGAGTTTGGAGCGGGCCACACGAAAGGCGAGGCTCAAAAGGCAGGAAGGAGGTCAAAAGGGAAGAAGCAGTCCAAAATAGGGCGGACTTCACAGGACTTGGGGTTTTTATCCCTTTTTCTCTAGAATGGGCTGTTCTCCTCTGGGCCTGGGACCACTTGATTGGCACCTGTGATTGACAAGCGGTACTGCGCAGGTGCGAGGGACTGGTCTGATCTAGTTGGATATTTTGTCCCATTTGTGTTCCCTGCAGGAGTAGGTAATTACAATACAAAGGGGAGTTTTGGGTGGGGAGGGCAGGTGCCCCAAGCGGTCGCACTCTGTGGGAGGTGTAGGAATGCAGAGACCCAATGCCTGCCTCTAACTGCCTGCCTAGTTTTTCCTTGAGAGATGTGATCCCCATAAAATCTCTATGGGAAGCTGAGCGACAGGAGGTCTCTTCTTCCTTATCTGCTTCCTGCTGGGCAGGGGCTTAGAGCTGTCCCTGCCTATTTATTGCAGGTTCACGGAACTCTCGCCCTAGCTGATCTCAGATGAGAGGAAGGGGTCTCGAGCTCCGCCTGGAAAACCGTGCTGGCTTCTTTGGTTGTGACTGGCAATCTTGCTAGGGTGTCCCCTGTATCCCCAAGGCTCCTCAATGAGGAAAAATAGATTTTAATTAATAAACCTGTTAGCTCTCATGAAGCCTTTGGCCATTCAGCCTGTTACTCAGGTGGTGTCAGTCGTCTGGGCCCAGAAAGGGTTTGACATTTAGCTTCCTGGCCTGGGGGATGTTAGGAAGTCTTAGGCTTTCAACTAGTTATGGGAAGCAGGGGTAGGAGACTTATATTGTTTCACATTCAGGAACTAATTTACAAAGCAATTAAGAAGCAAGGGGGATCTTCAGTCCAAGATTCACAAACTGGTTAGAAGAGCAATAAAAGCCAAGAGCTAAGAAACTAAGGAACTAGGGAGGAGACTTAACATTTCCATACTTAACATTTGTATAGGAAAGAAATTTAAAAGTTTCTCAGTGGTGGGGGTTGGTGCTGCTCAGTTGGCCCCTAACAAAATTATGACGGTTAATTTGCAGTTCAACTGCTGCTTGCAGGGGCAGCTAGCTCTACAGTGGCCTATCTCAGACAAATGGGAGGCAAGTATTCCTTTAAGGATTGGTCACGTATCTCCTGAGTAAATAGAGGGTGTTGGCTAAAGCCAATAGCAAACATCCATAAGCCAGTATCTACGAGGGGCGAGATGGCAAGGTGATAGCCATGGGGTGAGCTTGGCTCCTCAGAGTCTTGAATCTACAGTCTCTGCTCTCCAGAGCTGACCAAGCCCCTTGTTGAGGGAAGGGCTGAGAGGGAAAAAGGGAGGCCCTTTACCAACCTATGTCAAGTCCTCAGATTTGACTCATCTAGGATGAGCTAGAGGCTGTGGCCCTCAGTCATAGGGTTGCCAGTTAAATACAGGGTGTCCAGTTAAATTTAAATTTCCAAAAACAATGGATAATGTAGTATAAGTATGTGCAAATATTGCATGGAGCACGCTTGTACTAAGATTTCATTCCTGTTTATTTGAAATTCAATTTTAAGTTGACATCCCATAGTTTCATTTGCAAATGTGGGCAACCCTTATCGGGTAGGCCATAAGAGGACTCTAGGAACAGGAAGGGAGCAGAATGGGCCCTCTGGTCCCTGAGAGAGGCAAGTAGCCCTCTTTCCAGGGAGCTGGACAGGTTATTATCAGGCATTGGGCTAGGTGTACCATCACCAGAAATGAGGTACAGGGTGGAATTTAGTCTGAGTACCAAAGCAAGATTTTATGAACTAGAAAAAGTATATGAAGTCCCAGCAGGACACATCTTTAGGAGCCACCTGGGCCGAGTCACTGACTGCCAGATCTAGAATTCCTTAAATTGCTGGGAGCTAGGTGCAGGATTGGGTTAAGTGCAGGGTTTCTCTAAGAGGGGTCTCAGAGCCACTTGCATCAGAATCACCTGGGACAAGGGCCTCCGAGTGGCCAGTGGCGTGGGGGTTAAGCACTGGCTTGGGAAGCCAACAGCCCGGGTTTGGGTTCCACATATGAAGGCCAGTGACACTGCCCTCAAAAAAAAAAGAAAAAAAAAAAGAATCACCTGGGGTAATTGGGAAACGTACAGATTCCAGGGCCCCACACCAGACCTGCCAAATCAGAATCTCTAGGGGCATGCCTACAAAGCTGCATTTTCCCTGTGCACTCCTGGGCTCTGACATGTACTGAATTTGAGAACCAGTGCCCTAGAGCTGGGAACAATGTATGCAAATAATCAATGAGTCATAATGGTTAAGGCACAAACCCTGAAGTCAGACCTGCCAAGCTAGACTTCTGACTCTACCATTTATTATTATCTGTGCAACCTGGGGCAAGTGACATAAGCTATCTGGGCCTCGGTTTCTTCATCTGTGAAATAAGGATAATAATAGTTCCTGTCTCATAAGACCACTGTCAGAATTAAATGAGAACATATGAGCAAAGCACTCTGATCAGTGTCTGGCATCTAGGAAACATACATACATACATGTTAGCCATTATTAGGGGATGAGTGGACCCACTGGGGAGAAAGAGGACCAGTTTGGGCCATGAGGGCCACTCATGTCTTGTTTCTTGCAGTAGAGTGGATTAAAGCAGAGCTCCCTGGACAAGGGGCTTGTTGAACCAGAAATCGTGGAGATGATTAATAAAAGGAACAGTCTTTAAATGCATGTGTGATCATACTTGGCTATAATGAGAAGCTAGGAAATGGATATTGTTCATTAAGTTCTAATTAGAAGGTAAACTGTACAACAGCAAGGGAGTCCAGGTGTTACTATAGGTAATTAATGTGCTTCTTGTCTCCCTGGTAACCTTTTGATTTGAACCACCTAACCTGTAGTCTTTATCAGGCCCCAAGATACTAGAAATACCAGCTGCTAATTATTTTGGCGAGCCCCTGCTCTCTCTAATGACTCAATCACAGAGAGAGGAGAAAGTGGTTCTAGCCATGATGAATTAAGCCCAAAGGCTTTGGAGAGGACAGTCATTCTCTTTGTTCATTTAACAAGTGTGAACAGTGTCTCCAGGTTGATAAAATAAATGTGACCAGACATAGTCTGTTTAGGGAAAACAGCAACCAAAAAAACAAAACCAAAAAATAACCAGCACCTGTGCCAAACTGCTCTTGTGTTTGTTGATGGCTCCCCGTTCCAGTTGCTTGATTCCTGCCTAAATCCCTGCTCAGCTCTTTTGAGGCTGCAGCCTTGCCCCTGGAGTCCTGGCCCCCACCCTCAGCTTGGAACCAGAACTTCCTCAGCCTGGGCTTGTCCCAAATTCTGCTGAAACCCAGCGTCGCCTGCCTGAGCTTACCCAGCCCCGTGTACTTCTGGTTGGACCTGTCTCTAGAGCAACTATCCTGCATGCTTTCATTCTGACTGAGGTCAAGAAGTCTAATCATTCCTTCTTGTGGAAAATATGCAAACTGTGGCAGTGAAGCATCACAGGAGGTAGTGAAAAGGCAAGTTCCATCTGACATACTGTCATGTGCCATGGAGGCCTGGGATGCTGATGAGTGCCCACTGGGAACTAGAGGCAAGAGGCCTTGGAGCATGAACCAGCTGTGGCACAGTCTCTGATGTCTTATAGAGCCTTTGTCCTCTGTGGAAGTGTAACAGAATGGAGTTTAGACAGGGTATTAGAAACTTTCAGAAGAAGAATCAAAATAGCTAGTGGTTGTTCTGGAGAGATCTAAGTGCTTACATGTATTATCTCATGTAACTCTCCCATCAACCCTATGAGGAGGCACTATGATTATCTGTATTTTATGGCTGAGGAAACTGAGACAGAGAGAGGCTAAGTAACTTGCCCAAGGTCAGACAACTGACCAAGGCAGAGCTGGGTTCAAGCTTGTTTTTATTTTAAGAAATGAGCCAAATAAAGTCTCTGTTCATTAGGCATCTACTCAGTGCTGGTATAGAGCAGTGGGAGAAGCAGGAACTGCATGGGCAAAGCAGTCCGCAGGCTCCTGTATACCTTCCCATGAACAGATAAGGCACCTCAAAGGTTCATGAATGAATGGAGCATGCTCTCCTTGTATTGAAACCAGAAGACATGCTCACTATTACTGGGGTTGTACCAAACTCTCATTTTGCCAGTTTTCATGTATTAGAGTGTCAGTCGATGGTCTAATGTATCTTTAACAGATGATCTGATAACAACAGAGGAGCGTTTGCCAAATAAGGTTGGAGTGCTTGGGAAGGCCCTTGAGTGTTCAGCCCTTCCTGAAGGAGCGGGGAGGTGTGACCTGGCATTAGGAGGCCCTCGGCTTCACGATCGTGGGCCAGGGGCTGCTTAGGGCTAAAAGAGAATCCAAAATGTTCATATCAGCATTACTCACAATAGCCAAAAACTGGAAACAACCCAAAGGTCCATCAACAGATGACTGCATAAACAAAACGTGGTCTCGCCATATAATGGAATAGTATTCAGCCATGAAAAGGCATGAGGTACTGATCCACGCTACTACATGAATGAACCTCGAGAAAGTTATGCTAAGGGAAAGAAGGCAGACATAAAAGGGCAAATATCGTATGATTCCATTTATATGGAATGTCCAGAATAGGCAAATCTGTAGAGACAGAAAGCAGATTAGTGCTCTCTAGTACCTGGGGGGTTAAAGGGAAGGGAGAGTGACTGCTAATGGGCACAGGGTTTCTTTTGGGGATGATGGAAATTTTCTGGAACTACAGAGTGGTAATAGTTACACAACTTTGTGAAGGTGCATAAAATCACCGACTTGGGTACTTTAAAAGAGTGAATATGGTATATGATTGTATCTCCGTGAAAGCAATTAAACAAAAAACAGAACAACAACAACAACAAAAAAGAGAACATAGACTCCACCCTATCAAGTCTCAGAGCAAAACACTGTCTTATGAAGCTAGGCTGTGAGAGAAATACCCTGGGCTGAGGGGATATCGGAACTGTGTATAAGCCTGGGTTCCTCTACTAGTGTTGGCATGAACTTGGGCAAGTCCTTTCACCTCTCTGAGCCTCAGCACCCCCATCTGTTAAATGGTGTCATGAGAAAATATATCCCTGATGGGATTTTTGAAAAACTATAGAATGCTTATTTAAAATGACAATGTGCTAATTACAGGCAAGGCATTATAATACTTCAGGGTTGAACAGAGAGCCTAGAAGGTCTGATGAAAAGTGACCCACAACCAAGATTCCTCTATCCAGCAAGGCTATCATTTAGAATCAAAGGACAAATAAAGGGCTTCCCAGCCAAGAGAAAGCTAAAGGAGTTCATCACCATCAAATCAGTTTTACAAGAAATGTTAAAGTAACTTCTTTAATAATAACAATAAAAAGATTAAAATATGAATTATAAAATGGCAATAACTACATACCCATCAATCATTACTTTAAATGTAAATAGATAAAGTGCTGCAAACAAAAGACATAGGGTGCTGAATGGATAAGAAAACAAGACTCAAGTGTCTATCAACAGACAATTAGATAAAGAGGTGATACGTATATACAATGGAATAATACTCAACCATAAAAAGGATTAAATCTTGCCATCTGCAACAACATGGATGGACCTGGACAGTATTATGCTGAGTGAAATAAGTCAGACTGAAAAAGACAAATACCATATGATCTCACTTATATGTGGAATCTAAAAAACAAAATAAACAAAACAGAAACAAACTCATAGATAGTACAGAGAACAAACTGATGTTTGCCAGATGGGAGGAGGGTTGGGAGGCTGGGTGCAAAAGGGGAAGGGATTTAGAAGTACATGTTGGTAGTGACAAAATAGTCACAGGGATATAAAGTACAGTATACAGAATAGTCAATAATATTGTAATAACTATGTATGATGCCAGGTGGGTATTAGACTTATCATGGTGATCACTTCGTAAGTTATATAAATGTATCACCACTATGCTGTATAGCTGAAACTAATATAATATTGAATGTCAGCTATAATTGAAAAATTTAAAAAATTACAATGCACTAATTACAGGCAATGTATTATATAATACTTGAAGGTTGAACAGAGATCCTAGAAGGTATGATGAAAGATGACCTTCCACTGTTGCCATCATAATCAGAGCTCTGAAGATGCAGCACTATCCTTGTGTGTGCAGGAAAATCACCCATTTCTGAGCAGAAACTGCCCATTTGCTCTCTCTCTCACCTTTTAAGAGAGTGCCAAGTTGCCACCTGCCACGCTACTTACTGCCAGGCCCAGTCTGGTCTTCAGTTCTTCGGAAGATGAGAAGTATGGAGGCTGAGATAAAAGAACAGTTTCTGAATCAGCAAGAAGAGGGGAAAAATCTTTTAATATCTACCTTCTATACAGAATGCTCATTGGCACCATTTCTTCCCAGGATGTGCTGAGTTTTCAGTGCTGGGAGTCCTTTGGGAGACTGGGTAGTCTCCCTAACCCTATAATAAGTGACCCACATTGAGATCCAGACGGGCTCCAGGACTGCAAACTCTCTATACAATTCCCTGTCCCCTATTGTTTGCTTTATTCTCCTTCCCAATCTCCATATGGGTTTCCAAGTCTTCCTGGGATTACCAGGGAATGTCCCAAGTCTCCTCTATTTTGATTCTATATCTTAATCGCTTTCAAATCCCAAATAAAGTGTTTCTCTCCACCCCCAGTTATTAGGGCTTGCTAGCAGGCTTTTTAGAAAGACAATTAAAAATCCTTTGGAAGCCTAAATAAACCATTTGCATTGCATTCTACCAGATGAAGCACACCCCCACTTATTGTTCCAAAATGAACTTACTACACAGGAGACTTTTCCTACCATTTCAAACTCAGACTGGTTTTTTTTTCTCTCATATGTATCCATGTAACTGACTTAATATCCATCTGTTTGTCTTAGGACTAGGACAATGGTCAGAATCTTTATTAAGGTAATTCATGAAAATAAGAAAATCAATTTATCCAGATTCAGAATTCCCCCTGTACCCCAGACTATTAAAATACTTGCCTCTCCCACTTGTCTAGTATTGAAAAATCCAAGTCACCCTGGGTCATGGTCAAGCAGTGTCAAAACAGGGACAAGGACCGGGGGATCAGCTCACCCTGCTCAGTCCTCATTCCCAGGGAACTGCAGGCCATATCCACAGAGAATTTCCAGTGCCCTGGACCTCATCTCAGAAGTATAGTGCAGTGGAATATAACAATGCTTGAAATAACAGTTTGCCAGCGATCTTTACAGGTGCGGGTGCAGGGGCTGGGGGAGGGGCAGGGGCGACACCATTATCTTAAGTCACTAAAGTGCTTGTTTCTATTTTTCCTTCAACTTTTCGTTTACTTGAATCAAAAAAACCTGTTTCCCACAAGTAAAAGGATCCAACCCCTCAGGGATCCGGCGTGAGCAGTCTGATGTGGAAGAACTATTCCGTGTGCCTGAGCTTTTGGCTGCTGCCTCTTTTCGGGGGTTCACAGTTGCCTAGGGAGGATAGCAGAGCTGGTTCTAGGGCTGCATTTATGGTTAAGCCCTGGCTGAGCCTGGCCCTACGAGCGCGCAGCTCAGGTTCCAGCCAGCGAGGAGCAGCGAGATAATGAATCTGAAAAGGCTCCAGGCGGGAGATTGTTATTCGTGCGGATTCCCCTCTAAGTAGCAAACACAGGAGGTGGGGGCGGGGGGAAAGGTTGTCTTCAAACAAGGGGACACATTCTTACTTTTCAGCTAGAGGAAGTGCCGTCTTGTTTTCTGTTGTGTCTCTTTCCGTTCAAGGTGCCTGAATGTTGAAGTCCCTCGAGGAATCCCCCCCCCAGCCCTCATCCCCTGTGTACGCCCCTCTCCCCGTGGGGCAGGAAGGCAGCTGTGTCCAGATGGTGGCGCTCCGGGACAATGCAACCCCCTCTCCCCCACTGTGGCAAAAAGTCTAGTCTAGGCCAAGTTTCAAGGTGTTTGCTGAAATTTTCTGAGAGGCTTCTCAACGAGAGTCATAACTTTTAGCAATGGGCAGAAATCCACTCCCGTGACCAAGGTTATTGAGGGAGCAAGTATCAGAATGGTACCCCTTTAGTTTAGCCTGAACCATTCGGATATGTCTGGCCTGCGCGCTCTGATAGCCTGGGCACATCCCGGTAACCGTGTTGCCTGGGGAGGGAGATGCGCAGCGCTACGGGCCAGCCGGACCCGGATGAGGTCGAAGTGAGACCCCCGGCAGGAGATGGCTAGGAAGAAGGGCCGAGATGAGTTGTTCCTGGGGCGGGGAGCGCTGGCCTGCTGGTGGCTTCTTGGCTGCGCCGACCGCACCTCCGCGCCTGTCCGCCACTGCCATGCAGCTCCCTGGACCTTCCCAAGCGCCCCGCACTACCCAGTAGATCGTGAGGAGCAACTCGGGAGGGGACAGGCGCCCGAGCTACTCACCCCGGGTTTCTTTGAAGAGCGACGGCCCAAGAAAAGGGCTTTCTTGCCCGGTTTACTTTTTCCCAAAGCAGCATCTGAGCTCCAGTGGCCGGGATGCCTGGCAGCTGGGTAAAGGATGAGCTCTCGCTCTCACTCTCCCCAAAGTTAGGGATGAGTGACCCCTAGCTACCTCACCCCGCTCCCAGAGTACAGACTGGACCCCTGCTCCCAGAGCCAGGCGCAGGGGACATCTCCTCATGGAGAGCACAAGTCGGGCCCTGACTAAGCGACCTTAACCACCTCTAAGGGAGCCAACCCACTTCTGGCAAGTGCAGGAGAGAGGGCAAGTTTCCTAGAGCAGTAAAACCTGCTCCCTGTGGGGGTGCAGAAAGTTCTGAACAGGCAAGAGTGCTTGGAGTGGGATGAACCTGTCAAGAAGATTGTAGGGGCACATATCTGAGTTCAAAGGGCCACTCGCTGCTCCCTCACACTCTGCTGGGGGATTCAGAGAGACCCCGTGATCCTGTTCTGCAGTCTACATCACTTTGCCGAGTGTCGGAAGACAAGGGAGAAGAATTTGCTGGAAACGGAGCTCAGTGGTTGGTGTGTGTTGGGGGGTGGGGTGCGGAGGTGGGCTCCAAGCTTGTCACAAGTCAGTGTACCTGGGGGATGGTGGAGGGGAGCTAGCAGCTACAGTGGAAGCACAAACTAGGCAGTCGGAAGCAAGACGACACCTCGCTGTAGATTTGTCCAAGAAGAGTTGGTGATTAATGCCGCGGTGGTCAGGGAGCTCTGATTGGTTGTGGGGAGGGATGTGGGGTGGGGCTGTGTGCCTGTTGAGGCTTTAAAAGCTCATCGGAGAGGTGCAAGATGTTGTCATTTGCTCTCTGATGCTCTGAGGGGAAGTAGCTTTCCCTAAGTTCCTGGTGACCGAGCAGGTGTTCGCTGTCTGGACAGGCTGGAAGATCTTAACGGTCTCCAGCAGCAATATGGAGCCTACCCTGGCAGTCCCCACCCCATTTGGCTGTGTTGGCTGTAAGCTGCCTCAGCCAAACTACCCACCAGCTGTAATCACCTTTATGTTCTGTGCAATGGTTGTCACCATCGTTGTAGACGTGATCGGCAACTCCATGGTCATTTTGGCTGTGGCTAAGAACAAGAAGCTCCGAAATTCTGGTAAGCCACCCTTCCTTCGCCCTACCCAGCGTGCAGCTACTGGAACCACCTAAGCCGTTAGTTTGGGCCCCGGGAATAGGGAATCCATGGACAGGCCCTCACACTGAATGTCCTTGCATCCGAATTCCCCACAAACCTGGGCGGTGATGTTCTGCAGGAGCCCCATGAACTTAGAGCTTCTCCAGGCTGAGGGAGCTCAGAGAATTAGCTTTGGGGTGCCAAGTGCAAAGCCGGGGTTCCTGCGGTGTGCGCAGACCTCCGAGCCCTGCTCCGTCGAGGACCTGATGCAGAGGGAGCTGCCACCGGATCGGGGAGTCCGGCAGCCATCGGGGGACAGCACGCCAAACCGGGCGCCACAGAGGTGGCCGCGCCAAGGCCATGGGCGGAATGGGCGCACAGGAAGCAGTGGGGCTGCAACACGCTCTAGGAAAGTTAAATTCACAGCGGCTGCGGTGCCGCTTGCCCAAGGCAGAGCAGCAGCGGCGCCCTACCTGTGCTGAGCCCCCACTTGTTGCAGCCCTGGGGCTCCAGGGTGGCTCTAAGGTAGCTCCCGAGCGGCAGGGCACAGACCCTCGCGCCTGAGTGTGGGGCAGGGAGGTCTGAGCCCGCTGGAGCCGAGCTCGGCCGGCCGGTCCCAGGGCACATGATGGAGAGAGGCGAGCGGCTGACTGGGCACAGCAGGCGGTGGCAGCGGCGGCGGAGATCCCTAAGTCTGTAAGCGGGGTTCTGGGGGGTCGCAGTGCGTGGCGGAGAAGTTCGAGAGCTTGGTGTCTTGAGGGCAGGGGATAGAAGCAGAAGCGAGCGAAGATCTCAGGAGTGCTGCAGGAGAGCTCAGAGGGTCGGTGGGGCGCTCAGAGAGACAGCAAAGCGCGGGGATGTGGGACAGTTTGCTGCGGTGAGTGAGACCCCACGCTGCCAACCAATGCCAAGGGGAAGGGTCCGGCTGCGAGCGGGAGGCGGGGGAGGATGCTGGGAATTGAGACCTGAGCCAGATATTGCGAAGCGGCGAGAGCCGTTTGCAGGTTGGGCGGGAGAGAGCTCAGTAGGGAAGGAGGAGGGGCAAAGGGGCCCAAACTCCACGTTCAGCTGCCTGAGAAAGGGGCCAGCGCCTGGGGTCTCCCGAGCCAGGTTCCTGCCCGGGCCAGAGGAAGGGGAGAAGGCAGGGTCTGGGGGGGTTGGGTAGCCACAGGACCCAGGAGGGAGGGGCGCGCAGGGAAGGCTGCCAGTCTCAGGGGGATTACTTTGCTGGGACGAGGAGTCACAAACACCATACATGTTTCAGAATGCAATGCAGGGCACACAGTCATTAAGTTTTCTTCTAAGCTTTGTGGATGCGTCTGGTTTCTCCTTGGTACCCTGGAGACTTGGGGCCACATACTTGGACCTCACCTTCACTCCAGCAGTTCTGTCCCAAAGGGCGGAAATGCGCAGCCCCAGAGACACCTGCGAGGCCCGCTTTTTTCTTAATTTTCTTCTTCCCTTTATTTTTCTCCTTCCTTTCTTTCTGTAATTCAAATAAGATTCTGTGGCTGTTATGGTTTTGTTTTGAAGGCTTTGCCCTCTCTCTTTGCCGCTTTTCTTCTCCAAATGTATTACTTCGAGGGAAACCCTAGAAAGATCCTCTTAGGTAGACAGCGCAGAGGCCGCGCCTTGGCAGCGGAAGCTTAAGGAGGCAGAAGGAGCCAGTCCTTTGCCGTATTAATAAGTACGAATTGTCTCTTAGTCCAAGATGAAGTGCAATATTTTGCCAAACCACTGCTAATTAGGAACAAGGTGTTTCCAAAGAAAGAGGACTGTGCTCCGGCACTTGGCCTCTACGTTTTGTTTTGTTTTGTTTTGTTTTGTTTTGTTTTGTTTTGTTGAAAGGTTTTACGAAATCATTCCTACCAATGCCTTACAAAACAGGAGTTGGGGTAGACCCCCCTTCACTTTCCTGTTTAGCAGCTCCAGAATAGCTCAGTGCCCGGTGCCTGGCCCTCATGCAGGGCAGCGAAGGTGCCGCTGTGGGTCCACCTGGGCCCGCATGAAGCAGGGACTTCTGCTAATTCTTGCAGCGTTTTCCAGATTTTTAAAAAATCCTGCTATTTCTCTAGTCTCAGACGAAATTTTACAGGGTTCCTTCTCTTCCCCTCAGTTTTTACTCTTAGGTTACCTCAAAATGGTAAATATTTACTGATCCCCTGGGAAAGACTGCTTAAGAAAACGACAGTTCTCTGTAGACATGTTTGTGTTATGAATGCAATGCTAGACTAGAGAAGGCAGAGGTCTAATGGGGGGGGGCGGGGTGAGGGTTCCTGACATTCCTCCAATCTCCCCATCCCCCACCCCCAGGGAAATAGTTTGCATTTCGTTTTTGTCTAGTCCCTGTGAGGGTGAAGGGCTCCTCAAGGGGCTTTTGTACTCACTGCTTCCGGGAAATAATGTGGACAAAAGACAGGTCTCCCAAACCTGGCTGCTGTATCAGAATCACCTGGGAAATGCTTGTAAATAAAAATAAAAACGACTGTATTTCTCTGAAAGAATTCTAGAATTCTAAATTGCCATGACATCAGCTGGCCTTTTCCTCCAGCTTAAATTTGTAGATTTCCAAACTTAACCATTTATTCTTTAATGTTTTCCCCTCCCCTCCCCTGATGTGATTTTCAGGCAACATGTTCGTGGCTAGCCTCTCAGTGGCTGATATGCTCGTGGCCATCTACCCCTACCCTCTGATGCTGCATGCCATGGCCATTGGGGGCTGGGATCTGAGCCATTTCCAGTGCCAGGTGTTTGGATTCATCACAGGGCTGACTGTGGTCGGCTCTATCTTCAATATCATGGCAATTGCCATCAACCGTTACTGCTACATGTGTCACAGCCTCCAGTATGAGCGGATCTTCAGCATGCGCAACACCTTCATTTACCTGGCCGTCACCTGGATCATGACCATCCTGGCTGTCCTGCCCAACACGTACATTGGCACCATTGAGTATGATCCTCGCACCTACACCTGCATCTTCAACTACCTGAACAACCCTGTCTTTGTGGTGACCATCGTCTGTACCTACTTTGTCCTCCCTCTGCTCATAGTGGGTTTCTGCTACGTGAGGATCTGGATCAAAGTGCTGGCAGCTAGGGACCCGGCTGGGCAGAATCCTGACAACCAGCTTGCTGAGGTTCACAATTTTCTAACCATGTTTGTGATCTTCCTCCTCTTTGCAGTGTGCTGGTGCCCTATCAACGTGCTCAATGTCTTGGTGGCTGTCAGTCCAAAAGAGATGGCAGGCAAGATTCCCAACTGGCTTTACCTTGCAGTGTACTTCATAGCCTACTTCAACAGCTGCCTCAATGCTGTGATCTATGGGCTACTCAATGAGAATTTCCGAAGAGAATACTGGGTCATCTTCCATGCTATGCGGCACCCTATCCTCTTCCTCTCTGGCCTCTTCACTGATTTGCGTGAGAGGTGGGAGACCCAGGCCCGTGACCGTTTCCGTGCCCGCATCTGTGCCCGTGCCTGTTACGAAGTGCGAGAGCAAGCCCGTGAACAAGACCATGCCAATGCCTGTCCTGCTGTGGAGGAAATACCGATGAATGTCTGCAATGTTCCACTACCCAGTGATGCTGCAGCTGGCCAACCTGAGTGTGCCTCTGGCCACCCCAGGCCAGCTTCTGGCCACTCTCGGCCTGCCTCTGCCTGCCACAAATCTGTCTCTGGCCACCACAAGGCTGTCTTTCGCCACTCCAAGCTTGCCTCTGGCCACCCCATGTCTGCCTGTGGTCACCCCAAGCCTGCCACTGTCTACTCTAAGCCTGCCTCTGTCCATTTCAAGGCTAACTCAGTCCATTTCGTGCCTGCCTCCAGCCTCCCCATTCCTGTCACTGGCCACCACATCTCTGCTGGCAGCCACTCCAAGAGTGCCTTCAGCCCTACCACCAGCACCCCTAAACCCACCACTGGCCACATCAAGCCTACGACCAGCTTCCCTGAACCCACCACTGCCAACTATCCTAAGCCTGCTACCACCAGCCACCTTGCTGCCATCACTGGCCTCCCTGAGCTCACTGCCTCCTGCCACCCTGAGACCACTGCTACTGGCCACTTTGAGTGTGACATTACTGACTTCCCTGAGCCTCCCTCCAGCCCAGCCACTAGAACCCCTGAGCCTGCTGCCAGCCCACTGGATCCTGCCACTGCCACTGACCCTCTTGACCCCACTGTGGTCACCACTGATCACCAAGAGGTTGTGGCTATTGATATTGAAGTTGATTCTGATGAAATGGCCATGTGAAAAATGTTCTTAGGGGGTGCCCAAGCAGTGGTCCACTTTCAAGTCTATCTAGCATATGTAATCCAAAGTGAGGTACCTCACTGCATCTACACACAGGAAAAACACATACAGATACTGACTTACAACCGTGGTGCAAGCTAATTCCATTGCTCAGGCAGATTCTTCTACATCATGTACTCTAGAAAGTGTGTGTGTGCGTGCGTGCGTGCGTGAGCGTGAACGTGCACTAGTGCGCTATTTTAGAGACCAAATTTGCCTCAAGTTTGACATCTGTTTTTCTGAGCCTCTCTTTCCTCCTATGGTTCACCTTGAGCCCACAGTGATCCTTGAAATTTTAGACTTTAATTTTTTCCCCTTCTCCCCTGTCCCCCTTTCTCCTCTTTCCTCGTTTCCTCCTCCTTGTTCCTGCTTTCTTCTCCCGTTCCCCAAGTGGGGGAGAGTGGAGGAGGAGTGCATGCGCAATGGCGAAAGTGTTCCCTGGGAAGGTTTCTGTCAAGTAAATGTGATCTCCGAGCTTTATGTTATTAAGTATGTAATTCTATATTGTACTTTTAATGGCAGCCAGAGAGGCAGGTGTTATAAAGTGCAAGTACTTGAAACAGTTTCTTTTCTAAATTCCAGTGACAAAATGTGATGTATATCTAAAAAACAATTTGATAAGCAGTAAAATGTATTTTTATACCTATGAGATAAAATGGCAAAAGGAAATATATGGCTACACCGAATTGTTTCTGTTTTATGAAAATTCAAACATTGGTGCTGATATTTATAGTCGAACACACATGTAAATGATGACTTGTTTTTATGTTATTTTTACTATTTTGAATATCTCCCCAGCTTATTTTTTTCATTTAGTTTCAGAGAAACCCATCCACTCCTAAATTAGTTTCTTCTAAAATTTAAATTTATAGTTGCTGGGATCAATGACCACTGTGGTTTTAATATCATAATTCACAACTACACTGTACCTCAGATTTTTTTAAAACAGCTTGATGTCTTTTTTTTTTTTTGAGGGCAGTGTCACTGGCCCTCATATGTGGGACCGAACCGGGGCCGCTGGCTTCCCAAGCCAGCGCTTAACCACCACGCCACTCGGCCGGCCAGCTTGATGTCTTAATACAATCAGTTTTTACATTTTTTTCATTCAAAAGGTAATTCGAGGTAATAACTGGTAGCCAGAAGTGAATGGAGTCCTGTCATGAAGGTTGTAAATGAGTGATTCTTCAAAAGCCTTTCCTTCCTGCCTTGTCTCTCTTGAGTCTCATAGCTGGGGTGAGAGGTGAGGAGGGAGAGACACCAACACCAGCCAATCCTACCACCCTTGGCTGAGGTTCACTGATCCACAATGTTAAGTTGTAGATGTCTTGCATCTGCACGCTTGACAGCCCAGGAAACGATTTTTTCCTAGAATTCAAGAAAAAGTTGCTGTTTAATAAAAAATTTTAATTTTGATTCAAATTGACACTTAAAACTAAGTTTACTGTACAAAAGCTTGTAAGACTAAGTGGATATATATTATACTGCCTTAATTCGATTCTGTATTTGTGATATCGAATAAATAAAAATGTTTCTGTGGTTTTAGTGTGTGATTTGTTGATAAATTCACATCTTCCATCAGACTTACTTGTGGGAAGGACTCAGGGGTGGGTGGAAAAGCATTGACCTTGGGGAATCAGAAGACTTGGGTGCAAGTTCCATACCTGCTAGGAGCTTGCAACACCCCAGGGCAAGTCACGTGACCCTTCTCTCCTCAATTTCTTCTTTCTTAATTTTTTAATATTTATTTTTTTACTATTTTTTTATTTTTCAATTAGAGTTGGCATCTGATATTATATTAGTCAGTTGTACAACATGGTAGTTAGACATCTATGTAACCTACGAAGTGATCACCCTAGTAAGTCGAGTACTCACCTATCAGACGCATGTATAGTTATTACAATATCTCCTCAGTTTATTAGCAAACTGTGGCAAGGTCAGGGTGGGGTGGAGGTTGTGGAGGGCTCACTGGGTTTGGTGTGTTCTGACTAGTGCACCGACAAAGGATGACCTGACTTACGTGCTCTTAGACTTCTGGACCTTGCCTTCCATGACTTCTGAAAACAGGTCCCTTGCCACCCCATGGAAGGAGTGATGTCAGGCCCAATAATGTCAGAACCCCAGAGGCTGCTGGAACCAAGCAATAGAGCTCATGAGCCAGTGGGGAAGGCTCAGGAACAGGAGGACAGGTGGTTTCCTCTTGATCTGGAAGATGGTGGCAACACCCCAGCCACAGCAGTGTTAAGCTACCTGGGGAATTGGGGGAGGAGAACAGCTTTGGGGAACCGGGGAAAGGGAACAGACAAGTTGCTCTCTTTTTGTTCTTCAGTCTAGTTGAGGACATCGCTTCACTGGCCCACGTTGGTATCATCATTGCACTCTTCTCCCGTGAGACAGATTGGTTGCCAGCCATTGGACAGCCACTCACGGGGGCTCTTGGCAGCTCACACCGGCTGCCGGCCTCTCATGCTGGCTGCTGGCCACTCACTGTAGCTTATGGCAGCCCACTGCAGCAGAGGGGGCTGCAGCCTACACCATCGCCGGGACTCGCACAGCCCAGCTCCAGGTGGAGCTGTTGTTCACCATCTTAGCTGTAGAGGGCTCAGCGTCCCTGGCCCATGTGGGATCTGAACCAGTGGCCCTGCTGCTCAAAGCTCGCACTCTCAAGCCAACTCTTTTTTTTTTTTTTCTACAGAATTTATTCGTTTCACCCCCTTTTTTTTTTTTTTTTTTTTTTAAAGATTTTATTGGGGAATTAGTGGAGGGGAACAGCGTTGGGGAATCAGGGAAGGGGAACAGACAAGTTGCCGTCTTCTTGTTCTTCAGTTTAGTTGCGGAGGATGTTGCTTCACTGTTGGTATCGTCATTGCGCTCTTCCCGGATGAGGCAGATCGGTCGCTGGCCTCTGGATGTCGCTCATCGCGGCTATTGGCAGCTCACGCTTGGCTGCCAGCCACTCACGCTGGCTGCGGGCCACTCACTGTAGCCTATGGCAGCCCACTGCAGCAGGGGCTGCAGCCCACACCATTACCGGGGCTCGCACAGCCCAGCTCCAGGTGGAGCTGTTGTTAGCTGTAGAGGGCGGTGTCACTGGCCCTCATGTGGGATCCGAACCGGGGCCGCTGGCATCCCAAAACCAGCGCTTAACCAATGCGCCACTCGGCCGGCCCTCAAGCCAACTCTTAACCAACGAGCCACTCTGCTGGCCCTACTTCATTCTTTTAAAGGCCAAATAATATTCCATTGTATGTATATACTACATTCTGTTAGTCCATTTGTCCACTGATGTCATTTAGGCTGTTTGCACTTTTTGGCTGTTGTGAATAGCACTATTATGAACATTGAGTTAAAAATATTTGTTGAAGTCCCTGCTTTCAATTTTTTGGATATGTATCTAGGAGTGGATAAATCATGTTAGTCTGGCTTCTTTTGCTTAACATTTGAGATTTATTAAGTTTTTGTGTGTATCAGTAGTTTTTCTTTTTTATTCTTTTTATGTAGCATTCTATAGTATGAATGTATCCACAGCTTATTGATTGATTCTACTATTGATGGACATTTGGGTTGTTTCCAATTTGGGAATACTATGAAAATGCTTCTATAAATATTTTTGTTTATGTCTTTTAACTTAATTTTCTATTGAGATATAATTTTACATAAAATGAAGTACACAAATCTTCAATGTAGTGCTCAAAGAATTTTTACATATGTACACCCTATGTAACCACCACACAAATCAAGATATAAAATGTTTCTAGCACTTAGAAGGTTCCATTATGCCAGAATAATTTTGCTGGTTCTCAGACTTGATTTAAACAAAAGTATATAGAATGTACTCTTGTATCTGGCTTCTTTTGCTCATCATTTCGTTTGTGAGATTGATCTATATTGCTTTGGGTAGGAGTAGTGCATTTTCTTTTTATTGCTGTGTACAATTCCATTGTATTAAAATAATAATCTTTTAGATGGAAATTTGGGCTGTTTTCTAGTTTGGAGCTTTTATGAAGAAAGCTGTTGTAAACATTCTTGTACATGCCTTTTGGCACACATGTGAACTCACTGCTCTTGGAATTGCTGAGTCATGAGTATATGTGTATTTAGTTTTAGTAGGCACTGCCAAATATTTTTCCAAAGTGGTTGAACCAATTTATATTCTCACCAGGGACGTGTGAGAGTTTGAGGTACTCTACATTCTTGCTAATGTTTAGTATTTTTGGCCCTTTTAATTTTAGCTCTTCTAGTGAGTGTCTAGTGTTATTTCATTGTGTTTTCAGTTTGTATTTCTTTAATGAATAATGATGTTAGCTATCTTTTCACATGATTATTGAACATTTGGAACTCTTCTTTAGTGAAAGGTCTGAAGAAATCCTTTGTTCTAAATTTGAGGTTTCTCTCTTCTTATTATTGGCAAAGTTCTTTATATAATCTGATATATATATATATTTCAAGAATATATTCTCTCAGTCTGTGATTTGCCTTTTCTCTCTCTTAATTGTATCTTGTGATGAGTAAAAGTCCTTAATACTATAAAGTACAATTTATCAGTTTTTTTTTTCTTTTATGACTATGCTTTGTGTTTAAGAAATTTCTGATTGCTCTAATATAGTGAATATATTCTGCTTCCTAGTTTTTCTTTTAGAAACTTTAATGTTTTGCCTTTAACACTGAAGTCTATGCTTTATCTTGAGTTCATTTTTTTATTATTGGTTTCAGGAATACAAAATAATGTAATAGTTATACATTTCATCTCTCACAAAGTGATAACCCCTCCCCCAATCTATTACTTCTCTGACATTGTATATAACTGTTACAATTTCATTGACTCTGTTCCCTATATTGAGTTAATTTTTTGTGTTTGGTGTGAGCTAAGAACCAAGGTTCATTTTTTTATATAGTCAAGGTTCATATTTTCATTTAATCACAATTTATTGAAAAGACCATCTTTCGCCCCACTGAATTGCAGTGGAGGCTTTGTTGTAAATTAGCTAATCATATAAAAGGTATCTATTTACCTATCTATCTACTTACTTATATATCTGTTTCTGGACTGTCTAGTGTGTTCCATTAGTCTATTTGTCTAGCTTTCGACCAATGCCACATTATTTTAAAAATTTTAATTGACTACAGTTTATATATAATGTTAGGCACACATATTAAGTGTACAGCTAAATGGACTTTTACATATATGCACATTTTTATACCCACTTATATGCATATTTTTATATTACCATCTTCCAGATGAAGATATAGACCATTTCTAGAATTCCAAAAATCTTTCATGCCAAAACACAGTCAATATCTCCTCCAGAGTTAACCACTAGTTTAACCTCTATTATCACATCAGTGTTGCCCATTTTTGAATTTCATTAAAAAGAATAACTTAATATGTATGCTTTTGATTCTGGCTAATTTTGGCAAACATTTTGATTTTAAGAGGCATTTGTGTGGTTGAATGTATCAGTGGTTCTTTCTAAAATTTTTCACAGAAATATTTAATGATATGAAATATCTTCAATCCATATTAAGTTGGAAAAGCATGCAATAAAATGGTATGTAATTTTGTTAACAAAACCAAGATGAATATTGCAATAGACACTAGCACTTTCTATAGTGAATATATATATATCTTTTATTGAGATATAATTCAGATACCAGAAATTCCATCATTTAAAATATTTCATTGCAGTGTTTTCTTAGTATATTCAGAAAGATGTACGACCATCACCATAATCTAATTCTTTAATATTTTCATCACACCAAAAGAACCTCTGTACCCATTATATTCATTCTCCATTACTGCCTCTACTATGACAACCACTAATCTACTTTTTGTATTTATGGATTTATCCATTGTGGACATTTCATATAAATGGTATCATACAATATGTGACCTTTTGTGTTTGGTTTTTCACTTAGTACAGTTTTGTTTTTTGTTTTTCTTTGAGGGCAGTGTCACTGGCCCTCATATGTGGGACCCGAACCGGGGCTGCTGGCTTCCCAAGCCAGCGCTTCACCACCGCGCCACTTGGCCGGATCATACTTAGTAGAGTTTTTAAGGTGCATCCATGTAGTAGAGTGTATCAGAACGTCATTCATTTTTAAGGCTGAATAATATTTTTTTGTATGTATACACCACATGCTGTTTATCCATTCATCTGTCAGTGAAAATTTGAATTGTTTCCACCTTTTGACTATTGTAACAATACTGCTATGAACACTGGTATACAAATACATGTTTGTGGATGTAGGAAACTAGAGGTAGAAGAGCAACATGAGCCTAAACCATACCGAAGAAAAGAAACAATAAAGATTATAGCAGAAATCAAGGACACTGAAAACAAAAATTACAGCTAAAAAAATCAATGAAACTAAAAGCTGGTTCTTTGAAAAGATTTTTAAAAATTGATGAACCTCTATTCAGGCTCACTAAGAAGTAAAGAGAAATAAATGAGCCATGGAGATGTCATGTACAGCATGGTGACTGTAGTTAATAATACTGTATTGCATATTTGAAAGTTGCTAAGACAGTAAGTCTTGAAAGTCCTCACTCATCACAAGAAAAAAGATTTTTGTAACGATGTATGATGACAAACGTTAACTAGACTTATTGTGGTGATCAATTCTCAATATATACAAACATCAAATCATTACATTGTACACCTGAAACTAATACAATGTCACATGCCAATTGTACCTCAATTTAAAGAAAGAAGTAAAGACAGAGGACAAAATTGCTAATATCAGAAATGAAAGACCAATCATCACTACTGATCCCATGGACATAAAAAGAATAATAAAGGAATACTATGAACACCTCTATGCCCATAAATTTGATAACTAGATAAAGTGGTCCAAGTCTTTAAAAGACACAACCTACTAAACCCACACAAAGAGTTTTGGGTAACTTCAAACTTGTTATGCCCTCTCTCATGGCTGCTAGGCTTCTGGTTTTTACAACTACTGCTGTTGTGAGGCTATTGTTTTTCAAAGCTACTATGGAGCTAAGAGGGGAATGAAATTAGGGCAAGTTAAAACACCACCAAACTCACTTTGCTTACTAAAACTCAGTCATTTTCCTTGAATAAACCCTCCTTGAATTGTTGCCAGACTTAGGTTAATTTTCAGAGTTCTGAAAACGTTAATTTTGACAGTTTTTGCAGTGTTCTTGCTTTTATGCAGAAGCATATTCTAGAAGCCCTTACTCTGTCATTTTGAATGTGTTCTGAACTTGGACTCTTTTCCACTTGGGTAGTATGTCATAGAAATCACTCCTCATCTCATTTACAGAGATCTTCATTCTTTTTATATTTGTTTTGTTTTTGTTTGTTTGTTTTTTAAAGTCTTTTATTGTGAAATAAACATTTAAAAAAATTAATTTCAGGTGTACAACACAGTGCAATAGTTATACTTTTAATCCCTCAGAGTGACAGCCTTAAAGAGCGGGGTGGGGACGAGGGAGAAGAGGAAGGGTGGAGACAGCATAAATAGGTAATTACAATATTGCCAGAGGGTTATGAAAGACAGCTAGGGAATATAATAATGTAAAAATTTTGTGGTGTGTCAGATGGTCACATGCCTTGTTGGGGAGACCATTTCATGGATGGAGTAGAGCCTTGATCACTGCACTGCACACCTGAAGCTGATGTTCTTTATTCTTTTTACAGCAGTATTGGATTCCATTATGTCAATGTTGCATAATGTATTGAAGCACTCTCTTACGTATAGGCATTTAGGTTGTTTCAAATATTGTACAATTACAAACTATGCTGCTATGAACATCCTTGTGCATATGTATATTTGTATTGTTGGAAATTCATTTACAATGATGGATTGCTAGAACTGGGATTTTTGGGTTGAAAGGTTATGGTAGGTATTGTCAACTTCCCTCTGGAAGAGTTGTACTGGTATGCATTCTCAGCAGCAATGCATGACAGTTCCTGTTTCCCCACAGACTCATCAACAAATTCTGTTTTCACACTTCTATAATTTTTCCCTGTCTAATAAGTAAGAAATGGCATCCTGTTGTAGTTTTAATCAGCAGTTCTCTAATTAGGTACTGAGTTTGAACATTTTTCATATGTTTAAGAGGCATTTTTATATCCTTTTTTGGGTAAATTGTTTATGTATTTTCCTAATTTTTCTTTGGGGTTTTTGGTTCTTTGCTGCTCAAAAATATTTAAGATATTTTTTCTTTTATCCCCTTAGTTTTATTGAGATATAATTGACAATGTTAAATTGTATACATTTAAAGTGTACAACTTGATGTTTGATATATGTGTACACAATGTGAAATAATCACCATACTGAAGTTAATTAACATATCCATCACCTCCCATAGTTAACTTTTTTTTTTTTGGTGATGAAAACATTTAAGATCTACCCCTTAGAAAATTTCAATTATACAATACAGTATTGTTAACTGTAGTCACATGGTTGTACATTAAGTCTATAATTTATTCATCTTGCATAACTGAAACTTTGTATCCCTTACGGTTTCTCTTCAGCTTGTATGAATCATTTGCCTTTTATTTTCCAATTACAATTATTTTTCAAATACAATATTACATTAGTTTCAGGTGTACAACATACTGGTTAGACATTTTATAACTTATGAAACTAAGTACCCATCCAAATTGCTTTTTGGTTTTTTAGAGTTGTTAATCACAAGTCATGCCTGAGATTTGACTTTTTTTTTCTTGGGCAAATATTTCAGATCAAGTTAAATGCCTTTTTCGGTGGCTATGGTTCACTTTAATTAAATTCATGCTCTTTGGCTGTGTCATTAATCAACTGTTCTTAATTCTGGCGGAAGTTCTGGAGACCTGCAACAATTTCAGGAAAGGTTTAGCAGCCTGAGTAATTTTCATCACAGTCAAGCCAGACAGGGACTAAGTTTCCACTATTGAATGAAACTCCTGGGAGGGACTAGGGGCGGGGTGGAGGGAGTTGTCAAGAAGTTTTATAAGAATGTGTCAGAAATTATAAGAATGGGTCATATTTGTCAGCAGAGAAAGAGAAAGAGAGAGAGATCAAGCAAAAGTAATTTTAAGCAAGAAAGGGCTATAACCATAGAAACAATACTTTTAAAATGAGAGGTAACAGCCTTGGGCAGATTAGCAGAAAAAAAGGGGAAAGATCAAGGAGAAAACAGTTATCATAATTTGATACATATTTATTGAGTATCTATTAAGTGTGAGACCCTCTTCTAAGCAGGTAGGGTCTATGAGAAATACAAATATAAACAAGAGAGAATCCCCCATCTTAATTTAGAGGCCCCCAAAATTAACAATGTTGCCTTTCGTTTAAGCTATCATTTACTAAGCTCCTGCCATGGTATAGGCACCACTGAAGGCACTTCTCTTATCTCTAATTCTCATAAAAACGCTGCCAGGTTTATATTATTACTTATATTTTTGAGAAGAAGAGATTGAAGCTAAGAAAGGTTAAGAAACTTGTCTGGAGTCAGAAAGCTGGAAAGTAGGGCAATTTGAACCCAGATCTGCTTAGAGAATATCAAATATCAATTTTGCATAGTACTTCAAAGTGAGTTCTGTTAGATTCAATCAAACCAGATCAGCGTAAAATAACAATGGCCATAGCTAACCTTATTTCATAATTTCTATGTGCCAAGGGCAGCACTCAACAGTTTACATGGGTCATAATTAATCCTGGGACAGAATTTTTTTAATGTTTGCATTTTCCCCATTCTCTCTGATGTTACCATCTACCTCAGTACCCATATTGAAATCTGAGATTTCATCCAGGACTCCCACCTCACCCACATTGATTTGATTTATAAATCCAGTAAATTCTGTCTCTTCAATAGCTCTTTAATTCATTTTTTATCTTAATCCTTATAGTCACTTCCTTAGTTTGAATCACATCATGTCTTCGATGGGTTACTGTAAGAGCTTCTGAACCTCTTTCTCTGCCTTTGTAATTCACTTTTACCAAGCCAGCACAGTACCCTTTTCTATATTGCAAATCTAAATATATGTCTCTTCCAGTGTGCCTCCTAACCTTAGTTTGATTGTACCTTCCTTTGGCCCACTCTGCTTATCACCTATATTGAACTCCCTGCTCTTCCTTGGTCCTGCCTCTATGTTCCTCAATTTTGAAGAGTTCTTCATATATTAGGTTTAATAATCCTTCACTTGTGGCATATGTTGCAAATATTTCCTACTCATTTGTCAGTTGTCTTTTGATTTTGTTTATGGTGCATTTGCCATGCAAATTTTAAAGAGGTAATCAAATTTAATTGACTTCTGTTGATTATGGAATTTGAGTCATTGTTAGAAAGCCTTTCCCTATACCAAGGTTACAAAGGAATTTCCTCATGTTTTCTTCCAGTACTTGCATGGTTTCATTTTTATTTTTAGCTCTTAAATCCATTTGGAGTCTATTTTTTTTTTATCTATGGTGTGAGATAAGCTTCCTAACTCTGATGGGGTCAATTTTGGTAACTTGAATTTCCTTAGGAAATTATCCATTTCCTCTAGATTTTCAAGTCTTCAAATTTGTTTGTATAGTTTCATATGATTTTTAAAATTTCTTTTGTTTCAATGGCTATTTCCTCCTTGTCATTTCTCATTATGTATATCTGTGCTTCTTTTCTCCATTTCTTTTCTTGATAAAGTTAGCAAGTACTTTGTCTATATTGTTAATATTTACACAATTATACGTTTTTTTTGAGGGCAGTGTCACTGGCCCTCATATGTGGGACCCGAACTGGAGCCGCTGGCTTCCGAAGCCAGCACTTATCCACCGCGCCACTCGGCTGGCCCTGTACATTTATTTTTTAGATCTAGTGTTTTCCTATTCTCTTCGTTATTTTCTGCTCTTATCTTTATTGTTTCCTTCTTTGTACTTTTTTCTGGTTTACTTTTTAATTCTTTTTCTGGTTTTGTGACTTTGGATTTTAATTCATTTTTGTTGTTTCAGTTTTCTGGATAAAAGTGTTTAATTCAAAAACATCTTCCCCTGAGCACTTCTTTAAGTGCGTGTATCCCATATATTCTGATAACGTAGTGCTTTTATTGTCATTATTTTAAAAAATCTGTTATTTTAGTTTGTGGTTCCCATTTCACACAGAATTTGTTTAATAGGCGATTCCTGAAGGAAGGGCCTTTCTATTTTTGTTGGTACATTCTAGTTGTGATTACATTTTAATCAGAGAATGTTGCTTATAATATTTATATTTTATGGAACTTCCTGATGTTTTCTTTGTGACCTAATACATGATCAATGCTTGTGAATGTGCCATGGACACTTGAGAAGAATGTGTGAATTTCTTATTATCATGGAAACTGCCAACATATATTCAAAACATCTATCTTATTACTTATTGCTTCCTAATAAATATGCACATTCTATCTCCATACATATTTTCTGCCCACTCTACTTTTATTGTACTGAAAATAATGTATTAAAGTCTCCTGTTATTAGTGAATGTCTACCTGTGTCTCCTTGCATTCTCTGCAGTTTCTACCTCTTCTCATTTCTAGTACATAAGAGAGCCATCTGATATTCTCTATTTTCTCCTAAAGACTGATAGGGTGAAATCCTGAGCACCTCAGTGCTTGGGACTGGGTTGAACTTGTAATAAACTTAACTGAGCTCTGACTCATTCCTCTTCCTTGGGCGTGGCCCTTTTGTGCTTTTAGTTGAGACCCATGCAGGTCTCCATTTCCTCAGCTCTAAAAAAACCTTAGAGATGGTAATGACAAAGGAGGACATGGTAATGTAAACCCTCCCACAGATGACAATGATGGAAATGGGATAATAGGATTAAAGACAATTATTGAAAGGCACTAAAAACCCTCTATGAGGATCCAGAATACGGATGATAATTTACTCGAAAACTTGCATCTGTAAGATGGGGATTTTGTTGCTTTCCGTCCTCACAACAGTCTCCAAGCCCCACAGCTATGACTACTGAGAATAATGGCTGAAAATGACAGCCTTACCAGCACAAGGTACCAGAGTTCAGAGTTGGGTGCTATAAAAACAACGTGAAATTTAAAGGGGAAACTTTAGAAGCATGATTGGAAATTTAAAATTGTAATCCTGCTATCAAGAAAAATACAGAAGGAAAAAAAAATAACAGAAAAAGAAAGAAAAGAAAAGTGCAGAGGAAATGTGACCCAAATTTTGAATATAAACTATACCCCAACCCCTAAATCATAGCAAAAAGCATGTGGGGTGATTCTTTCCATTTCTGCCCTCTTCCCCCTCAGACAGACCCAGATGGTGGTTGTGATATCCCAAAACCAAAGACAGATAAGTTATTGAATTGGAAATATCTGTAGCATCATAAGCATTGGCCTATTAATTAGGGATGTTTTGTGGCAATAGTGTTATTCAAATGTAATAAAATGGAGGAATTTATATTTAGGCAAGTTTTTTTAATGAATGGGCAAGATTTTATTAATCTGTGAAGGAAAAGGCAAAACCTGCAAGATGGGAAGATGCATGGTAGGCCATACAATCCTGAGTTGTGCAGTTTCACTGGGAAATAAAGATGACAGAACAGTAGAAAGAGAAGCTTGCATTCTGGAACTCATTCAGTCCACGCCTCCCAAACTGCAGCCTGTCCAGAGCTACTGACAAAGGCCTACATGGGTATTTTATCAATTATGGAATTCAGCTGTAAAATCCAATTCATTCTTTGGCTCATCAAATAGAGCAATTGTAAAAGTCCTAACCAATAGTTTTGGAAAGATTTTATGTTGGGATAGACTGAAATTGATCTATTTCATTTAATTATTATGTCTTTTAGGATTCACTAGGCTTCCCTCAGACTCAATTAGCTTAAAACTAGAGAGGCTTTCTCCCACCTCTGAGTTCCTATAACATTTCTTTGACCAGACATTTTATTTGGCACTTGGTAGATAGACTCGTAAAATTTTTGAGTGGAAAAGAACTTTAGAACATCATCCTAATACACTTAATACTCAGTGTAGTGATTTCTTCTATAATATCTCTCACAGATACTTATGTAGCCTTTGAATACTCCTAGTGATGGGCAACTCTCTACTGCTTAACGCTTCCCCACAGTTGGATAGCTAAATATTTTATTGGAGCTTGCAGGGGACAAGTCTGAGCAGGAGATGAGGAAGGAGCTACCAGACAAGCAGAAGGAAAATGAGGAAAGAGTGGCATCTTGAAAATAAAACCAAAAGAGAGTTTCAGGAATTAAGGAATTAATTGTTGACTAAACACTGCTGCCAAAGTCAATAAGATGAAAATTGACATCTATCCAGAATTGCAATAGACTGAAATATGAATGGGAGATAAGGGAAAGGAGACAGTGACCAGGAGCAATTTTTTTTTTCAAGAAATGTTGTTGAGGGAGGAAAAGAGGTATGACAGTAGCTAGAACAAGATACAAGGATCAGAGAAAGGTATTTTGAATTGGGGCATAGTGGTTGGTGAACATGTTTGCATGCTGAGAAGACAGAGCCAGGCAAGAAACCATAAGTCTTGACAAATGGAGGTCCTGAGGAGGTATCTGGAAACAAATGGGCCAAATCATTAGTGGGAGAATCTGCAGGGCCAAGTGATTTTCTAGGAGCACTCTGTGACAAAAGGCAGCAGTGGAATGAATCCAATGAGGCAAGGTAGTAAAGGATGTTAGCAGGAGATTATGGAAGAGATGGACTTGGCTTCACCATTTCTTAGTTGTGTGACCTTGGACAAGTCACTTCCTCTCTTTGGGCCTCAGGAGGCTCATCTCTGGTTGCAATTCCAAATATGATGGCCTATGCCCATGACATTATAAACTATAGAGCATGAGTGTTGGTAGTTGTTCAAATTTCCTGCTCTCTTCCGAAAGCAAGTGGAACAAGACCATGAGTGAGAACAATAGGTACTTTTGTTGGTGTTACAAACCAGACACAATCTCCAGTGAGGGACTCTTTTCTCATAAATCATGCTTCCCTGTTTTCACAATACAGATGCACAGTGTGGACTGAGGTTAGACAAATGAAGACTAGTAAGGAAGGCCTTGAAAGCCAGGCTAAGAAGTCAGGAATCAATCCCAAGGATGATGGCAAACACTGGAATTTTTTTTTCAAAGATTTTATTGGGGAATTGGGGGAGGGAACAGAGCTGAGGAATTGGGGAAGGGGAACAGACAAATTGCTGTGTTTTTTGTTCTTCAGTCTAGTTGCGGAGGACGTTGCTTCACTGGCCCATGTTGGCATCATCATTGCGCTCTTTCTGAGTGAGGCAGATTGGTCGCTGGCTTCTAGACGGCCACTCACTGTAGCCTATGGCAGCCCACTGCAGCATGGGCTGCAGCTATGCCGTCCCTGGCTACTCACAGCAGCCCAGCTCCAGGTGGAGCTGTTGTTCACCATCTTAGCTGTAGAGCGCAGTGTCACTGGCCCTCATGTGGGATCCGAACCAGGGCTGCTGGCATCCCAAGCCAGCTCCTAACCAATGCGCCACTCTGCTGGCCCCACCCCAATAAATTTAATAAAATTTTAAAAAAACATTATAAGCTAATGTATTTTGGTAAAGGTTTAGAAGAAGTAATTTATTTGTCTCTCTTGTCATGAAGATCCATCTCCACTCACCACACAAGCATGTCTGCATGAAGGCTCACAGGCTTATTCCCATCGCCATTAGCATATTAACCAATTACCTGGGTTCCCATTTCACCTGGGATAAAACACTTTGCCATCAGAATGACTACTGGACAACTTGCTGAAAGACTACAAATGCCAGAGATTTTTCTTTTACTCAATTTAAGCAAAGTCTGAGAAAGTCAGTGATAGAATAAAACGTTGAGATGATTAGTCCTAAAACATCACTTTCCACAGGTGAACAGTGAGGCCCAGAGAGAAGAAGGGTCTTGCTCATTGTCATATCCATAGATCATAATGGTTTGAGAACAGAGAGAATGAATGGCTAGAGCATGTCTTAATCCAGAGGTACAGAATCAGTTGTAAGTTCTGATTCTGTACTGTGTGAATTTAAGGGACTTAGTTGACTAACACTGTTTGTTTTTCACCTGAAAATTGGGTATAGTCATACATATAGTAATTCCCACTTCGTAGAGTATTGTGAGGCCCAAATTGTATAGCATAGCCCTATTGTAATGTCTGGGACAGAGTTGGCACTCAGTGAGTATGAATTCCTTCTCCTTCTTTTCCCTTTGTTTTCCTTTTTCATTAGCCTGGTGGCTAGTACATAATAAGGACTTCATAATATTTGGTGATTGAAATTGGCTGTCATCTTGAAGCCATGCAGTGCTGTACCATCTATTGTCTTTTGTAGAAGCAGTCCCATATTTTAGACAGGGGTTTGTACATACAAGTGACTTTTCACAGCTTTCCCCCAACTAAATTCTGGTTCAAGTGGGACAATTCAGCTGTCAGAACAATGTCATATTTATTTGCTCCTTGGCACACCCCTCGGCCATCAGACCATTGTAGAGTGGAAGAATCCAGAAGAGAGTAGGAGTAAGGTCAAAACTGCCAGGAGAATAACTTCATCTTCCTCCAAGCCCCCAGTCCACACAAGATAATTTCTCTCATCTTGACACTTTCCTGCTTCATCTCCTAATGGCAAAAACCTGCCCATCTCAAGGCCAGCTCAAATGCCATCTCCTATGAGCCCCCACCGCACTTATACAGCTTTGCTTTACAAATAAAGAAATGAAGGCTCACAAAGTTTTAATAACTGGCCCAAAGTCATGGACCTAGTAGGCAGCACAGCTGAAAGATGAAAGAATGGTGACCGCTGAGCCGGCCGAGTGTCGCGGTGGTTAAGCGCTGGCTTGGGAAGCCAGCGGCTCCGGTTCGGGTCCCACATATGAGGGCCAGTGACACTGCCCTCAAAAAAAAAAAAGAATGGTGACCACTTACTGAGCACTTACCCTATAACACAGCTACTGTTACCATCTCCCCCATTCTACAGATGCTGAATATCGGTTTGCGGATCTGTCCAGGGTACCTTGCTAGTAAGTAACAGGCTGAGATTCACAGTAAGTTACTAAAGATTTGCTGAGTGAACAATCATCCCTCTGGAACAGGGTTTCTCAATCTTGGCACTGTTGACATTTTGGGCTGTACAATTCTTGTGTGTGTGGTGCAGGGCCACCCTGTGAATTTTAGGATGTTTAATAGCATCCCTAGCCTCTACCCACTAGATGCCAGTAGCACACTTCTCAAGTTGTAACCACCAAACATGTCTCTAGACATTGCAAGATGTCCCTTGGGGAACAAAATCGCTATAATCTCCCAGCCTTCCTTTGAGTACATTTGTCTTGGACCACTGGTCATCAGCCCTTACATGGAACTCCCGCTGGGTTCCAAACTTTGATTGATGCCTTTGGAATGAGAGGTAATTTTCTGACCTGGAAGTTCTCTCAGGGATGTTCTCAAATTCACCTGTGACTTACATTTTCCTGTTTGTCATTGATTTTTCCAACTGTGCTTTATGAAACTTGTTCCTCTCACTAGTCATAAAATTACAAAGGTTGTCAAAAAAGTTTTAAATTTGCCTGAATATTTGATGAACATAGGGTGGGCATCTGTTGGGATGAATTAGAAAAAGTCTAATTAGTTAGCAAAAAACATATAATTAAGAAAAAAGTGAAATAAATTGAAAAAGGGATTACAGATATTTTCACATATTGAACTTTCATTTCTGTTCGTTCTTGACTCAAACCCAAGATAAGCAGCATTCTTGGGATTCGTTATTCAAACTCCATTTATCATGAGTTTCTGGACCTCTCATAATTTCTGTTCTGGTTAGGGTGTCCATTTAATCCTGAATCTGAGACAATGAAAGTACCTATTACAATGGCTGAAGATATCTTGGAATGGGATTGGTGGAGACAAACACCATCATAGTCTTTGAAAACCTTAATCTCCTACCATCTGGACTGTGCTCCAAGCCCTCTCTGGACTGAGCCCTCTCTTACTCCATTTAGGGCAAGACTATGATAGAAGGAAACAGCAACTTTATTCATAGCAGCCAAAAATGTGGTATGAAAGCACATGCCTATCAACAGGTGACTGGATAAATAAGCTATGGTATATCCTTATAACATACTACTACTTAGCATTAAAAAGGAATGTGCAGAGGGCCGGCCGAGTGGCTCAGTTGGTTAAGAGCTCGTTCAAGAGTGCGAGCTGAGCTCTGAGCAACAGTTCAATACCCAGCCTGAGCTGAGCTGCCATTGGCAGGATGGCTCAGCTAAAAAAAACAACAACAAAAAACAACAAAAAGAGGAATGTGCTGCTGATATACATGTATTATGAATGAATCTGCAAAACATTTTGTTGAGTGACAGAAGTCAGACATGAAGAATACATATCATGTTTCCATTTATGAAACTCTAAAGCAGGTAAATTTAATTTTTGGTGAAATGAATCAGAACAATCTTACCTGGGGAGGTGGGCATAGGCAGACTGACTGCAATGGAACATGAGGGGATATTTAGGAGCAATGGAAATGTTTTATATATTAATCGTAGTGGTGATTACATCAGTGTACACTTTTGTAAAACCTCATTGAGGGCCGGCCAAGTGGCGTGGTGGTTAAGCGCTGGTCTTGGGAAGCCAGTGGCTCCGGTTCGGGTCCCACATATGAGGGCCAGTGACACTGCCCTCAAAAAACAAACAAACAAAAAAAGGGTGATGCATTTTATTATATGTAAGTTATATGTAAACAATGTTGATGCAAGAAGAACAAAATTAAAAGTTTAAATTCAAGTGAAAGAAAATATTCCCTTCTTTGAAACTCTCTTTGCCCTTGATTTCAAGACATCAGTGAAATGCTCTCTCAGGTTCCTCATCTAAGCAATGTGGATAATTGGTTTGTTCAGAAGATTAACTGAGATAATGCAAGTAAAATGCTTGGTCCAGGGCCTGTCCCAGCGTAAACAGAGCCCAGTCGACAAGGCTGTTCTCTTTCCGTTTTCTCTTGTGCCTAAGCTGGACCCTTGTACAAAACCATAATGACCAACATTCCCAAAGTTTATCACTGTTTCGTTAAACAAAGTCTTTATAACCTAAACCCCAAGTCACCCAAGCTGAATTACTAAATTAATAGAAAAAAATGTGTTGTTTATCTAACAATCCACCTGAATTCACATTGCTCTGAGAAATAATCTTACTAATGTTTAATGATCCTTTTCAAAGGATCCTAAATAAATATTAGTGTGGACAAATGGGAAACCTGGGGTCTAGAGAAGTTAATTAACTTGTACGTGGTTTCAATTCATGTTGCAGGTGTGACTCATACCTGGACCTGACTGATTCACAAGCCTGCATGCTTTCTCTTACACCATATGGCTGATTTTAAGATTTAAAAAAAAATTATTGGGGAATTGGGGGAGGGAACAGTGTTGGGAAATTGGGGAAGGAGAACAGACAAGTTGCTGTCCTTTTGCTCTCCAGTCTAGTTGTGGAGGACATTGCTTGACTGGCCCATGTTCATATTATCATTGCACTCTTCTTGGGTGAGGCAGATTGGTTGCTGGCCTCTGGATGGTTGCTCACAGCGGCTCTTGGCAGCTCACGCTGGCTGCCGGCCACTCACTGTAGCCTATGGCAGCCCACTGCAGCAGGGGCTGCAGCCTACACCATCGCAGGGGCTCGCAGCCCAGCTCCAGGTGGAGCTGTTGTTAGCTGTAGAGGGCAGTGACACTGGCCCTCATATGTGGGATCCGAACCGGGGCCCTGCTGCTCAGAGCTGGCATCCGAAGCCAACTCCTAACCCTTGCGCCACTTGGCCGGCCCTGATTTTAAGATTTTCTTTGAGAATTCAGTGTGACTTAGCGGTGTGCTGTGGCTGCTAAAAGGCGATCTCGACCATCAGCTGCATTAATGGATATGTTGTCTAGAAAGAGGGAATTGAGCATCTTGCCCTACTCCGACTATCAGACCAGTTCTCAGGTGTTGTGCCCAGTTCTGGGACATATACTCTCAGAGGGGTTCAGGCCAGACTTCACTGTGGTCACCAGAGAGAGAGAGTACTGCAGCAGAGGGCTGCCAGAGCTCTGCCAAATGTGTAAGAGCTTCCGTGTAGCGTGGAAGGAGAGAGACCAGGGGAGAACTAAGAAATAGCTTCCGAGACCTGGAAAGCTGTCCAGGGAGGCTTCTGGTGGCAGAACTCAGGCAAGTTTGGCTCCGTGAGCTTAGGGACTCCAACTCCCATAGTCTATGAATCCATGATGGTTGAAAGTTGCTGTGTGTGCCTTATCAAAGTGCTTCCTCACATTCTAGCACTTTGCACAGGGCCTTAGCATAGTAGTGACTCATTAAATGCTTGTTGAATTGAACTGAATCCTGGCTATATAATAGAATCATTAGAAAATTGAACCTCATTATGTTGACGTTGAAGTTGAATATAGAATTACTACCCAAATTTTCAACTCCTGAAACAAAACTCCTTTGTGAAGTGATCCAATATTTATGTGAATTAGTACCAACCTTTGGGAGGGCATTAAACATTTCCCATTAATAATTGCTTCTAAGTGATAGTGCATACTTGGCAGGGAATGGGAGTATTTATGGGTTTTCTCTCCCACTATTCACAGCATTTTAATGAAAGCTGTGGCTTACTTGAGGTGGGGAATAAAGGACAAGGGAGCACTTGGATGCCTCCCTTTGCTCTTCACGTTGTGACTGGGGGAACAAGGCTGACTTCATTGCACAGCTGGATTGATATGCAAATTTACCCCGACTAATTGGCTTCCCCAGCTGTCTCCAGAGGGCGGATGTATTCTTTTATAAAGTGCTGTCTCGGGCTGCATTGAGAACATTAGAACTACTTAATTGAATATCAATGAATCTTTATAAACTAATAATGATGGGGAGCCTGGGAAGCATGGTGTAGATTTTGCCTATTGAGAAGAAGAGAGCCCTGATTTGAATTTCTGGGAAGTAAAATTTTCTCTGTGTTTTACAAAACCCAGTTTAGTCTTCTTTGATGTGAAGTCCTTGAAAGCTATACTGGTGCCTTCTTCAACATATTATGTGGTGAGTGTTCAACATGAGTAAGTGTCCATGGATTACACATCCCCCACCCACCTGTCCCTAATACAGTAAAACTTAATGGTTGTTGTAGTTCATTATTGCTCATGCAAGAAGAGTCACTACTTTCCTGGACTCAGCATTAGGGCATTGGCAGTGCAACCAAACTGAGTGTATTTGGTCTCTCCCCACACAGGGCAGTGGGGAGCCAGCCAGCATATCTCTTGGGTCCCAACAGAGCCAACATTTGGCGAATAAGTAAGCATAGACCTTTGCCTTGAAGTCCTATCAGGAAGTCCACTGGATCAATACAAACCCAGAACATCAAACCAAACAAAAAAGACAAACAACAGGCCTGGCCGGCCGAGTGGCGCGGTGGTTAAGTGCTGGCTTGGGAAACCAGCGGCCCTGGTTTGGATCCCACATATGAGGGCCAGTGACAGTGCCCTCAAAAAAAAAAAAAGACAAACAGCAAACAAACTCCTGCACAGTTTTCTGTAGCTGGGCTGATACTGCTGGATTGCTGGGCTATTCAGTGTTTCACTGAGTTGCGCCTAGGGAGCAGATTTCATTTTCCTCCTCATCTCTCCCTCCCTCTAGTACCTGGGCTACTAGAGAGTCAAACGTATTGTAAAAAACAAAAACAATGCAATATCACTGAAAGAAACAGACACAGATTAATGGAAAAAAAAAGGTCTAGAAACAGACCTTAGTATTTAAGGATTTATTATATATTAAGGGTGTCATTTCTGATATGGCAAAGAATTACTTATTCCATAAATGGCTCTGGAATAATTGATTAACTCTTTGATATAAGAAAATTCTTATTAAAGATACACTTCACAGGATACTCTTAAACAAACTCTGTTTACAGAGTTCAATGTGTGACCATTAAACAATGAGATAGAGAGATGTGTATGTATAAACATGGAAGCCTAGACTTAAGATGTTGTTGGCTTAAAAAATCCAGTTGCAGAATTAATATGTCTAATAAGGTCTCTTTTGAAAACACTCTGTGTAAAATGTCCTAATTAAAAACAATTGATTAGTTTATTGGAGGCCTTTTCACTTGTGTGACATATTGCCATGACATTTTGACAAATGTTCATTAAAAAAACCCCCACAGAATCTGTGTGTGTTTTGGAACCAGCATGAAATACATTTTAATTTAAAAAAATAAAAAAGCTTTATGTACAAAAAGAAATAATGAAGGGAAAAGGAAATGAAGGTGAATAATAATGCAACTTGGGGGTAAATAAAACATTTTCAACATGAAAGCAAAGGAAGAAAGCATAAAATATGATAAACTTCCTTATAAAAAAGGAGTACAACTCAAGAAAATCACCAAAAATAAAATCAAAATGCAAATGACAGACTTAGAAAAATATTTGCAATACATACATATACTCAAGTCTTGTAACAACTCAATAAGGACAAGATAAACTGAATAGAAACATAGGCAATGGACATGAACAGACAATTCACAATGAAAAAATACAAAAGGCCAATAAACATCAAAACCTTCTTAGTAGCAAAAACCATAAATTTAAAAATATTATAATTATTGTCTATTGAAAGTGAAGCTTTTCTTTCAGTGCTAATGCCTAGTTTTGATGGAGGTATGAGAAGGGCGTTTACCTACACTGCTAGAAGGCAATTGGCAGTATGTATCAGGAGCCTTAAAACATTTCACAGACTTTGGCCCAGGAATTCTACTTTCATTGGCACACATCCTAAGCTGCTGCAGAGATAAGTTAAAAGATTCATGTATATGGGCATGCCGAGTGGCTCAGTTGATTAACAGCGTGAGCTCTGAGCAACAGGGTCGCCAGTTTGATTCCCATATGGGCCAGTGAGCTGACCCGAGCTGAACTGCTGCTGAGCTGCCAACAGGTGGCAAAGATTTCTCAGTGGTTAGAGCATGTGCTCTTAGCAACAAGGTTTACAGTTCCACTTCTGCATGGGATGGTGGGCTATGCCCACCTGCAAATAAGATTGAACACAGCACCTTGAGCTGAGCAGCCGCAGGCAGCCAGATGGACTTGGAGCTGAGCTAGCTGCGCCCTCCACAACTAAGGTTGAAGGACAACAACCTGTCTGTTCCCCTTCCCCAATTTCCCAACACTGTTCCCCTTCCCCAATCCCCCAATAAAATCGTTTTTTAGAAAAATCGTGTATAAAGGTGTTACTCATAGTAGCCTCAAATTAGGAATAGTCTAAACGTCCACCAATTGCCATTTATTTCAAAATATTAGTTAAGTATATTATTGGTTAAGTAATTATGTTATTACTATGTGAATGCTATATGAAAATTTAAAGCAATAATATTTTAAAACACTGTTGATGTGAGGAAATGCTCACACCATAGAAAGTGAAAAAAACAAAAACAAAAAAAACCAGGATACAAAATAGGAATCAAGGTTACTCTCTCCTCTGTGTAGCCACATCTTTTTTTGAAAAATAAACCTCTCTTGACACTTGACCCTCTTCTAACTACCTACCTGAGATTCCTTTCCTTCCATTCCCATCCAAACTTTTCACAAGAATAGTTCACAAACTCATTTTTCACTCCTAATGCGTCAAAATCTGGATTCTTCCCCTGGACCTGCTCTCATCAATGCCACTAACATCTCTGTTGCTAAGTGTGGAAGACTCATTGGAGGGCCTGGTTCATCTTCCTCTGTGTGCCCTTTTTAGATTTGGCTCCCAAGTGGGGCTCTTCTTACTGTTCGCACTCTTAGTAGATGATTTACCCACTCTCATGAGTTCCATGATTACCTCTGGCAGACTACTCTCAAATTCCTATCTCTAGCCCTAATCTCTCTCTTCAAACCTCAGAAGCATCTATCAGTCTGTTGGATATTTCCACCTTCCAATTCCAGATATCCAAAACCAAATTTATCATCATCTCTACCCTCCAAAATCGGCCTCTGTATTTGCTGTTTTGATTGATGATGTCACTACTCTCCCTGTAGAATTGCAATTGTTCTTTTTTTTTTTTTTTTTTTTAGCTGAGCCATCCTGCCACCTGTTGGCAGCTCAACGGCAACTCAGCTCGGGCTGGCATCGAACCGCCATTGCTCAGAGCTCAGCTCACACTTTTGAACGAGCTCTTAACCAACTGAGCCATTCGGCCGGCCCTCCCTGTAGAACTGTTGTTGTCTACTTCTTTCTCTTTTTCCTTCTTTCTCTTTCTCTTCCCCTCTCTTCTCATGTACATTTGCTCATATTTAAAGTACCTAATGGCAGGCAGCATGGCTTAGTCACAAGGTATCCCCAGCACCTTGCAGCAGTGTCTGGTACCCAAGTAGGTGCTTAAATGTTGATTAAATCAATGAATAAAATTACTGACTCTCGGGCCGGCCGAGTGGCATGGTGGTTAAGCGCTGGCTTGGGAAGCCAGCGGCCCCAGTTCGGGTCCCACATATGAGGGCCAGTGACACTGCCCTCAAAAAAAAAATTATTGACTCTCTATTTATATTAATTCTTTTAACTCCTTTAATGATTTGTTTGCATTTTAGAAACACACAGAAAAATATAAATATTGTTTCCATTCGGCTATCTTTATTTTATTTTATTTTATATGTTTTTAGATTTTTTTTATTGGGGAATTGGGGGAGACAAACAGGGTTGGGGAATTGAGGAAGGGGAACAGACAAGTTGTCCTTCAGTCTTAGTTGTGGAGGGTGCAGCTAGCTCAGCTCCAAGTCCAGTTGCCATCTGGCTGCCCGTTGGCAGCTCCCGGCTGCTCAGCTCAAGGTGCTGTGTTCAATCTTATTTGCAGGTGGGGGTAGCCCACCATCCCGAGTGGGAATGGAACTGGCAACCTTGTTGTTAGGAACATGCATGCTCACCAGCTGAGCCATCCTGCTGCCTGTTGGCAGCTCAGCTTGGGTGCAGCTCACTGGCCCATGTGGGAATCAAACCAGCGACCCTGTTGCCCAGAGCTTGTGCTCTTAGCAAACTGAGCCACTCGGTCGGCCCCACACACCATCATGTTTTTGATAGAAATTCCCATATACCAGAAGTGATGTGTGACAGGGAACGTTATCATGATGGAGGATGATTTACAGCACACTTTAAAACATGCCTTCTCTCAACAGTAGCTCACACCTGACTGACTGCACTGAACAAGTTGGAACTTGTGACACACTGTGACTCAGGTTTGTTGTGCTGCTTGCCATATGGAAGATCCCTGTCTTTCCATTGGGTGGCACTCTGCAGCAGCAGTCACTGTATTTTGTGATCACACCTCGTATATATCTGTTTCTAGAATGCTTGTTCTATTTCCTTGATCTACTGGATTCTTTCTGTGCTGGTATCACGCTGTTTTAATTGCTGAGACTTTATAATAGATTTTGGGTTTTAGTATGTATATCCTCCCTCACTGTTCTTTTTCAAAACTATCTTATTTATAATTACATTAAATCTGCCAGAAGAAATCAGAATCAATTTGTAAAATTCAAAAAAATCACCACCATTAATCCTTTTTTGTTTCTTTTCTTGCAGTTTTTAAGAAGAAAATCTATTTGACAAGTTTAATGAAGACAAAAATTAAAGCACAGTGCCTGAACAGGGACTTGAACCCTGGGCCTTCAGATTAAAAGTCTGATGCTCTACTGATTGAGCTATCCAGGTACACCACCACTGACTTCTTGATTAGAATTCCATTTTTATATTTATTTGCAAAATATGTGCAAATTGGTGATATTAAGTCTTTTTGCCTAGGAACCACGTATGTCAATCCATTTGTTCAGGTTTTGTTATGTGCTTTTTTTAAAAACAAAAGCCACTCACACTGCGTTCTCTCCCTTTACTCTACCAAAGAGAAGAACGATCATCAATAGCTAGTGGCAGTTGCAGAAGCAACACCAAGAGCCAGTTTCACACTCAGGAGAGAACACCGCATCTCCTTCTCGTGGTTTTGGGTGTTCTACACGATCAGAGAAACTTCTTTAGTAACGAACTATACAAATGATCCCTGAAAGCATAGTGTTTTGTTGTGTGTCTTTTGATAAAAAATTTGGATTCCTCGCTCTCGATTCTTCTAGGTTTCCTGTTCATCAAACCTCTGCTCTGGCATTTGAACCATCTAGAAATAATAGATGACATTATTTTATTATGAGGGACAAGGAGAGGACATGATTGAGACAAGGTCATACAGAAAATTAATGACAAGGCTAAGGCTATTGTAGAAAGAGACATACAGAGAGAGGGGAAGAGAGAGAAAACAAAGATTTTGAGCAGAAGGTAAACAATCTTTGCAAAGGGAAGAAATGTGAAAAATCAACCAAGTGGATGGAAGGAGTGGTAAGGGAGAAGGTGGGGGGCTGTTCTTCCTCGAGGCCCCTCTTCTACTCCCAGAACTTACTGTTAAGGGTGTACAGAAGAACATGGATAGTGTGCTTAGTTAATATACAATTAACTAGACCACAGTAGGTCTGTTATTAAAAGCTCAGAAAGTCTGGGTGGGAGCTCAAATCAGTGAGAGACTCTTCACTGTAACCAGACCCTCAATTTTTCAGTGGCAGGCATGGTCTGGGAAATGAGGATTATTCATGGATCATTGGTCTCAGTCAGAAGTTATTTGGATAATGCATCATGGCAGCATCAACTAGACAGAATACCCAGTTAAGAGCCAGGAAGCCTGAGTCATAGTCTTGCCCCTAACACCAACTCACCGTGGGACGTTGGGCCAATCAAGAAATCTCTCTGGGCTTCACCTTTCCCAAATGCAAAACTGAGATGCTACCTGATTCCTGTCCCACTTACCTAACGGGGCACTGGAAGGTTAGAACAAGTGTTACTTGTAAGTAAACGGTGAAAGCAGGGAACAAGACAACATGGCCACCACGGCAAGGAGTGTGAGTACTTTAGGCTGCCACCCAAGTTTAGAAGAAGAGGATGACAGACAGGGTAGGCGTAAATCATGAGGGGGAAGGTAACTCGACTACAAAACCTGCTTTGGAGTCAGCTGCAAGAAGTAACACAAGGAAAAACTCAAGAACTGGAGCAGATCAGAGGGAGGGAAATAAATGTGAAGGATTTCGAGGATGAAGCGAAAAAAGAAAGGATAATATTTTTGTGTCTGCAGTGTCCTGACTAAAGGTGTTAAAAGGAGGGAAGGGCAAGGGGATGTGAGAAATACCTCTCCAGTTTCCTCAGGGTGGGTGAGCCAAGCCGGAGAACCACAGCAGCTGCTCAGCCAGAGACAATCTGGTGGGGACCTTGCTTATTTATTTGATTGCAACCTACCCAGGACACTGATTAACAGTAATTCATATCCTGAAGAGTAAGAGGCTTGATGGGTGCTAGAGATGAGCAGAGAAATGTGATTGGAGGTAGAGACCACATCAGGAGTAAAGGGGCCAGAGTGGTGATGGGATGATTCCACTCGGCAGGCCACAAGCAGGGAATCTGTTCATACTCTGCAGGACTGAAACCCTGTCCTGATTGGGGAGCTGCTGTAGATATATTCACAGTTGCAAGACAAGAAGCAGACAGTTCTGGGCGCTGACCTGAGCATGTAAGCGTGACCCAAAGAGCTGCAGGAGCAAGTGGGGGCTCTCCATTGAGTTGGGAAACAGTTGGGTCTGGCGATGGAGCTCTGCTTCTTTGGGGGTTATTTGTCAGCATATACACATGGAACACATTATGAGAACTCAGTGAGACCTACGTCTCTATCACATTGGGGGACACTTCATAATTGCAAAGCTTAAGTCAGAAAAAAAGTTGTCATTGTTCCAATTTTGGTTTGGAAATTATTTTCAGGGCAGGAGTTGGGGATACCCAAAGACAAGAAGAAATCAGTGGTGGGACAAGGGGCTTTGGTGAGTCAGTTGTGCCCTTGGCAAAAGGGCATTGAGCATAAGCTTTGTCTTGGGAGAGAGGCAGGACCACAAGTCCAACCTTGAATGTCAGAGGGAAAGGAGAAAGGGAAGAACAGAGTGGCCCAGGAATCTCTGAGAAGGGGAAGACAAACGAAGAAAAGGCTGCATCTCATATTTCAGCAGGAAAGAGGCAGAACTCAACTGGAAAAGGAGCTGGGAAGGACAAGGGGTCCCAGGAAATGATAGCCGGGCCAAAGCCAACAGAGAAGAAGGCAGGAGCCTCATTTTCTCAGCAAGAGACTGCTTTGCAGGATCTACTGAGCAGGGAAGGATAAAATGAAGGGGGTGGCAGAGGCAGAGAGAAGGACTTTCAGGGTCCACTGAAGTGAATGAGCAAAGAGAATGAAGTTAGCAGACACAGCCTAGATGGAATCAGAATATAGGTCGCCCCAGCTCGGGATAGGGGAAAGCAAAAATGGAGGGGATGGGGGAAAGTACAGGGAGTTCAAAGGCAGCCTCGAAGGACTCATTAAAGTGACACAAGCATAAATCACAACTTAGTGCTGAGACATGTACAAGTGGGCTAATAATGAAGAAGGCCAGAGATGTGGCCGCTGGGGCCCCGGGAGAAAAGGGATGTCACTTCAATATAAGGACAAGGCAGAATACAAAGAGGACAGTATATTGTGGGGGAGCCCAAGAGGGCTGGGGCGCTTCCCAAGGGGAGTGGAGGAGAGCCAGAAACGGACACTGGGTTTCTCACGCAGTTGGCATTTTCTAGGACCTGTGAGGTACAGGTTTCAAGAGAAGAAACAGAATTGTAACATGAAAAACAAGATAAATATGAAAGGGGAACGTTATTTAAGCAAACCACACTTTCCCCTCAAGGAAAGAGAAATATGAGTGAAGGGGATTTCCACTGTACCCACCCTGCAAAAATGGGCTGCAAGCAACTGAAGAGTGGTCCAACTTACCCAGGAGTCAACAATGATCTGGACAAGAGGTGCAGAGTTTCAGTTTCAGAAGATGAAAAGACTTCTGGAGATGAATCGAGATGGTGGTTGCACAGCAATGTGAATACATTTAATGCCATGAAATTCGACACTTAAAAATTACGATGGTCGATTTTGTGTTAGGTGTATTTTATCACAGTAAGAAAATTAGTCTGGACAATTTTAGAGATCTGCATGTAGAAGCCACTCTTTGAGGAGATGGGGGTTACTGACCAAGGACAGGACAAAGGGCCATCAGAACCAAGGACATCTAACTACCAACCACTCCTTGGAGGTGTAGCCTGGTTGTCAAATGTGGTCTCTGGAGCCAGAGCTGGGTTTAATTAAACCCAGAGCCGGGTTTAATCCCAGCTCGACCACTTACTCCCAGTGTGTTATCAGATGAGAGGGCTTCTTATCTGTAAAACTGACATCATGGGACGGTTGGATAGCTCGGTTAGAGCGCAGGCTCATAACACCAAGGTTGCCGGTTTGATCCCCACATGGGCCACTGAGCTGCACCCTCCACAACTAGATAGAAACGATTTGACTTGGAGCTGATGGGTCCTAGAAAAACACACGGTTCCACAATAAAATTAAGAAAAATAATCCAAAAACTGACATCATAATAAGAATAAGAATATCTACTCAAGGGGTTGTCAGATAAATTGAGTTAATGTTTATTATGTACCGACACAGAAGAAACACTCAATACATGTGGGCTCCTTTCACTGCCCCACGGCTGCTTCCCAATAATAAACTCTTAGCTTGATGTATGTCAAGTCGCATGCACAGTGCCCAGGACAAAGTACAGGCTCAGTAAAATTTAGTTTCCTTTCAGCTTTTTAGTTTATGAAGTATGTCATACTCATTCTGTCATCAGTCATGTGAAGTGAAAGGCAACACTGTTTCTTGTCATGTTATGGGAAAGTTAGAATCAATTTTATAAGGAGGGTGGTGACTGAAGGGAAGGAAGCCCCTCCCCTCTTTTGAGATATAGAGCAAATTTTCACAAAGGGCAGTCCTGGGACCACCTGTCCCAGAATGACCTAGGTCACTGGTTCAAAGCAAAGACCCTGGGCCCCCTCTAGACCTACTGAAGCAGACTCTCTGAGGTGCAGCCCAGCAATCTGTATTAGGCAGGTCGTCGGGTGATTTTTCTGTCCACTGAAGTCTGAGAATAGCTGCTTGAGGGCATGTACTGGTTTTTGCAACTCTGCTTCTATTGAGGGTAGTCTTCCCTAAAGCTTACCCTTCCCAAAATGGGGACTGGGACCCTACTAAGCACTGACACCCATCTGCCAGTTTTCCCAAGGAGCACCTCCCCAAAGATGCCTTAATTCTGAGAACCTTTCTCCAATGCTGAGATATCCCAGTAATTCAGCTTGCACTTGGGACCAATTACTTGCCTAGACTTCCATCTTCTCTTGCTGTTCTCCTTGGCCACTAGCCATGTATTCCCATCCATCTCTGCATCTTTAGCTGTCCTGCCTCCAATAGATGGGTCAAGTCCCCTTGCTACTCTATGCTGCAGTGTTCCTCAGAAGATCATCTTTGCTTTAAAATAGAGAGGGGATAGATGAAATAAGTTTGTAAAATATTGGTAATTGTCAAAGCTGAGTGGTGAGTGCATGGAGTTTTATTATACTATTCTATCTACTTTTGCATGTATTTGTAAGTTGCAAAATAAAATAAAAAGTCAGATTATCCACCCAGGATTCTGACTTTCTACATATAGAGTTTATATGACTTTAAGAAATCAATGTGCTGGAGTCAGTTCATCCCTACTTGCGAGAGTCAATTGTTAAATTTTCAGCATGTGTGAGCTGGTTGTTAAACACAGTCATTATTAAAAACTCAACTATATAAAATTATATTGAAATAAATTATATGAAAATCAAAGGGAATGGCTAGTCTAAAGTCATCACTGCCTATTTATTTTACATTTTATTGTTATATATGGTCTTGATGTTATTTGCTTTCATTGTCTCTGTATGATGGAAATGCTATCAGTATGACACACAGTAGTGTGTCATTGCACATCTCTTCCTGGCTTCACATTCAATGACATCTTGTTGGTAGTTTGAAATCAGCCATAGTGAAAGTATTCACAGCATGGGAATCAGAAAACAATATAAATCAGGGCTTGATTTATTGTCAAGAATTAAGAAAGTGATGGTGAACATATTAATTATGCAGATGAAACTTAAACATGTTTGCGTGTAGCCATTATGTTTCTTTCTTTTTTTTTTTTTTTGAGGGCAGTGTCACTGGTCCTCATATATGGGACCTGAACCCAGGCTGCTGGCTTCCCAAGCCAGCGCTTAACCACCGTGCCACTCGGCCGGCCCGCCATTATGTTTATTAATAGCACAACAAATTCAGGAAATATTGGGTTGTCGGAAAAGTCAGGACGTATTTTTTCTATGTTTTTCATTGCAAAAACACATCATGACTTTTCCGACAACCCAATATTCTGCCAGTATTTGAAAACTCATCTGATTCAGCAAAATGTCACTGACAGCATTGATAAACGAGTAGATTTCTCCATACATAATGCTGAAACTAAAAGATGTTTTAGTTTAATGAATATAATTTGTACAAGGGTGAAATATAGTTTATTCATAATAATTTATCAGATTTAATGACTATAAATTTATTGGGAAAAGAGCAGATTGGGATACAGGTACATTTGTCAAATCATAGATGACTATGCTTGCAGCCATAGATTGGCTATGAATACAAGAGCTTGGCAAAAATCAATGAAAGCATTCTGAGAGAATCAATTGGCCATGTGGAATTTACAGAAAAAAAAGATGATTGTACATTGCATTATTATTTGTGAATTGTATGCTATACATTATTTATATCAGTAAACTTTAAATTATATATAATTTTATATATATATATATATGCTAGCACACCATTACTGTAAGAAAAAAGGTATTTCCTGAAAATAAAACCATTGTTAGATAACTCTAGCAAACAAACTCAGAGTAAATGTTTAAAGACTTGGGATATATTTTTGAAACACATTTCTCTGGTTAGCTCAATCTTAAAACTCAATTTCTAGACCACAAAGTCAAACTCTTGTCTTTATTGATCCTCATTCTGCTTAACGGATATAGATTCTATGGAAACAAGCAGAGAACAGACCATCAATCCCTCAGAGTTAAGGCAAACTTCCCCCTCCAGACTCTCCAAATGCCTTTAGAGACAATCACTGAAATACATATTATGTTCCCTTGGTTGAAAAGCAACCAAAATAGAAACCATCATGAAAGTGAGAAACATTTAAAGGAGGCCAGGCATAGAATAATGTGAAAACTAGGACTTAAGGCCCAAGACATAGGATGCCAATAGTTCCATACTGTCATGTCCTCAAATTTTCTATGGGCTTTGTTTCTCAACAATTTCAATTTAAGGAGCTGGTACTGTTCCTTCTCTGAGGAAACAGTCTCTCCTGTTGTATAAGAAGAAAATATTTTGCTTTTAATGCTCAAATAGGTTTTGGTCCAAAAGCAGTCATGCTGCATTAGAGAGTGTTAACAAAATTTTGATCACTCTGAAATACATACGTATGTACATATATATACACACACATACATGCATTTTCATATTAAAATCTTCAAACATGCTTAAAAATAGAGAAAATAATATAATGAGAAAATAATCTAATGAATCCCCATGTGCTTATCACCCAGTTTCAACACTTAGCAAGATTCTGCCATCTTAATCTCATTATATTTTAACATAATCAAGGAACAAGTTATTTAAAGGAATCTCTTGCTGCAGGTTTTTTATAAATGAAAGTATTTTTTTTCCTTCTTCCCCATTCCCTTTCTACCTGTCTAAATTTGATCCATCTTCAATGTGTAGCCCCACTGATATCTCCTCTAGGAAGTCCTCCCTGAGAGCTTTTCTGCATCCCTCAATAGCTGTAAACACTCCATGTCCTCTGAACTGCCACAACCCTTCTTTGTATCTCTTATATGGTTCTTTGCTTTTTTCAGTGATGTACGTTCTTGTCTCAGCCCTTCTGTTAAGCTGACTTGCTCACCTCTGTATCTACCATAATCCAGATGACGACATTATTTTTCCCATGTATCTTGTAGCCCATAGTGAGAGTATTAGTTTCCTCAGGCTGCTGTAACAAAGTACCATAAACTTGATGGATTAAACTACAGATATTTATTGTCTGACAGTACTGAATGCTTGAAGTCCAAAATAAAGATCTTGACAAGGTTGGCTCCTTGTCGGGGAGAATCTCCTCCATGCCTCTCAGGCAGCCTCAGGCATTCCTTGGCTTATAGATGGCCATCTTCTCCCTATGTCTTCATACTGTCTTCCCTCTATATGTGTTTGTGTCTAAATGTCCCCTTTTTATATGGACATCAGTTAAGTAACCTCATTTTAACTTGATTATTTTTGTAAAGCCCATATTTCCAACTAAGGTTACATTCTGAGATACCAAGGGTTAGGACTTCAACTTCTCTTTTTGGGGGACACAACCCTCAACAGCAGATATCCATAATAATTATTATGGATATCAGATGACTTCGTGGGTGCAAAAGCTTTTTTGGGAGAATGAATGGTCACTTCCTAAAGGAGTTGCTAGTAAAAATCCTAAATCATTCTATTCTCCAAAATTCCTCACCCAGTTTCCTTAGAACAGCACACCCTTGTATACTCCCTTTCTAAGGAAGGGAGTCAAACCACAGTGACATGGTAACACATTTTTATTTTTCTTTCTTTCCAGTTCTGCAATCCTTTAAGCCAAAGCTTTCTGCAGATACTGTATAAAGCCTTTTTTGTTTGTGTTATATGGCTTAAAAGAAAAGATAATTTGTCAGTGATCAAAAGATTTCACTATATCCAATAGAAAAATTACCTTTCCCATTTTGTCTTTGGGCGACCTACGATTCACTCATTCATTCACTCACCTATTTAAAGAATATTTATTGAGCACCTACTATATATCAGGTTCTAGGTTGGCACTGAAAGCAGAGTGGTCAACAGACACAATTGCTACTTACAGGGCTGAGTTACAGTTGGAGAGATATGCAATTTCTCAAGCCCAATCTACCCATCAAAAGTTGGCTCCTGGGCTGGCCGAGTGGTGCGGTGGTTAAGTGCTGGCTTGGGACGCCAGCGGCCCCGGTTCGGGTCCCACATATGAGGGCCAGTGATACTGCCCTCAAAAAAAAAAAAAAAAGTTGGCTCCTACTGCAGGGCTCCCCTCTCCGGGTCTGGTCAAATTTCACAGCACAATCATCTGACTACCAGCATTTGGTAGTGCCAATCTAGTTACTAACATCCCTTCTCCCCTCTCTAAACATGGGTCTTAGAAACACCCCTCTTTTTATGGTCCCAGCCATTGCCTCAGCCCTTCTTCCACAGCACTGAAGAGTCATCATGTTTATTGTGTCCTTTCAAAGTAAACTTCAATTTCCCTTTGAGAGTTTTCTTTAGATTGTTTCCAAAGTGTCCATCTGCTCTCTAGACCAGTGGCTCTCCAACTTTAGTGGGCAATGAGTAGGCTTAATGGCTTCTCCATCAACCCAGGCAAGGGATTGGAGTAGCATAGACTTGAGTATTGGTAGTAGAGAATTGGAGAAGTGGGTGGTTTAGAAAAGCAGTCCACCAGCTTTGGTACATATAAAAATCACCCAGGTTCATATTTGCAGATTTCACCTTGAGTAATTCTGATACAGTAGGAAAGCTGTAGCCCCAGAAGCACACTGTGAGCAACACTGACCTAGGACACAGGGTGCTTGTGTAAGGGGAATGCACATTAGGGCTAGGGAGGGCAAGGCCAAGTCACTGGGAGCCTTCAATGCCAAGTTCAGTCATGTGGACCTTGGCCTTTCTGCTCTAGGTGATGGATGGGAAGCTACGGGAGGCTTCCCATGGCCCAGGGGAGAGTCACCATCAGCACTTGGGTCAGTTGGGAGCATTTAGCATGGCAAAGAGGGGAGGAGGCACCAGCATGAGGTCAGGGAGCCAGCAAGGGCATTGGTGCAGGGTCCCAGGGAGGGAGTGGTGATGAGTGAGGGCCTGGCCAGGGCACTCTCCATCCCAATGCATTCCTGCTGGATGCACACGGAAAGGAGACAGCTGCTTCCAAAAACCTGGTTCAGGAAGGAGGAAAAAAAAGTTGTTCTCTCCCCGATGGCATGTGGAATTTTGCGCTGATTTATTGGACTTCTTCCCAAAGCCGGAATTACCCAAATAACTCACTGAAGCCACTTGGAAGAGATCTAATACCACAGTTTGCTTTAAGAAGTGAACTCTGCAGAGATGTACATGGAGGTAATTTCTTCTAGTTGGAAAAACAAAGAGATTTTCCAGAATTTTCTTCTTGGAAACAGAACATATTAGTGCTGAACAGGACCTTAAAACTCACTTAGGTCAGTTCTCTACCTGACAACTGAGAAGACAAATTGCTATCCTACTGAGCCTTCAACTAAATGCTTAGAAATTCTAACCCAGCGGTCTTCAGACAGTAGGATGCATTTAAATTATTTAGGATACCTGTTAAAAATGCAGACTACTGCTCCTCTTCTTCTAAGATTCTGATTCACACAGGTGGGGAGGGGGTTTTTGGATCTACATTTCCAAATCAATTTCCCCTAGGTTACTCTAATGCAGTTGGTCAATGACCACACTTCAAGAATCATTGCCATATAGAACTTATTCATCATATATAGTTATCTTGGTCTTTGTCTTTCAAAGCTCTGCATCAAGCCCTTTGAGGGGTTCACAGGAAAAGAAGCTGAGTTCCTACCCTTAAGTTGTTGTCAGTCTCCAAGGTAAGCTGCATAAGCACAAAACTGGATTTCAAGGGAGAAAGTGGCAAGTGTCCTAAAATGAGCAGAAAAATCATGCCAGGATGATGCAAGCAAGACAGAGAGCTTATTTACTGATCCAGTTGTCTTTATAAGACCAGGTGCACAGGTGGTCTAGAGATAAAGAAATAATAAGACTTAGCTGTTGAAAGCCATGAACACCATGCCTTACTAGTGTCTTTCACAGGCATCCTTTGAAAAGCATCTCATTGTACAAAAGACAAATCATTAAATAAAAAAGAACAAGAATGTCTCTTGGGCAAATTGGAGAGCAAACCTGCTTAGTGATTTCTTCCATAGCATTTTAACACTGGGCCATGCTAATTCCCCCTGACTCAGCTGGCAGCAATCACAGAGGTCATCCAAGCACATTTCCTCCCATCACAGCTATGGCAACTGGAGGCAGAGAGGTGAAAGTGCTTGACCAGGTCACCTGGGATTTGGAGCCAGTGCGGGAGCCTTTCCAAATTCCTATAGGCCAAGGAAGAAATGGCTTGAATGGACCTTGTTTCTGCTAACCCCTGGCCCTCCACCACCTTCTAATGGCTGCAAGTCAGGATGCTAAATGCCTACTTTGAGTACTGAAAATAGACTTCTCCTCCTGAGCAAATTTTTCTATGTGGTTTCCTAGTGATGATGCTGTACTAGTTAATACTTTTGAGCACTTCCTGTATGGCAGACATTGCTTTAAGAGATATATCTACAAAACCCTATTAATATCTCCATTTTAGAGATGAGGAAACGAAGACACATAGAAGTTAAAGAAATTGTCCTGGTTCACGCAACTATTAAGTGGCAGAGGATGATGAGAACACTGGCTAGAGCAGTTCAAATGCCCGTGCCTCTACCTACCATGCTGTACCACCTCTTGTAACTATTCTGGGATTCAAGTGTGTCTCCCCTACTGGATTGTGAACTCTGTAGGGACAGGAACCACATGTGTCTTGGGCACTGCTGTATCTCTAGTGCTGGATACAAAGTAGGCATTCAATAAATATTTGTTGAATGAATGAACAAGTAGGGCGGGGCTGAGCTGAGACTCATAAAATCATTCTGGGCTACCGTTAGAACCAGTCCTGTTTCCACTATTAACTCTCATGCCTTTCGTTAAGACCCTGCCCCTTTCTGGACCTCAGTCTTGCCATTTGTAGAATGAAAGCCGTGCTCTCTAAGGGACCTGCTATATATGACAGTCTAGAAGCCTCTCTCATCACTCAATCCAAGCCTCGAGGTAAGGCTGGGTCAAACTCATGGCCGGAGTCCTGTCAGTTATGCTCCAAATCTTGGTATTATATTCAAAAGTATGAGATAATAAGGTCAGGGGAAAGTGAAAAGGTTAAAATTTTGGAAAATTTGGGAAGGAGAGATTCTTGGGCAGTTTGGGGCTGAGACTCAGAGGACCAAGAAAAAGTTAGAGGGCCGGCCAGGTGGCGTGGAGGTTAAGCGCTGGCTTGGGAAGCCAGCAGCCCCGGTTCGGTCCCACATGTGAGGGCCAGTGACACTGCCCTCAAAAAAACAAAACAAAACGGAAAAGTTAGAGTTTGCTGGTAATTTGCAAAAGGAATCAATCCTCAGAGGCATTTCTGGCCAGAGAATAAATGAATCAAAAATGAATCAAGTAGATTATCCATGAGGTAATCAAACACGTTGTTTATTGATGGTGCTTCCAAGGCAGTTTTTGTTTCTTTTTGAGGGCAGTGTCACTGGCCCTCATATGTGGGACCTGAACCAGGGCCGCTGGCTTCCCAGGCCAGCGCTTAACCACTGCGCCACTCGGTGGGCCCTCAAGGCAGTTTTAACAGAAAGGATAACAAATACATTTGAAAATGTAAAACATTCAGAACTCTAAGAGCAAGGATCAGTAATTCCAAACCCCAGTACATAAGCCAAGGTTGCCTTCAAAGCTTGTTCTGGGGGTAACCCAGCCACCAAATGAATATAAGACTTTCTGGGGTCCAGGTGGCCCAGACCAGAGGGTGCTGGGATGATCTGGGAAGGATGGAGGCTACTCTTTCTAGCTCTTTACAGAAGAGGGAAAAGTGAGGAAGATCAAATTTAGGAGGCTAATAGTCTTATAATATAAAAATTCTTACAGATGAGGAAACTGGGATTCTGAAAATGAAGTAACTTGCCCAAATCACACAGCTCCTAAGTATTGGAGCCCAGAATCACAGCCTGGCCTGTGTGACTGAAAGCTCACCCCCTACCCTTGCCCCCTGGCTCTAACATGCTTCTCTGCTTAAGCCCTCTTTGGCTAATCCTTAATGGCTAATTAGTTGTCCCATCATTAAAAGAAATTAGAGAAAAGGAAAGGAATGGGTCTCCCATGACCTGCTGACCTTGTTGTGTCATTAAAAGAAGATAGCTTTGAGTCAAAACATGGTACGTTTCTTCTACAAGAATCTCATATTATCAAGCATCCTCTCACTCCTGAGACACTCCCTCTCTAGTCTACCAGCCACATGGAAATACTTTATTCCTTACATTTTTCTGTTCTAGGAAAATGAGTTAATATATGTAAAATCCTCAGAACAGTGCCTGACATTTAAAGCACTATAAGAAAGTTTGTTTTATAGGGTAAGGGGATGGGGGGAGGTAGTAGAGGGCAAAGTGGGTCAAATATATGGTGATGGAAAGAGAACTGACTCTGGGTGGTGAGCACACAGTGTGATATACAGATGATGGATCACAGAACTGTACACCTGAAACCTATGTAACTTTACTAACCACTGTCACCCCAATAAATTTAATTAAAAAAACAAACTAATGCTCAGTTAGAGTATTGTAATTGACTGATCAAGGGGGGGAATTAAAACTAAAATTAAAAAAGAAAGTTTGTTAAATTGATAAAATAAACATTATTATCATTAAAAAATTTTCAGACAATCCAGAAAACATAAAGAAGACCATGAAAATCACATAATAATCCCATATTAGAGAACCCATAACTAAAATTTTTATTTAAGTGCAGGATTTTATCATATGGAAATAAGCTTTCTTCCATGAAAAAGATTATTTATGCATGTTGTTTTTGGAGCCTAATTTTCTCACTTACTATTCTGAATGCATCATTTAATGTTAGTATATCAGATTTACATCATAATTTTTAGCACATCCATAATATTCTGTTTGTCTCTGCCATATTCAAACTCCTCCAAGGTGCCTATATTTATGGGACAATTCAAGCATTCCTTCTCTATACCCTGCTATCCTGATCAGAGCAATAAGTCTCCAGGTATTCCTTCATTGAAGTAACATTTATAGAGGGCCTAGCTCACTGTGTGCAAGGTACTGTCCTAAGTATAGTAAATATGGCAACGAGAAGACTGACAAGGTCCCTGTCCTCATAGAATTCCATTATAGTGGGGGAAACCGATAGTCAGCAAATAATTGAATAACATTAACTTATCACCACTTTAATAGATCGCCATGTCTAAAAGATATACACACCCTTATGTTCACTGCAGCATTATTTACAGTAGCTAAGATGTGGAAGCAACCTAAGTGCCTATGAATAGATGATTGGATACAGAAGAGGTGGTACATACATGCAATGGAATATTACTCAGCCATAAAAAAGAATGAAATCTTACCATTTGCAACAACATGGATGGACCTAGAGGGTATTATGCTAAGTGAAATAAGTCAGACTGAGGAAGACAAATACCATATGATCTCACTTATATGTGGAATCTAAAAATTAAAACAAACAAACAAAACAGAAACAGACCCATAGATACAGAGAACAAACATTTTGATGGTTGCCAGATAGGGGAGGGGTTGGGGAGCTGGATGAAAAAGGTGAAGGGATTAAGAAGTACAAATAGATAGTTATGAAATAGTCATGGGAATGTAAAGTACAGCATGGAGAATATAGTCAATAATATCTTAATAACTATGTATGGTGCCAGGTGGGTACTAGACTTATCATGGTGATCACTCTTTAAATTACATACATATCTAACCACTATGCTATACACCTGAAACTAATATAAAATAATATAAAATGTCAACTGTGATTCAAAAATAAAAACAAATAGATTGCCATGAAGGAGAATGGGATTATCTCTAAATATTCACTATGTCACCATAGTAGAGAAATAGAAATTATATTTTTTCATACCACCAAATACATCTTCATATTTGAGTTTCTCTTCTTAAAAGCTTGATGAATAATCAAAAGAGCAACCAGGTCCCTAGTCTTTAAAATGAAGCCCAGATTATACTCTGCTCCCTAAAACTCCTGTTGATGTTATGGCAATTACGATGTCATCCAGAAGGAAGTTGGTTCCAGAGTTCAGCCAGGCCTTCCCCAGGAGCTCAACAGAAGGCCGGTCTCAGTGGGCTTGGCCTCCTGCCCCTGCACTGGGACCCTACACTCATCCCTCCTGCCATGCCTCAGTCTCCTCCCTGTCTACTCCTGGGCCCGTAAGTTGACCTAGCCTCACCTCAGCTTCCTGGCCTCCTATAAAGGCAGCTGCCCTCCTCCCACCCCCAGGCCTTCGTACCCCAAAACTCTGCTCTGATTTCAAGAGCTGCAGGCCAGAAGCACAACTTCTCCCATCTCCTGGCACCCAACAGCCTGCCCTCCCCACCTCCGTGGTCCCTCTGGGTTTTTAAGGCCTCAGGGTTCTCCGAGCCCAGCTCCTCTGCACAATCAGTGATTCTCTCATCAGCTGGAGCCCCAAGCACAGACTTTTCAATGATCAAGAGCCCACGTACAAGGCCCCAGCTCCTCCCTTTTTGTGTTCTTGTCTATCCAATTCCTCATTCTGAGCTATTTCCCTCAGTTCTTCCCCCCTGTACCCCCTGTCCCAACTCCTGGCAGCTTCCTCCTGTCCCTCTGTTGCTTAGCAGTGTCTAGCACCATTCAAGAAAGCCACCTTGGGGGGTGACTGGTTAGCTCAGTTGGTGAGAGCGTGGTGCTGATAACACCAAGGTTGCTGGTTCGATCCCCACATGGGCCACTGTGAACTGCACCCTCCTTAAAAGAGTCAACATTGCCATTGTAGCATGAAAGCAATGTGTAACCAATGACCACGGCTGTTCCCCAAGAAAATCTGAAAAAAGAAAGCCACCTTGTTGTCCAGATTTGCACCAAGTAATAATTCAGTTTGCAGAGCCTCGGCTGGGTCCTCACAGCTTCTCGGTACTCCTTGTCTTCTTTCTGGGCTTGCATTCGTTCATTACCTGCATCCTGGCTTTGAAACCACCTTGCCCACAGCTATTGTTCCTCATACTTCAAGCACATTCTCACTCCCCTCATGGAAATCAAAACCAGAGTGTCTAAGAAGAAACAGAAAAGCGGTCAGTGGTGTCAGTGCTGCTGGGGGCATCAAGCCAAATGTACTTGAAGTACGAGGAACAATAGCTGTGGGCAAGGCGGTTTCAAAGCCAGGATGCAGGTAATGAATGAATGCGTCCTTTGAATTTAGTGCCATGGAGATCACTGGTGATGTTGTCTACAACAACTTCAGAGGGGTCTGGGGGTGGAAATCTGATTGCAAGGGTTAAAGAGTTAGAGGTCAGGCCGTAGAGGATGTGACTGTAGACAAGGATTTTGAGAAGTTTTTGAATGGGGAAGAGGGAGCTTGGGAGCTGCTGAAATGGAATTTGAAGTTTAGGGGAGGGAATTTTAAGATAGGAGAGACTTGAGCATATTTAAATGCTCTTTGGAAGAACCTGGTAGATAGAACAAATAGAAACTCAAGGAATACAAAGGTAATTCAGTGAATGAATCCTTGAGGACTAGGACTGCGTGGACAGGTGTCATGATTGGATTAGACAAGAGAAGGGACACTTCCATTAGAAGTGGAGTGAAGGAGGTGGGTGCACATGCTTGTAGGCTTAATGGCTGGAAATTTGCATCAGGTAGCATCAATTTTCTCTGTAAGGAGGGAGGCCAGATCATCTAAAGTGAAGGTGGGTAGAGGAGAGCAGTTGAAGCCTTGTGAAAGATGGATGTTTAAGGAAATAATTATGAAGAATAGAAGAGCAAAGTACACTGGGAAAACAGCAGGTCCACTTGAGGCTATCTGCATGTGGGATGCAGGGTCAGAGAGAAGAAACGAGAATTGAAGCCCATGAGGGCCCTGGTTCGGGCTCACGGCACTGTGCCTAGATAGCACTGCTGGCCCTGCTTTGTCCCAGGCACTGGAGGGAGACTTAGAAACATCATGAAGGTGCTGCAAAGCCTGGAGCTTCCTGAGGCATGAAGCCAGGGCCCGGCCCTGCATGCCATGGACTAAGAAAAGTACTTGATGAAATGATGGAGTGTGTGGGGGCTGAGTTGGGGAAGGGAATGTGCGGATGAGAAGAGACAGCCAATGGATTAGAAAACTGAAGCTTCATTGGTTGAAAGTACTGAGGGAATTGAGTAACTGATACACTGGAAATAAATGAATCAGCAAGCTGCAAGTTGAAGAAGGCAGGTAGTAAGCCACATGGATTTGATTTGAAAGGCAGAGCAGATGTGAATTATCATAACTCTCAGAGACATCATGACTGTGATGGGGTGGATGATGGACTAATGACAAGGAGGTCAGGAAGCTGAGGCCTGGGTGCTATGTGGATCATTCTCACAGATGCCAAAGTCACTTGAGATGATGGCAATGTTTGGGATGGAGAGGAAGACCAAGAGAGGGGCCAGCAGTAGGGAGTGAGAAGAGGTGCTGAGGAGGGCAGCAGCCTTTCTAGGTCCCATAGCTTCAGGCTAATGGTTCTAAACAGAAAGTAACGTCTTCTAGTCTTGCATTTAACAAACAGTTATGAAATACCTGACATGTAATATATACACAAAGCATTATCATCTCTCTCCCATTCGATTTTGTATTTGTGAAGTGCAGGGAGCTAATTAAATGTTGAATGACTGGCAATTTAAGAAATACATAAGATACAATCTGCTTACAGTTTAGTAGGGGAGAAAAAAGATGATGGCTCAAATTTATTAAAACCTTAGTGTAAGTAGAGCATGTTTACCTACATTACCCATCATTCTGTGCTATAAAAAAGAAGGGATTATTATCTAAATTTTGCACATGGGAAAATCGGTTTGGAAGCATGAATTGACTTGCCCAAGGACACACGAGTTCCTAGGCATCAGAGGCAGGATTTCAAGTTTCTCTCTTCCTGCCATTTCCCTTATTGGCATCACTTTGTCACCCTATGAAATACTCCTTTTTCAATGCCATGAACATCACACAGACCCCCTTTTGGAAGGGGGTCTGGATCCGGGTTCCCTCTCCTCTTTTCCTCTATAAAGCAATTCCCTTGAACACTCCCCACAGTCACCTCACTCAGCAGGATTTAAACAAATGAGTACAGCACATTTCATTTGAGAGTAACCTCAGCATCCATTCAGAAGTCTAGAAAACATATACTAAAATTGCTCTGAACTCTTTTGCTTTGAGTTTCATTTTTCTTAGCATTTTTCAATACTGAATCTCCCCAGTTAACTACACATGGTGCCTTAGCAAAGTGCTGCCGACAGAACAGGCATTGAAAGCACAGGCTTTAGAGGTTGCGAAGCAACGTATGGTATTTAAAAAAAACAAAACTGCGTGTCCATAGGAAAGTTTGCCTTTCACTGAACCAAGTGTTTCCTCTTGCATTCTCCTGGACCTGCTTTCAGACTCTGTTCTTTGTTGCTTTACAAAAAGATTGTTTTTTCATTAGCCTTTAAACCGTGCTGATAATAGACTCTGGAATTCCTTAAGAGCTGTGTGGCAGGGTGGAGAATGAGGTGGCAGGCCTTTACACTACTAACATCTTACTGAGGCAATCTCATTCTTATTTTGCATTCTCGAGTCATTACTATTCTATAAAAGCAAATAATTCATCAATATCTTGGTCTGATGTTTCCTGTTTGGTTTAGGTACAAAATCCCTCAAATTTGTAGTTATCAGTCCAAATAGATGAATTATTTTTCTAAGCTTCAAAGTTACACTCCGGTGTCACTTCCCAAGTGGATCTGCAAGAATTTTCCAGGGAGAATGGGGGTGTATTTGCATAAGTGGTCTTGACACTCTTTAATTAAGGCACCCATGGCTGGCCTGCTGCAATGGCCCCCTCACTGGACTACTCTTCTCCATTCTTGGACCTTCCCCACAGGTGCATCTTAGAAGCTGCTTCACAAGGCTAACTTTTGAAGCCTTCCCACTACCTAGAGAATGACACATGAAGTTCTTAACCTGGCACACAGGGCTTTCCCCATACGGACTCACATCTACTTTCCCACCTTGGCTCAAGCCATATCCCCTGTTCTACTTCATGTATCTAGTCTTTGGCCCTCTGGGAGAGTCAAGCCTGAGTGTCCTCATGTCTAACTAGAAGGCCCCTGGACTTTCAATGAGGCATGCTTGAATTCATTGCCAGGACCTCAGCAATGGACTGACTGATCTCACCCTCCATCTTACAGCAGTTTTATTTGTTTGTTTGTTTTTTTTTGAGGGCAGTGTCACTGGCCCTCATATGTGGGACCCGAACCGGGGCCGCTGGCTTCCCAGGCCAGCGCTTAACCACTGCGCCACTCGGCTGACCCTCACCTTCCATCTTGACTGATGGTCGTTTGAGGGAAGCTGGGCATTTTTTAGAGAAGTATGTTAACTCCGAGACTTAGAGAAAATAATGTAGACACAAATCGAAGAGTAGAGAAACAGTGGAATTCACAGAAGGCAGTTAGTTGTGAGATCCTAACTTGAGTGACTTGTCCTTAATCTTTTTGTCTGGAAAAGCTTATGAGGACACCCAATCCCTAGGCCCTTTTCTTTGGGTTGCAAGCTGGAGGACAGATGGTAGACCAAACTGTGTGACCTTGCAACCTAGAGCAGATTCAGGTTATGGCAGCTGCCACGTGTGGTGGGGTCATCAATCAGTTCTTCTCTGAACTTGCACTGAGATCTGCTCTTCAGATATATAGTATGTCTCTGGCTCCAGATTACCCTTCATTTCCATTCTACAAGAACCCAGATCCTTGAAGCTTCCTCTCATATCTAGACCCATGGAGCAGAAGATTCTTCTCTACCTGATTAACCAAAGCCTTCCTTAGTGACTGGGTAGATGACCATTTGACTGTAGTCCTGCTGACTGAGAGAATCACTAGTACCTAAGAGTAACCAAGTTAAAATCAACAGATCAACAGATCAGTGTGCGTGTGTGTGTGTGTGTGTGTGTGTGTGTGTGTGAGTGTAATTAGCTTGCCTTACTGCCATACCCTCATTTGGCATTTGGACCGTGCCATGCAGCCTCCAGTGTAGGCTTCTGAGTGGTCCCCAGATAGACTGTCCCTCTCTTTTGGATTGGTCCCATAGCCTGGGAGGCTGGGCTTGCATTTGGGGTCTATATACAAAACAGAGAGCCAAGCTATTGCCCATGACCTCTGAAGTGTTCCTGGAAGGGAAGTACATGCATCTTGGTGAGTGAATTGTGCAATATCCATTTTCATTACTGGGAGATACTTGATTTTGAAAGGTGGAGGTTGGAATGTATTTTTTTCTTCATTGCTTTTTCTTTTTTTTTTCCTTTTAAAAATTATTATTATTATTATTATTAATAGTTACAGATGTACAAAACTATGCAATAGTTATCTTTTTCACACCTTACAAAGTGACTACCCTCTTCCCCTACCCTGCCCCCCCACACTCCCAATATCATACATATCTATTACAATTCCATTGACTCCATCCCCACACTATATTCCACATCCCATGACTATATATGTGTTAAATTATAGTCAACATCTAATATTAATCAGTGGCAGCTTTTTCTTGCTTTTTCTTGATTATGTTCTGGAAAGTTGAGGTTATTGGGTTAGTGTATAAGTAAGGTATTATCCAGCTAGTGAGGGCTTGCTTCCACAAGTTTTATCTTGCTCCATTCCATCTCAAGAACAATTCTTCAATTTAAATAACAGATATTTTTCTTTAAAGTTTTAACTTAAAATATTTGACACTTGACTCCATCATTGGACTTATTTCTCACTTGATTGCAGATAAGTAGAATAGACAGAATTAAGCTGTTATTATTCTCTATGACTTAATGTGTTCAAATTTATTCCTCTATAAGATGCTTCAGAACAGACAAAAAATTCATTCTATTATGTAGCATTAGGTATAATGCCACAGGGCATGTGTTTATGGAATGTCTTTTTTCATATACAGAGAGAGATTCCTTCTCTGGGAGGTATATTTAATAACTGAAATTACATTACAAGCATGAAAAATAGGAAAGTAATAACTCTGGACTCTTAGAAAGAAGAACTGGTGGGAATTTCAGGCTCATTGAACACAAAGCCCTCATTTTACAGTAAAGGGAAACCGAGGCTCCAAGGGGCACTTCTTGTCCAATATTACACAACTAGTTAATGGCAAAGCCAGGCCTCACAAATGTAGAACAATCTCACCCACAAAAAAATGTGAACTGAAGTATTTACCAATGAAATGATACGGTGCTTCAGGTTGGCTTCAAAACAATCCAAGGCAAGAGGAAAGAGGACAAAAGTGAGTTGAGGGTAGAGATGAAGCAGTTGGTGTGCACAGTGACCAATTGTTAAGGCTGGGTGATGGGTACATGCATACTCATTGTATTGTTCTCTCTACTTCCATACATGTTGGAAATTTTCCACAATAAAAAGGGTTTTAAATGATGGCTACTTTTGAAAAATGAAGCTCTATGGTGTGCCCCCCATAGTTCTCTTCTAAGCAGTAAGTACTCAGACATGAGTGTTAGTTGACTGGGCTGGTGGCAGATAAAAAAGAGAAATATGTTGTGGAGGTTATAGGCTGCTAGCTTCTGCAGACAAGTCCCTTTTATGAAGCAGAGCTCATGCTGCCACACAACAGCTAGTGACTGTCGATTCTGACATTGCACTTGAGCTCTGGAGTAAAATAACATCCCATTAGTAGCTGTGGTAGGCACATAATGACCCCCCCAAAGACACCCACCCTTTATCCCTAGAACCTGGGACACTATGGTATTTGACCCCTTCCAAGTGGCTTCAGTGAGTTATTTGGGTAATTCCGGCTTTGGGAAGAAGTCCAATAAATCAGTGCAAAATTCCACATGCCATCGGGGAGAGAACAACTTTTTTTTCCTCCTTCCTGAACCAGGTTTTTGGAAGCAGCTGTCTCCTTTCCGTGTGCATCCAGCAGGAATGCATTGGGATGGAGAGTGCCCTGGCCAGGCCCTCACTCATCACCACTCCCTCCCTGGGACCCTGCACCAATGCCCTTGCTGGCTCCCTGACCTCATGCTGGTGCCTCCTCCCCTCTTTGCCATGCTAAATGCTCCCAACTGACCCAAGTGCTGATGGTGACTCTCCCCTGGGCCATGCAGCCTCCCGTAGCTTCCCATCCATCACCTAGAGCAGAAAGGCCAAGGTCCACATGACTGAACTTGGCATTGAAGGCTCCCAGTGACTTGGCCTTGCCCTCCCTAGCCCTAATGTGCATTCCCCTTCCACAAGCACCCTGTGTCCTAGGTCAGTGTTGCTCACAGTGTGCTCCCGGGGCTACTGTCTTCAGAGTTACCTGGAAGTGTTTCTGAATTTGTGGCTGTGAACGATGGCATTCTCACTCTCAGAGTTCTAAAAATCTGCAAGCCCTAGCTACTCTAAAGCTCTCTCTGTCACTAGACACTACAGTGTAGTAGCCCCCAAAGCCCTCCCTCATCTTTACACAACGTATGGGAAGTCTTATTTCAGTTATACTTTCCTGACCCCTTCAAGTCAAACCAGTAGATGGTCAATGGAACAGAGCTAGCCAGAGTTCAATATCCTATCCGAAACAGTCCAAGATTATAATGTTAAGTCAGAGATTCATTTCTGAAATACAAACCTTACAGGAGAGCTGAGATTCTGAGACTAAGATCAACTGCAAACGTCAGAAGTAGGATTATATAGAGAAGATGGAGCCTAGAGTCAGAAGCCAGGTTGAAACAGGATTGGAAGAGGGACATATTGTGAAGCAGTGAGGTTATCAGCATTTAAAATCAACAACGTTGGGCTACACTTGAGCTTCTATTATTGACCATGAGGTGTGTGACTCTGAACAAGTCTTTTAGCCAACTGAACACCTTTCAATGGCTTCCAAATGCCTACAGAATAAAGATCAGAACCCCCTTCCTTGCTTATAATACATTCACCAGTATGCTCCCTTCCTACATATCCATTCTTACGTCCTTCCACTCTCTCTTCCTATGATCTGATCAATTGTCTGGCCTCACTAGGCTAGTGCAGTTCCCACACAGACTGCCTTTCAATTCTCCACATCTTTTCAGTGCTCTATACCCTGCCATTGCTTCCTCTTGTCTGTCTCCTTTTCAGTTCTAAGAACCCTCTTCTGTGAATCTTTCCCTGACTCTCTATGGAATGAGTATTCTTTTCTGTGTGCCATGGAATTCTTTCCCCTCCTCCAATGAGTATGGTGGTGGGCTTTTTCCCTCTTTTTCTCTCTCTCTTCTCAGAATTTGTGAGCACCTTGAAGGCACACTGATCTCAGGACCCTGAGCTCTGTCAGTATCCTCTGCAGCATTCACCTAGCCCAAGGTCTTATGCAGAGTGGCAACTCAAGAGATATCTGTTGAAAGAATGTATGCATGAAATAATGTGTAATGGAGATGACACTAAAGCAGCCCAGCTTAAACCAGACAAGATAAAAATATTATATTTCTGGAAGGTTAGGAGAGCAAAAAATAAGGCCTCAGCCTCCTTCCTCAGCTTGGTGTGTGCCACCTCAAAACTGTTGTTTCCACCTATGATTCTATCTGTGAGAATGACTCAACCAACTCTGCCGTGACTCCTTCCACATCTTCAGCATCTCAGGTGGGCCTCAGGCTGCAGTTGGGGTGGCAGTATCAAGAGAACGTTTGCACAGAAGAAATATGCTAACAAATACCTCACTGATGTGACCCTGCTTTCAATATGGTCCCCCATAGGTCGATGAGATCACCATCCCAGTGACAGTTCCTTCCATCAAGTCTGTTTTGACTTGGTGTTTGAACCATATCCGTCTAACTAGCAAGTCTCTAACCTTTTATACCCTGAGAGCTGTGAAAACCCAATTGGTATTTCATAAAAGACCTTATTAAGTTTCATGTTTGGGAGAAAATAGGAGGCACCCCAATGGCATCTATAGGAAAATTAACAACAGCAACAAAAATCATTTTTAAAAACTTGACTTTGTGGATGCTGGCTTTTTTCTAATCTTGACCAGTACAAATTGTAGCAGTTGCTACAGTTTTACAATTGCTTCAAAACAGTGACTATGTTCCAGGCACCAATGGGTTCCCCTTATGCAGATTTATAGCATATGATACAATCAACTGAAAAATGAGAATACAACAGATTGGTAGCATATTCACACTCATTCGGTTGCTGCAATTTAATAGGGTTTATATTAAATACAACTGTGATGAAGACTACATAAAACATAAGTTATAAATAACAAGTTCAAATGTTCTGCTACATAAGTGCCTCAAGTTTCACTTAATTAACAGACAAGTCTGTAATGCAGAGGCAAAACCAAATCTTAACTGCTGCTTGTTCCTGGAGCCAGCAATTAACACATCTTCCTGGCAGCAATTTGTAAACCACACACTTGCTCCTGCTGTGGCAAGACTCACTTCCCATTCTCCTCAGAGAAATCATGGTAGGTCATGGCCTGTCTTCTTCAATCATGGAAAAACAGAGGCTGGGTCTCTTTAGCCTTTTTTTAAAAAAGATTTTATTGGGGGTTTGGCGGAGGGGAGCAGCGTCAGGGAACCGGGGAACAGATAAGTTGCTGTCGTTTTGTTGTTGTTGTTGTTCAGTGTAGTTGTGGAGGACGTTGCTTCACTGGCCCATGTTGGTATCGTCATTGCGCTCTTCCCGGGTGAGGCAGATCGGTCGCCAGCCTCTGGACGGCAGCTCACAGTGGCTCTTGGCAGCTCACACTGGCTGCCAGCCGCTCACGCTGGCTGCCGGCCACTCACTGTAGCCTATGGCAGCCCACTGCAGCAGGGGCTGCAGCTATGCCGTCCCGGGGACTCACAGCAGCCCAGCTCCAGGTGGAGCTGTTGTTCACCATCTTAGCTGTAGAGGGCAGTGTCACTGGCCCTCATATGTGGGATCCGAACCAGGGCCACTGGCGTCCCAAGCCAGCTCTTAACCAATGTGTCACTCAGCCGGCCCTCTTTAGCCTTTCTTGATGAATGTTGGCCTCATGTGAGCCAGAGACTCTTCAAATTGGAGAAATACCAACAGCAGTGTCCCCTGGACAATGTACTTTGCTCATACTCTCCATGAACATTCTTGTTCAGTCCTATGGCTTAGCTACCTATGAGGTATGACAATAGATCAGGTTATGTTTCAGTTACAAATATACCCTCACATCTTAGTAGATAAAATGACAGCAGTTTTTTGGGGTTTTTTTTTCTAGACACTCAAAGCTCAATGCAAATGTTCCTGTTACTGTGGCTCTCCCGAGTAGCTCTTCTCCAAATGGGGACTCAGAAATTCTAAGATCTTTCCATTTCCTGATGCTGCTATCTTACATGCCTCTGAGGGGAACAAGAATGAAAGGGGAAGAAAAATGTGGAATACAACACACCCAGTATTTCACTACCTTGGTCAGGTACACTGTGAAAAAATCAGTTCTGTTCACAGTCAGTTGTCAGAAAATGAGCATATGACCCCACCTAGATAGAAGGAGTGACTAGGAAATGTAGCCATTGGCTGGGAAACTAATTCCCATTCTATATTGTGGACTAGGGGCACAAATAGTTACCTATGCCTCAAACTCCAACATGTGTATTTCACCCTGGATTAATGTATTTATTCATGAAAGAAAATATTTATTGAGCTTCTACTCTAAGATAGGCAATGGAAATTTGAGGATGAATCAGACAGGATCTCTACCCTCAAGGAACACACAATTTAGTGAGTGGCACAGTCACACACAAATATACCCTGTTGCCTTCCTCCTGTCAACTTCACAATCACATAATGCTCAATTACCCCAGGACAGAGACTTCACAATGACTGGTTTCGAGACTCTTCTTACAAATGTGATCCTTTTATTCTTCATGGGAAGGGGGTTAAGTGCTTCCAGAAGAATATTGAACCTCAGGGGATCCCTCTGTTACCCCAGTTAGGGTTATTTTGGCTCTCCCCTCTTCTTCCTAATCCTGCTGATCTTCTTGGCTGTTTCCTTGCCTGGTGTTTGTCCTCTGAAAGCAAAGCCTTAATATAACACAGTTAAAAACAAAACCTTTTATTATGTCATGCTTACATCATTATCTGCTTAAAACTTTTCAAATGGGGGCTGGCCGAGTGGCGTGGTGGTTGGACGCTGGCTTGGGAAGCGAGCGACCATGGTTCAAATCCCACATGTGAGGGCCAGTGACACTGTCCTCAAAAAACAAACAAACAAACAAAAAAACTTTTTAAATGGGTTCTCATGACTCAGAATAAACTCTATACTAACTGCCCTGGTCTCCACAGCCCTTCATGATCTGGCCTTTGCAACCTCTTATCCTGCCACCATCATCACACGCCAGCCTCGCTGTCCTTGATGTTCCTCAAATATACCAAGCCTTTATTTACCTCTGAATTTGATGCATCCTCTGTCTGGAGTGCTTTTGCCACTAATCTTTGTGTAACTTGCACTTTCTTGTCATTCAGATCTCAAGTCAAATGTCACCTCTGCAGAGAAGGAAGGCTTCTCTGGCCACCTAGTCAATTCCAGTTACATCATCTTGTTTCTGTACCCTGCACAACACTTCTGAATGATCTTCTTTGATTATTTTTATGTGTCTTGGGGCTGCCTACTCCAACTCAAATGGCAGGTCCACAGCAGCAGGGACTTTGTCTTGTTTGTTTCTCAACCCCCATCACTGGGCACATGGCACATAGCCGATTCGCAGCATAGGCTTGTTGCATTATGTGTGCATGCATGAATAACTGGACATTGTGCTATCACTGAGTTCTTGTCACTGCTCCTGTCACTAATGTTACTGATTTTACCCACTTCATTGTCATCACTGGCATTGTCAGTGTTACCGCAGCTCTCTTTTCTTTGCTTGCCTTGGACAAACTGACAAGAAAAACTCAGAGCAACACTTTGTTCCTTCTTAAGGTGGGAGTACTTGGTGGTTACTTTGATAATGAGGATCTGAAAATACGTATGAGGTCCAGCAATACATTTTTAAAAAGCTTTACTGTAGCTGAAGGAGTTGTCATGATGTTTATATACTTAAGTGCCTGCACTTTACTCATAGAGTCCGATTCTTCAGACTCTTACTTCAGACACAGTTCTAAAAGGCTAACACTACCTGGCCTGGACTCATTATTGGCTCATCCTCCTCCCATCCCCTAAATATAGATTTTTCCCTAGTATTCTTTCCTTGGCACCCTTCTTTACTCCTTTTACACTCTTTCTTGACAGTCTCATATGGCTTCATCTCTATGGTGTTCATTCCCATATATTTTTGGTAGCCCTAATATCTTTAGGGAGGTCCAACTGCCTGTGGGGCAATGAATGCCACCCAAGTGTCCACCTTGAACTCTCAAACTCACTGTTCCCAAATTGAAACTCATTCATGTCCTTTCTTTTACACCTACTCCCACCAACCTGCCCCCTATGGACACACTTCTATTTTTATTAGCCAAATCAACCTTGAAGCCTCAGGGTTAAATGCTCTCTTCAAGTATTCTCTATGCGTTGTTCCCTACCTACAATTGGTGGACATCTCCTGTCAATTCCACATCACTGACATCTCTCCTCTCAATTCTTGGTGCCATGGCTATTGTTCAAATCTCATTGCAAATCACTTGAAATAATAATTTTTTTTTGAGGGCAGTGACACTGGCCCTCATATGTGGGACCGAACCGGGGCTGCTGGCTTCCCAGGCCAGCGCTTAACCACCGCTGAAATAATAATTTTGATTGTTAACTCCCTGCTCAAAATCTTCAATGACGCTTTATGTCCTAGAAAACATAATCTCAATTATTTACTGTCCTATTTAAGGACTTCCTTCCACAGTCTAGTCCAACTTTCCTTTCCCATTTTATCTCTCCTTTAATCTAACTAAAATGAATTTCTTGCATTTCTTTCAATAGACCCTGAAATTTATTGTTCCATGCCTACTTTACCTATATTAATTTTTATGGCAAATATTTATTGAGGACCTATTATGTGTTAGGCCTTGGGATTTTGCTCATAGCTCTCTTTCTGCTTTCTCTCCATCTCCATATTTTCAGCCCTATTATTTTTCATGACCCAGCTCAAATGCCTCTTCCCTCAAGCAGTCTCCTTGGCTACCCCAGCCTCTCCTTAGAATGCCCATGACATATTATCTGTATTACTCTTTACAGAGTGTGCTACTCTGTTTTGTACATATGCACAGAAACACCCCAAGAATGGAACCAGCGTCTCAACCCCTTCTGTAGTCCCCACTTTGCACATATTGGGCATTCAATAAATGCTTAATGGGGGAGTAAATAAATGAATAAAGCTTACTCTTCTGTCTTCCCGTCTATACCACATTAAAAGCAAATAGTTGTGCTTGAGGAGGCAAGAATGTTGAGAGTTGGGGTGATTGACAGAGTAGTTAGGAGGAAATTTACAGAAAACTTACACATAGCTGAAACAAAATTTCAGAAACTAGTTTGGGACCATTGAGAACATGGGACAAATAGGTCCTGACCACAATGATGAACCTTGAACATTGCAGAAAGCAGGACTTGGAATATTATTCTCCTTAAGTAACAGGCAAGTTTGTAAGCCATCTTGCAGCATTTCATCAAAAATTATTAAAATAATTCTTAAAGGGTCCTTGGGCTTAAAAGAGGTTATATTAAGTCATATGCAAAGTTTACATCTGAGGAATACCTCACTTCCAGCAATGCTGGTGGATAAATGAAGTATTACTCTAATAGATTAAACCACACATTTTGTATATCTAATTTCTCTTCCCATTCCCTTCCCTCCTCAGTATGTTCTGCATAGTAAAGGAGCAAGAAAAAGATGCTATTGAAATCTCTAATTAAATGTTGAACCATTACCCAGGTAGCCACAGAACAGTGTCCTCAGAACATGTCTTGGCTGCAATTCATCAACCTTCCCCTTCTAAGCAGAAATGTGATTATCTCTTGGAATGATGTCAACAATTTCTAGCTGCAGAAAGTTGATCTAGTTTGATATTACCCATGCAGGGATGTATTACTGGAAATACGATAGATTAAAATAAAACAGCTATATTCTGATTGTATTTTGGTTATGGCTCAGAAATCAGTACTCAAAATACTGAGCTTCCTTTCTTCTTTCTGAGTCTCAGGTATAAAAATTGAATTAATTGTGTTAATCATAAATGTCCCTTCATGGTGCTCCATCATCCTCAGAGCATGCAAAGCTTCATTTCTTTATTTTAAAATATGTAGTCAACACCTGTGAACCAAACACCTAATGAAAAGAACTACCAAGAACTTACAACTACTTATGTGCCCCTCCCCCATCCTATCACCCTGACTTCCCACTCTCCCTGGAGAGAAAACCATTATCCTGAATTTTCTGTTTATTGTTTTTTTCCCCTTGCTTTTTAAATAGCTTAATCCCATATATATGTACTTCTAAAAATGTATTATTTCATTTGGCTTATTGCATTTTAATAAGAACACCATTATCAAATAGTGTTCTGGGACTTGTTTTTTTATTACTTAACGTTATGCTATATTCATCTATATTGCTTTCATTAACTGAGGTGCATTATTTTTTCACCATTATAGAATTTTTCAATCTATGCATAGTCATTTATCTTTTTTTCTGGTGCTGGGGATTTGGGTTGTTTCCAAATTGTTTTCTTTTTTGTTTATCTTTTACTATTACAAACAGTGCTGCTATGAATATTTTTACATATATCTCCATGTGAGGATATGCAAGAATTTCTTTTCTGAGTCTTGGGTATGCAAATTCTGCGCTTTACCAGTAAATATCAAGTTGTTTTTCAAACTGATATACCTATGTACACCAGCAATTTTTAAGACATTCTGTTGCTCTTAGTGTGAGTGCAGTCAAATTTGTCAATCTTTCCTTTCATAGTTAATAATGCTTTCTTGTGTGTCTTGTTTGAGAAGTTTTTTCTTATCCTGAGGTTAGAAAAGCATTTACCTCTCTTTTCATCTAAAATTCTTAAAGTTTTGTTTTTGACACTAAAGTTTTAAATCCATCTGGAGTTGTTTTTTCTGTATGGTGTGGGATAGAGACCCATTTTTTTTCATGTGGATAACTAATTTCTACATCCCCATGACTACTATGTAACAACCAATTTGTACTTCTTAATCCCTTCCTCTTTCTCACCCCCCACCTCAACCCCCCTTCCATCTGGCAACCATCAAAATGTTCTCTGTATTTATGAGTCTGTTTCTGTTTTATTTGTTTATTTTGTTCTTTAGATTCCACATATAAGCGAAATCACATTGCATCTGTCTTTCTCTGTCTGATCTACTCCACTCATCACAACACCCTCCAGGTCCACCCATGCTGCGGCAGATGGCAAGAACCCATTCCCTTCCCTGGCCGAGCAATATTCCATTGTATATATGTACCACCTCCTCTTTATCCATTCATCCATTGATGGACACCCAGGCTGCCTCCACATCTTGGCCATTGTAAACAAGGCTGCAATGAACCTATGGATGCACATGTTTCCTGAAAGTAGCATTTTGGGTTTCTTCAGATAAATATCCTAAAGTGGGATTACTGGGTACTTCTTTGTCTTGTCTTATAGCCTTTGTTTTAAAGTCCATTTTGTCTGACATAAGTATTGGTACCCCAGCTTTATTTCGTTTTTTGTTTTTTTATTTGCATTTTCATGAAATAACTTTCCCCATCCCCTTACTTTCTGTCTGTGTGTGTCTTTCAATCTGAAGTGAGTCTCTTGTAAGCAGCAAATGTAAGGCTTTTGTTTTTTCTTATCCATTCAGCCTACGATGTCTTTTTTTTAAATTTAATTAGCTGAGCCATCCTGCTACCTGTTGGCAGCTCAGCAGCAGCTCAGCTCAGGCCTGGAATCAAACCAGCAACCCTGTTGCTCAGAGATCGCACTTTTTTTTTTTTGAGGGCAGTGTCACTGGCCCTCACATGCGGGGCCCGAACTGGGGCCGCTGGCTTCCCAAGACCAGCACTTAGCCACCGCGCCACTCGGCCGGCCCCAGAGATTGCACTTTTGAGGGAGCTCTTAACCAACTGAGCCACTCCGCTGACCCTTCTACTATGTCTTTTGATTAGAGCATTTAACCTATTTACATTGAAAGTAATTGTTGGTAGATATGTAGCTATTGCCATTTTATTATTCATAATTTTGACATCTTTTTGTGTCTTAAAGAAATCCCTTTAACATTCCTTGTAATACTGGTTTGGTGGTGATGAACTCCTTTAGCTTTTTCTTGTCGGGAAACTCTTTATCTGTCCTTTGATTTTATTGGGTTGTTGGAAAAGTCATGACGTATTTTTTCTGCTTTTTTTTTTTTTTGCAAAAATGCGTCATGACTTTTCGACAGCCCAATAAATGATAGCTTTGCTGGGTAGAGTAATCTTGTTTGTAGGTTCTTGCTTTCATCACATTGAATATTTTGTGCCAATCCCTGGCCTGCAACGTTTCTGTTGAGAAATCAGCTGACAATCTTATGGGGGCTCCCTTATAAGTTACTAATTGCCTTTCTCTTGCTGCTTTTAGGATTCTCTCTTCATCTTTAACCTTTTCTGTCGGCCTGTTTGGGTTCATCTTGTTTGGACCTCTCTGTACTTCCTAGCCTTCTATGTCTTTCCTTCACCAGGTTAGGAAAGTTTTCAGTCATTATTTCTTCAAGTAGGTTCTCAATCCCTTGCTCTCTCTTCTCCTTCTGGTCCCCCTATGATGTGAATATTGTTACACTTGATGTTGTCCCACAGGTCTCTTAAGCTATCCTCATTTTTTGGATTATTTTTTTGTTCTTTTTGCTGTTTTGATAGGGTGCTTTATACTATCTTGTCTTTCAAATTGCTGATTTGATCCTCTGCTTCATCTAGTCTGCTGATGATTCGTTTCACTGCATTCTTCAATTCAGTTATTCTATTTTTTTAGTTCTGACTGTTTACTTTTTACGGTTTCTATGTCTTTTTTTTTTAAGGGCAGTGTCACTGGCCCTCACATGTGGGTCCCGAACTGGGGCCGCTGGCTTCCCAAGCCAGCGCTTAACCACTGCGCCACTCGGGCGGCCCACTATGTCTTTTTTAATGTTTGCTATCTCTTAGCCAGTGTTCTCAGTAAGTTCCTTGAGCATTCTTATAATAGTTGTTTTGAACTCTGTCTCTGGTAGGTTGCTTGCCTTCATTTCATTTACTTTTTCTGGATTTTTCTTCTTTCATTAGGGATGCATTTCTTAGTTTCCTCATTTTGGCTGCCTCCCTGTGTTTGTTTCTATGTATTGGGTAGATCTGCTATGTCTCCCAGTCTTGGCCAGGTGGCCTTATGTATTAGGTGTCCTGTGGGGCCCAGTGGCAAAGTCTCCCTGGTCACCTGCTCCAGGTGTTCCAAGAGTGTTTCTTGTGTGGACTGTGTGTGCCCTCTCTCCTATAGTTGGGCCTTGATTGTTCTTATTACATCAGTGGGTGGGATTGACCCTCAGGCTGACTGGCTGTGGGGTTTGGCCACGTCCATAGCTTATGGGCTGCTGTGTGCGGGGCTTACCCCAAGGAATGGGATTCACTCCAGTGGGTTCTGGTGCCACTTGTGGGTCTAACTTGGCTGTGGTCTGAAGTCAACCTCCAAGTATGTTGGTTCTGGGGCCTCTTGGGTGGAGCTCCAGTGCAGGCCCAGGTCAGCCACTGCTTGTGACTGGAGGGTGGGGCTATGTAGGAACTATAAAGAGATCCACATTGTTTGCTGCCTGTGCTAGATTTGGAGGCTCGTCGGAGAGGCCCTGCTGTGAACTGAGGACTGCTGCCACCAGTACCAGGTCTGGGGTGGTGCCACAAAAAGGCAGAACACCCTGAGGCCTGCTGCCAACTGCCAGCTCCCTTAAGGTTCAGCCACTGATAATGCCTCATGTGATATGCAATTTGGATGAGGCAGGGCCTCAGGGAGTCACTAGAGTGAAAAGAATTGTGGTCACCAGATTAATGTAAATTCTGGTTTGGTGCCAGTACTGAGCTTGGAGCGATTCAGCAAAAGTCTCAGAGCACACCGAGGACAGTTGCCACCTGCCTGGGGCCTGTTAGACTGATAGTTTTCCAAGAAAGAGTGCAATTTGGGTGGGGCTTGCTGCTCAGGAGAAAGTGCCTCTAGTGGTACTCAAGCAGGTGGGGAGTGTTCCTTAAGAGTCAGCAGGGTGGAGCAGTGGAGCTCTCCAGGCCAATCAGATTCAGATTTGGCTGTGGTGGGGGTGGTCTCAGCATGGGAGAGATGGTGCCTGCCTGCTGGCTGCACAGAGCTAGGAAAATGCTGACTGCCACACACCTCAGTCTGTCCCCATTATTCTTCCAAGCCCCCCCAAGTCACTGTCCTTCTGCTGAAGCCCAAGTGAGTGCATGGGAGCGACTGAGTCTGTGCGCTGCCTGTTTAAGAGGACATCTGGGTTTCCTGTGGACTTCTGACTCACCCAAACAGTCAGAATCCCCACTGTTTTTCACAGCCAGATGTGGTGGCTCCTCTTCTTGGCACCGGTTCTCTGGGCTGGGGAGCCTGCTGTGGGGGGCTGGGGTCCTTTGCTCCTCTGGGGGGATCCATAGCAGCCAAAATAGCCCTCCTGATTCTCATCCACCACACACAGGTGTGGGGCCTGTTCTGCATTTCCATCCCCTCCTACCAGTCTCAACGGAGCTTTTTCTTTGAATTTTTACTTGTAAGACTTCTGTTTGGCTAGACTTCAGATGGTTCTCCAGGGTCATTGTTCTCTAATTTAGTTGTAATTTTAATATGTTCATCGAAGAATGCAGGCATAGTGTTTATCTACTCTGCCATCTTGGATTTCTTCCTCTATATGAGCTTTGATTGAAGTATATATTTTTTCTTGGTCATTGAAAACAGACTTTATTAAGCCATGTTTTAAAAACATGTCCCCTTATTTTCTAGGTGCTAAAGTAAAACTTTTGGCTGCTGAAATCATTACTAATATTATTTGCTTTATTTTTCTTTCTTGAATATCCTTAAGAATCATACCTTCAGAAACCAGCATAGGAGGAAAAGCACACTGGGGCTCTGTGACCTTCACAATATCTGCCCATGTATTTTTCCAGAAAGATCCTGCTGTTTTACTTGTCTTTCAGCTGACAAAGAATATTTATTTTTTTGAGTTACAGTTGACATTCAATATTATTTTATATTAGTTTCAGGTGTACAGCATGCCCTGGCTACCTCATAGGGTTAGTGTAAGCCATAGAGTACAATGCAAGTAGAAGCATCTTGGCATGATTATTAGTGTCATTGTCAATATTGCCAGCACTACCAGTACTATTCTTGTTAGTGGAGTCCCAGGTGTTGAACAAGAAGAAAATTTCCCAACACCATCAGTAGATACACCTACAACTCAAAATATAACAATAACGTTTAACACCACCTAACTTCTGATGAATTATTACTATGTGGGCTGGGCACTGAGCTAAGTGCTTTACATGTTTCATCTCAGACAATCCTCATAACAATTTTATGAAGTAAGTGCTTGCCTTACCCATGTTTTACAGATAAGGAAACTGAGGCACAGAGAAGTTCAGCAATTTGCCCTAGGTCAGAACTGGGACTGAATCCAGGCAGCCTGCCTCGTGGCTTGTGCGCTCAATTCTCCTCTCTATTAGGGCATATGTCTGGGACATAGCAATGTGTGATGAGAGCCCTGCATATGTGAAGAACACGTCTACAACCTGCAGGACAGTTCCTTATGCATGATCTCATATAGCCTCACCTCTGACACATTTTTATAGATTGAGTAAAAGAGCTTGAATACCTTAGTTAGTATTATCCAGCTAGTCAGTGATAGATATTATCTAAACTCCAGCCATATGTCTCCACTGGATATTCACTTCCTCTCTGACCAAACTGATGGGTGCTTAGTAATCCCCTTCCCCTCACCTAATTGCCCTGCCTTTGCTTTCATTTTGGGGGTAGAGGGATATCTAAATCTTAAAGATACATCTCTGTTGAAAACTTTCTAGGAAAATCAGTGTCTTGTTTGATCTTTTCAACAGTTGGGGTTTTTTTTGTTGTTTTTTTTTTGAGGGCAGTGTCACTGGCCCTCATATGTGAGACCCGAACCGGGGTTGCTGGCTTCCCAAGCGAGCACTTAACCACTGTGCCACTCGGCCGGCCCAACAGTTGGTTTCTAAGAGCATCCTAAATCAATATTGCTAATCCTTTCCTAAATCAGACCATTGCATGCTCATTGAATGATTTCACAGGTCCCCATGTAAGGAAACTGTTTTAATCATATAGTCTGTGGCTAAAAGGAATCCAACCAAATATTTCAAGGCTCTTAAAGATGCAGTCATCTTAGTCATTCATTTTAGACATGACTGTAACCATGTTGTAGTGATACTCACAGTGTGTTTATTTGGAAAGACTTGATACTTGGTAAAAGACACTTGACTAATAAGAGGAAAGACACTGCTAATGAAGAGGCTGAAGTTATACCTATATAAGATCCTAGCAGTGATGGTCTCTATCAAAGAACTGATTTGGCATTGGTTCTTGTTTCCCAGTTCCCCAAAGGCCGCCTGTAATATTTCAACTTCCAGTGCCCTTTCTTCTCCCCCTCTGGTTTTATATTTACTTTTTGATCTCTGCCAAGTGGGAGTTTTCAAATACAACTTGAAATTTAGGTGGAAAAAGTAAGACCCTGGGAGTTGTACTTCTAAGGCAAGGGGTACTGAGTGGAGCATCTCTAGTTAATACTTACGCAGTGACAGTTAATCACTCTCTAAGTTACTTGAGGTGTGGGAATGTACTTTATTCCTCCCCGTGCCTCAGAATACGTATTGGCGCCATTTTTGTTCTGTTGATTCTCCCCTGGCTCCTAGTGAGTTCACCCAAGGAAGCTACAAGCTGTGGAAATAGCTCAAAATGAGCTTCTGAAAAATCCAAACCTGGAAACATAAAGGGCTCTCAAAGGCCTGTATGTTGGATTCTCCATGAACAAGGCTACCCAGTTTGTAGCCTTATTTGGGAAATTCAGTCTTTTTTTTTTCCTTAAAGAAAAACTACTGTGGTATCAGAATGTCAAAACCCCATTGATCCATGAATCATGGTTTGGAAGGACTATTTCAATCAGCACAGGATTATAGAGTCTAGCTTCTTGAAAGAAGGAGCTCAGTAGCTGTCAGAACCTTTGGACCCCATTTGAGGGGACTGTTTCAGGATCCTTGAGTTCTCTTGGTTGGAATGCTGTCAGAGGTTTGGAGTGATAGCTACAGATTTACAATGTAGCAAGCTCCATGCATTATTCTTTTTCTTCAAGCACCTTATGCATCAATGATCCAGCCTACAGCATCTCTTTCTGTGTGATTCTGGTCATTTCTCTTGGAATCATTGACTCCCAGAGTGTTAAAGCAGAAAGCACCCTTGGAAACTATCTAATTGACCACGTCACTTTATAGAGGAGGTAACTAAGGCCCAGAGATGAGAACATACTTGCCAAAGGTCACCGAACAAATGAGTAGCAAAGTTAAAGTAAGAACCCTGGTCTCTTGACTCCGAATTTGGTGTTCTTCTACTGTAACACTTCAAAACATTCCGTCTGACATGCCCTCCCCTTTCTTCCATTGCCCTTAGATTGCTCCCCTCTGAGTTCCCTAAAGACACATCTCCCAAAAGGGTGATGGGAGATACAGACAGAGGGACTTCCCTTTCCTCATCAATGTTGCAGCCTAACTTGAGGTTAAGGCTAAAGGGTGGTTCAAAAATATTTTTGGGTATTTTCAAGCTCTTTTGATCCTGCAACAAACACAAATCCCAGAATAGAGGTAACATTTCATAACATAGCACGTTAAGGTAGTGACATGTTAAGGAAGAAAGGATATCTGAAACCTGATTCAGCTGGAGCTCTGCTTCTGAGTATCAGATGAACTTGGGCAAACCCTGTCAGCTCTGTGGACCAGTTTTCCATGCATACAATTAGGAAGTTGGATTAAATAAGAGAGCTCCTTGAGGGCAAGCATATGTCTCATTGAGCTTTTACTTTTCCAGCATCTAACACAGGTATTGACACATTGGAGGCATTCATGATATGTTGTCTGGCTTTGAAGGCCCTTCCAGTGCCAGCATTCTATGATGATTGATGTACCCTGTGACACTGAGTTAAGAAATATACCTTTCACCTAGGGGAGGACTGAGAAGGAGCTGATAAATGTCCCAGGATCACTGATCCATCCTTTGGGGGCTCTTCTCTATTTTGGGGTATAAAGTATTAGAACTATAAGGTTGTGGATAATACCTTTTCTGCCCCATGCTTGTGCTATCCACCTCTGCTTTCTGTCCACCTTGTCTGATCCAGGTGTTCTTGCTTTAAAGTGTATTTAAGCATTCATTTAATATTGTCAGTGAGTGAAAAGAATAATTTAAAGAATGAATTTGACACACAAGGTCTATCTGCTCTCAAGACACTCTGGTTGAAGTTTGGTTTCTAAATAGTTGTGGAAAATCATCTTGTTTAACACTTCAGAAGCCATCGGAAATTTCTCGGGTAAAGCAGGAGACATTCTGAATAGTTCACTTGGGAGCCTGTTTGAAGGGGAAAAGATCGTTACCAAGTACCCATCAGTGATTCACGGAATGAGGTCATAATATTTAGCACATTTTCCAGTGTTATTTTGGAACTTATTGCTAATAAAGTTGGTGAATCTATTGAATACATAATCTTTTAAAAATCCTCTTATATTCTAAAATGTACTTTTGAGAATAAATTCTTTCCCATCAGGAATACTTAACTTTTTTTGTTGTGTTAGACAATGGGAAATATAATATAATATGATATAATTCTATAAACAGATTTTCCCTTAACACAACTATTTATGACGATATCAGATATATCAATCAAAGAAATGTTAGTGAAATTGTTCTCATGTGCAAAATATACATTTAATTTGGGGCTTTTTTACATGACTCATGGATATTTGTTGCCAGTATTTTAATTCAGTCTCTAGTCAAAGGCCTCCAATAGTCACAAAAAGTCCTTAGAAATATTATTTCAGGAGAAGCATGAAAGTCAAAGCATCAGGGTTTACATTTCTGTTGTTATTGGGCAGCACATACTTTGAAGCGGGGGAGATATTCTGGAATTATTCAGAAGCCTCATTAAGTTGAGAGAGTTTTGCCAATTACTGCATGAAATGCTTTTTAAATGGTAGAGAATTGAAGGGAGCTTCTGAGGGGCAGGGAAGGAACAGAGTCAGACTGCTGATGGGTTAATCCAGCACAAGATAGAGAGGAAACTATTGAAGGCAGAGAATGAGAGGATATAAGAAGGCATGACTTTGGAAGACTTTAACAAATCCCTAAGCCTGGGGCAATGTACTTTCACACAAAAGTTTAAACAGAAGAGAAACTGTTTATCAAACAAATTGCTTTTTCCTTGCACAATTAAAACAAAAGTGCACAGAAATATCTGAGGTCAGTCAATTAAGTTGGTGAACTCATCCTAGAAAAAGTGCTCCATACCTCATTGCTGAATATCACTATGGTCACCTTCAAAGTACTCCCCTTGGGAAGCTATGCGCCGACGCCAGCGCCTAGTCCACCCTGCAAAGCAATTTTGGAACTCTTTTTCTGGAATGACCATCAGAGCTGTCATCGGATTACCCTTGATGTCCTGAATGTCATCCAAATGTCTTCCTTTCAATATTTCCTTTATCGTCAGGTAAAGAAAGAAGTCACTAGGGACCAGATCAGGTGAGTAGGGAGGGTGTTTGTTTATTGACTAAAAACTCCCTCCCATTGTCGTGATGCAAGAGCTGTGAATTGTTGGTGAAAAGTTCAGGTCATCTAACTTTTTCACGCAGCCTTTTCAGCACTTCCACATAGTAAACTTGGTGAACTGTTTGGCAAGTTGGTACAAATTCATAGTGAATAGCCCCTCTTACATCAAAAAAGTTAGTAACAGCATTGCAGGAGGTTCACGAACATAATTGTCAGCTCCTGTATGCCACTCTGCAGCCCCCTACCACCCGCCTCCACCCCTTTGGACATTAGAAACTGCAGATGTCAGCTGGGTGGCGAGCTAATGACTCTTGCCACATGCTAGTAAGTCAAGTCTAGTTTTAAGGATAAAGGTACCACTCAGAAAGCAGACAGAAACACATACTTATGTTTAAATGACCCTGAAGAAAGAAGGTCTGCAGATGGCAAGGCTTTTTTATCTCACCTCACAGTAACTACTTTCTTCAAGGGTGGGTTGGGGCATTTGGGGCCTGGACATTTGGGGCCTGGACATCATTTTTTTTTTAAGCTGGGCCATCCTGCCATCTGTTGGCAGCTCAGCGGCAGCTAAGCTTGGGCCCATGTGGGAATGGAACTGGCAACTCTGTTGCTCACGAGCTTGTACTCTTGATCGAGCTTGTACTCTTGATCGAGCTCTTAACCAACTGAGCCACTTGGCAGACCCAGCTGGACATCATTCTTATTGCTCAGCATTAACTCATTGGCAGCCTAAGGAAGTAGCCCCTTTGTTTTTGCCAACATTTCCCGAGGAAAACAGATCAAAATCTTCACAAATTTTGTCTCACAGCATCCTCAGTCTAGCCCTGAGGGAAACAGGGCAGAGGTTACTATCCTGTATTTTCACATGATGTAACCGGGGCTCAGAGAGGTGAAATGACTTGCCCAAGACAAAACAATCAGTGGTGAAAGTTGATTTTGAAAATGGCTCTGATTCCCATCTTTCCTGGACAGTAGCTCATGCAATAGACCCATTTTCCAGGTTCGATCTGCTTTATCCTTGGTCTCAGATACAAAATATTGTAGCAGATAAAATGGAATCAATGGAATTAGAACCTCTGTTAAGATACCTCTTACATTGAGTACATTTACAAACTGTCCAGCTGCCCTCTTCCTACATCTTTTGGTTCAAAATTTGAAATTGGACATTTTCTTTCTAGGCCTTAATCTTAGAGGTGTGATATTTTCTTTTGGCTCTTAAGACTTTCTTTGTCATATCTAGGAAAATGATCAGAGCTATGTAAATTCTGTGGATCCACTTATAATCTCAGGTTTCACCAAGGCTGGCTGGGCCTTAGAGAGCTCTGGGGTCCTAGGGCTGATCAGCAGACCTGCATAAGTTCCTCTGTGTCTCATGGGAGTGGGTACATCTAGATGTGTGAGGTCTAGAGGCCCTGGGAGAACAGAGCAGCTGTCCTGGTAGCAAGTTCAGCCTGCTCAGAGCCTCCAGGCCAGCTTCTGTCCTGTAACCCTGAAGTGTAGGCTGGGCAGAGTCATGGAAAACTCCAGAAGACAATAGAGAGGGAAGAAACATTTGCTCCTGAGACACTGTGTGGTATGAAGAGGAGAAGGCAGCGCCCACACCAAGACCCATGGACTGCAAGAAGTTAATGTCCACAGCTCTGTGCTGTGAGTGGGAAGCTATTTTCCAGCCATTTAGGCGTTGAACAAGCTAGTGCTCCTTCCTTGACAATATCTATACATAGAAAGAAGAATTAATTATTTCCAGCCCCCTGGGGATGTTTGCTAAGTAATCCATCAAATAGCTGAAAGGGTAATGCAACTTGGTAGGCGTGATGACGAACTAGTTGTCTGAGTCATTTGCGTCATATCCTGAAGAGTTGATCAGGACCAAAGTGCCAAAGTAATTGAAAGAAAAAGACAGATTTGTTGTGGTGTGACTTTTGGGGGTGTGGGCAGAAGGAGAAACAAGGTCCCAGAGACATGAAGAAAGCATATTCTAGCTCAACCCTAGAAAGACTTTTTACCTATCAGGCTGCAGACATGGGTACAGACCATCCACAAGAGAAGAGGCATCTGCCATGTCCTGGGCAGCACTCATCGATGGTGAATCCCTGTGGCAGGGATGCTGTGGACGAGATTCCTATTTCAGGTGAGAGGCTGAGCTGAGTTCCCTTTCGTCAAGTATCCTAAGGTTACTATGATTACTAAGCCATACCACTTATCTTCTACCCCAGGGATGGTCCAGGTAAAGACCATTCTGAGGGTTCCAGATATGAAACTGGTCCCTCAAATGGCAAATGTTGTGTTCTGTGCAAATAGGGCCTGAGTCTTTCCTTGGACAAGAAGGATGTATTTAAATAGGCAATTGTAAGTTTTTTTGAGGAAAGGACCATATCTTAGTCACCTACTTTGTGTAAGACACTCTCCTCGGCACGTAGAGGTGATATAAAGGTGAGCGAAGTCCAGCCTCCACCCAAAAGTCACTATGGCCTATGGGGGGAGGCAGTCAAGACACTCTCTGGAAAGTCTGTAAGTAGCACAAATCAAAGGTCAAGCGTAACAAGAGCCATGAGAGAAGTTTGCAAAGCTCTGGGAGTGTAGAAAAAGAAGATTAATTCCAACGAGGAAGATGTGGGAAGGCATCATGAAGGAGAAAAGGTCCTGTGACCTCAAGGGAGGGGAGGGATTTTGACAAATGGGGGGAAAGCTTTAGAGGAATAAGGAGAAGTATGAGCAAAGGCTTTGAGGCAGGAAACTGAGGCACTGTAATGCCATGTTGGAACCAGACAGACTGGATTTGAATCCCAGCTTGACCATCTAGTAGTTATAATTTTTAGCAAGTTACTCAACCTCTATGTGTCATAGTACTTCATCTGAAGATAGGGATTAATAATAGTATCTTCCTTATGAGGTTGTTACAAATGCTAAATAAGTGAATATATGTAAAGCACCGAAAACAGCGCCTGAGACTCTAGAAGCACTCTCAATGCGCTGCCATTATTTTTGTCACACACACAGTAGTCAAAAGCCATGTATATTTTTGCTCTTATCACATTCTGAGGTTACAAATGGCCAGCGTTTTAATTGCTCCCAGCTTAATGAGGCAGACAATAAAAATTGGAGCATTTTTCCTAATTAAAAGTGTCAGAAGAACATAAGTCATCCCCAATTTACTAATAAATAGGCACCAGAAGTGTATTTGGATAGCCCATGTTTGGAACTCTGAAAACATTTGTCTATGGGAGAACGGTATTCAGTCATCGCTAGACTAGTCCATCAAAAGCTATGCAAGCCACAATGGAGCAAATGTCCAGGCCTAAGGGGAGCAATGAGTTTCTAGAAAGAAGCAGGAAATTTATCTCCTGGAGTGAAAAGAAAAGGAGACCCCTACACAAAGTTGGTAGTGGGACAAGTCACTTCAATTCAACTACCATTTCCTAAAGAGCCCACTGTGCCTGGAATTCGAAGATGAACTTATCTGGTATTTTCTTTATGTTACAATTGACTGGGTCATCTCCCTCCTCCCGCTTTCCTGGTGTTCAGTCTTTCCAGCTGTACCAAGCCTTTCACTTCTTCGGTCTTGCTTCCTAACTCGCTCTAATGAAAAAAAAACAAACCAAAAACAGGGGGCAGTTACAGCGTAACTCAGTGTTAGGAGGCAAGTAATCAAATTGAACAAATTCACCTTGAAAGTGGAACTAACAAGTAGGCAGCTCAACTCAGTCTTCTGTCTGCTCCCCGAGTGCTCCTCTTACTCTGTCATCCTGCCTCTGAGAGAACATCAAGTCATTTCCCCAAAAATTGTCACCACAGCTGAATGGGACTCCAGCTAGGGCACGGGGACAAAGGTGGAGTGACAAGGCATCAACATGATCATTTATAAATCAGGGACTGGATTTGGCTTGATTCATCACAGTATCCTCATCTTTTGCAAACATCTATCTACCTCCCTCAGTCATATATATAAATATAAATGACATATAAATATATGACTGAGGGAGGTAGATAGTCTGCAGTTCGCATACAGAGAGTCCCTATGGAGACAAGAACCATGCCTGATCTTGATCTCATTGACCCAACATAGGCCGATAGGCCTAGCAGTTGGCTCAACACCATTCAAGATCTGAAAAACTGGAATTGGTGACAAGCGCATAGCCTCAGGTCTGTGATGTACTGCCCCCCCCCCCCACCGCCCCTCAATGGGCTCAGAGGAAAAAAGTCTTTCCCAGAGCTGATGAAAAGTTTGACATGGCCAAGAAAGTTTCTGTTGAAATGAATTTCTCATAACAAAGGTGCTGAAATTAAAAGCTAGTCTCTAGAGTTTCTGATTTCAAAATAAGCAAGTCTCTGGTTATTGTCATATATCAACCCTGTGTCCCAGAGAGAGGGAGAAAGATGGTTCTGCAAAAGCTAATGCAGACAGGCAGCAAGTTCCCTTTTAGATAAATTTATTTAAAAACTCTCCAGAGGACAAATCTGAATTGATCATGGAACAATTGATCAGTGATGACTAAGTGTGGCTCCGCATTGATTTGTCTTGCATAGCAACAGACTAGTTGTTCCCAAGAATGACAAATAAACCCCAAAGCCACCCCCTTCAGCAATATGTGAGTGCAACTCCAACTTTGATTTTTTTTGACTTGCTTAACCTCTACATTGCGTTAATTATTTTTTTTCTGGAGAGAAGATTTTTGTTCTCAGAATAGGGGGAGGGTCCTACACAGTGAATGGCCAGTGTGCTTCAAAATTTAACTGGTCGTTTTTCAAAAGAGAATTTTATATTGACTTTTGAAATGTAGAAAATTAATGAAGGCAAATGAATCCTCAGATCCATTAGATGAAATCAGTTTTTGTTTTCCAGTTTGCTAAGATCAAATCTTGGAATTGTACAGAAGTAATATTGGGGAGAGCCACCATTGAACAGGCAATCTTGTTGTTACACCAGCTGAGCCATCCTGCTACCTGTTGGCAGCTCAGCGACAGCTCAGCTCGGGCTCGGGTGCAGCATTCACTGGCCCATGTAAGAATTGAACCGGCGGCCCTGTTGCTCAGAGCACGTGCTCTAAGCCAACTCTTAACCAACTGAGCCACTCTGATGGCCTTGATTTACTTTTTTTTTTTTTTTGAGGGCAGTGTCACTGGCCCTCATATGTGGGACCGAACCGGGGCCGCTGGCTTCCGAAGCCAGCGCTTAACCACCATGCCACTGGGCCGGCCCTTGATTTACGTTTTTGTAAATTAGTTTCAGGTTACCATCTCTTGTTTATTCTATCTTCTGAGCACCCTCTTTAATCAGTTAATTTCTCTATTTCTGTATTGGTACTACCTTTAGTCCAAGGCATCTTATCTCTTGCGTGGACATTCACTTTCCCTTCACCCCCTTATAGTCAATTATCCACACTGTACCCAGAATGGTGCTGCTAAGCAAAACAAAACAAGAACTCAACCTGCTCATCTCACCCCCCTCTTTATAAACATACATTGCCTCCCCCACTCACTATAGAATCAAATCCAGCCTGGTTCACTGCCATTGGGAGACTTCTTATTTGTGGAACAAGTCATCTTGGTTCTTTCAGGCCTCTGTGCTCTGCGACCTTCTGACCAATTCCTGATATAACCTAGTAGTAGATAAGATAACCGGTTTTGGAATCAGAGAGATCTAAATTCAAATTATGGCTCTGCCTTCTATTTGAACTAGCTGTGTTATCTAACCTCCCAGAACCCCAATTTCCTCATCTCTTGATGAGATAGTAAAGGCACCTAATGTGCAGAAAGAAAGGAGATAGTAGTATCAGTTCCTGCTTTCTCTACCGAGTGAGTGCCCATCTAAAATCCAGGTCAAGTATCACCTCCTCTGCGAAGCTTTTCTTGGTTAATGATGCCACAGTCTGGTTCATCTCTCCTTTGTATTCCCATAGGCACTTTTGTTCACATGTAGTTTTTGCTGCTTGCCCACTTGCACTCTAAGTATTTATTTGTGCTTCCGTTCCCTCCCTAGCATCCGACATAACACCCAACACAGTGAGCATGTAAGCGTTTGTTGAATGCTGAATGAGTGAGGCAGACTTTTGGAATGTTGGGTTTGTCCTCTAGATTTGAAGGAGCAATTTATCACAGGATAACCTCAGCTCTGAGGAGGAAGGGATTCTCTTAGTATTCTAGTGTCCCTTCAGTATTTTTATTTATGAAATAGAATGCTTTGCCAAGTTTTTGTTTATCTGTAACTCGGACTTTTTCTCCCTCTCGGTCCAGTGAGGGAAGTTTCCAGTGATAATTCCACTTAAACGTTCAGAGACTCATCTGGGAAAGCAAGGCCAAAGCCATATTTACCTCAGACTGTGTTTCCTTCGCTCTGTGACCATCATCTGTGTTGAAGGAAGGAAGGAAAGGCACCTTCTTGTGATGATTGTTCTACACATGTCCCTTGCCCTTTCTGGGCCTCAGTTTCCTCATCTATTAAATGAGACCCCACTAGATTATCTCAAAGATCCCCCTTAGGAATAATAATGCTCTCTGAGGATAACCAACCTTTTCCTGTTGGTTTATAGATATTATACATATAGTGTTTTCACACATATTATCTCCCCTTTATGAAACAATATCTCTGAGGTACATATTATCACCCCTATTTTTCAAATTAAACTGATGTCAAGGTCGGTGGTCAAGGTCGGTGGATAGAATAACTTGACCAGTTCTACAACTCCTACAAAGTCAAGTCCCTGACCCTATCCTGTTGCTATAAGGTCTTCCATGTAGATGGAGCTGAGCCAAGTACCTCTCTGTGGTTTGCGCTTAAAAAAGTGACATGTCCATTAGCACGCATATTCTCAGGGCTGCCGAGGTGAAGAGCAGAGAACACAGCAGGGATGAAGAGCCCAGATGAATTAAGGGGAGAATGCACCCAGTCAGTGTGTTGTCTCTGGGGGGGAGCTAGCCCTGGGTCTCATTCTCTCAGAACTCTAGGGGCAATGAAAATAGAGAAAAATAATGGACTAAAGTTGAACACTTAGATCCTCAGCTCAGCTCATAGAGGCAGAAACTATTTTTTACAGAATTGGGTTCCATCAATACAATGCTTCTGACGACACCTTGAATTCATAGTTTATTATTGCCCCATATCCTCAAAGTGGATCACTCCAGACTTAACCAATACCTCCTTTGAGAAAGAAGCCAAGGTTGTGCATTCTCTTGAGTCCTACAGGTTTTTGATCTGCAAGAGCTCTTAAGGATCATTTAGTCTAACCCCCTTATTTTGCATACATGGAAACTAAGGTAAAGAGAGGGAAGTAACTTGCCCAAGGTCTCACAGAAAGTTAGCAGAGAAGAGAAATGAGAACCTAGGTCTCTGGACTCCCAATCTAAGTCTCTGTTATTGTATTTTGAACACTAGAGAAAGGTAAAAAGAAAGATGCATCTATGTTTTTGTTAGAAGCAAAAAAAAGGTGATAAAACCAAATGACTCTTACGTTATAGCTATTAATCAGTTAAAATAATACAAAAATATCACCCCCACCCCCATGAGGACCTCTTCTTCCCCACCCCCACGACACCCACACATACCCACACCCTGCTTGAAATGAAAAACTCAGATCTGCTAGTGATGGAAAGCAGTCCTGGGTCTGGAATAGCCTTTTCTGGGAATATATATACAAACTTTGGCAGGAGTTCAATCAGTGCAGCTCAAATACCCACACCCACACCAAATCCTGGGCAATATCAGTCTCCTGTCAAATGTGGACGTTTTCTGGGAACTTGGCAATGATGGCTGTGGTGAACTGTGGCCCTGAAGACTCCCAGGCCAATCTAGGTGAATTTGATTAAGCAAATGGGTGCAGTGGAATAAAATTTAACATTCTACCATTTTATCATTCTTCGTGACAGTTGATTAAGTATCAAAAATGACCTCTTTAGGAAAATTGTTCCATTTTTCTTATCTTTTCAAAAGCTGAAATTCAGACATAGAGGAATCTTTGGTTTGTTTCCTGCATTTTGTGACTTCCACATACTTGTGAGCATGGTCTTCCCTGGCTTCTGATGGTGAACACTCCAAAAGGACTATTTCCAAAGATAGGTGAATGTGATGATGTGGGACCACTGTTGTGTGAGATGCTCATTTTGACTATGGAATCAGGACCTCAAAGAGTAGTTGTGCTGCTGAGAAGAGAGTCACTGGAGTTCTTAACCCAGGCACATGGATTCCTGAGGGGCTCAATGAATCCTAATTTAATCCCTCCTGCCCAAACATTCTAGCTTTACCTCCCATCACTCTCCCCAATATACACCATGCTCTGGTTATGCTGGCCCCTTCCGCTTCCCTTAATGGCACTGTCCTCAGGCCTTTTCATGCTTCTGAGTCTTTGCTCATGGCTGTTCCTCTGGTTACACTGCCTTTTACGCCCTCTCTCCACTTGTTCACCCGTCAAGTTCTCAATCAAATACCACCTTCTCTGTATAAATAATTGTTCTCTTCATTTTAATGTTTTCCTCCCACTTTTTCTGAAAATCTCTATCATATCTCATTGCTTTACTTGTTTACTTAAAGCCTCCTTCCCTCTATGGAGAGAGCTAATCAATGGATTAAATTTATCTCTGCATCACCAGTGCTCAATATATACTTTTGAATGAATGAATGATTGCATGATTGAATAAATTTGCTAACGAGTCTAACCACTGTAACACTATTTAACTAAGTAACTGCTCGTCAATCCTTTCTTACCTTGTGGGTGTTCCAGGGGGCTTTGGGGTGTGTGTGTGTGTGTGTGTGTGTGTGTGTGTGTGTGTATGTGTACACGAACTGTTATTATGTTGTTGTTTGTTATCCGAGTTATGAAGCTATCATCTTTGCTCTCCACCTTTTTCTGGCTCTCATGGAAGTAGCTGGGAAGGTGGTTGGTTGGCCTGGTCTGCATAACAGAGAATATCAGCAGTGCCCCACCATTTAGGACTAAAGCAATCTGGAGAGAAACTGACCCTCACCTCTGCTGTTCAAAGAGCCAAGGTACCTACTTGTGGACCTCAGAATCTCAAGTTTATGTCACCACCATGCTTTGGAATGATGAGATTCTTTTTTTGTAATTTTTAAAAAGATTTTTTATTGGGGAATAGGGGGAAGGGGAACAGACAAGTTGCTGTCCTTTCGTTCTTCAGTCTAGTTGTGGAGGACGTCACTTCACTGTTGGTACCCATGTTGGTACTGTGATCACTGCACTCTTCCCAGCTGAGGCAGATCGATCGCCGGCCATTGGACGGCTGCTCACGGTAGCACACGGCAGCCCTCTGCAGCCCCACTGCAGCATAAGCTGTCGCTGACCACTCATGGCAGCCCAGCTCCAAGTTGAGCTGTTGTTCACCATCTTAGCTGTATCGGGTGCAGCGTCACTGGCCCATGTGGGATCTGAACCGGTGGCCCTGCTGCTCAAAGCTTGTACTCCCAAGCCAGCTGTTAACCAGCGAGCCACTTGGCTGCCCCTGGAATGATGAGATTTTATCTCCTTATCTCTGCATGTTGCCAGGAGGTTTTCACTGTTCCATTCGTTCTTCTTTTACAGACACCCCTGTCCATTTTTTCTGTAGATCTCAGCACATCTCTTGAGTACAGGAAGTATGGAAGTTTATCACAGTGTCTTCCCCTAGTCATTCTGCCTAACCTCTTGAACCTTCTCTAAGATGGCTGTTGCTAACAGAAAATAGAAGCCAAGGTTTTACATAAAATTTATCTGTAAAATATCGCCCTTGTATTATAATAGCACCCATTCTATTTTGGTAGTGGCTAACTTTAAGAGGTCTTTCTGTAATTTCTCTTGGTTCACACTGGATGCTAGTCCTTTTCTTAAAGATAAAAAACACTATTTGAAATAATATAATTTTGGGAGTCATTTCTATTGTTTAGTTACATCATGTAACAAGCAGTTATCATGTTCCAGACATTATTCTAGGTCCTGAGGCTACAGTGGTAGACAAGACAGATCATAGTACCTGCTGTTATGAAGCTTACAGCCAGGTGTGTACATAATACCAGGCAGCTTTAAGGTGGGGTGAGGATGGCAATGCAGAAATGCACAAAAGCAGTTATCCAGTAAAATACATAAAATAAGTGCAACTTGTCAGTAGGTGCAATGAAAGGAGGGATCAAACTTAGATCTTCCAAGTACAGCACATTTCAAATCATGCAGAAGTTACAACCATCACTGACTGGAGTGAGGGAGGAAGGAATGAAGAAAGGAATAGAAAAAGCCAATTAAAAGGAATTTTAGTTGTGGTTGAATCGGTTTCAGATATCCCTTGTAGGTCCTTCCTAATGGACACTTCCCTAGTGTCTCCTACCTGCCTAGCTCCACTACCAGGAGAAAAAACTACCTGAAAGGCTGCTCAAGCATTAGCTCTCAATCGACCTTCTCAAGGCTCTCTTGATTACATATCCCCTGGCTATGGAGCCCCTGTTGCCCTGCGATCATTTCCTCTGAGTTCCTCAGTCAAGTCTTTTTTTTTAAAACTTGAGATATAATTAACATATAACATTGTGTAAGTATGAGGTGTACAACGTGTTGGTTTGCTACATTTACAGCGATATGATTACTATAGTAGTGGTAGCCAACACCTCTATCACATCACATAATTATCATCCTTTTTTTGTTGAGAACAATTAGGATCTAGTCTCTTAGCAATATTGAAGTTTATAATATAGTATTTTAACAGTAATCACTATGCTGTGCATTAGATCTCCAGAATTTATTCATCTACTAGTTGCAACTTTGTACCCCTAAACAACAATCCCCCCACTCCCCATCCCCTGGTAACCACAATTCTATGCTCTGTTCTTACAAGTTCAGTTTTGTTTTTGTTTTTATTGCATTCCACATGTAAGTGCTTTCACACAGTAGCCAAGATATGGAAACAACCCAAGTGTCCATCAACAGATGAATAGATAAAGAAAGTGTGGTGTATATGCACAGTGGACTCTTATTTAACCATGAGAAAGAAAGAAATCCTGTCATTTGCAACATAGACTGAGAACATTATGCTAAGTGAGATAACTCGGTCAAGTCTTTCAAGCTGAGAGAGAATGTTTTAATTTTGTTTATAATTTTTTAAATGTTTAGCTTGGTGAGTTATTAGACGAGTCACGCTCTGCATTTGAATACTTTGACATCCTTCCTTAAAGAATTATGATGAAGGACATAAAGGGGAGACAGTGTGCTTGGTGAAATGAGCATTGGACTAAAAGTTGGGGTACCAGTTTCTAGGCCTGGCGTAGTCCTTAACTCCCTCTGTGACCTAGGAGAGACCATACTACTTCTCAGTCTTGTATCTCCATGAGGGTAATGGGGATGGTGGTGAAAAATTAGGATAGGTAAGTAGCAAGAAAAAGACCGACCAATGTAGAAGTGATCTCTATGGTGTGCTCAGCCTGGAACCTGACCCAGAAGCAGATGGGTAGATAACTGCATTCCTAGGCTACTTGCAGGCCCCCTTACCTGTGCAGCAAAGGAAGCATGTGTTTTTCTTCTTCCAGCTTCTGTATAATAAATTGCCAGACTAAAACTGAGCTCTTCAATAAATATTTCTTTTTATTACTGCAACTACCAGAGACCCAGGGCTTGGTTTCATAATTTATGATGGTGTTTGCTCTCTCACTCTTTGCTAAGGTTTTCAAGATACAAAAAGTTTTGGCAGGCTCTCTCAGGTTGGATTTGAAAGCCAAATCCCATTTTTTCTATCTCTGTAGTGCCTTCTAGATTCATCATTCTCTCTTCTCCAATCTTAGTGCTTCTGCTCATACTCAAGCCTTGATAATCTTATATCTAGGCCACTGTAGTGGCTTCCTAACTACTCTTCTTCTGGGACTTTTTCGAAAGCGTAACTCTGACGCTAGCACTTCTCTGCTTAGAAACCCTCCATGACTCCCCATTTCCTAGAAAATTAAGTCTAAATTCTGTATTTCATTCCCAAATATTTTTGTAAATTATCTCCTACTACTCAACTTTCTTAACTCTTTTTTAAGATTGTGAAATATTTCAGGTATATAGAAAAATATGGAAAAATACATAGAATATATACATGTGCCCAACACTTGGCTTTTTCAGATCCTAAAATTTTAACATACTTGCTTCAGATCTTTTCTTAAGACACAAAATATTGAAGATCCAGTTGAAGCATTGGGAATCCCCTCTTCACTCCAATTCTTCTTTCTCCCAAGGGTTAATTGTTATCTTACTTTTCAATTAAAATTTATATGACATATAACATTGTGTAAATTTAAGGTGCTGATTGATTTCATACATTTACAAGGTCTGACAATTAAGTTCTAGAACTCATCCCAGAAAAAGTGCTATATACCTCATTGCTGAATATCACTATGGTCACCTTTGAAGTACTCCCCTTGGGAAGCTATGCACTGATGCCAGCACCTACTCCACCCTTCAAAGCAATTTTGGAATTCTTTCTGGAATGGCCATCAGAGCTGTCATCGTAGTACCCTTGATGTCCTGAATGTCATCCAAATGTCTTCCTTTCAATATTTCCTTTATCTTTGGGTAAAGAAAGAAGTCATTGGGGGCCAGATCAGGTGAGTAGGGAGGGTGTTCCAATACAGTGATTTGTTTCCTGACTAAAAACTCCCTCACAGACAGTGCTGTGTGAACTGGTGCATTATCGTGATGCAAGAGCCATGAATTGTTGGTGAAAAGTTCAGGTCGTCTCACTTTTCACGCAGCCTTTTCAACACCTCCAAATAGTAAACTTGGTGAACTGTTTGTCCAGTTGGTACAAATTCATAATGAATAATCCCTCTGATATCACAAAAGGTTAGCAACATTGGTGCAAACAAGTTCGTGAACTTAATTGTCAGATCTAGCATATATTGTAATGTGGTTGCCATTGTAGCAATAGTTAGCGCTTGTATTATATTACATAAGCATCATTTTTTTTTTGTAGTGGAAATAATTCAGATTTATTTGGTTTTTATTGTCCCCATCTACGTTTTTTAAATCTTACTACAAGATTACATACTTATAAATTATTTAAAATATTTTATTGTATGCTTTTAAATTTTATGTAAATGGCAATGCACTGTAGCCTTCACAATGTCTTTTCTTCACTGAATGTTATGTTCCTGTGATTTTTTTCATGTTGACACATGCAGCCTATAGTTGGTTCATTTTTTAAAGGTTTTTATTAAAAAGAGTTAACATACAATATTATATTAGTTCCAGGTATACACAATAGTCATTCAACATTTATATACCTAAGGAAGTGATCACCATAAGTCCAGCAACCATCTGACACTGTACCACACTATCACAATATTATTGACTATATTCCTTATGCTGTACATTACATCCCCATGACTTATTTGTTTTATACCTGGAAATTTGAACCTCTTATTTCCCCTTCACCTTTTTTCACCCCTTTTAAAATTTTCAATTACAGTTGATATTAAATATTATTTTACATTAATTTCAGATGTACAGCACAGTGGTTAGACATTTATATAATTTAAGAAATGATCCCTCTGACTAGTCTGGTACACCTGGCACTATATATAGATATTACCATATTATTGACTATATTCCCTGTGTTTACTTTACATCCCCATGAATATTTTGTAACTACCAATTTGTATTTCTTAATCGCTTCACCTTTTACACCCTGCTCCCCAAAACCCTCACATCTATCACCCCAATAAATCCAGTACCCATCTGACACCATACATAGTTATTACAATATTATTGACTATATTCCTTATGCTATACCCTACATCCCCATGACTGCTGTGTAACAACCAATTTGTATTTCTAATCCCTTTCCCTTTTTCACTCACTCCCAACCCCCTCCCATCTGGCAACCATCAAAATGTTCTCTGTAGCTATCAGTTTGTTTCTGTTTCACTTTGCATTTCTCTGATTACTAGTGAGGTTGAGTGTATTTTCATAAGTTCAGTAGCCATTTTCTACTACTGATAATTGCTTTTTATTATTCATTAGCCGTTTTTTTAGTTGTTTGTCTTTTTCTTATTGATATTGTGAGTATTAATTATGGATATTAATATTTACGAGTTATATGCGTTATACATATCTTCTTCCAATCTGTGGCTTTTTTTTTCATTCTATTAATGGTGTCTTCTATTGAGCAGATATTTTACTTTTTTTTTAGCTGAGCCATCCTGCTACCTGTTGGCAGCTCAGCGGCAGCTCAGCTCGGGCTGGGCATCGAACTGCAGTTGCTCAGAGCTCAGCTCGCACTCTTTTTTTTTTCCCCAGGGGGCAGTGTCACTGGCCCTCATATGTGGGATCCGAACTGGGGCCGCTGGCTTCCCAAGCCAGTGCTTAACCACTGCGCCACTGGGCCAGCCCTCAGCTTGCACTCTTGAGCGAGCTCTTAACCAACTGAGCCACTCCACCGGCCCGATATTTTACTTTTTTTGTTTTAAAGATTTTATTGGGGAATTGGGGGAGGGGAACAGCGTTGGGGAGTTGGGGAAGGGGAACAGACAAGTTGCTGTCTTTTTGTTCTTCAGTCTAGTTGTGGAGGAAGTTGCTTCACTGGCCCATGTTGGCATCGTCATTGCGCTCTTCCCGGATGAGGCAGATCGGTCGCCAGCCTCTAGATGATCGCTCATCGCAGCTATTGGCAGCTCACGCTGGCTGCCAGCTGCTCATGTTGGCTGCCGGCCACTCACTGTAGCCTATGGCAGCCCACTGCAGCAGGGGCTGCAGCCTACACAGTCACTGGGGCTCGCACAGCCCAGCTCCAGGTTGAGCTGTTGTTAGCTGCAGAGGGCAGCATCACTGGACCTCATATGTGGGAACCGAACCGGGGCCGCTGGCATCCCAAAACCAGCTCTTAACCAATGTGCCATTTGGCCGGCCCTGTTTTACTTTTTAATATGGTAGAAATTATCATTCTTTTTCTTTTTGGTTTATGTTTTTGTGACTTGATTAAGAATCTCTTCCTCATCTGAGGCCTTAATGATATTTCCCTATATTTTCTCATAAAAGGTTAAAATTTGCTTTTCACATTTCACACCCCAGCCCTCTTGGATTTGTTTTTGTACTTGGTTTGAGGTAGGGATACTTACATTTCTGTTTATACTTGTTTTTATGTGGATGACCAATTTCTCCACTATCATTTATTGACTAGTTCTTTCTTTCCTCACTGGTTTGTAATGCTATCTCCATTGTATATCAAGTTTCCATACATATGTGGATCTGTGTCTGAACTCATCATACTGTTTTATTGATCTCTTTGTCTATCCCTGAGTAATATCATATTGTCATACAGCTTTATAATAAGACTTGATATCTAGTAGGGAAAACCACCCATCTTGTTCTTTCTTCAGTATTTTACTGTTAAGTTTTTGGCCCTTTGCTCTTCTAGATGAATTTTAAAAATTAGCTCCTCAAATACCATAAGAAAAAAAGCAGTTGAGATTTTCACTGAAAGCGCATTGAATCTACAAAGTTATCTGGAAAACTGACATCTTTATGATATTGAGTTTTTGCATTCGTGAACATAGTGTAGATTCCCATTACTTAGGTCATTTTTATGTTTTTTAAAAAATGTTGTAGAATTTTATTTATAAATATCTTGCATACACTCTCATAAATTTATATCTGAGCACCTTATAATTTCTTGTTATGGTAAATAGTATGTTTTTAAATCATATTTTCTAGTTGTGTATCGTCATAATTCACTTTCTAATGCATTGTAATCAGGCTGTTACCTTGTTATTCTGCTAACATTACTTTCACTTACAAAAATCAAGTGAAAACTATAAAACAACATAAAAACAGGAAACCAAAATCACCCCAAATCCTGCCAAGCACATTTTATGACTCTTATACCTGGGGTTTGCTTTGGTCAAGCATGGTGAGGTGACAAAGCACAGAGACAACAGCCTTGAAAGAACAGGTTATTCCAGTTGCTAAGCCTGGGGGACATGCCATGCCATGCCATGCAAGGCCACACGCGGAGGCACCTGGGTCCACCAGGAGACAGAAAGCCCAAGGGGTAGCTTGGCTTACAGCCTTTTTCCTGGTTTTCCTGGGGAGGAATGGGACAGGGCAGACAACTTTGAGGAAATGTAGGATGGGACCGTTTGAGTAATTGGGACATGCTCAGGGCTTTGGGGCTGGTCCCTACTTTCCTGGTACCTGGCCCTGGGCAATTTAGGGCAGGGTCATGTTGGCCTGGTGTGTGAGCTGGTCATGGAGGTGGCAGGTGTTGGCTGGCTAGTTGGCATGAGAAAGGTGTGCTCACAGGGGAGTTTCCATGTCTAGGAATTAACCAGCCCTGGGAGGGCCAGCAAGGCTTCCTAGGTGCCAGTGCATCATAAAATACAGCACATTAAAAATATCATTAATATAATACAGATAACTCTTAAAAATTGTCTTTGTATACATCCTGCCAAAATGGGATTACACAGTGTATGCTGTTTTCATTCCTTTTGCTTATATTATGACATGGTTCTTGTCAAGAAACATTCATCATGCCATCAAAAAAAAAAAGTCAAGTGGATAAATTCCAGGCCTTACTTTTTGTGGCATAATTTTGACTACTTCCTTATTCTTGAAACAATTTTTCCTTTTTTGCCTCATAAAACCATATTCCTGGTTGTCCTCCAACTTATTATCAGTCTTTTATGAGTCCTTACACTTATTTCTGAATATTTGTCTTCCAAGGGTCTGTTGACTCTCTTTTTCTGATCATGGGAGATCTAATCTCCTATGACAACAACGACTCTAAGCAGTGAGTCTATACAAAACCCCAAGCCTCTGTTCTGATGCCCAGACCCATAGATCCAATCACCTATTGAAATATCTGCTTTAATGTACCTAGTATTTCTAGACTCACCATGTCCCAAACTGAACTCAACATTTCCCCCTCTCAATCTGCCTTTTTCTTGTCTTCCCAATATCAGTAAATAATTCCACTAGCTACTCAGGTGCTCAAGCCAAAAATTTGGAAGCCATCTGCCTCCTCCAACTTCCTCACTTCAGCAGCTGCACTGCAGATTCCACTTTAATACAGCAGTCAGAGTGAATATTCCAAAATAAAATACAATATCACTCGCCTGATTAAAACTCTTCAAAGTTCCCTGAAAACTGACTTTCAGGGCCATTCACTAGTCTTTCTGATGTTAACATGACCTTCCCCAACTAGACTCTTTCCTATATTTTCAGTTTCATCTCAGCCCATATCTGATTCTCTCATTTTCTTATCATGGTTAATAATACCCCACCTCCGTTACCTAGGTCAGGGACCCAGAATAGATCCTTTGCCATTCAATAGACATTCATGGAGTTTCCTTTTTTTGTATCATGCAGTATTCTAAACATGATTTCTAACCCACAGAGCTCACAGCCTTGTGGATTTGTCACGGATTCTTTTAAATAGTGAAACACGAGGGAAACACAAAGTGTTAATGACGGTGGTTACTTTTGAGAGGTGAAGCTAGAGATGATTTTGGTCCTATGTTTCTATGTTTTTCAAGTGTTCTATAATGAGCATTTGTTACTTTAATTATGGAAAAATAAACTTTATTAAAATGTAAAACACAAAATAGGAAAAAAAAGTGACCTATATATTTTGTAGTTATACACCAAGTAGTCATTTTTCAAACAGATCTTAGAAACTTGATGTGTTGTTGTAGCCTGAGCCAGTGCCATTCCTAAAGTCCCAGTTTCTAGCTTGTGGTTTTAGCTACCATGGAAAAGTACAAGGCAATTGTGAATCTTCTTTAAGCCTGTGTGGGAATATGGATGCCTGTGTACAACTCATGAAAAATAAGAGTTCAGAAACATGGTATGGAAAACACCCACCTATCGAATGTACAAGAAAAAATAAGGTGTCTTTTTTTCTCCTAACAAGAAAAGAATTAGAAGGTAGTCATCATTATTTTAGAAATGGAGATGACAAAGACTATAAGAGAAAAGATGAAAAAAAAATCATTGCATAGAAGAAGTGAAGATACCTAAAGAAAAGGAAAATAAATAAATGGAAAAAAGAACACAGAATAAAGGGGAGGGCAAAGATGGGCCAAGAAATGTTAATATTTAGAAGTGAATACGAGGAAGGCTTGCAAACAAGCATGTGAAAATCCCCGAGGATTGACAACGGTGCCAAAGTGTGTGCTTAATGTGAAAGCAGGTGAGTCAGGGCCAGTCAGCCAGCTTTGGAGTTCAGGAAGAGAACAAGAAAGATCAAGAACCTAAAAGAGGGCCGGCCGAGTGGCGTATTTGTTAAGAGCTGGTTTGGGGATGCCAGCGGCCCCAGTTCGGATCCCACATATGAGGGCCAGTGACACTGCCCTCTACAGCTAAGATGGTGACCAACAGCTCCACCTGGAGCTGGGCTGCTGTGAGTCCCCGGGACTGCATAGCTGCAGCCCCTGCTGCAGTGGGCTGCCATAGGCTACAGTGAGTGGCTCGCAGCCAACGTGAGCTGCCAATAGCCGCGGTGGGCGACCATCCAGAGGCCGGCAACCGGTCTGCCTCATCTGGGAAGAGCGCAATGATGATACTAACATGGGCCAGTGAAGCAACATCCTCCGCAACTAGACTGAAGAACAAAAAGACAGCAACTTGTCTGTTCCCCTTCCCCGATTCCCCAACGCTGTTCCCCTCCCCAATTCCCCAATAAAATCTTTTTTAAAAAATAAAAAAAAGAACCTAAAAGAAAAGAGAGTTCTAAGGCAGTCCATTGAAGCATTGAGGCACCGCAGTGAAAGAGAATTGAGCCCCATGCTTGGCACCTGAGGATCATGGTGGGGGAATCACTTATTTGTCATTGAGTCCGGGGATAGGACATGTAAGCCACTGTGCAGGGCACCGGGGAGAAGGCTGAACACTGAGATAAGGTCTAGGAGTTTCAAAATGGGTTCAGGCCCATTAGATCGGCAGCTTGTTACACCCTCCTAACTTTCCATGAGGTGGTTAGGGTAAAGTCTGCACCCATTTTTACAGGTGGACAAACTGAGAGCGGTAACATGGCTTCCCCCACAATCATGCAGTAGCTAGACTAGATGAAAATCTGTCTTTTAGTGTGATAGCCCTTCCCTTGCAACTCATTTATCCCAAAGCGAATTGGCTCTGAGAAGGGCTATACATGCACCCAGGTATAATTATTAACCAGTCACCACAGCACAGCACAGTGAGGGAATTTACTTTCACTCCACCCCTCCCTACCTGACCTTCACACACACACACACATACACACACACACACACACACACACACACACACGCTTACTAATGGAACTAAGGCTCTAGTGATGACATGTGTCCCTCAGATAAAAGCACAATGCCCCTGGGACTGAAGGAGTGATAGGACTGCTCTGAGCTTCCTGCCTTGAGAATAACTGTGGGCAAAGGAGCACACAAAACATTTCCAGACTTGAGGAGCTGGTCTGAGCAGAGAGCAATGGGGCAAGGCTTCCAAGTCTCTACTCTGTGTTTCCTTAGGGGAGAGGAGCACAGATTACAGGCTTAAACCTTTCACCAATTTGTAGAGAAAGGAAAAGCCCTGTTGAAAGACATAGGCCACAGATATGTCACATCCAAGGTGAATGCAAGGAAAGGGGCAGGACCGGTTAACATCCATTATCTGAGACTACAAAGAATCTGAACATACAAGTACTGGACATAGGGAGGAGAAAGCAAATTCTTTTCTAATCTGCTTAAAAAACATTTGTAGGGCTGGCCGAGTGGCTGGGTTGGTTAGAGTGCCAGTTCGATTCCCACATGGGCCAGTGAGCTGCGCCCGAGCTGAGCTGCCACTGAGCTGGTGAGAGCGCATGCTCTTAGCAGCAAGGTTGCTGGTTCGACAGCCACATAGGATGGTGGACTACGCACCCCCCCCCCAACTAGATTGAAAGCTGCGATAGGACTTGAAGCTGAGCTTGTGCCCTCCACAACTAAGACTGAAGGACAACAACTTGACTTGGATCTGATGGGTCCTGGAAAAACACAACATTCCCTTCCCCAATTCCCCAACACTGTTCCCCTCCCCAATTCCCCAATAAGAATCTTAAAAAAAAAAATTGCACCACAGCTCTGCCTCAACAGCTCCAACCTGCCATTTTCTTCCCCAGGGAAACAGCAGAGTAGGGAGAGAGGGACCCGAGTCAGGGCCAGAGCCCTGCAGTCCAATCCCAGTCCAGCCTCTTAGCCTTTGGGTGACATTACACCTAATACCTCCAAGCTTCCTTTTCCCCTCTTTAAAAGGGATAGTCATGCCTACCCCGTAGGGTTATTAGAAAGACAAGAGAAAACATGTTGAAGCCCCTTTGGGCTGAAAGCCTGTTGAGGCAGGTGAGGGGGAAGGGGTCTTAGAGCTTCCTAGCTCCAGGGAGATGGCGAAAGTGAGACCCAGAGAGGGAGCCACTTGTCCGAACTCACCAAGGAAGTCAGAGGCTGGCCCTGGATGTGAATGTATGACCCATGAGGCCAGGCTGGGTGCCCAGCACCTGGTGAAGCTGGCATTGTCAGAGCAGTTCTGAAGGCCTCTGTGCTGCACTCAAAGTGCATAGCCAGGGCCAGGCCGGGCGGCTGGGGTGTTGCCTGGGCAGCTGCTTGCAAGAAATAAAGAACCTCTGCCAACACCCTTCCCTGGGCTTCATTTACCTATTTTAGGTTCCAAAACTTTGGATGTGTTTTAGGCAGTAAAAGAGCAGATACTTTTTTTTTTAATTGAAGGGGGTAAAAGGGAAAAGGGTTCAAGACATGGCCAACTACACGTTTTACTGCCTCCAGACACGTAGCCGTGAGTCCATGTCTTTCATTGAGGAGTGAGGACATCTCAGATGACAGCATCCCACAGCATACCAAGGGCAACGGCAGCTCAGCTGCAAAGCCCTTATTTCCTGTCTCTGCCCTAAAAGGGGAATGTGAGCATGTCATGCAGAGCTCTCCTTTGTGAGGCCCGTAATTTCATTTGTCCCCTGGATACTATTGGATTTTAGTTCCAATTATCATAAGTGCATATTTATTGGGCTCTTTTATTTAAGAAATAAAAGGACAAGCTAGCTGTGGAGCAATGAAGATAATCAATTGCTTTTGACATTTCAATCTGCACAACTTCCTCAATTTATACCCTGACTTCAAAGCTCCCTGGGCCCCAGGGTCCGGCTCTCAGAAAGATTCCCACAGTCCTAAGTCTGCGTCAACTGCCCACACCTGCTCCCAGCGCTGCTACCCTTGCACTTCACTGAAGCTCCCTTAAAATACCGGCAGTGCCAAAAAATGTAGACAAGTGGACACTTTGGTCAGCGTTGCTCAAGCAGTAGTTTGCTGTCATCAGAAGTGTCTGGACACTGATGGTAACCACTTTGAGCACCTCTTGTCATTGCAGAAGTCAAACGTGACTTGTATTCATCTTTTGTTATCGGTATATATTAAGTGTTACAATTTTAATAGTTTTCTTTTCTTAAAATCTGTATACATTTTTTGGCAACTTCTAGTATACCACATCTCTTCTCTCTTCCTCCCATTATATCATCTTCTGCACAAAACCTTTAGTGTCAACTCTTCTAGGAGAATAAAAGCCTTACCTTTGAGCTGTCTGCAGACTTACCCACCTTTCTTGCCTTTTGTGTATACCATACTCCAGCCAACCTGACTTTTCCAGTCTCCTGTCTGGGAAGGCAAGGGTTTAGGTGCCAGTGTTCTGGGAGTCAAGAGGGGCAAAGGTGGCAGAGACTCTGCTTTCAGCATTCAGGTCACATACATTCACAAAATTCACAGTTTTGGGGTAGCAGCTACTGTCCTCAGCTGTTCCACATGTGCTCCAGTCCAGAGACCCTCTGTTTAATCCTCTCCAGAGCATAGCTACTCCACACCCCACTTCCAGAGGTTCCTGTGGCTGCCTATTAAGGACCCTGTGATATAGGTTAGATTGGTTCTCAGCTGTCCCCACTGTCAACCTGCATTCAGCTTTTTTGGGTCTGCTAAATCAGCTAATCCTGGTCTATCTCTCAGCTTTTAAAATGTTGCTATGCTTATCTCCCTTTCCATTCGTCCTGCCATTGTAACTTTATGTGTTTAAAGGAGAGAGTGAAGTTAGAGGTACATGACCATTCCACTATTTTTTTAAAGATTTTTATTGGGGAATTGGGGAAGGGGAACAGCATTTGGGAATTGGGGAAGGGGAACAGACAAGTTGCTGTCCTTTTGTTCTTGAGTCTAGTTGTGGAGGACGTTGCTTCACTGGCCCATGTGGTATCGTCATTGCGCTTCCCCCGGGTGAGGCAGATCGGTTGCTGGCCTCTGGATGGCTGCTCACAGTGGCTCTTGGCAGCTCACACTGGCTGCCGGCCACTCACTGTAGCCTATGGCAGCCCACTGCAGCAGGGGCTGCAGCTATGCTGTCCCAGGGACTCACAGCAGCCCAGCTCCAGGTGGAGCTGTTGTTCACCATCTTAACTGTAGAGGGCAGTGTCACTGGCCCTCATGTGTGGCCACCAGCATCCCAAGCCAGCACTTAACCAACGCGCCACTCGGCCGGCCCCATTCCACTATTTTTTAAAAGATTTTATTGGGGAATTGGGGAATTGGGAAAGGGGAACAGCCAAGTTGTTGTCCTTCAGTCTTAGTTGTGGAGGGCACAGCTAGCTCAGATCCAAGTCCAGTCGCCCTACGGCTGCCCAACAGCAGCTTGCAGACTCTCAGCTCAAGATGCCGTGTTCAATCTTAGTTGTGGGTGAGCATAGCCCACCATCCCATGGTGGAGTTGAACTGGAAACCTTGTTGCTAAGAGTGCACGCTCTAACCACTGACCCATCGGCTGCAGCTCGGGAGCTCAGGGCAGCTCAGTTCAAGGTGCTGTGTTCAATTTTAGTTGCGGTGGGTGTAGCCCACCATCCCATGCGGGAGTTGAACAGGCAACCTTGTTGTTAGGAGCATATGCTCTCACCAGCTGAGCCATCCTGCCACCTGTTGGCAGCTCAGTGGCCGCTCAGCTCGGGCTCAGCTCACTGGCCCATGTGGGAATCAAACCAACGACGCTGTTGCTCACAGATCATGCTCTTAACCAATAGAGTCACTCGGCCGGCCCCCCGTTCCACTATCTTTACTTGAAGCTCAAGCTGAGTCAAAAATAACCAATAGAAGGGCCGGCCGAGTGGCGCAGCGGTTAAGCGCTGGCTTGGGATGCCAGTGGCCCCGGTTCGGTCCCACATATGAGGGCCAGTGACACTGCCCTCAAAAAAAAAAAAAAAAAAAAAATATATATATATATATATATATAACCAATAGAAGCAAGCTAGGGGACGCCAGGAGGAAAGCATTTCAGATAGAAGGAGTAGCATTAGTAAGATATTAGTAAGATCTTGGGGGATATGAGGCAGTGGAGTGTGTGCAGGAAACCTAGAGCGTGGAGGGCCCATGCTCTTCCTAGTCCTCTGTGGTGGCCTTCCTTTGAGAGCCTCAAAGTTGGTCATAAGAGGCTTGGGAATCTGGGATGATGGCTGGTGGGGACCAGACCTGTACTGTGCTCTGCAGCACATGTTCCCATTGCCATCTGAGGGGCCAGGAACCATTGGCCACTGGTGCAGCTTTAGCTCCACCCAGAACAACACTAGCTGAACCAGAGCAAGGGCTCTGTCTGCTTTGATTGGCCTGGTTGAATGAATCGAGTAATGAGCTAGAGGAGGATTTGATGTAGACAGAGTTGCTTCTGGGGCCCCTGGGCTGTGTGGGGAAGAAAAAATGTGAAGCCTATGGGGGATTTAACTGACTCTTATACTTGGACAGCACTTGGCTGTCTGTGAAAATGTTTTCAAGGAAATTCTTTTATCCATACAGGCATCCTGTAAGGCAGAGTTTCCTATCTTCATTTTCTAGAAGAGGAAAGTAAGGATCAGAGAGGTTGAATGACTTGTCCAAAGTCTACAGCTCATAAGGGACAGTTGTGGAGCTCACACCCCAGTGTCTAGGCTTCTGGAAGCTCATTCTATGATTCAAATAAGCTTTGAGTTTGGGGTTATCAAGGACAGAGGTGTAGACAATGCTATTCTTTTTTTTTTTTTAGAGGGCAGTGTCACTGGCCCTCATATGTGGGACCTGAACTGGGGCCACTGGCGTCCCAAGCCAGCTCTTAACCACCATGCCACTCGGCCGGCCCGACAATACTATTCTTACATGTAAGCTCAGAGGAAAAATTATCCATGTGTTCATTTATTTATTCATCTAATATTGATTCAGCAAACATCGAGAGGCTTCTGCTGGGCCTTAGTATTAGGCTCTTCTTTTTTTTTCCTTCTCAGCCAGCATATAAACTTGAAGTCAGAGTTTCGGGACTTTGTTGCCTATCTGAGACATAATGGGTCAAGACCATTCCCTTGGTTAAGGACACAAACTTCATATAAGGAGCCCCCAACTCTCTTCTTTGATCCACCTTTTTCAGTCTCAGCAGAGTTCTCAGCATGGTTTATTTTCCACCCCTGTGGGAAAGAGGAAAGAACACTAGATTGTCCTGGGGTTGAGGGGAGATGATTTCAAATGAGACTGGCTCCACCACTTGCTGGCTGTGTGACCTTCGGCTTATTGCTCCACTCTCTGCACCTCTGCACCACATCTTTAGTTGAGTTTAGAGCTCAAGCTCACATTCTTCTCTGATGCTGGGGATGTTGTGATGAGGACATTTAAGTTACCTTTTGGGAGGAAGATGTCTCCCATGCAGACTTGCTCCGGGTTTTCCTGCCAGGCCACAGCCATCACTTGCTTCAGGGGTTCCCCCATCCCTGTACCTGTACCACTTCTCAGGCACGGTCTAATCCTGTGCTCCAGCCATTTCCTCTGATCGCCGAGAGCACCCAGACAGTGAGGGCTGGGTCTGATTCCTTTCTCTGCCTTCACCTTCTCCTACAGTACTTCATAAATATTTGTGGCATAAATGAATGATTTCACAACGTGTAGGGTTTACTGCACAAGCCAAACTGTGGTGTGGTGCAGGATACCTGGCTGGGAACAGGACACTTAGCTGGCACTGGTGCTTGTTGTCCATGTGACTTTGAGCCAAGCCAGTCTCCCACTCTGGGCCTCACTTTCTGCATTTCTGGCATCCCTATGGCTGCTTCTAATAGCTCCTCTGTGTTTTCCTCTACCAATATGAATCCATGTTTCCTCTTCCAGTGGCCTTGAAAGCTTTTTGTACACATGCTGAATGTCATCTAGGGAAGACTGTGCCTCTCTTCTGAGGTGGCCAGGTCTCTGGTTTTTCTTTCCTAGAGAGACATCATCTCCTTTCTTGGTGTTCTACCACCTGACAGCAGTTCCTGAACCCTTGAACCTGTTGGCCCTATAGGCTCAGGGTGGCTCCTTCCCATTCTTTTCCCCTGACCTCCGCCTCTGACGCAAGCGACCACTAGACTAGTCAGTGGTCTCTAAAATTAGCTGCATGTCAGAATTCCTAGGAGCACATGCATAACAATACTGATAACTGAGCAAATCCCAGTCTCCACCGAATCCACTTTCTGGTGATATGACCAGAGATCTGTATTTTTCTTTTTTTTTCTTTTTTTTTTTATCTGAGCCATCCTGCCACCTGTTGGCAGCTCAACGGCAACTCAGCTCGGGCTGGCATCAAACCGCCGTTGCTCAGAGCTCAGCGCGCACTCTTGAGCGAGCTCTTAACCAACTGAGCCACTCAGCCGGCTCTTTCAGAGATCTGTATTTTTAACAAGTCTTTTGGTGATTCTTATCATTTGGACACTGGGTCACCAGTTGCCATTTGGGACTCATTGGATCATGTCACTAGTAAGGTTTTAACATTCCAGATGACAGCTTCCTTACCCTACTTGCTTTAAAACAAGGTAGAATATACTCTTCCCTTCTCTCCCATGCCATCACCTCAGAGTTCACTGTTGCCATAGCAATTGTGTTCTGTACTCAGGGATGAGGTCCGGCCACTCTTTAGGGGAGCCAGGTAAAAGAAACGGGTTACTCACAAATGTCACATTTTGTATCGGGTAACAGCTTTGGCCTTCAGGCCAGTGGTTTCAGGTTACAGAGGGCTGAATTTTCGCTATGGCCCTGTGCAAAGTTTAATTAAAGTTTGCCAACAAAGACATTGTCTCCTGCTAAGGCCCATGGATGTATCTGCACCGGAAATTAATGGGTGCTTTTCTTTTTTTTAAAGATGTTTATGAGAAATGCACCACCTCTTCCCATTTCAGGATGTCTCAGATGGTTGTTCTTTTAGGGGGTGGGGAGCAGGAGGAGGAGTGTGTAGAACTTAGGTGAAGGGGATTTTGATACTGCTCAAGAGAAGTAAGTTTGCACCAGAACATCACTGATTCCTTACTAAAAGGGAAGTTTGACAGTGCTGGCAGGGGAGAGCACTGGACTGGGAGTCTTCAGGGCTGAGTCTTGATTCTAGCTCTGCAACGAGTTTGTTGTAAGGCCTTGGGCAAGTTCCCTGGTATCTTCAGCCTCCGGTGGTCCTATCTGTAAGTCTGTCCTGCGTGGAGTCTAAGAGGAACATCAATTCAGGCAGAAGTGTCCCTGGCCTGTCATCGGGCCTCATCCCGTCTGCAGCCCTGGTCCCACGACAGGGACCCTACACTCCACATTGTCTCTTCAGAACCCGCATTCCTTAGCTCCTCTTGGGACCTCAGCTGAAGGCTTCTTGAAAGCTCTTGAGATATTGTAGGTGAACAGCAAAATGGGAATCATGATGCCTCCCCATTGCCTGCCATCAACAGAAAGGATGTTTCTCATATACAGCAAAACAGACTAAAAGTACCTGTTTTTGCTTCCTGTCTCCCCTGCAGAATGAAGCCAAATGAAAACCATCCACAGAGTAACCCTCAAAACAAAATCTAGCCTAAGAGTTTCTTCTTCTAGAGGAAATAGTTTTTCCGTTTTCCTGTTGGGTGGTGGAGGTGGTAGGATGGGGTGGGCATTACTGGTATTCTGGAGAGGAAAGGGGACATTCTCAGAACTCTCTCCTGTGATATGTAGTAAGGGTTCCAAATGTGAGCAGCCTGAAGGGCTGGGCGACGGGACATGAGAGTTAGGGCCAGCCATTCATTACAGAGCACCAGGGCCTGACTCATGTGCAAGAACCACCTCAAGCTTCCTGGTTTCCATGGGCAACTTGGCACCCACCATTGCTGCCTGTCGGCTCAGCGGTAGCTCCCACAGCAAGCATAGTGAGGCCACCTTCAAAAGTGCAGCAATGATCCCCATATGGAGTCCTGAAAATGGACCAAAGATTGCTCCTCTTAGAACAGTATGCCTCCAGGTGGAAAGGGGGCACTCTAAGCCACATGGTTTCTGTACCTGTCTGTCTCAGAGGCCACTCCTCCTCCCCTACCTTTCTCTCTTTGTACCTGATATTAGTGTGGTTTTTTGTTTTGTTTTGTTTTTTAGCTGAGCATCCTGCCACTTGTTGGCAGCTCAACGGCAGCTCAGCTCGGGCTGGGCATCGAACTGCTGTTGCTCAGAGCTCAGCTTGCACTCGTGAGCGAGCTCTTAACCAACTGAGCCACTCGGCTAGTCCCCTGCACCTGATATTAGATGCACCGGGAAAGTGGACAGGTCAGAGTCATTATCAGAGCATTTGCTTCATCTATTTTATTCCAAAATCAGCACAGAACATAGTAACTCAAGGGTTACCTTTCTAGTTAGCCATGGAAGTTCTCCTAGAAGTGCCCATTTATTATTAAACAGACATTTGGGCTGTGCTGAAGTTGGCACACACTGTAGAAAGATTACTCAGCTTGGAGGAATCTGTTAGGATTCTTTTTTCTTTCTAATTGATCTATAGGGGACAGCAGACTCCTATAGTTATATGCCCTTTTCTTCTGGGTGAAACAGAAATAATAGATTGTGGTTCCCTGACTGGAGTTGAGACCTAAGCAAAAAAGCAGGGTAAGTAGCAGGAGAATATACTCAAGTTTGCCCTGTCGAGACCTATAAGGAGGGACAGATTCCAGACACTGCTCGTACCTCAAAGAAAGTGGACTTTTGCTATAAATTAATTGTCTGGAGAGATCATATTTCTCATGTGTTTCGCTTACATAAGGAATTGATTAGAAGCTGAAATTAATTGCAAACTGGGATTAACCATTTGCTTTTATAGCATGGTTGAAATTAATTTTTTAGCTGTTATGGCCTTAATGCTCTTATGCCAAGGTTTTTCTTTACTGTACTGCTGATTCCAGGAAATTTCCCACAGTGAATAGACATGTCTTCCCCCTCAGTCACTCAAAAAACATCATGAAGCCTGAAAGGCAGTAAACCAAACACTGCCTTGGATTAGCAGAACATGGCCAGAGTAGAAAATGTTTAATTCTTAATCAGAAATGGATTGGATCACCCCAGAGGTTTGAGGGTAAAGGCTGGAGCAGCAACAGTACAAGTAATTCACAGTGGCTGAGATGTAAATAACAACAACAATGGAAGGAGCTCAGTTCACAGCCAGTTTCACCTGAGACCACAAGGCCAGGTGGTCACCCCAGAGTGGATATACTTTTCAGCTGCCTTGTTATTAATGATGTGGAATGTTCAGTCAGGGGAAGGCTGCACGCTCTGCTCTGGCCAAACACCATTTGGAATATCGTGAGGTGTTCTAGGGGCACTCTCCCGTGGAGTGGGGAGAAGCCAGACTGTAGCAAGATCCAAGAAAGTGTTTGAGCATATCAGAAAGAGTGTGAGGTTCCATAGGAAACCCTGGTTTGATTTCCATCCATCTTTCTAAGGAACACACAGTAATAAATCGTCGTCGATGCTAAGTAGAACAAGGGAGGCCCAGGGAAAGTGTAAGGGACATTCAAGGGAGGAGTCCACTTGGGATAGCAGGGCTTTGCTAATGGCTCTCTCCTCTGACCTCCCACAGCACACCGTTTGCTCATCTGCTAGCTGGACGGCAATTGTCTGTTTATGTGTCTGTCTCTCCAATTAGACCTCGAGCCCCGAGAGGGCAAGGGTCACGCTTTGTTCAAATCCCTTTCCCCAGGGCCAGACACAGTTTCTGCACACAGAAGAGCCTCAGGAAAGCTTCTTCTGGAAGAGCAGCACTTTGGTTTTCTCTCTCAGGAGGGAGGTGATTAATTCCAGCCAGAGAAGCTGGAATATCTGTGTGTATCCTTGTATCATTTCCTCCACTGGACTGTTGGATCCTTTAGCAAAAGCTGTGCCCCTCTTGTCTCTGCATTCTCTATGTGCCCATCCTTGTGTCTGCCCAGGTCAGGAGCTCACCAACGTGAGCTACCAAGCTCATGGGATCCTTTCTCTTCCAACAAATTCAGAAAAACATGGATAGAGCACAACTAAAATCTGCTTTTAATACACAGGTCAGCACCTCACTTGCTTGTCACATGAGAAAAAAAATGTACCTTGACAAGAGGAATCAGGCTGTCATCACCTTAACCTAGATCCCTAATAATGGGACAACCAGACCTATGTTCCTCCTACTGTGAAACAATAGAAAGGACACAGCACTCCCTATGAAATATTCTTGCAAAAAATCAAGCCATTAAACCTGACTTTGAATTTACAGAAAATATGGAAAGAGGATTAAATTAAACAATCACAAGGAAATAATCAGGCAAAAGAGAATCTTGGACAATCTACAACACAGTTAGCCTGATTTCTTCCACAGGTCAGTTTTATAAGGATGGTTCCAGATGAAACCAAAATAAAAAGACATAACACAAAATGCAATATAGGCCGGCTGAGTGGCGTGGTGGTTAAGAGCTGGCTTGGGATGCCAGCGGCCCTGGTTCAGGTCCCATATATGAGGGCCAGTAACACTGCCCTCAAAAAAAAATGCAGTATAAAAAAGCAGATATAAAGTATAGTTTGGAAACAATTTGTAAAATTTAAATATTGCCTGATAATAGGTTGATTTCTTAAGTATGATAATGTTATTATGGTTATGTAGGAGAACGTCTTTCTGTTTAGGAGATACAAACTGAAGTAATTGGGAGCAAGACGCCATGATAACTGCAGCTTATTTTGAAATGGCCTGGAAATCTAATAGATGAAATAAATGTGGTAATAAAACCAAAACAACAGCCACTTTTATTTTATTTTATTTTATTTCATTTTATTTTATTTTATATTTGATTTTGAGGGCAGTGTCACTGGCCCTCATATGTGGGACCGAACTGGGGCCACTGGCGTCCCAAGCCAGCACTTAACCACCGCACCACTCGGCCGGCCCAAAACATCCACTTTTAAATCCAGGGTCTGGGTATTAGTGTATTTACCAAGCCACTCTCTCTACCTTTCTAACAAAATAACAAATGAAATATATTGCCAAACTCAAAAAAAAAAAAGAAAACACATGGAACTCTCCAGGCATTCCAAATATAGAGAACTATCAAAGCCAGAGCAGTAAAGATAAGCTAATCTTGGTGTAACGCTCAGAAGTTTTGAACTTGATATATGTCCCAGAGGCAGGGTATTGGGTCCCAAGCATAGAGAAGAGACATGTCCAAGAAGAGGTGTCCATGTTAGGCAGGAGAGTTAGAACAGAGTCCCTTGCATAAAGCCCAGAGCCTTGAAGTATCCCTTTTCTCCACAGTCTAGAAAAAGCATGATCATCCCAGAGAAGAAGTGAGAAAGCTTAAAATACATCCAAGCTTTGGGTGAAGAAAAATGTCCTCCATGAAAAATCAGATCTCCCCACATTCCACACTCTTATGGGTATGAGGTTAGGATTTATACCACTTGCATAAGACAGGGACCACAACTCAAAACATTATTATAAAAGTTGGTCTAGAACCAATGAAACCCCTGGGACCCTGAGCAAAAGAAAACACCAAGCCAGTCTGCGGTGACTCTTTCATAAGTCAGGACATGTTATCCTCCAACATAATGAACAAGCCTCATTACATATGATTTCACTCCAAAATAAAAATTACAAACTACACAAGAAAATAAACCTTCAAAAGGGAGAATCAGCAGACACACACACACACACACACACACACACACACACACACACACTAGCACTCCAAATCTTGAAATAATAGAACAATCTGAAAGAAATTGTAAAGCAAATGTGTTTGAAATAATTACATGATTTTTTTTTTAAAAAAGCCAGGTGGGGGCGGGGGGAAGCCATAGTGGCAATGTGATAAAGCAGGAGTGGAAAAAGAACCAGTTAGAACTTTTTTTTTTTTAGCTGAACCATCCTGCCACCTGTTGGCAGCTCAGTGGTAGCTCAGCTCAGCTGGGAATCGAACCGGCGACCCTGTTGCTCAGAGCTCGCACTCTTGAGCAAGCTCTTAACCAACTGAGCCACTCAACTGGTCCAGGTAGAACTTCTCAAAATAAAAAATGTAATTATTAAATTTAAACCTCAGTGGATGCGGTAACAGACAGGGCACTGCTGAAGAAAGAAAAAATGGACTTGAAGATAGAGCTAATGAAATCACCCAGAACGCAAGACAGAGATATAAAGAAATAGGGAATATAAACACGTCATTAGAAAAGTTAGAGAATAGAATAAGAAGAGCCAACATATTTAATAGGAGGTTTGGGAGGAGAAGATTCAGACAATGAGAAAGTCAATGTGTGAAGTGATAAAAACCAGTAATTGAAATAAGATACAAATCTTGAGATGGAAGAATAACAATGACTCCTGAGGAGAATAAATAAAAACAAATTTACCCCCAGACACTATGATGAAACTTTCGGACATTAAAGACAAAAAAAAAAAAGTTGTAAGATTCCATAGAGAAAAAAATAGATATTGCCCTCACATAAATGATTACTACATGGAATACAGACTGCTCATCAGCACAAATAGATGCCAAAAGACAGGTGAATATCTTCAATGTCCTCAGGGGAAACTATATCAACCTTGAATTCCATACTCATCTAAATTGTCATTCAAAAGTAGAGAAAAAGAAAGACATTATCTAGCAAATAAAGCCTCAACAAAATTAGCAAATCAGATCTAGTAATATATAAAAAGGATAATATATCACAAACAAGTGAGGTTTATTCCAGGAATTCATGGCTGGTTCAATATTCAAAAATCAATCAATGTAATTCACCACATTAACCAAATAAAGGGGAAAAATAAGATGATCACCTAAATAAGTTAAGAAAAGCATTTGTGATTTTTCCAGTCAAGATGGCAGAGTAGGTAAACACTGTGCTTACCTCATCTAACGACCACATCAAATTTACAACTACTGTACAGAACAACCATCATTGAGAATTGCCTGAAGTCTAGCTGAACTGAAGCCCTACAAATACAGACATACAGAAGCAGCCACCTCGATACTGGTAGGAGGGGCAGAGGCATGGAATGGGCTGTTTCCACACCCGCACGTGACCATTAAAAATCGGGGGGGGAGGGTATCTTGGCTGCAGATATTACCTCCAGAGGACCGAAGGGTCCCAGTTCCACACCAGACTCCCCAGCCCAGGGTTCCAGTACCGGGGAGAGAAGTCCCCATAACTTCTGGTTGTGAAAACCAGTAGATATTGGGGATGTGGGTATAGTAGTTATGGTGATGTTAGGTAAAGCTTAATAGATATTGGGGATGTGGGTATAGTAGTTATGGTGATGTTAGGTAAAGCTTAAGGAATATAGTTAATAATATTGTAATAACTATGTATGGTGTCAGATGGGTAATAAATTTATTGGGGTGATAGATGGGAGGGGGGTTGAGGGGCAGGATATAAAAGGTAAAGGGATTAAGATGTACAAATCAGTAGTTACAAAATAGTCACGGGGATGTAAAGTAAAACACGGAATATAGTCAATGATATGATAATAACTATGTAGAGTGCCATGTGGGTAGTAGACTAGTCAGGAGGACCACTTTTTTTTTTTTTGAGAGCACTGTTACTGGCCCTCATATGTGGGACCCGAACCGGGGCCGCTGGCTTCCCAAGCCAGGGCTTAAGCACCGCGCCACTCGGCCGGCCCAAGGAGGATCACTTCTTAAGCTATATAAGTGTGTAACTGCTATGATGTGCAGCTATAATTAATACAGAATGATATTGAATGTCAAAAAAAAGCGAGAGCATTTGTAAAATTTAACACTTATTTATTATTATTTTTTTTAAAAACAAACCAGGAATAGAGACAATCTGATAAAGGCTGTATATTCAGAACCAACAAACACCATACTTAATGATGAAATACTGAATCCTTTCCCCCTAAGAGCAGCAGCAAGACAAAGGTGCCCATTCTCACCATTTCCATTTGATATTGCACTACAGGTCCGAGGTTGCAAAGTGGCAAGGAAATGAAAGAAAAACAAAAAGAATAGAAAAGAAGTAAAACTTTTTTCATCTACAGAAAACATGATTATGTACACAAAAGTTTCTAAGGCATCTAAAAGCATTTAATATAACTAATAAATCAATTTAGCAAAGTCACAGATACAAAATGAACATACAAAATTCTAGCAACAGACAATACATAATACTAGCAACAAACACTTAGAAAATGAAAAAAATTTAAATACCTTTACAATAGCATCAGAAACCTACAATTTTTTAAAAAGATTTTATTGGGGAATTGGAGGAGGGGAACAGCATTGGGGAATCGGGGAAGGGGAACAGACAAGTTGCTGTCCTTTTGTTCTTCAGTCTAGCTGCGGAGGACGTTGCTTCCCTGGCCCATGCTGGCATCATCATTGCGCTCTTCCCAGATAAGGCAGATCGGTCGCCAGCCTCTGGATGGTCGCTCACCACGGCTATTGGCAGCTCACTCTGGCTGCCAGCCGCTCATGCTGGCTTTTGGCCACTCACTGTAGCCTATAGCAGCCCACTGCAGCAGGGGCTGCATGCAGCCTACACCGTCGCCGGGGCTTGCACAGCCCAGCTCCAAGTGGAGCTGTTGTTAGCTGTAGAGGGCAGTGTCACTGGCCCTCATATGTGGGATCCGAACCGGGGCCACTGGCATCCCAAACCAGTTCTTAACCAATGCACCACTTGGCTAGCCCAGAAACCGTACAATTTTTAGAAATAAGTTTTTTAAAAAAATACACCAGTCCTCCATGTTGAAACCATAAAACATTGCAGAGAAAAATTAAAGATGATCTAAATAAATGTAGACATACACCATACACAAAAATTGGAAGACGCCATGTTATTAAAATATTATTTCTCTTCAAATTGATCTATAACTCCAACACCATTGTAATCACAACCTTAGCAGGCTTTTTTTGTAGACTCTAACAAGTTTATTCTAAAATATATATGGAAATGCAAAGTACCTAGAACATTCATACAAATACAGACAGAGAGTTTACTGTTCATGCTTTCATTTAACATTTATTTATTGAGCACATACTATGTGATAGGGTGTTATATACCTTAGACACAAAACATTGAGTCAATGACATAGACCTTTGTTCAAAGACCTACTAAAATATGAACTTCAGCAAGGAAATTAAACTTAGGAAGAAAGGGTGCAACTCAAGAAACAATGATGAGCCAAGAAATTGGTAAACATATTGATATAAGAACAGACTATACAAAGTAATAACAAATGAAAGCTAATTGTGTTGCATTCATACATTGAATGCAACATTGGAGTGGTTCAGAAATAAATTGAGGATATTCAAGGATGGAAGCCCACAAAGTGTTTCTGGTCTAGCAGAGGAGACAAACCAGTAAACAGAGAAGTCCAATGGAGGTCTGGTAGACCTCTACATGGGCTTAGAGAACCCATAGGAGAAGAAGGTCTGTGCCATCTGGGAGGGTACATTCAGGAAAGGCTTCATGGAGAAGGTGATACTCCAGTCCACTTAAGGAACTACTCATTATTTGGAACCAACTGGAGCATCAAATTTGATGGTAGTAGGGCCAGGAGAAGAGATGAGACTGCACAGGAAGTAAGAGGCCAGATCATGGAGAGTTTTCTGTGTTTGGACAAAGCATTTGGACTTCAGTCTATAGCCTGAAAATATTGCCTTGGCTGCCTGCTTGGTGAAGTTGAGATAGATGATTATTATTTTAATCTCTAGAATTCAAAATAATAATGAACATGCACAGATTGCTTTACTGTTTACAAAGCCCTGTATTTACAGTCTCTTAGTTGATCTTCACAGCAACCCCATGAGATAGAGTCCTCATTTTTTTGGTGAATAAACAGAGGTTCGGCGAAGTTAAAGGATTTGGTCAAGGACATATAACTAGTAAGTAGGTGATTTTGCCCTAGATTCTGGCATTTTAGACATCCCCCCACCCTGTGCATTGCACTGTCCCTATATTAAGCCACCCCCTCCAAAACAACTTGCTCCAGGAAAGTAGCAGCTTAAACTAGCAAGAATGTGTGAATATCTCTTATTGTTTGGAAGATGTTCATAGCTGAAGAATCCATGATCTCTTTAGTGCATTTTTCTAGTGTTTCTAGAGGTCAGAAAGTTCTCCCTTGTGTCTAATCAAAATGAGGATTGGTTCAGCGAAAGCTCACTTCCTCTTACTTGATTTTTCATTAGCAAAGGGAACACCTTGATCAGTGTCCTGCATCCATCTGATTGCAGAAACATGGAGGTTAGATGTTCTCAAGTGGACCATTTCTCTTGCTATCTCATTGACCTTCTTCCCTTTTAAGCTGCACTTTCGTTTTCTTTGCTGACTTCCTAGGTACTCTTCCTCCTTGTCATCTTTCTCTAAGTGTAGAATTTAACATATTCTTTCTGGGGGCAATTACTGTGCATCAATCAATCATTGGGTAGTTCTAAAACACCTACACTATGCTTAACACTTCCCATTCCTTAAAGCAGCAATTGACTTGGTGTTAAGTGGCAGCAAGTTTTAGAAAAGTGATAATAGACATGCCACCACACACTTAAGTCCATTTCAGGTAGTCTGGGGTGTGTGTGTGAAAATCTCCCATCAAATTGGGGACCCTAAATTGGACAAAGTTGGATCCTTAGGTGTTACACAAATGGAGAGCAAACCACACTGTATGATTTTCCTGTTATATACTAAAGGATCCATAATCACCTCTTATAAACTGGCACTCTTGTATTTTCTTACAAGGGTCAGGAATATTTCTTCTGGAAGAAAAACTGGTCATTTCTCCCTTCTCCCACCTGCGCTAGTTTCTTTTCTTAGCTTCCCTGTTTTGGGAAAGGATGGACACTACCCTTCTCCCTTTCCAAAGACTGACAATCCTCAGATCCTCTTTTTTCCTCCTTCCATCTTTTTTTCCTTTCCTCTTTCTCTGCTTTTCTTTCTTTTTCCTTCCATTCCTGTTCCCTCCTTCCTTTCTTCCTTTGGTTCATGTATTCACCGCACACTCATTAAGCACTATGCTTCAGGTTCTAGGGACTCAGACATGGATCGGAGTACTTGCCCTTAACTTGCCTTCAGTCTCTAGGATAGCCAGACAAGTAAATAAACACTGACAGGATGATATGGTAATGCTGTGACTGAGGAAAGCAGAAGGAGCTGGTGGAGAGCAGAGGAAGAAGGGTCAAGGAGAGATGAGGGTGGGGACCCCACAAGTCAGGATAGGCTTTCCATCAACTCCTCTGAGGAAGCCCATTTTTCTACTTCAACAAGCTTTCAACAGTGCTTCCCCCTGCCCACCATGCAAAGGGCAAAGTGACAGCTTCTGTGGGACCTGCCAAGGGGAGTAAGGCAGAGTTCTTCCCTCGTGGGGCTCATAATCTATTGAGGGAGACCACCAGGGACAGAAATAATGGGATCCCTGAAGACTATGAAATGTGCCATGGGAACCCAAGGGAAACAGGAGATCATTTCTACTAGGAGGATATGGGGAGTCTGTAGCCAATAAGATACTTCAGCTTCCTCTTTTGATCTTGAAACACACTTTTCCAAAATTCAGCAAAGACTTTAACTCCTGCGGTCACTACTTATTTCAGCCTATGCACAGGAGTCAGCTAAACGGTGAGAATCAAGGGAGACTGAAAGCCACCTTTTCATTGTTGTCCATGTGTGCAGGCTGGGGGAGCCTGGAGGTGACTCTCAGAGTAGTTGAAGACTTGTTACAGGGACAATTTTGAGAATGGGACTTCTCTCTGTTACTCATATGTCAAGTAGCATTTATTGGTTTCTTGCTGTTGTCTTATCCCTGAGGTAGATTTCAGTGACAGATGCCTGCCTAGGTCAGATGCAACAATAATATAATTAGCATATCAACAGGCAACTGATATGGTGAGGAGCAGTATGGTGTAGTTGTCAAGAGATCAGACTTCTGAGTCCCACTGACCTGGGCTAGCATCCCAGTTTCACCCTTTGCTGGCTATATGACCTTGGGCAAGTTACTTGACCTCTCTGTGCCTCGATTTCCTCATTCATCAAAAGGGAATATTAGTATCTATCCTAGACAGTAGTTGGACAATTCACTGAAATGTGCATGCAAAATCCTTAGCAGAGTGCTTAATACATAATATACACAAGCTAGTGTTATCATTATTAGAATTATTCAGCATTCAGAATGCCACTGCCTGAGCTTTTACTAATTCAATTCTCATATTGTCCAGATTTAGTCAACAGACCTTTCCTGCTTGGTGAATACAACCCTTACATGACACGTTCTCCTCGTCTTGGTCCACATACTCTCCCTGGGGAAAGCTCTCTCATCTACTCTCTTGGTTTCAACTATCATCCACATGCATCTCAGATATTTATTTTGACTCCAGATCTCTCTCCTGAGAACCCAGATCCATATACTCAGCTGTCTTCTGGTCACCTTAATTTGTATGTCCCTTAAGCATCTCAAGTTCATATGCTCAAAACTGAGCCTTACTCAAGGAGTTTACAGTCACTGGGGGAAACATCACTTTATTGAGGCAACTAAGGGAGACTTCAAAGAGGAAGCGGCTTATGAATTGGGCCTTCCAGCACAGGTGATTTAATTTAGACTTGGTGAATGGAAAGGGAACCCATTCAAGTAAAAGACAAGTGAAAGCAGGAAAGCTTCATGGTGTACAGCGGAACGCCACATTTGGTTATATATGTCCAATTCTTCCTTCTTAATGTTCTATTTGACTCTTCAGTAAATATGTTCAACCTTGGGCTGCACTGCCATCCCACTTCCCTGGCTTAATGGTATTGAGGTGCATAGAAAACTTGTTCCCACTGGGAGCCCTGAATGCTGCTGATCCTTATCAGGGACTATGGAACAACCGAATGACTGTGCAATACCATTCATGAACAGCACTCAATAACCCTTCTGCTGTGAGGATGCTATTTAGGAAAAAAAGAAAAGAAAAGAAAATTCGGTGAGATTTCAATGAACTTCATGTATAAAGTGAAGGACAGAGAGCCTAAGTGGTCATTACAATTTTTACCACTTGCCTAATAAGTACTAGAGTTGCCCTGTCTTTTACAGTGATGGGTATGGTCTCAGGCACAATGATAAACCGTTAATCCTAACAGCACATGCATAAGCCAGTCGCCAATATTTTCAACAGTTTGAATTCAATCATCTCATCTACTATTTTTCAAAGAACTCACTTGGGACCAGCTTGGAATGATTGCTGGCCAGTTGGTTGATGAGACCGACTGGCAATGCTTTGGGGATACATTGCTGTTACCCATACAGGTCAGCTACTGTGGCTGAGAAAGCCCATAGCATTTCTTCCAAGAGGAAGAGGCTGGTCTTTTCACTACTGGATGAATACACAACAAATGACCCCAGATTTCCCCCGTACTTCTCCAAGGACATGATCCCCCAAAGGCTAGAGTCAGCTGGTTAGCTACTCCAGGGGGTGGCAAGTTCCCTGCCATTGAAGAGTTCAAGCCCAGGCTGGCTAGCCACACAGTAGGAATCTTAGGAGGGACATCTGAAGATTGGAAGGGTGTGACCTTTCATTTACCTAAGACTATATAATTATTTCGTTTACCTAAGACTATACAAGTTCTAACAATCAATTGCACACTTGGGAAAATCTCCTCCTCTAAATAGGGCCACCCATACAATGATTATTCGTTCTTTTTTTTTTTCAGGTGCAGACACAAATTGAAACAAGGGCTTCTGGGAGCAATTAGACAAATGGGGGAATTCTTACATGGCTTAGGCCTTAAATCCTTTGGAATCTCACTTGTTGGGCTTTTTCTTTTTAATATTGTGTGCTTGTTTGTGTCCTTTTCATTTGGCTGAAGATGGGGGAAAGTGGGGGCCAGGCATGTAGTTCATCCCCAGCAGCAGGAAATGAGAAAATTGGGTGCCGGCTTTAGAATTAAAGATCCCTTGAGGCCCACGCTCCCCACCACTCATCAATTCCCTGGGCATGATTCAGGCCTTCTTCCCAGGAGTTCCTCCAGAGGAAAATCTATCTGTTAGTGAAAATTGGAGAGCTGTATCCATGTTCTCCATCTGCAAATTGGGCATATCCCCTCCAGCTTTGTCCCTCTGTGTTTCTGTATTTTTAAACGTTTTGCAGTTGTATGGTTCTCCCTGGTTAGATTTTCAGATATGCCTGTTCTTACATCCCAGTTGGTGGATGCTATACTGTAGCAAATTGGTTTGCTTGTTCACTCGCTCCCTCCCTCCCTTCCTCCTTCCCTTTCCTCCTTCATTCCTTCCCTCCCTCCTTTCTCTTTTTATTTCTTTCCCTTCTTCCCTCCTCTCTCTCTTCCTTCCCCTTTTCATCCCCCCTTCCTCCTCCCTCCCTACCTCCCCACTCCCTACCTCTTTTATTCTGAAGATCAGAATTTCTATTGGATGTCAATAATTGGTTCCCTATTTTAATTCCATGCATGCAGGCTGCAACCCTCTTCCACCACAGTATGAAGAAATTATCTTAGAAGTTCATTGACAACGCTTTCCTTTAAGATCGTGCATGAGAAGGAATTCCCCCTAATTGACTGAGGGCTAGGTGAATGCAGGCAATTATTGCCTGTTATATGACAATAAAAAGACAAGGACAAGACAAAAACCCAGTAGATGACTGACATCTCTCCAATGGTACAGATGAGGAATTATATATCCAAGCAGAAAAATCACACCTGTATGAGAAGTTCAAGTTATTCCATAGGAAAGGATCTACAACCAACATGGAGAGATGTAGGTCTAATGGATTAAGACAATGGGAAACAGAGTGGAGAATACAACAGCCTGTGTGAGTGGGAAGCACCCTCTCTACCCCGCCATTTGTCCCTCTGACGCTTATTGAAATGTCCACATGTTTTACTCCCTGGAGCCAATGTTCTGTCTTGTTCATATTATGAGTTTATACTCATGCTACATGAAACCACAGGATTTCAGGACTGGAAGGATAATGGCCTCTGCTCCAGTGTTTTTCAGACTGCATAAAGACCCGTTAGAGGATCATAAAATTAATTTAGTGAGTCATGACCAGAAATTTTTTTTTTTGAGGGCAGTGTCACTGGCCCTCATAAGTGGGACCCGAACCGGGGCCGCTGGCTTCCCAAGCCAGCGCTTAACCGCCGCGCCACTCGACTGGCCCGACCAGAAATTTTTAAAAAGTAAAATATAATGAAAATATCAGGCTGATCTTATTCAATGTTATGAAATTTATTATATTTTTACAAACATACGTATGTGTTTCTTGGGTGATGATACCCAATCTCTTTTTTACTGTGAGTTGGTATGTAAGTTATCTATGCTGCATAACAATTACTTCAAAACTTACTAGCTTAAAACAACAAGCATTTGTGATCTCACCATTTGTGAGGGTAAGGAATTCAGGTAATTATTCTTTTTGATGCTAAAATTGTCCTATTTGGAGCCAATGGGACCCTTTTCAAATTGGATGCCTGTAGAATATATAATGTTCCCTTTTTAATTCCTGATATTTGTTATTCATGCCTACTCTCTCTCTCTTTTTTTGATCAGTCTTTGTTTATCCTGTCCACTATATGTTTGTTTTCTGCTTTGTTAATTTCGTTTCAACTTTATTATTGCTTCCTTCTATTTTCTTTGTATTTGACTTTCTGACTTTCTTTTCTAATATGTGCATTTAAGCCTATAATTTCCCTCTTACGCTGCATATCACAAGTTTTAATATGTCATGTTTTAATAATCACTCATTTATGTATTTTCTAATTTCCCTTGTTATTTCTTCTTTAAATTAGGATTATTTAGAATTGTGCTTCATAATTTCTTATCATATGGGGAACTCCGTTTTTTAAATTGGTATCTGGCTTAATTCCAACATGGTAAGAGACCATACTAAATATTATTTCAAGCTTTTAAAATTTTTCAAGACTTGTTTTATGACTCAACACAGAATATATTCTGGCAAATGTCTCATGTGCACCTGATAAAAATGTGCATTCTGCAGTTGCTGTGTGAAATGTTCCCCATATGCCAAGCAAGTCAAGTTTTTCCCCATGATGTTCAAATCTGGTAAATCTTTACTGATTTTATTCTGTCTTGTTCCATCAGTTGCTGAGAGATGTATGAATTCTCCCACTATGACTGTGGATTTGTCTATCTCTCCCTATACTTCTACAGTTTTAGCTTTGTATATATTTGAGGTTATATTAACAGGTATTATACATGCAAGTTTAGACTTGTTATCTGTTTCTGTGGGGTTAAACTTTATTATAAAATGTACTATTTCATTTCTAGAGATTTTTCTTACCTTAGCATCTATCTTAAATGATATTAGCACAGCTACACCAGCTTTGTTTTGGTTATGCTCTGCCCAGTGTTCCTTTTTCCATCCTTTTATTTTCAATTTTTCTATAGTTTTCATTTTATTTATTTATTTATTTATTTATTTATTTATTTATTTATTTTTAGCTGAGCCAACCTGCCACCTGTTGGCAGCTCAACGGCAACTCAGCTCAGGCTGGCCTCGAACCGCCGTTGCTCAGAGCTCAGCTTATACTCTTGAGCGAGCTCTTAACCAACTGAGCCACTCGGCTGGCCCTTGTAGCTTTCATTTTAAAGTATCTTTTGTGAGCAGACGTTCCACCCGTTCTGACAACTGTCATCTTTTAATTGGGATATCTAGCCCAACTAAATTATATTTAACATAATTGTTGATACTTGGGGGTTTAAATCTTGCATATTGCTACATGTTTTTTGTTTGTCCTATTTGTTCTGTGTTCTCTTTCTTTTGTTGTCCTGTTTAAAAAGTGCTTTTTAATTGAGGTATAGCATACATATGGAAAAGATCACAGCCTATAAGCTCAATGAATTATCCCATATCCTTGTAACTATCACCCGGGGTCAAACAAAATTGCCAGCACACTGGAAGCTGGTCCCATGACCCCACTAATCCTACCTTATCCTTCCTCCCCAAAAGTAACCACTATGCTATCATCTAAAATAAGCCAGTTATGCTTACATTTGGACCTTATATACATTGACTAATAAATAATTATTCAGCCTAGCTTCTTTTGCTAAATATTTTGTTTGTGAGTTCAGCCATGTTGCTCTGTATAGCTACAGTTTATTCATTTTCATTGCTGTATATACCACTACATCCTTTTTGCTCTGTAGTAATATCTATTTATTCTCTTTTTTTTTATTAGTTTCAGGTGTGTATAACAACATAGTGATTAGACATTTACATACATCACAAAGTAACAGCCCCAGTAAGTCTATTATCCATTTGACACTGTACATAGCCATTAGAACATCATTGACTGGGGCCGGCCGAGTGGAGCGTTGGTTAGGAACTGGCTTGGGACACCAGCTCTAAGCAGCAGGGCACTGGTTCGGATCCCACATGAGAGCCAGTGACACTGCCCTCTGTAGCTAAGATGGTGAACAAACAGTTCGACGTGGAGCTGGGCTACCATGAGTCATCGGTGTTGCTTAGGCTGCAGCCCTTGCTGCAGTGGGCTGCCATAGGCTACAGTGAATGGCTGGCAGCCAGCGTGAGTGGCCAACAGCCAGTGTGAACTGCCAAGAGCCGCTGTGCTGTTGTTTACCATCTTAGCTGTAGAGGGCAGTGTCACTGGCCCTCATATGTGGGATCCGAACTGGGGCCCTGCTGCTCAGAGCCGGCATCCCAAGCCAATTCTTAACCAGCCTGCCACTCGGCTGTTCCCTTGACTATTTTTTAATTATAGTTGACATTCAATATTATTTTATGTTAGTTTCATGTGTACAGCATAGTGCTTAGACATTTATTTAATTTATGAAGTGACCCCCCCATAAGTCTAGTGCCCACCTGTTCCTACATATAGTTTTTACAATATTATTGACTATATTCCCCATACTATATTTTACATCCCCGTGCCTCTTTTGTAACTCCCAATTTGTGCTTCTTAATCCTTTCACCTTTTTCACCCGGCCCCCTGAAACAGACCCACAGAGATACAGAGAACAAACTGATGGCTGCTAGATATGAAGGGGGTTGGGAGCTGTGTGGGAAAGGTGAAAGGATTAAGAAGTGCCAATACATTTTTGAAATTTTTCTCATTTGTGAAATTCTGAAGACTTGGAAACACTGTTCTGTGAGTATTCACCCTTAATATAGGAAAACTCTGTTTCCCCTTAACTTTTTATTTTGATAGAGGAAAATTTTTCCCCTTAACTTCTTATTTTGATATTATTTGAAATTCATAGAAAAATTACAAGAATAGTACAAAGAATCCCTGTATACTTTCAGCCAAATTCACCAATTGATATTTCATTACATTTATTTTATCACTCTTTCTTTCTCCCTTATCCTCTCTCTCTCCACCCCTCTCTTTCTCTGAGAAAGATAGACTATTCTTATTAGTCCATTTTTAAACCCTCTAAGAGTTTGTTAGATGTGCAATCATGCACTGCTCATTTTTTATTGTGGTAAAATATACAGAACAAAAATTTACCATTTTCAAGTGTACAGTTCAGTAGCATTAAGTACATTCACATTGTTATGCAACTCCACTACTCTTTTAGTGGTTATATCCTGGAGTTATATTCTTGAGACATCAAATACTAATATTATATATTATTTCGTCTGCTTTCCAGACAAAATAATGACCTTAGAACACACTAATTTTATTTACCCTCCTCCCACCCTTTGTAATACTGCTGTCATGTATTTTAACTACATATGATGTGTTTTAACTGCTGTAGGATTTTACTATTATTGTTTTATAGAGTCCATTTTAACTTTGATTTACCTTTCTCATTGCTCTTCGTTTCTTCCTGCATCTCCATGCTTCCATCTGTGATCAGTTTCTTTCTGTCTGAAAAATTCCCTTTAGGTTTTCCTTCAGTGCATTTTTGTTGATGATAAATATTCTCAGTTTTTATATTTTAAAAAAAGGCTCTATTTCACTTTCATTTGTTTGATATCAAATTTGAGGTTGACAGGTTTTTTTTCATTCAGGGCTTTGAAGAAGTCATTCTCTTTTTTTCCTGGCTTTCGTTGTTTCTCTTGAGAAGTCAGCTATCAGGTTTATAATTGTTTCATTGAGGCAACGTGTCTTTTTGGATTGTTTTTAATATTTCACTTTGTCTTTGGTTTGCAACAATAAGAAAAGTTTATTTCAAGTTTTATTATGATGTTCCTAAGTGTGGTTTTCTTTGTCTTTTTCCTGGGTTTAATGGTGCTTTTTGAATCTGTAGTTTGATGTCTTTTGTTAATTTTGGAGACTCCTTGGACATAATTTCTTCAAATATTTTATTTTAATGTTGCATTGTCTCTCTCCTCTCCGTCTGGAAAAAATGCATAAGACCTTTTAACCATGCCCCCTATATCTTTTACACACTTTTCTGTATTTTTCACTGTTTCATTTTTTGTACATGCTTCAGCACAATTTTTTTTATTCTAACTTCTATTCCAACTTACTGAACTTCCATCAGCTATGTTTAATCATTTGTTAAACCCATATATCAAACTGTTAGTTTTCTGTTGTTGTATTTTTTAGTACTAGAGTTTCCATTTAACTCTTCTATATGATTCCCTGTTCTCTGCTGATAATCTCTATTTAGCTATGTGGTTTCTTGAACTTATTAATCACAGTTATTTTAAAGTCCATGTTTGGTAGCTCTAAAATCTGTATCTTCTGTGAGAATCTCCATTTATTTTTTCTCTTGGTTTTTGGTCATGTGATTCTATCTCCTAGTATGCTTTATTAGACATTATATATGAATATATAGAGATAATCTGAGAAGCTGGTGTCAACTTCCTGAAGAGAGAACTTACTTTGACTTTTTGCAGGTAGAGGGTGGAAGTAGATCATCTAAATCTGAGGAGGAATTGAGCCAATGCAAAGCTGGACTTCAGTCTTTGTGAGGATTGATAACTTCCTTGTTCACTCCTAATCCTAGTTGGAGCCTTTTGGGGATCCCAATGTAGAGCCTGTTTACCAGACTTCTCATCCTTGGTGGGCCCTGATTGCCAATGATGGCCCCTCCAACCCCAAAGATTATGGAAATCCTGTTCATCCCCACAGTCTCTTAGCCATTGTTTGGAATTGACAAATGCCTTGAGGGGGAAAGTGGTACCCAATGTCAGGCCACCACTCTGTGTCTCCCTTCTCTTTGGCATCTTGATTTCTCATGTCTTCACTGCATTGGTAGCTCCCCAGTATCTTCAAATAGATCTTCTCCGTATTTTGTTCAACTATTCTAGTTGTTCTTTGCAGAAACGCTGGTCTGCAATAAACTATTCTGGCATTATTGGAAATGAATACCCTCCTATGTCCTTTTGACTTGACTCTTGATAATTTTAGGTACTTCAAGAGAGATTTTCAGCTCGTCTTGTATATTTTCTGCCAAAGACCTGAAATCAACCATATTTCCAAGGAGCCCTGGCATATTTTATTGGGAAATACTATTTAAAGGCCACAAGCTGGACGTTAAGAATCTTCTTTACTGTTGGGTTGCATTGTTTCTTTGCCTTTTCAGTGGATAGAGTTAAGAAATATGCATCTTTTAGAAAGTAAAACTAAAGAGCACATACTGATCATTTCCATTTTTGAGGAAGATTATAGTGCATTTTACTTCTTTATTTTTATAGTAATTCTTTTCTCTTATGCTGAAAATTGTTGTTCATAATAATGCACTGCTTAATGTTAACATTGTTATTTATTTGCTTTGTGTGGATATGAATATACACATATATATGATTTGTTTTATTCTAATATGTGTGTATCAAAATAACAATACCATCATAACTACTAACAAAAGTCTGAATACAATTTAATTCTTCTTGCTGTTTATTTGTCTTCAGTATATATTCCACCAGGGATATGCAGTCAAAATACTGTGTTTCAAGCTCTTCAAATTATTCTGCTTTGTATGATTATGCCATCAATTTGATATACAGATAGGTTTATTTATTTGAATTTGTTTTCAATTTTAAGGGATTGATTTTTCTCTTTGATTTAATCTTGCTTTAAAATTATAGGAAATATTAAACAGCTCTAAATCTAAAACTATAAAACAAGTTAGATTTAGAGAGATTTAACTTCTATCACTGTCTCCTCTCCCCAGTCTCTCTCTTCACCTACAGGCAACCACTTTTTGTTACTTTTTCATGTATTTTTTTCATGTATATATTATGGGGACTCAGAGATGATGATGATAGATAGATAGATTGATAGATAGATAGATCTCAGAGATAGAGACAGAGATAAAGATATATCTCCAAATTCCCATTTTCTTTACAGAAAAAAAAGATGCATACTATATACATTCTTCTGTACCTTGCTTTCTTTAGTTTGCTATATATTCCCTATAGACATTTGTATAGCAGTATATCAAGACCTTTGTCATTTTTTTCTTAGTGCAACTTTATGTAAATAGACTTTATTCAAACAATCCCCTACTGATGAACATTAAGTTGTTGCCATACATTTGCTATCACAAATAGTGCTGCAATAACAAACCTGTGCACATGTAATTTCATATTTTTATAAATGTATCTCTGAGATAGATTCATAGATGTAGGATAGTTGGCTCAAAGGGTAAATACATATGCAATTTTGCTAAATATTGCCAAGTTCTTCTCCATAAGTGTTATGCCATTTTAGAATGAGCCTTTTAGGAACACAAATATGACCATGTCTCTCCCTTGTCTGAAACTCTTCTGTGAGATTTCTGTGGCCCTGATGATAAAATCCAAACTCCTCACCAAGGGCTATCATTGAAGAATGGGCACAACGTGGCCCTGGGAGCCTTCCTAGCCTCACACCATTGATCCATTGTTCACCAGGTCCCCTGAACTTACTTTGTTCTCTCTCTCCATTGTGCCTTTTCACATGCTGGAATTCTTTTCTTCCTTTTCTTTGCTGGCTTCCCACTGATCCTTCATGACTCAGTTTATCTGTCACCTATTCCAGAAGGCCTTCTTCAAGCACTCTGCTGAGTAGGTAGCCCTCCTGCCTGCTTCCACAACTCCCTGCGCCTCCCTGGTCACAGAACTTGTCATCTATCTACTTGCATGGAAGATGGATATTCCAAAACCTATCCTCCCCACTGGACTGTGACCTACTTGAAGCCTGGGGTATGGCAGCTGGCAAAGGTCTCGAGATATTTGCATTAGAGCGATGATGTGCTTAAATCTCTGTTTTAGATATAGGCTTGGGGCCCATTTGTGGAAAGACTAGAGGATGCCAAGATGAGAAGTAACAGACCAGTTGGCAAGCTGTGGCCATCACACAGGCAAGAAGAGGTGAGGGTTTGTTGGGGGAAATTGTCGTGGGGAGAAAGAGGAGGAGAAAAATAATTCCAGGTTCATTTTAGAATTCAGGTGGACAGGACTTGCTGGTGATTGAATGTGGTAGCTGATTGAGATGAGGGAATAGAGGCTGACACCACATTTCCCGTTTGATCAAATGAAAGAAAGAGGAAGAGAAGGAGTGCATTTTTGAGGAGGAAGATGTGCTCCATTCGGATGAGTTGAGTTTGAGGTGCCTGTAGAAGACCCCAGTGATGATGATGTGTGTTATCTTTAGGCCTAGTGTGTATGTTCTGTGCCCTTCACAAATAATAATAATAATAATAATAATAATAATAATAATAATAAATATTTACTGAGGCTTCTTATGGCTCCAGTAGCCATACATGCCCACTACAGCCACCATCTCATGTAATCCTGTTATCTGTGTTCTGGACCTCTGTACTTGGATGTCAACCAGGCACCTCAAATTTAATCTGGCCAAAACCCAGGCCCTCATGCCCAAGTGTCTTAGTATGGAGAGGCAGTATGGTGTAGTAGGAACACCCACCCTAGATTAGATTGTTTGGGTTTGTGTACCATCTCTGCTAACTTACTGTATAACCTTGGCAAATTCTTCTCTGTGCCTTAATTTCTCATCTGTCAAATGGTCATGGTAATAATGGTTCATAGCTCACTGGATTTGGAGGATTCAATCTGTTACTGTGCACAAAACTCTTAAATAAGGCCCGGCACAGAGGCAGTACCAACACCACCCCTAAATCCATTCCTCCCCAGGCATTTCTTTGCCAAATTCAGGATAAAACCTATATCCCATCCTTGATTCTTCTCTTTTCTCCACCTTACAAATTCCATCCGTCACTAAGTCCTAGAGTACCTCCAAAGGATTCCTCAAATCCCAGTAAAGCTGTCTTTTCTCCTGCCTGGGTGACTACAACAGCTTCCTAGCAGCTCTCAACCCATCCACCCTGGTGCCTCCCAAATCAAGCTTTGCTGCAACCCATAGAACATTTCAAAGCGCATTTCAAAGCCAGCACTAATCTGCTCTCCCGCCTGCTGTGAACCCTTTGACATGCACAATTTCAGGCTCCAGCCTTCTCTTCTCCAGACTGCCAGCCAGACTGTGTAACGTGTGCTTGAATACACATACCTTCCCTCAGCACTCCAGAGAATGTGCCCCATCATCCCATCTAGAAAGCTCTTCCCGGATCTCAGCTTGAGTGTTTTTAAAATCCTCACATTTCTTACAACTTGATGGTTGTTCATCAGGCAGCAATAGGAACTTGCTCAAGTACCCACAGGGGTTTTTCCACTTGTTCCTTTAGCAAACTTTTCTTTAGATGCGTGCAAGCCCTGTCCTTAGACATTTAAAAGGCATTGGTTTTGCCTGGAGCTGCCTTCCCTGGAGACCCTGGCTGGGAAAGACCTTGGAAAGTAACTCAAAAGTGGGAGGATCTAGGCATCTCCACATGCATCTGCTGCTGTCCCACACCTTTCCAGCCTCTGTCCTTCCCTCATCTGGCCTGGTCCTCGAGGTCAGCATGCAGACAAAGTGGCCAGCCAACGGTCAGTACTGCTGCCACTGGGGTAATTTATGGAGCCTCGACTGTTACGCCTTCACAATGGCCTTGCCGCTGAAACCGCAGCCATGCCTGCCCTGAAGAAGGAAGAAGCAGCGTGTGGTTTTGTGCCAAGGATAGCTGCGAAGCCAAGCTGGTGGCTGTAGGGAGCAGTGGCCTCTCCATGTAATACTTTGCCCAGGCTGTTAGAGCCCCAGGGCACCCAAGAGGGCCCTGGTAGTGTCTTCCTCCAGCCTGTGCCCTCCAAGTGGCACAGAATGGCTCCACAGTGCCACCCAGAGGCCACAGGGCCAGCCGGCGGAGAAACTTTTTTGTTTCTCAAATGTGGGCTTTGGATGTTTGCTGGGCAGTGGCTGGTACTTTGGAGGTTTGGAAGTGTGCCGGGATGAGCTATATTTGGAGAAAGTCATTTCTGAATGTATGGCTGTACATTCAGTCCCCTCGGAGCCTGTCCCCTGTAGCTGCCTCCCGGTGCAAACACTTATGGCCACTGTGACACGGAAAGCTCTGGAGAAACACAAAGCCATCTCTATATCGCTAGTCCTGACCAAATCATAGAAACAGGAGAGCAAGTCCTGCAACATGTGCAAGTCTTGCTCAGTAGATGAGATAAACAGCATTCCCAACGAACCAATGGAGGTGGAGAAACAGCCAGGCTGTGTGTTGGGACAGTTAGCTAGTCATTTCAAAAAAGGACATTTAGTCTTGTTAGGGAGACCACTTCATGGATGGAGTAGAGGCTTGATCACTGCACTGTACACCTGAAGCTGATGTTGTATAATACTGTATGCCAACTGTAATTGAATATATAGATAGTCACGGGATGTGGATTATACTATGGAAGGGAGTCAGAGGAATTGTAATAGATAGTATGATGTGGGGGGGAGGAGTGGGGTGGCAAATTGGGGGAGGGGGTTTGTCACTTTGAGGGGTAAAAAGTATAACTATTGCACTGTGTTGTACACCTCAAGCTAATTAAAAATTAATTAATTAATTAATTAAAAAGGACATTTAAACCTCCATCTCACAACATGTATTCAAATAACATTCAGATGGATTGAAGTGTTTAATGTCACACTAGAAGTAAATATTGGTAAATATTTATGTAGTCTTGGAGTGGGAGTATATTCTAAATATAACACCAAACACAGACACTATAAAGAAAGGGACTGATACATTTAATTCAAAGTTTAAAAACGTTTGTGCATTACAAACTCTTATCCATTAAAAGAACATGGATATAGTTAAAAACCAAAGTAACATACTCAGAAAAAATGTCATATATGAGCTAAGACAATTAAGTTGCGAACTTGTTGCAACCATGTTGCTAACCTTTTTTGATATCGGGGGATTGCTCATTATGAATTTATACCAACTGGACAAACAGTTAACCAAGTTTACTATTTGGAAGTGCTGAAAAGGCTGCGTGAAAAAGTGAGACAACCTGAACTTTTCACCAACAATCCATGGCTCTTCCATCACGACAATGCACCAGCCCACACGGCACTGTCTGTGAGGGAGTTTTTAGCCAGTAAACAAATAACTGTATTGAACACCCTCCCTACTCACCTGATGTGGCCTCCAATGACTTCTTTCTTTACCCGAACATAAAGGAAATATTGAAAGGAAGACATTTGGGTGACATTCAGGACATCAAGGGTAATACGACAAAAGCTCTGATGGCCATTCCAGAAAAAGTGTTCTAAAATTGCTTTGCAGGGTGGATTAGGCGCTGGTGTTGATGCATAGTTTCCCAAAGGAAGTACTTCGAAAGTGACTGCAGTGATATTCAGCAATGAGGTATGTGGCACTTTTTCTAGGATGAGTTCGTGAACTTAATTGTGTGACCCCCCCGTATGAAAGACAGTGATTAATATCTTTAATATATTAGGAGCTTTTATAAATCAATAGAAGAAAGACAAATACGCTAGAGGGAATATTGGAAAAAATACATGAACAAGCAACTCATCAAAAGACAAACAGATGACTGAGAAACGTTAAGAAATTCCCAGCCCTAGTAGTAATTAAAGGAAGGATCATTAAAATGACACAGAGATTACATTTTTTTAAACTACCAAATGGACAAAAATTTCAGAGTGGAACTAACTCTGGGAGGGGATGGATGACACTCACACACTGCCAGCGGGGAGAGCATGGCAAGGCCTTTCCGGAAGAAAATTTGGTGTCATAGATTAAAATCCTAAGCAAACATTGCACATCCTTGTACCTAGCAGTTTCATTTTTAGTAATCTATCCTAAGGACATATAACTGCCCAGGGATATTGACAGTAGCCTTTTAAAAAAATAGGGGCATAAAAAGGAAACAATCTAAATAGGTATACGACCATTAAAAATGATGTGAGAAACGTATTTTCATAGACTTGGAAAGATATTCAAACTATAATATTAGGTGAGAAAAAACCTGGTTAAATGGAAAGAGTATGCATAATATAATCCCTTTTATGTAAATAAACATAATGCATGCATTACATGTTTAGAAAATGGATTGAGCTATGCAACAAAATATTCACAGTGATTGCCTCAAGGTGGAGAAGGAGGAGTAAGGATTAAACATGATTTTTTTTCTTTTGGCTTATTGATATTTCCTTCCTATTTCGAAGTAGAAATACCCATACTAGCTTTTGTGTTGCATTTATTTATTTTTTTTTACTTTCTTAGATTTAAAAAGAAATTATAAGAGTCATACAGGCTTGTAAAAAATGCAAACCAGACAGAAGTATAAGGATGCTTTCCCTCTCAACCACTCCATTCCCCAGAGAGGACCGCTGTGGACAAGCTGGTGTATATTTTTCCAGACATTTGTATGCACGTGTAAACATAGCTATGTATATTTTAACACAAATGGGATCACACTATATACACTGTGCTGTAACTTGTTTTTTTCACTAAACAATATGTCATGGACATACCTCCAGGTCAATATATATCGATCTAATTTATGCTTTAAAGACATGCATGTCTTTCAGTGGCTACATATTATTACCATGTACAGATAAACCAAAATCTTTTATTTTCTGCTTGCTCTACAATGACTATGTATTACGTGTATGATGGAAATGTAATAAAATGTTTTCTTGAAAAACATAGGGAAAAAATCAGGAGGAAGAAAGGAAGGGAGGGAGGGAAGGTGGAAGGCAGACAATTTTGTTGGTTCGCTTTCCCTTTTGGGTGGATTTGGGGTCTCTTCTACTTAGGAGATATTTTTGATTCTAGAGAGCTCTTGGCCTTGATGAGGTCCAGAAGAAAGAACACTTCATGATTAAAGAAAAGAGGTCCAGGGACTTTGGGGTCTCTGATGGGCTTGTGCAGTCCAGAGCCCCAGACTTGGAGAGGAGGCCCGAGTCAGAGCAGAAGTTCTAGCTGCAACTCCAGTGACTCAGATAGAAGAAAACAACAATAAAACTAGAAACAAGATCAGTCATAACAATTATGGCAGCAAAACAAACCACCTTTGAATCTCTTGCCTAGAGGCAGGACAACCCCGCCCCCCACATTACTCTCCCTCACCGGCACCCAAATGGCCTGTCTGTCCTCTGAGTATGACCATTGGAAGCTTGCTGAAAGATGGTGCAGTATGCTTGCCTGTGTCTACAGAAGGAAAAAGAGGCCCAGAGAAGGGTAGGGCCAATGCCAAGGCCAGAGGGGAAAGGTGACAGAGAGCCTACGACCCAGCAAATCTGATTGTGATTCACTGATATCTTTCCTTTCCTTCCTTTTTTCTTTCTTTTTCTATTTACAAAGACTATTTCTAGAACAAAACTCACTTTTCCATCATAAATGTATACATAATCACTATGTAAAATGTAGACAGTAAACATACAAGCAGAAGTAAGAAAAAGGCATACTGTTACCACCTCTCTGTGGTAGAGTGTTCTCAAGTCTCTCTGTAGCTCCTGTCTGTTCTTTGTATTCGGGTCGTTTTTCAGTTTTTGGTGCATTTCTTATTTCCAAGCATGCCTGTGTACAGATAAATGTATTTTTCTTTCTGTTCTCTTATGTCGGTGGATTTGGTACAGACAGCAGCATGCTTCATTTTGTGCATCTCACCAGCTTTAAGCCACACTTGCCTCCTTTCCACTGCAGCCCCCCAGGCCAGATTTTATCTCAGGGATGGCATACATTGTCATCAAGAGGTTCGTGTTTCAACTTTGTCATCAAGTGTGACATTGAATCATTGGGCATTGTAACTTTATCACTTGGCCTTAGTTCTATGATGATGAGATCTGGAAGAGAAAGTCAATCACGTGTAAGGGTTATAGCTGCACTTGGATAGCTTTCTACTTCAGGACCTTCAAGGAAGGAAGAGCTGTGAGTGTCCCTCTGGGGTCTCTTGAAGTTGCATGGATTGGAGGCAGAGGCCCCTGGGGTAGCTTATCTTTACTGGGGGAGAGCAAGGGTGGGTGTAGCAAGACCAAGTCAAGAAAGTCAAGAATGGGGCCGGCCAAGTGGCACGGTGGTTAAGAGCTGGCTTGCGATGTCAGCGGCCCCAGTTTGGATCCCACATATGAGGGTCAGTGACACTGCCCTCAAAAAAAAAATGAAAGTCAAGAATGGACCTTGAGCCTCTGGAAAGACTAAGGTTGTAAGAGCAGACTCTCATTATGTGCACGGCCCTGCTCTAAGGCCATTACATATACAAAGTCATTTTTCACAGCCACCCTGTAAAGTGCATCCTATTTTACAGGTGGAGACAGCTAGTGGGAACATCCACAGTCTAGAAGCCATGGGCTGTGGTTGGTGGAAGGAGTTGGGGCACAAAGGGAGAACAGCATTTGTTCATCAATGCATTCATTCAAGGAACATTGATGAATGCCTACTATGTACCATTTGCTGGGGGGATGGGATGGGTGGTTTTGGTGGGCAGAGGGACATAAAAATTCGTGAGATACTACTGACCCAGTCATCTAGCAGTTTGTAGACTAAGCAAGGACATAAGCAACACAGCTAACTCTGAGACAAGGTACAAAACACATGGAGATGAGTTGCCATGGTGATTCAGCGAAGGAAGAGGCCAGTGTGAGGAGCACATGCTTTGAACTCAGGCAAGACCTGAATTTTAATCCGGGCTCAGCCCTGACCTGCTGTGTGACCTTGAGCAACTGACTCAGTTTTCCCAAGTGTGAAGAGTGGATCAGCGAGGCAGGTCTGTACGGAAGACTAAGGGAGCTGGTGGATACAAAGGGCTCAGCCTAGACTCTGGATCTTATCAGCATTTTTTGCAGCAGTTATTGGTTTTCTTACCATTGTCATTCTCATTAATGTTAATTAGGAGAACTTACATCCTGGCTGCTAGGGACTAGCCCATTTATGTTGTTGCTCCAGTGTAATTAGTAATAGCTCCGCCTCCCATGCTCAGAAGTATACCAGTTTGGAAAATATTGGGTTGTCAGAAAAGTCATGACGTATTTTTTCTATGTGCTTCATTGTAAAAATGTGTCATGACTTTTCCGACAGCCCAATAAATGGCATGTTCGCGTGCTGGGTCTTGACCTGTCTGCAGTGTTTCTTGCCCACCATGGCTGTCCTCTGTCTTTGTCAGTCAGAAGGCCAAGGCCATGGGCTCCCACATGAGTCCTGGGTTGTGCATGAGTAAGGACAGCCCGAGTTGTGCCCCTAACTTGCAGTATGTCCATGGGCAGGTCCCTTTCAGTGCCAGGCCTCTGTCTTCCCATCTGTAAATGGCAGAAGTAGATTAAATGGCCTCTAAAAGCCCTTCTGGATCAGACTTTCTGTACTTCAACATTCCTCCATGCCTAGGAAAATGGCAGAGGCCTTCATGCACACCACGAGCGTTTACTGGACAGCTGCCATAGGTAGGCTTTGTGGGACACAGATGTGTCCATGGCTGTGGGTCTTGGTGGGTGTCCAGGTGAGGCTTCCCTGTGACAGGTCTTGGGGCCTGATCTCCCAGGGCCTCCTGGGACAGCAACCCATCCCTCTCACTTTGGCTAAGAACATGGAGTCAGATGATCCACTGCTGACGACTTCCCCATTCTGAGCCTCTGGCTTTCTCATAAGGTTGTCTTATATTGTCCAATCAAGTATCACTGGGCTCCCAGTGGGTGGGGCAGGCACTCCCCTCCTCTCAATTAGGGTTACTCAAATTCTGTGGGTGGCTCATGGTTGTAAAGCATCCAGAACAGTCCATGATCAGAGTAAGCACTCTAAGTATTTGTTAAATAAAATATCTAAGTTGCTACATCAACCAGGTGCCACCATTCAATGCTCCTGAGGTTTCAGTCACCAAGTTCCAGAAAAAATGAGCGGTATTCTATTTGTTGGCTTTCTGCCAAGTCAGAGTTCCACACAAACTTTTAATCTAAAAACACTAGAAAGCTTGTTGAAACAGTTGTAGATGACTCCTAGCAGCCAAAATTGGTGGCTTGCGGACAGGTTTTGTGCCTGTGATGGCCCTCCACACACCCTCACCCCCAAAAATGAATAACCTGGAAGCAGTTTCTGTTCCTCCATGTGCCATCACCTCTGTTGTGGAGAGGTGCCCGGGGTTGTGCGTCTGTTTGTGGCTGGAAGCACAGACTGTTGCAAAGACCTCACCCAACAAATCTGTGCCGTGTTCTACGTCACTCAGGTGGTCCCTGGAGGTGGGCCACCTTCCTGTTTTATAACAGCAAAGACACTTTACTTACATGGCAAAGATAGCAGACATCATTCCCAGTAAAAGTAAGAGGCCCTTTGGGAAAAGAAGGAGGCCCAAAAAGAAAGCTTACATTGTTGGCCCCAGGATTTCACTAAAGAAAAATATCTTCATAGGAAGCTGTCCACAGTATTTTTAAAGGAGATGTCAGTGAAACTGTAGAACATAGAGGGCAACACAGAAGTACCGGTCCCAACAGAACTCAGTCAAATTAGAGGAAGTGTAGAGAGTGCCTCACTCCGGCTGAGTAGCTGTGTTGCCTGCTCTGACTGGCATTCTGTTCTTCCTGAACTTGCACTGTTGCCTTAGTTAATTCTTCTGGTAGCCTACGGAGAGGGCAGTACAGTGCCGTGGAAGGGGCATCAGCTTTACCTGCGGGGCGCTGGGTGGGGATTCGTGCCCCCATTGCAGATGTGGATTAGCCCCTTCCTCTCTTTGACCAGATAGGTTCCTGGTGGTAGAGAAGACAGGGCAGGAAAGGAAGGACCCTACCCCCAGATAATTCTGTGAACAGAGAGCTTTGGGGTAGAAATAAAGGCTGAATGCAAAAAAGCTCTGGTTCTGGAAAAACCCCCACCTTTTTTCAATTAAAAAAAAAGAGAGAGAAAACCTATTGGACAGCATTACAAATCCATGTGACTAGGTATTACAGTGCTTCAGAACCAGATAAGCACCCTAGGAGAGATTATACAGAAAAGAACACACTTTGAGTACAAAATTGAGGCACTTTTTTAATGCGAAAATATTCACTGAGCCTTTCATAGACTAATTACCCCTCCTTTACGAAATTATTTCCCTTCCATTATCTCATTCAATCCTCACAGCAGCCCATGAGGGACAAAGGGCAGGAGTGATTATCCTCATTTGGTGGATGAGCAGCTTGCAGCTGTTACTGCCAAAGCAACAGGCAGGGAAGAATGTGGCAGGGCTGGACCTGGAACCAGCGGCTCGCATCTCCAGACCACCGGGCTTTCTGCCTGACCCAGGAGTCTGCTCTGAGCCACCACATTCAGATGTGACATGAGAAACCCACATTTGGTTTCTGGTGGGAAGCACTGGGATCAAGGTGCTGGGAACTGGCTGGAGGTGGCAGGGAGGAAAAAAGGGGACTCTGCCCCAATACAAGTCCCCCCCACCTTAATTGTCCCCACCACCACCACCACCGGACAGAGTGCATGTCACTTTCATATCAACTCTAGGGGTAAGGAGGATCTATTATTCTGCTCATTTCACAGATGAGAATGCAGAGGCACAGAAAGGTTCAGTAACCTGCCCAAGGTTACACAGCTAGCAAGTCTGAGGTGATTTGAACCCGGCTAGTCTGATTCCAGAATGTCCTTTTTGATCCACTGCCTGCTGGCTAGAACTTTTTTGGTTTTGATGACGGAAGCTAACCGATTCTGTTTTCAATTCTGTCATTTCCCTACTGGTTGTTGGGAAATTGCTCCTTGAATCAGTCTAACACACCTGGGCAGCTGCTCCTGTCCAGTCGTCTGTTCTCCCCCAAACCTGTCTGCCCTGGCATTGGTATTCCCCTTTGTTCATAGAAACTTGTGGGGGTGATTGTTGCAAGAACGGATTTGAACCACGTTTTTCTTGGCTCACTTCGCTAAGTGTGCCTAGCTCCCTAATAAATAAGACAGTTGGGTTGCCCTTTAGTTTTCCTTCCTTCTTTTTGGCTTGGGAACAACCCGTAGGGGAGAGGGGCAGGGCCGAGCCCTGCAGCCCCGCAGAGTGGCCCCGCCCCTCGTGTCGATCCTGTACGGGTTCTCACGCCCCTGTGGCTGCCGAGTCTCCATCTAGGCTTCATTTCCCTGGAGTTGGTAGTCCCATCTGAGGCCTTGCCGGCGCTTCTAGAAAAGCACAGCAGTGTTCCTGGTGTGGGAATGTGCAAAGTTGCCCTGTTCTTAGACTGGGTGAGGTTAATGAGGGCTCGGAGCTGGTCTTGGACCAGCCCCCTTCGGCCCCTGGCCAACGTCATCCTCCCAGACGGGACCCTCACAGAGCAGAGTGCCTGCAGGACCAGGGCCGCGAGAAGAGAAAGACTGGAAGGGAGGGAAGAGGCCACTTAAATTATTTCTTCTGCTTGTAAAAATAATGTATACATTACGTATACAATACATAAGTAACGTATTCCAGACAAGCTGTAAAACCACGAGAAAAGGTAAAATATGAAATAAAAATCAGCCCTAAACCTCTCAAACAGTGTGAACTATTGTAAACGATTTGGGGTGTGTGTGTGTGTGTGTGTGTGTGTGTGTGTGTGTGTGTGTGTATCATGTACTGGGACTTTTACAAAATTGGGATTACATTCACTATCCAGTTTGGTTCTTGATTTGTAACTTAATACTTATTGAGAATTTCCCAATATTATTCAGTAGTCTTCAAAAACATAAATTAAAATAGCCCCATTATATAATATGCCAAATTATTGTGGCTAGTCCCATATCATTGGATATTTAGGTTGTGTTTCAATTTTCACCATTATAATACCACTGTAATGAATGTCCTTGAACTTACCAATAGATGATATTTAATGATTATTAAATGCTAGACAGTTTGCTAAAAATGATGTGAATTCAGGGCCACCGTATAGTTGTGCTGAACAAAGGTGCCAGCCAGCTGACAAGGTAGCAAGCCCACTCTGCACTCTGAAGGCCAAGTACCCTGGCTCAGGATTGCATCCACCTGGAAGAAGGCACACCTTTTTCTTTGCACAAAGGCCCTGTCTGTTTGCCAATCCCTGGACATCTGCCTGGAAAAGCACAGTTTATCCACAGAGTGGAGGCATCTTTTTTAAAATTTTCCCCAAGAATCATCCAGTTTAGCAGCCCTAAGGGAATTGTCTCATTAATGTTCATACTAACTCTATGAACAGAGGACTATTATCCCCATTTTGCAGATAAGGAAAGTGAGGCATGCTAGTCTAATGACTTCCTTAGAACAAACGTCTAGAAGGAGCAGTGTTTGATATACATGGCCAAGGGTCCTACAGAGACAAGTGCATTTATACTTCATCAGCAGTAAAGGAGATAGGCACTTCCCTTCCTGTGTCACACTTTGAAGAAACACTCTTTGGACTATTTGCCAGACTTGTACGTGAAAAATATCTCATGGTTTCAATCTTTCTTTGCAAGTGAAGTTGGAAATTTTTAATATTTACTATTCATTTACATTACTTCTTTTTTTTTTGAGGGCAGTGTCACTGGCCCTCGTATGTGGGGCCCAAACCCGGGCCGCTGGCTTCCCAAGTCAGCGCTTAACCACCGCGCCACTCGGCCGGCCCTACATTACTTCTTGTGTGATTATTCTATTCAAGTCTTTCACCCAGTTTCCTCCCAGGAGGTCAGTATTTTTCTTGTTGACCAGTGATAATATTTTATGTTAAGAGTAGTGTCCCTCACCAGCTCTGAGCAGCAGGCCCCGGTTCAGATCCCACATGAGAGCCAGTGACCCTGCGACCTCTACAGCTAAGATGGTGAACAACAGCTCCACCTGGAGCTGGGCTGCCATGAGTCTCTGGCAACGGTGTAGCTGCAGTGGGGCTGGTGGGCAGCTGGAGTGTGCTTTCATGAGCTGCCCTGAGCCACCGTGAACGGCCGTCCAGAGGCCAGTGAGTGACTGCCTCACCCGGGAAGAGCACAGTGATAATAACAACATGGGCCAGCGAAGCAATGTCCTCCACAACTAGACTGAAGAACAAAAGGACAGGAACTTGTCTGTTCCCCTTCCTCGATTCCCCAATGCTGTTCCCCTCCCCCAATTCCCCAATAAAATCTTAAAAAAAAAATGTAGTGTCCCTTAGTCTACAATGTTTGTTGCAAATGTTTACTGTCAACTATACTCTCAGGTTAGGTTCATTCCTGGATATTTTATACATTTTATATTGTGATTGTAAATGGGAGCTTTTTGTTTTTATTACGTGTTCAAATGAATTATTGCCAGATTATAAGCAAGCTTTGGCTTTTTGTGTATGTAGTCAGTGCCAATCACTTTGCTGAACTCTTTCATTGGTGCCAATAATTTTCCAATTTTCTGAGCTCTTCAGAATCTCCAAGCATCAAACATTTAAATTAAATAGGGATAAATTTATCAAAAGATGTGCAAGGGTATTAAAGAAGGCCTAATAAATTAAGAAACATTCCACATTCATGGTTTGGAAATCTCAACAATGTAAATATGGCCATTCTTTTTGAAATTAATCTGCAGATTCAATACATTTCTAATAAAAATCCCAGCACATGTTTTACATGGTACTGTACAAGCAGATTCAAAGCTTTAGAAGAACAAATGGCCAAAAGAAACAGAGGCATTTCTAAAGGAGAATGAGGTGAGGGCTTGGACCTTACCAGATATCAGAGCTGTCTTTATAGATCATTGGGGGGGTGAGACTATGTGCAAAACGGTAACAAGACAACTGATTATGTATATTGAAAAAATGAAATTGGATCCCTATCTCTCACCATTCACAAAAATAAATTCCATGTGAATTAACAACTTAAATATGGGTCTCCAGGCCCAGTCAAGGTGGGGTAAGTGCATTCCACCCTATTCCTCCCACTAATTACAATGGAAATCCCCAGACAAAATACGTAGTCATCAGAAGACATAGCAAGAAGGGGGGGACTGAGAGGGGACCTCAGCACTTAAGGGGTGACCTCGCAGGCAGTTCTCTAGATGTTTGTTTGTTTTGCCTCATAGCTTAGGTGCTAGGACAGCCCACAACCCAGAAAAGCAGACAAAAGGAGTCCTACAGAATGCCTATTCCCTTCAGCCAGTCCTCTCTAGGACTGGGAAGAGGGCAGCTCTGCAGGACACAACCCTTTTGACAAAACCCATTCTACTCCAGGTGAACATGACAAAGGAAGTCATGCCCCCTCCCCACCTGGTGTTGCAGACACTGGGAGATGAAACCCTATTGGCCATCCCACTCTATCAAAATGATGAGCTGCCCTCTGCCTCCCTACCAGGCTCTACTTCATACGAACATACACTCCAAATGAATCATAAATCTCACTGTAAAACACAAAACTATACAATTTTTAGAAGGAAAGATAGAAGAAAATCTTTTGCTTTAGGATTCTTAGACACGACACCAAAAACATAACGATTAAAAAAACTGATACATTGGACTTCAACATTTAAAATGTTTGCTCTCCAAAAGACACTGTTAAGAGAATAAAACGATAAGCCACCAACTCAGAAAAAGTATCTGTGAATCACAAATCTGGCAATCTGGAATATATAAAGAGCTCTCTAAACACAGCAGTAAGAAAGCAAGCAATTCAATTGGGCAAAGAGATTTAAACTGACATTTGGCCAAAGAGGAAACACAGATGGCAAGTAGGCACATGAAAGATGTTCACTATCATTAGTCATTAGGAAAACATAAATCAAAACCACAACAAGACATCAGTACACACTCACTAGAATGACTAAAATAAAAATAATAAAAAATAAAATAAAAATATTATGATAGCACTAAATGCTGAAAATGTGGAGACACTGGACCACTCCTACATTGCTGGTGGGAATGTAAAATGGTACAGCTACTTTGGAAAACATTTTGGTGGTTTCTTAGATTTGGCAGTTTCTTATTAAGTTAAACACACACATACCATATGACCCAGCAGTTCCACTTGTGAATATTTATCCCAGAGAAATGAAACCTTATGTTCACACATAAACGTGCACATGAAACTTCACAGCAGCTTTATTTGTAATATAGTTGGAAACAACCAAAATGCTGCTCACACAACAGGATACTGCTCAGCAATAAAAAGAAACAAATTACTGATACATACACCAACTTGGATGGATCTCAGGGACGCTAGCTGAGTGAAAAAAAAGCCAGCCTTAAAAGGTTACATACTGTGGTTCCATTTATATAACATTCTAGAAATGACAAAACTATAGTGATACAGGTCATATCAATGGTTCCAGTGGTTTGGAATGAGGGGAGGTTATTTCAAGGGAATACACTGATTGTGATGGTGATTAAACAAACCTATACATGGGGCCAAATTTCAGAGAACTGTAAACCAAAATAAAAAAGCCTGCATGTAAAAAGTGTTGAAATCCAAGTAAGGTCTATAGTTTAGTTAATAGTACCATACCAATGTCAATTTCCAGTTTTGATCATTGTACTATAGTTAGGTAACTATTATCATTTGGGGAGGCTGAGTGAAGAGTACAGGAACTCTGTATTTTTTCCCAATTGTTATGAGTCTACAATTACTTCAAAATAAAAACAAACAAATAAACAAGAAAACCCCACTAAAGTAAAAGGTAAAGCTATAGATTTTTAGAAGGTAGTACAAGATCAGAATTTTATAACCTTGGAGTAAGGAAATATTTCTTAAACAAGATATTAAAAAGTACAAACCATAATGGAAAAGACATAAAATTGTAAATATGTTACGATAAAGAACTTCTGTTCATCAAAATAACCCCATATGTTATCTCCTGAGACAGCATACGGCATGGTGCCTTTTTAATAGTTCATTAAACAAGCAAACTTAAAAAGTATATTATTTAGGCATACATAAATATGTAATAAAAGTTTACAGAGCATTTAAATAATAAATACAAAATTTTGAATAGTGATTAACAATGAGCAGTATAGCAAAATGGTTAAGGAGTAGACAGCCTGGGTTCTGACTTTATCACCAAATGCTGTGTGACTTTGGCAAGTAATTTAACCTCTCTGGGCTTCAGTGAACTTGTGTGTAAAACGTAGCCAACTCACAGGGTTATGGTAAATTTTTAATGAGTTAATACATATAAAATACATAAAACAATATCTGGCATGTAGTGAGAGCCATGTGTTAGCTACTATTATTGTTTTGAGGAAATGAATGGCAGAGGGATGGAATAGGCGAGAAGGCCATAGAAGAATTTAACCTATGACTAATGTAGTTTTTGGATTAGCAGTGGGTTCACAAGTATTCATTATTTTATTAAAATTAAAAAAAACACACAAGATATTTTAGCACAGACCAGTGAGGCTGGTAAAAAATTAAGAGAATGGAATGAGAAGTCACATGCTGGAGAAGATATAGGTTGCAATACATACATCTCCAAATAATTAAAGTCTGAAATAGATAAAGAAAGGTGCTCTACAAACTAACAAGGAAAAGACAAGTAACCCAACAACAACGATAACGAGTAGGCAAATAACATTACTAGGCATTTCATGGGTGTGTGTGTGTGGGGGAGGATGTGAGGAGGGACAGCCAAATAGTCCATACACATATGAAAAGATGCTCCAGCTCAAGAAATGCAAATTACAATCACAGCAAAATACCCCCATTTTACTAGTTGCCTAGGGCTGCCATAACAAAATACCACAGACTGTGTGGCTTCAACAATAGAAATTTGTTTCACATTCATGGAGGCCAGAAGTCCAAGATCAAGGTTTGGTTTCTCCTGAGGCTGTTCCTTATCTTGCAGATGACCATCCTCTCACTGTGGCCTCATAGAGTTGCCCCTTAGTCTGTGTGTGTCTGTATCCTAATCTTCTCTTCTTATAAGAGGAGCCTACCCTAGTGACCTCATTTTACCTTAATTACCTCTTTAAAGACCCTGTCTCCAAATATGGTCACATTTTGAGGTACTGGGGGTTAGGACTTCAACATATGGATTTGGGGGGAACAGAACAGGATTCATAACATACACGGATCAGAATGGCAATGTTTATCTGCAATAGAAACCCGTGCCCAAGTGCAGCTGGAGACATACACATATACAGAAATGTTCATAACCACACATTGATTATAGCAAATGGTCATTACCAGTGGGAAGCATTAATAAATCATAGTAGATGCATAACAACAAGATCCCATATAGAAGAGAAAATAAATGAAAAACAGTTATATGCAACAATGTAGAAGAACCTCTTTTTTGGGGCAAAAAGAAGTAAATCCCAATAATACATGCAATGCAATACAAGGTTCAAAAGCCAACAAAACTAAGCAATATGTGGTTTAATAAATATAGGTGTTAAATTTAGAGAAAATCAAGGGAATAATAGACAAGCAAAAAATAGAATAGTGGTTAGCCCTGAAAAGGAAAAGAAAGGCATGTACATTTAAAAAATAAACTGATAGTTAGTGGGTGTTCATTGAATTACTATTCTTTATATCTACACATACTATATGAATATTTTCCATTTACTCATTATTTTATTTTCAAAATATCCTTTAAAACTAGGCATTTGAAGATCAGGGGAAAAAGAGCTGAAATTGAATCCATAATCACAGTTCTTTACAGGCAATGCAAGGATTTTACATACCCTCTCAGCCAACATTCCTTGCTATGCAGCTTATAAAATGGGCCCCACACACCATCAACTCCTTGTATTTGTATCGTTGCATCATCCCCTATCCTGGTGACTCATTTCCAATAAAAAGAATAAGACAAAAGTGATGGTATGCCATTTCCAAGATTACAAAAACCCTGTGGTTTCTGTCTTGCTGGCCCTCTCCTGGCTTCTCCCTCTCTTGCTTCTCAGATGGACATCACCTGCCACGTTATGGGCTTCCCTATAGGGAGGCTTCTATGGCAAGGAAGCGAGGGTGGCCAGTGAGGAGCTGAGGCCCTCCATCCAACGGCCTGGAAGAAACAAAGTCCTGCCTCCAATCAGGAAAGTGATCTGGGAAGCAGATCCTCACCCAGATAAACCTTGAGATGACGGTAGCTCCAGCTAACATTTGACTGCAGCCAGAGGATCCTGAGCCACAGGAGCCAGTCAAGCCAGCCCAGGTTCCAGACCTACACAAACTGAGAACGTAAATGTTTGCTCTTTTAGGGCAGGCCAAGTGGCGCGGTGGTTAAGCGCTGGCCTGGGAAGCCAGCGGCCCCGGTTCGGTCCCACATATGAGGGCCAGTGACACTGCCCTCAAAAAAAAAAAATGTTTGCTCTTTTAACCACTGAGTTTGGGACTAATTTGTATGGAGCAATAGACACAAATATAAAGCCTGCTTCTAGGATGTCTCTAAAGAAATCACACATCTCTATAAAGATGTATATACATATATGTTGCTCATATTTATAATGGTGAAAAAACAAAAGTAACCTAAAAGCTCAACAATAACAGAATGGTTTTAAAAGTTGTTATATTTTATATAATGTAATATCAGGCAACATTAAAAATGACAATATACCACAGACATTAACAGGCTAATAAGGGACTACCAACATACTATGCCCATAAATTTCACAACTTACATAAAATAGACATATTCCTTGAAAGACACAAACTATCAACATTCACTTAAAAAGAAATAGAGAACTGGAAGTCCTACATCTATTAAATAGAAGATGAAGGGATACTTCTTAAATTATTGTATGATGACAGCATTACCCTGATACCAAATCCAGACAAAATGGTATAAGAAAAAAACAAACTAAACTAAAAACCAATATCCCTCATGAACATAGTATGAAAACCTTTAACAAAATATTAGCAAATTGACCAAGTAACATAAAAAACCAAGTGTTGTTTACTCTGGCAATGCAAAATTGGTTCAACATTTAAAAAATAAATCAATGTAATCCATCGTATTAACCGTCTAAAGAAGCAAAATCACATGATTACACATCCATTTGTAATAAAACTCTGAGCAAACAAGGAATAAAAGGGAACTTTCTCTTCTTGACAAAGGACATTTACAAAGCAAAAACAACACCAAAACATTCCTAACATAAAATTAATGGTGAAAAACTGAATGCTTCTCCCTAAGATTGGGAGCATAATAAGGACGTCCACTTTTATCACTCCTATTAGGTATCATACCTGAGGTGTTAGTCAGTGCAATAAAGCAAGGAAAAGATATGGAAGCCTTCAAATTAGAATGGGAAAAAATAGAGCTGCCCATGTTTACAAACAACATGAATGTCTATGCAGAAGATCCCAAGGAATCTACAGGAAAGCTACTAGAACAGGACACAAGACCATTATACAAAAAGTCAATTGTATTTCTATATAATAGCAGAAAATAGCAAAAAGTGATAGCACAAGTGTCAATTTTTAAGCAGAAGAAGAATGTTAGAGTATTCACACTATTACATTTAAAGATTTACTGTAAGCTATAGTAATCAGACAACATAGTATTGGTGAAAAGACTGAAATAAATTCACTGAAAGTAACAGAGTTCAGAAATAAACAGCCAACTAGTTTTTTCTTTTTTTTTTTTTTTTGAGGGCAGTGTCACTGGCCCTCACACGTGGAATCCGGGCCACCAGCGTCCCAAGCCAGCTCTTAACCACTGCGCCACTCGGCCGGCCCCTCTTCATAGGCTTTTAAATGTAAAACCTAAAACTGTAAAATTTCTGGAAGTAAACATAGGAGAAGATATTTGTGACCCTGGCTTATGCAAAGATGGCGAGATAAAACAAAGTACAAACAGTAATACAAAAATTGACAAAATTTATAAACTTGACTTCATTGAAACAAAACAAAACAAAAAAATTGTGCTCTTCCAGAGATACTATTAAGAAAATGAAGACAGCCACAGACAGGGAGGAAATATTTGTAAAGCACATACCTAATAAAGGACAGCAAATCAAAATCTATGAAGAAGGTATGGTAGGTTGAATAATATCCCCCAAAGTTATCCAGGTTCTCATCCCTGGAACTTATGAATGTTGCCTTATAAGACAAAAAGGGACTTTGCAGATGTGGTTAAATTAAGGATCTTGAGATGGAGAGATTATTCTGGATTATCTGGATGGGCCCTAAATGTAATCACAAGTGTCCTAACAAGAGGGAGACCGAGGGAGGCTTGACTATAGAAAAGGAGAAGGCATTGTGACCGTTGAGGCAAAGATTGGAATGACGAGGCCACAACCATGGAATACCAGCGGCCACCAAAAGCCAGTAGAGGCAAGGCATGGATTCTATCCTAAAGTCTCCAGAAGGAACCACTTTGATTGACACCTTGACTGGCACCCTATAAGACTTAGTTTGGGGCTGACCGATTAGCTCAGTTGATGAGAGTGTGGTGCTCATAACATTAAGGTTGCCGGTTCGATCCCCGCATGGGCCACTGTGAGCTGCGCCCTCCTTAAAAGCGTCAACCATGCCATTGCAGTATGGAAGTAACGTGTAACAAATGACCATGGCTGTTCCCCAATAAAATTAAACCAAACAAAACAAACAAACAAACAAACAAACTTATAAATCTCTTGAAGATTTAAAAAAAAAAAAGACTCAGTTTGGACTCTGGCTTCCAGAACTGTAGGAGAGTTTATTTCTGTTGTTTTGAGTCATTAAATGTGTGGCAATTTGTTACAGCAGTCTAGGAAATTAATATATCTGAGCAGTAAGTAAACAGTTTAATTAGAAAATGGGCAAAAAACTTGAGTTGACACTTCACCAAAGAGGAAATAAGAATGGCAAATAAGCACATGAAAAGGTGCTCACCAGCATTAGTCATTAGAGAAAAGGCAAATTAAAATAACAAGGAAATAGCACTGAGCTCTTATTTGAATGGTTAAAATTTTAGAAGGACATGACAGTGTGGAGTGATTAAACTCCTCATGCTTTGCTGGGGGGAATGCAAAATGGTAGAGACACTTTGGATCGCAGTTGTTTGTTTGTTTTTTAACATTAGCTCTTACAGCTTTTTCTTTTTCTTTTGATTGGGTAGCAGTGTGTGTTTTTTTCCAGGACCCATCAGCTCCAAGTCAAGTTGTTGTCCTTCAACTAGCAACCTTGTTGTTAAGAGCACACTCTCTAACCAACTGAGCCACCCTACTGCCCTGGATCACAGTTTGACAATTTCTTTTAAAGATAAACATACCTTTACCATACAGCCTAGCAGCCCCACTTCTAATCATTTACCCAACACAAATAAAGGGAAAAAAATCTGTATGTGAATGTTTATGACAGCTTTATTTGTGATCTCTAAAAGCTGGAAGCAACCTAAGCATCTCAACTAGTAGATGGATAAGCAAATCATGGAGTGCTATTCAGCAATAAAAATAATAAATAACTGATATACAACAACGTAGATGAATCTCAAAACGTATTCTTCTAAGTGAACTAGCTAGTCTACATGCTATATGATGCCATTTATATGACATTCTGGACAAATTAATTAAAACTATTGGGACAGAGGGGCCGGCCGAGTGGCGCGGTGGTTAAGCGCTGGCTTGGGAAGCCACCAGCCCCGGTTCGGGTCCCACATGTGAGGGCCAGTGACACTGCCCTCAAAAAAAAAACAGAAAAAAAACTATTGGGACAGAAATCACATCACTGATTGCTGAGGCTGTACCTGATCTGGAGGTGCGGGGAGGCAATTTGACTGAAAGAAGCATGAGAGAACTACTTGGGATAATGGGAAAATTCACTCTCTTATTATGGTGATAATTATACAACCATATAAGTTTGTAAAAATTCATAGAACTGTACACATAAAATGGGTCAATTTTACTGTAAGCAAATTATACCTCGATAAACAAAAAGACATTTCAAATTCATACAAACACTAAGTTTAAAAAAATGACAATGGGGGCGGCCGGTTAGCTCAGTTGGTTAGAGAGCAGTATTCACAACACCAAGGTTGCCAGTTCTATCCCCACGTGGGCCTCTGAGCAGCGCCCTCCACCACTAGATTGAAACAACTGCTTTACTGGCAGTTGATGGGCCCTGGAAAAACACACTGTTTTCTTCCCTCCAGAAAAAGACAATGTGGGTCAATGTTTATGGATATTGGAAATTGTCTTTGTATATGGTTAGTGAAAGAAAAAGTCTGCAGAAAAAGAAAAACGATGTGTGTGTTTATACACATACACACACAGATACACACATGTGCATATGTTTATATATCTGGAAGGAAATATATAAAAATATCAATAGAGCCCGGTTCGGTCCTACATATGAGGGCCAGTGACACTGCCCTCCAAAAAAAAAAAATATCAATAGTGGTCATCCATGAGTGTCAGGATTGCTAAGTTGTTCACTCCTTCCTTGATATATAGTCTTAGAAAGGACTTTCTAAGAGGACTTCCCCTCTTTTGACTTTAATTTCTGCATTAGTCAGGTGAAAGAACTGCAGTAACATAATTTCTGTCTCAGGGCCTTTATACTTACTGTTCCCTCACTGTTCCCTTAGCCTGGGACAGGGGTCGGCACACTGCAGCTCGCAAGCCACATGTGGCTCTTTGGTTACATACATGTGGCTCTGAAGTAAAATTGAAAATGAAAATAAAACTATCATAGTTTAATTTATAAAATTTTTAGAGGATATTATTCACATAATGATGATTTCATTTGTTTTATGGATCTTTAATAATTTTTAAATTGTTGCGAGGGACAGGATTGGCTCTTCTGTCTCAAAAGTTTGCCGACCCCTGGCCTGGAACATGGCTTGGCCCATAGCATCATTCAGATTTGGCTCTGAGAAGAATGCCACCTCCTGAGAAGGTGTCTCTAACACAACTGAAAATGTCCCATCACTCTCAGTCCCCTTACTCTGCTCTATTTCTTTTTCATGGCAGTTATCACTGCCCAACATTGTCCTACATATGTATTATGTTTATTATCTGTTTGTCACACTAGAATATAAGCTCTATAAGGAAAGAACTTTGGCATGTTTTGTTCACTGCTACTTCCCAAGCATTGAGAATAATGCATGACACTTAGTAGGTGCTCAGTAAATATTTATTGAACAAATGGTTGAATACATCTTCCAGTGTGATCCCTTTAGAATTTGTAACCTCCCCTCAAATGTTCATGATCTTGAAGGACTTACAATCCAATGACAGGGAGAGAATTCCAAAGTGGAGCAGCTGCCACCAGGGTCGCCACAAGCAGTACTGGAACAGAAGGAGGGGGAGGTAATGAGTTGGGACGCAAAAAGGGGACTTGGGACTGGCAAAGTGACTTGTGAGGAGAGCCTTTGAGTACTGAGGTGCAGATTGGAAGGACTCTCACACGAAAACCTGCTCTGGGTGGCCAGGTGGCTCTATTGGTTAGAGCGTGAGCTCTGAGCAACAGGGTTGCTGGTTCGATTCCCACAAAGGCCAGTGAGCTGTGTCCTCCACAACTAGATTGAAGACAATGACTTGAGCTGAGCTGCCAATGGGCGGCCGGATGGCTCAGTTGGTTAGTGCACATACTCTTAACAACAAGGTTGCCAGTTCTAATCCCACATGGGATGCAAAGAGGACTGTCGGAATCCTAAATTTGGGACAAGGTGTCCCCAGAAGGGTTGCTCCCCATGCAGAGTGGAGACCAGGCTTTGTGGGCCCTGCTTATCAGCCAGGGGAGGGGTGCGCAGGGTCTGCCCCAAGTGGCAGACCTGCAGGACCTGGTTAGTGTTCGTTGGCACCCTCTTCAACAGGGATGATGTCTTTCCTTGAGCTTCTCCATCACACCAGAGGGAGGTATGGGCAGGTGTTCTTACTTGTATCATATCACAGGGCCCAGCAGGGTGATCTTGCCCAAATGGACCGTCTTTCTTTTTTCTTTTACTCCCCGTTTCCTGCTTTCTCCCTTTCTGACCACACAGTCTCATTTCCAGCTCCTAACTGTTCAGCTTTCTTACCTTCAGCCACCCCTTCATCTAACTTGGGCCCTGCTGTCTTGCCTAGGTAGTGGCAAAGGCTGATTTCTCGCCACACTCTGCCATTGCCTCAGTTGGCCCACTGTCAAGCAGGCAGGGAGCAAGGCTCTGCTAGGTTCCTAGCAGGTGCCAGGCCTTGGGCCAGGGGAAGGCACCCCCCTCCCCTCATCCCCTCAGCTGGTGCCTCAGCTTCGCCATCTGGGAAATAAAAGGGTTGGATTCTGTGATCTTGAAAGTTCCTTCCAGCTCCAAGAGGCTAGGAGAGGATTTGAATGCCCTCCTTTTGAAGCTCCAAGTTTTGTAGGAAAATGATTACCATTAAAACATTTCCAGGTTGGTGCACTGGCTTCTGTCAGGGCCTCACTGTTTGACAACTACTGTGCAGGCTTAAGTGATATTTACACACAAAAATGTTTGACTGTGGGAAGCCTTCATTACCCCAGAGTCAGGGGCCAAAGATAACACCCCATTACAGGCCTTCCCTGTTAGATGAAGAAAGAAAGATTCATTCACTCATTCAGCGAGGCCTAACTGTGTACACAAATCTGTACTAGGTGCTATAAAAAATATGCCTCATCTCACCATGGCTTGGAGAAGAAAAAAATCACCAAGGCGATGGATGCCTTCCTCCAGCAGCAATGACAGTCTAACAGGTAGAAAGCCATCCTTTAGAATGAGGGGAAGCAAACTCCTTGGGGCTCCTGCCCTTGGATCCTAGTTCTCCAACTCCCTTTGCTGTGTGCTCACTACTCATTTCATCTCCCTTTCTGGTGAAAGCCCTTCAAACATCTGAAGACAGAGCTCTTCCTAGTCTTCTGCATAGCCTGTTTCTGCAGCCACTCCTCAGGTGACACCTGTGTATGGAGCTTGCTGTCCACCATACCCTCTCTGCTCCCATTTTTTTCCTCCCCACTCCTACCTCCCCTCAATCTCTGAGCCATTGTTCTCAGTCTAGTTGTAGAGGATGCCACTCACTGGCCCATGTTGGTATTATGATCATTGCGCTCTACCTGGCTGAGGCAGTCGGTCTCCAGCCATTGGACGACTGCTCTCTGCAGCTCTTGCCAGCCGCCAGCCACTCACTGCAGCTCACAGCAGCCCAGCTCCAGGTTGAGCCATTGTTTACAATCTTATCTGTAGAGGGCGCATCTTACTGGTGCAGCTTACTGGCCCATGTAGGAATCGAACCGGCAGCCTGGTAGTTCAAAGCTTGTGCTCTTACCAACTGAGCTATCCGGCCACCCCTGCTCCCATTTCTTTGAAGCAGCTTTCTGTGTTTCCTCCTGGAAATCTTTCTCTTGCAGCATGTCACAAAGTTGTCAGTGGAACAGAGATGACCCCAGAAGTGGCACTGAGTTTGTAAAGCAGGAAGAGATGCCTTGGCTCTTAGAGAAGAATGTATGCTCTTAAACACAGACAATTCTCCAACTGCCACCTTTCTTCACTTATCCCAGAACAGCCATTAGAGATCCCTCTAGTCCCACCCATATATACCATAGTTCTGACAGGGACAGATGGGAAAGTGACAAGGCTTTCTCAAGGGAACACAGGAGTCCCAGAAAGAGTCACCCCTGGTCCCCAGATCTTTTTATCCCCAGTCCAGTTCTTTCCCCCGTGCCACATCATGACTTTGCAGTTTATCAAGTGAATACTGTACCCATTTGGTCATCAGATCCACATAACAAGCCATTTCCAGATGAGTTAAACAAATGCCCACAAAGGGACACTAATCAGTATGTGGTCCCAGTTAGGAAGTGGTAGGGGAACCCAGATTCAAGCCCAGGCCTTCAGCTCCAAGTCTTGTCCTTTCCATAATAACCCAGCTCTTTCTCACTGGGTCCTATGTGTCTGCCCTGTGGACACATAGGTGAGATGCCACAGTGATCAACATGGGGACATACATTTGGCTTTAAAAATCCACTGGCAGGGGGGCTGCCTGAGTGGCTCAATTTGTTAAGAGTGTGGGCTCTGAGCAACAGAGTCCCCGGTTCGATTTCCACATGGGCCAGTGAGCTGTGCCTGAGCTGAGCTGCCACAGAGCTGGTGAGAGCGAGTGCTCTTAGCAAGGTTGCCGGTTTGACACCCGTAGAGGATGGTGGACTGCACTCCTCCCCGGACAACTAAGATTGAACCCGGCACCTTGAGCTGAGAAGCAGTGAGCTGCCAACGGGCGACTGGATGGCTCAGCTGGTGAGAGCCTGTACTCTTAGCAACAAGGTGGCCAGCTGGACTCCCACATGGGATAGTGGATTATGCCTCCAGATTGAAAGCAGCAACTGGACACAACTAGGATTGAAGGACAACTTTACTTGGAGCTGATGGGTCCTGGAAAAACACAATGTTCCCCTTCCCCAATTCCCCAACACTGTTCCCCTCCCCAATTCCCCAGTAAAGGTCTAAAAAAAAAATCCACTGGGGATTGGACAGAGAAGACTTGGCAGTGCCTCAATAAAGAAGATTTTGGGGGTGGGGCTTGTTGAGAGATGAGCACATTTCAGCAGTGAGACAAGGTCACCAACAAGTGTTGGCAAGGTTAATAGAGGCCAGAATCCCAAACAGGGGAGGGGATAGTTAGGCTGATCCCTGCCACTGATAGGCTATTTATGGAGGCAAGAAAAAAGAGTTGGCTATCTTGGAGGCACCGAATTCCTTGTTTCTGGAGGGGGAATAGAGGCGGGAGAAGCACTTGGCAGTATGCAATTCTAGGAAGGATTTCTTCTGTGATTGTGTGAGTCTCCACTGCCCCACTCACTACCAGGGGAACATTTGTTCTAATTTATCTGGTGGGGTACAGGACCTTTTTGAGAGGAGAGGTAGGGAATGGTGGTTGTCTTGGCCAGACCCTGAGATGTGTGGAATATTAGATGCCAGTGCTGTGTGTCCAAAGGAAGCATGAGGCACCAAAGTGAAGGTGATGCTGCCAAGTAAAGTGGGTGGCACATGACTGCCAGGCTGCTTCTTGGCACAGAACTTTCCAGCAAAAAACTTTTCACTACTGTTCACCTACAGTCACATCTCGGCCTGACCTGGAATCAGAGGACTAAGCACACAATTTGGCCAAATCACGATTTCCAAAAGAGCACCTATTTTGTGGCGCAAACTTTGGCCTTCTTGGTTGACAAAGGACCTGGACGGCCAGCCTGATCCAGCCCCTCCACGAAGATGGCTCCTCTCTCACCCACTCTCACCTTCATCAGGCCTGAGTCATGGAAAAAGCAGTAAAAACGGAGAACAGGAGAAAACGAAAACCAATCCAAGACAAAACTTAATGCTGTTTCACACTGCGATGCTGCTAGAACTTGGGATTTTCCCTTGGATTTCTCTTGCTTGCGCACTCATTCATCAACTGGGTATTAATCTTATTCCAGAAATACTAAATAAAATGTTTATTTCACAATAAAAGAATAAAAGAATAAAAAAAAAGAGAAAGAAATACTGGTAGTGCAGCTCTGGCTGGGCATGCCAGCTTTGGAAGGATGTGGGCACTCTTGGACCCAGATTTCACCCAGAGTTCCTGCTTAGAGGTGGGGTGCACAGATCACATGGGCCCAGGCTGCGATCTCTTCAGGCAGGAAAGGTCTGCTTCTGCTTGGTGGTGGACAAGCCTTCGGACTAATCAGAGCCATCGGAGGAGGAGGCGGGCCACGCTGGGGCCATGCTCAAGCCACGCTCAGCCCACACCCGCCCCACCCACTTGGCTCGAGTGGAAGACGGCGTGGACAACGGCCCCTGAGGTCTCCAGTCCCTAGCAGGTAAGCTCCGCTGCGAGCCGTGTTTCCGAAGCTCAGGGTCTGGGCTACACTGGGTATCACCTTCCGGGCGCTCGCATCGGCTTCTTCGAGCAACTGGTCGCAAGCACCTCCTCTGAGTCTTGCTGTTGTTGAGCACAACGTTTGTATATATTGGAGTGTGATCCTGGTACATCAATCCTCAGGGTTTCCTTAGCCAGTGACCTCCTTCCCGTCCGTAGCATAGTTTGCTGTGGCAAGCCCATCTGGAAAGCACTCGGGCGCGGATTGTGCGCCCTAGTGTTGCCAGCGAGCCCCTGCCACTCCTCTTGGGCCAGGGTTCCTTTCACAGTAAAAAATCCCGTGATGTGCCAGGGGATTCGAGACTCTATGCTGACCCTGCACCATGCTGGGCAGGTGGTGGAGCCTATTTCACTGCTCTCCAGTGCCTAGTTTTGCTTTGCCAGAAGGTCAATGTGGTCTACTTTGCACTGCAGGTCTCAACTCCTAGGCTTCAGATCTTGTGAGGCCAGGTAGATGACAATAATCCCCAGCCATGGACCCCAAGCATTCCCTGACTTCATTAGCAAGTGCTTTCAGTGGCTCTAAGACCCCAGCTTAGCTCTCCTGCACAAAGAGCTGGGAAAAGTAGCCTGACATAAATTTTAGAGAAATGGTTGCGAGTGAGGAGATAAGGGCAATGTGAGGTCTTTACCCAACTTCAAAATTCCTTAGTCTCAGCTTCTTCACCTATGGATTGGTGATGGTATATAAATCATAGGGATTGTGAATAGGCACTGTAAATGAAGGACCAGACACATGTTGGGCAATGGTGGTGGCCAGAGGCAGATGGAGATGAAATAATGGAAGGAGGCAGACGGGATTCTAGGAAAAATTCTCATCCTTGAGTAAGGCTTGCATTTCATTGCCCAGGGGGTCCTGTCGGTTTTTACTAAAATAACCCCCAGCCAAAACTCCTGTTTTGTTTTGTTTCTCCTAGAAGTGGAACTAAGTTTTCTCACCAGGGGGCATATTTTACCAATTTGTATTTTTAAGAAAAAAAAGACATCATGTCCCACATTGTAAAGAATCCAGAGTTTCTCTCTCTCTAAGCATGAGTTTTGTGATTGTATGGTGGAGGTTATTTCTATTTCTCTAATGGCTTAGTTTTTGTTTTTTGTTTTTGTTTTTTTTGTTTTGTTTTTTGAGGGCAGTATCACTGGCCCTCATATGTGGGACCGAACCGGGGCCGCTGGCTTCCCAAGCCAGCGCTTAACCACCGTGCCACTCGGCCGGTCCTGTTTTTTGTTTTTTTTAAAAAAGATTTTATTGGGGAATTGGGGGAGGGGAACAGCATTGAGGAATTGGGGGAGGGGAACAGACAAGTTGCTGTCCTTTTGTTCTTCAGTCTGGTTGTTGAGGATGTCGCTTCACTGGCCCATGTTGGTATCATCGTTGCGCTCTTCCTGGCTGAGGCAGTCGCTCGCCGGCCATTGGATGGCCACTCATTGCGGCTCATGGCAGCTCACGAAAGTGCACACCAGCTCCCAGCCAGCCCCACTGCAGCCTACGCCTTCACTGGTGACTCACAGCAGCCCAGTTCCAGGTCAAGCTATTGTCCACCATCTTAGCTGTAGAGGGCACAGCATCACTGGCCCATGTGGGATCCGAACCGGGGCCCTGCTGCTCAGAGCTGGTGTCCCAAGCCAACTCTTATGCAACGAGCCACTCGTTGTATATGCCAGGCTGTGCAAGCATCAGTTGGTGTTTCAAGCATGGTCCTTCCCATTCAATCCCACAGCCAGCCACCCAAAGGGTGTGTGTGTGTGTGTGTGTGTGTGTGTGTGTGTGTGTTATGGTTTTGTGAGTCAGTAAACCAAATTGGGGGTGTTGCCAAACTTGACTTTGGGTGTACACTTTCCATATCATTGGGTTTATGGTACTGAGATTTAAAGTAATACAGTGGAAGGGCTGGCCGAGTGGCTCAGTTGGTTAAGAGCTCGCTCAAGAATGCGAGCTGAACTTCTGAGCAACAGCTGTTCGAGGCCAGCCTGAGCTCAGTTGCTGTTGAGCTACCAACAGATGGCAGGATGGCTCAGCTAAAAAAACACACAAAAAAACAAACAAACAAACAAACAAAAAATAAATAAATAAAGTAATACAATGGAGAAAACACTAGATCGAGGTAGGAGCTCTAAATTCTCGAATCCTGTTACTGATTCAGTGAATTTGTGGCAAATCACTTCCCATCCTTAACTTTTAGTTTTTCAACCTAAATGAAAAGGCCAACTGGGGCTCTTTCCATCTGAGAATCATTTTCTAATTCTCAAAGGAGTAAAGGAAGCACCACTTACTGTTGCCTGACATGCCATTTCATTCCCATGGCAACGGCTCTGTTTGGGCTCCACTGGCCTCTGGTTCTTTACCAGCTGCTGCAGGTAGGAGGTTTCAGGACTTTTCTGAGGAGTCAGAGTGCTGGCTAATTTCTTTCTTTCTCTTACAGCTTCTGAACTTATTCTAAATATTCTATCTCCACCTCCATGAGCTCACAGTAAATGCGGGTAGAGTGTAGAAGTCAGAAAGAAAAAGAGATATGAGAGCTTTAGTTTATATTTTAAAAAAAACCCACTAATATATAAATGAAATTAGCCAGGCATTTTACCCCTTCAGGTCTCGTTTATGAATGGTTCTTTTCTAAATTATCATGAAACTTGCCACACAGGCTGCTAATGTAAGAGTGTCAAAGTGTTAGCCTGGGGATGAGCTAGCCCCACTAGATAAATGTGTGACTTCTGACAAGTCCCTTCCCTTTTCAGGACACAGTTTCCTCATCTGTACAAGGAGGAGTTTAGACTACTGTTATGGACAGAACTGTGCCCTATGTTGAACTCCTAACCCCCAGTATATCAGAATGTGACCTCATTTAGAAATAGGGTCATTGTAGATGTAATTAATTAAGATGAGGGCATGCTGGAGTGGGGTAGGCTCCTAATCCAATGATTGGCATCTTATAAAAAGGAGAAATCTGGATACAGATGCAGACACAGGGAGCACACAATGGTAAGAGAAATGCAGAGAACAGGGGGATGCTTCTATAAATCAAGGTTTACCCAAGATTGCCAGCAAACCACGAGAAGCTAAGAGAGAGGCACAGAACAGATTCTCCCCTCACCATCCCCGGAAGGAACCAATTCTGCCAACACCTTGATCTCGGACTTTTAGCCTCCAGGACTGTGTGACAATACATTTGTGTTGTTTAAGTAGTTTATGGTAGTTTGTTAAGGTAGCCCTAGCAAGCTAATACGACTACATCAGTGGTTCCCAATCTTTCCTCTACCAAGAACCCTTTTGCTCTTTGTCCACAATTGATTTATTGGGTTGTCAGAAAAGTCATGATGTATTTTTTGGTTTTTGTTGCAAAAATGCGTCATGACTTTTCCGACAACCCAATATTTAACAAATATTTACTGAGTGCCTACTATATATTAGGCCCTTGTCTAGCCATTGGAGATACACAAAGTTGCAAAGCAAAGGTCCCTCCTCTTGTGTTCATTCTATGTTTTAAAAGATTTAGCCAGCCAGCTATACAATGGTTTATTTTGGTTTAATAATATGTGTATTTTCTCATGTGATAACCAGGATTACCTCATTAACGTAATATTATCAGTGTCAAAAATCAAAGAAAGGTGATGTTTTAAGTAGCTGTTGATCTTTTATAGCAAGTAAATATATCCAATTCATTTTTAAAAAACATATTCAAATTTGTTCTCAGAAACCCGATTGCTACATCTATGGATCCCTATAGGTGCAAGGACATTATTACAGGGTGGTTAGCTAGAGCAGGGGTCAGCAAACTTTTCCTGCCAGATAGTGCACATTCTAGGCTTTGTTGACCATACAGTCTCTGTCACCACTGCGCAACACTGTTGCCATTGTAGTGTGAAAGACGCTGTAAGCAATACGAACAAATAAGCATGGCTGAGTTCCCCAAAAATTTTATTTATGGACATTGAAATCTGAATTTCACATAATTTTCACGTGTGGCATTGTATTCTTTTATTTTCAAAAAACATTTAAAAATGGAAAAACCATTCTTGATTCACGGGCTATAGAGAAACTGGTGGGTAGACAGGCTGGCTGTATGTATGTGGCTGACTGGCCAGTTTGCCAACTCCAGAGCCAGAGTCTCTCAAATTCTGCCCTAGTTCTGGCATTAGGTGGTTCTTATCCCTCTAAGGGTCTAGATGAGGCCTAGAGAGGCATTATTAAATTTGAACTCAAACCCAGGCTTCCTGCTGGCCAGTCCAATGCCCTTCATAACACCACTCTAAGCTGCTGGTTTAGTCATGATTTCATATGTGGTCTTTGTGTCCATGTGGTGCAGAAAATAGATATGTGGTCAGTAGCCCTTTCCAGGAGTTGACCATGTAAGGGCTGTCCTCTTATTAGCAGCCAGTGACAACCTAATTTTGTCAAGCCTAGCCCTAGGCTTACGCACCCTTTTCGTTTATACCTCTTGGGTTATGCAGGCGCAGGAGGCCCATCTGTCCCTTACTATTTGAGTCCCTGTTGTCTCATTGGCGGCTTTCTGAGCAGCTGCAAAATATGTTTTTAAGTGTAAGTTGGGGTCACCGGCATTGAGCCGGGAACAGTCACTCTCAGCAAGGGCTCTTTCAAACCCTGACATTCTCTAGCTTTACGGGGCTCCGGTGAGTGTTAAACTAACTCCTCCAAGCTTCCCAAGGCTGGACTTGCGCTGCGGACATAATTAATGACGCATTTGCTCAAGGGCTGGGTACTAATATGCACTGCTTATTCTGTTATTGTTGTAGGAAACTGCTTGGTTGCCTAGCACCACATTCATCTGCCGGGTCGTCCTTCCTCTTGGCTCAACTGCTCCGGTCGCCTCGCAACCACAGCTCGACGACAGGGGCTGGGACAGGGGCAGAAGGCACTCGCGTGTACTCGGGGACGGCGGCGGCAGCACTACCAGCCGCTCTGAGGAACCATGCTGCGAGGAAAGTCGCGGCTCAACGTGGAATGGTTAGGCTACTCGCCTGGGCTGCTCGTAGAGCGCAGGCGGCCCCAGCCAGAACGAATACCACGCAGCCCCTGCCGGTAAGTCACGTGAACGCCCGCGCCCGCCCCAGCCCCAGCTACGTCACCACCGCGCGCCGCGCCTGCCGCACCGAGCGTCCCTTCTGTGCGCCGCGCCTGCGCTCTGCGTTCCATCGCCCGGCGTTCGCCGGCGTTTGCCGGCATTTCCGGCGTGGCCTGCCTCGATCGGTCCCCGGTCCAGCCAACTGAGCGTGGTCGCCCAAGCCAGCCCGCCTCCGAGGACCTGCTGCGGGCGGCGACGCCATGGAGCGCCTTGATAAAGCGGCGCTGAACGCGCTGCAGCCGCCCGATGTCAGGTAGTCCTGAGAAGGGCCTGGGCCGGGCAGGGGCCGGGACCGCGAGGCGGGATGGCCCGAACCTGGAGCAGTGCATGAGGGAAAGCCAGAGCCTAACGAGTTGGCTTGCGCTAGGCATGAGGTCTGGACCTGCGGGGTGGGGGAGCGGGGAAGCAAAGTGGGGCCTTCGGCGTCTGCACGCTAGGCCCGTGGCCCTTTGCTCGGGAACCAGGGACCTGGGGTCATGGTAGATAGCTTGACCGGCCTCCAGCTCATCATTCTGTCCTAGCACAGGTCGGCGGTTCTACAGCTCATGCTTCTGCCCTAGCATTTTCTCTCGCTTTCTACATCAGGATTTGCTGCTGTCTGCAGTCTTCACGGCGGGCTGAACTCCCTGAGGACAGGAACCCGGCGTATTCCATCTCCGTGTCCCTACAGGGCTTTCATCGTCGGGGTTTAAAAAGTGTTTGCTGGGCCGGCCGAGTGCCGCGGTGGTTAAGCGCTAGCTTGGGAAGCCAGCGGCCCCGGGTTGGATCCCACATGAGGGGCCAGTGACACTGCCCTCAAAAAAAAAAAAAGTTTGCTGTATGAATGAACAAATGGAAGGAGTAGGGGCTGTCCCTAGCGTGAGACTACTTCTCTTGGGGAGTCAGTAGGATGGGGGCTGGTGACTGAGCATAAGGAATCAGATGAGGAATCAGGTGAGAGCAGGTTCTGGCCCACTAGCCTAGTCAAGGATACCTTGGTAGGCAAGAGGTTGGGAAGGGATTTAGCTACCATTCGATGATGACCCACTGTGCGCCACGCACAGCTTAGGCACTTGATTACAGACATTATCAGCATTAAGAAAGTGCTTTGGGGCAGGCCGAGTGGTGCAGTGGTTCAGCGCTGGCTTGGGAAGCCAGCGGCCCCGGTTCGGTCCCACATGTGAGAGCCAGTGACACTGCCCTCAAAAAGAAAAAAGAAAGTACTTTGTTTCCTGATTTTAAGGAAGATGAAGTTGACTCAGGGTAAGTGACTTGCCAAATATAACAGGTCACACAGTAAGTGCTGAAACTGGCATTTGACCAAGCCCACTGACTCCAAATCCCATGATCTTTGGAACTTGTGCTCTTTTTTCGCTCTCTCACAATGTCGGTGTAGGTTTTTTTTGTGTTTAAGTACACTTAGAATACAGTCTAGCCCTCCTAGGCTGATTTTCGGGTTTCCTGATGGAATTTTCAGTGAAATCTACTTGGAGTGGAAGTCTTGCTTGTCACAAAAGGGAACATGGTAAACGGATATACTTAGTGTTTGCTGCAGAAGTTTATATGAAGTGGGTAGACCCTAGGTGTTTTTAAGAGTGGGGCACAAGAGGCCACCAGTAGGGAGGGTGCAGGGAGGGAGGAGGGAAAAAAAGAGTGGGGCACAGTGAAGTTCATCCTGAATTATTTCTTTTGTGTGAGGCTAGCTTAAATTGTGGACTTCCCCATTCTTCATTTCTAACAAGTCTCAGTAACACCCAATCAGAGATGCATAGTAGAAATCAATTGAATGTCATCAGTTGCTTTGTTTTAGAATAAATTACTGGTTGTACCCAAAGCTGACTTGTGCAAGCAGAACTGCCTTCTGCAGTGGCTGTGGCTGGAGGCCAAGGAGAAAATGTCCTATAAACACTAGAGGAAGTTGGCTAGTTTTCAAAAGTTGGTACAATTAACTTTATACTTAGTCCCCTATTTGTGAAGTCACAACCCAGAATAAAAGTCAAATTTTCAGAGCTTAAGGTAGAGAGAAGTAATTGAGAATGAATTGATGATAAGCTACAAATTGTTAAGATGTGTCCTGTGTAGAGTGTGTGGGCCTAGAAATTAACATGCAGAAAAGAAAAGACTATGTTTGGGTGGTGGGACTGAAAGTGATTTGTTTGCTTTAAAACATTTTTATGGTCGTATGTCTTTTTTAATAATAAACTTTGCTCACAGCCAGGCCAGATAATAGGTATTCAAGAGAGGAACTCTAAAGAACAAGAGAACCAGTTAACCTACCCTTTTTCTAGGTTCTCAAGCTTTGTTTCCTTATCAAGTTAAATAATCTGAACTTGGCATCCCTAAAACACATTCTTTACCCATAGAAACACCCTGAAAGTCAAGTTTTTTGTGAGGTTCCACCAAAAGAAGTGGCCAAATACGGACTTTTTGTGCTTTTTATAGAACTACACAGACACTCATATTCTCCATGAAGATTACATAATAAATTCCTCTAATAATTTACTACTAGAAAACAGGGCTCATGTATATTAGATGAGAACTGTATAACTCAGTGATCTCCAAAATGTTAAACGCTAAAATGTTAAATGTTAAAAGATGATCCAAAACGAAAAACAAAAAATAAAAAAAAATAAAAAAATAAAAATTAAAAAAAAAAAAGATGATTCAGTGAAGTATCGAAAGAAAATATTAGAAATAATACATAAATTTATTTTAACCTTATTCTTTTAAGCATTTTTGCATATGTTTTATATTTTAAAGAATGTATTAGTAATATGTGTATAGATAATTTATTTAAAATATTCAGAATGCCTATATGGAGGTACGTGCTCAGAACTTTTATTTAAAGATGGATTGCACAGTCAAAAAACTTTGTAGATAATTGATATAAACTTGAGATGTTCCCTTTCTTTTGGGGGCTGCCAGAAACCCCCCAGCTAATTGTTTTCACAGTTATAAGAACTTCTTTGCCTGGTTTTCTAGGGATACATAACTATCTAAGAAGCAAGCTGTCTTATGAAATGCTGTAATTACATGTATAATGTAATTATACCCCAGAGCAATGACTCTTTACAGGCTGTAATCAGGAAAGGTACCTCAAGGAGAGACTATTTTGAGGGGACCTTGAAGGCTGGGCTGTCTCCTTCCTGAAGGTATAGATAAAAACTGGAGTCTCTAGTTGAGGATTACGGGAAAAAGTTAAGTTCAAGTGCTGACTATGAGAATAAAGTTAGAAGTGTGTTATGGTAGTTTGAGGATGGTTAGATTTAAGGGGAAAAAACGATCTTAAACTAATGATTAAACCTGTAGGGTTTGGCTTTTAAAATGTATCAGGCGGTATGTATGAGTTACGTATGTATGTGTTCAGGGTTGCTAGAAGCTTAACTACAGCTTCACTTTCAGTAGTGTTGCTCATTTGTAACAATGCGTAGGACAAATGCTAACGTTTTGGAAATGGGCAAGTTTTATGCACTCAATTTTTCACATAATTCGAATAATTTATTTACATCAGGGCTTGGCAAAATTTTTCTGGAAAGAGCCAGGTAGTAAATATTTTTGGTTTTGCCGGCCATACACAGCTCTGCCTTTGTAGCTCCAAAACAGTCTTAGATGATACATAAACAAATGGGTGTGGCTGTATTCCAATTACACTTTATTTACAGAAATAGGCTGTGGGCCTTTAGGCCTTATTTTGCAGTCTTCTGACATAATCCATTGTAATTTTTTTTAAAGGTTTTATTGGGGAATTGGGGAAGGGGAACAGACAAGTTGCTGTCTTTTTGTTCTTCAGTCTAGTTGCGGAGGACATTGCTTCACTGGCCCTTGTTGGCATCGTCATTGTGCTCTTCCCGGATGAGGCAGATCAGTCGCTGGCCTTTGGATGGTCGCTCACCGCAGCTATTGGCAGCTCACGTTGGCTGCCGGCCATTCATGCTGGCAGCCGGCCACTCACTGTAGCCTATAGCAGCCCACTGCAGCAGGGGCTTCAGCTATGCCATCCCCAGGGACTCACAGCAGCCCAGCTCCAGGTGGAGCTGTTGTTGGCTATAGAGGGCAGTGTCACTGGCCCTCATATGTGGGATCCGAACCGGGGCCGCTGGTGTCCCAAAACCAGCTCTTAACCAATGTGCCACTCAGCCGGCCCTAATTCATTGTAATTTGACTTGTTCATTTGTCACATGAATATTTTTCTGAACAGTCATCAAAATTCTTTTTAATGTCTCCATACATTGATGTACATCATTTGTGAAATCATTTTCCTATTGGACATTTTTTTGTTACCAGTTTGTGCTATTAAGCTTTTTTTTTGTGGCTAGACATTTATATAACTTATGAAGTGATCCCCCTGAGTAGTACCCACTTGGCATTATATTATTTATTATATTCCCTATGCTGTACTTTACATCCCCATGACTATTTTATAACTACCAATTTGTATTTCTTAATCCCTTTACCTTTTTTACCTTGTCCCAACCCCCTTCCCATCTGTCAACCCAATAGATCTAATACCCATCTGACATCATACATAGTTATTACAATATTGACTATATTCCTTATGCTATACCCTGTGTCCCCATGACTGCTGTATAACAACCAATTTGTACTTCTTAATCCTTTCCCCTTTTTCACACACCCCAACTCCCCTCCCATCTGGCAACCATCAAAATGTTCTATGAATTGGTTCTGTTTCGTTTGTTTATTTTGTTCTTTAGATTCCACTTCTAAATGAAATCATATGACATTTGTCTTTTGCTGTCTTACTACACTCCACACAATATCCTCTAGGTCCATCCATGTTGTCGCAGATGGCAAGATTTCATTCTTTTTTATGGCTGAGTAATATTATATTGTATATATGTGCCACCTCTTCTTTATCCATTCAGGGATACCCAGGCTGCCTTCATATCTTGGCTATTGTAAATCATGCTTCAGTGAACATGATGAGCATGTCCCCTTAAAGTAAAGTAGTGTTTCAGGTGTCTTCAGGTAAATTCCCAGAATTGGGATTACTAGGTCCTTCTTTGCCTCTTGTTATATAGTCTTTGTTTTAAAGTCTGTTTTGTCTTCTATAAGTATTGCTATCCCAGCCTTTTTTTAATTTTTTCAATTTTCATGAAATATCTTTTCCCATCCCTTTACTTTCAGTCTGTATATCTTTCGATCTGAAGTGAGTCTCTTGTAAGCAGCATATGTAAAGGTCTTGTTTTCGTATCCATTCAGCTCCCCTATCTTTTGATTGGAACATTTAATCCATTACCATTGAAAGTAGCTGTTGATAGGTATGTAGTTATTGCCATTTTATTATTCATATTTTTTTTATTTAAGATTTTATTGGGGACTTGGGGGAGGGGAACAGTGTTGGGGAACAGACAAGTTGCTGTCTTTTTGTTCTTCAGTCTAGTTGTGGAGGACATTGCTTCACTGGCCCATGTTGGTATCATCATTGTGCTCTTCTCGGGTGAGGCAGATCGGTCGCTGGCCTCTGGATGGTCGCTCACCGTGGCTATTGGCAGCTCACACTGGCTGCCGGCCACTCACTGTAGCCTATGGTAGCACAGTGCAGCAGGGGCTGCAGCTATGCCGTCCCGGGGACTCACAGCAGCCCAGCTCCAGGTGGAGCTGTTGTTCACCATCTTAGTTGTAGAGGGCAGTGTCACTGGCCCTGATATGTGGGATCCAAACCAGGGCGGCTGGCATCCCAAGCCAGCTGTTAACCACCGTGTCACTCAGCCAGCCCCCTCCTGATTTTTAATGGTCACATGCGGGTGTGGGAACAGCGTGTTCCACATCTCTGCCCCTCCTACCAGTCTTGAGGTGGCTTTTTTTTCATGTTGTTAGTTGTAAGGCTTTGATTCAGCAAGACTTCAGGTGATTCTGAATGATGGTTGTTCTGTAGTTTAGTTGTAATTTTGGTGTGGTCGTGAGGAAAGGTAAGCACAGCGTTTACACTGTTTTGACTGGAAGTCATTAATATTTATATTACTGTTTTAAGTAGCAGTGTATTAGACTTACTTTTCTTTATATAATTATAAAAGCTTGGTTGCCTTCTTCAGAGTGATTTTATTGTATTGTGAAACACAACTTTTTGCATTGTAATATTTCCTTGATTTTATTTTATTTATTTATTTTATTGTTTATTTTTTTTCGCTGAGCCACCCTGCCACCTGTTGGCAGCTCAGCGGCAACTCAGCTTGGGCTGGGCATCGAACTGCTGTTGCTCAGAGCTCAGCTTGCACTCTTGAGCGAGCTCTTAACCAACTGGCCCAGTATTTCCTTGATTTTAAAATAGTCTGTGGACAAATAGAATTCACTGAAGAGAAAGTGTTTTGGCATCAAACTTTTAATGCATCCATGTTATGTGAAGGCCATCTCAATTATATGATAGCTATTTAATTAAAGGAAATGGGAGTAAATTTCCTTCGGCTGGATCCAGATTGTTCTAGGCTGCCTTTTCTTTGGCGATTCTCATACCTTGTTTGTACTGTGTCCAGCTAGTCATTAGTTGTTTTCGGTCTGTCTTCTTCCTTGTTATCGCTGCTGTAAATCCTGTAATTATGGTGTACATTCACATGGCACTTTGGAGATAACAAACCACTTTCACACTTGCCCTCACACTGGATCCGAATGCAAGTCTCTTGGAGATGGGCCTGCAGTTGGGTCTCTGAGATCTTCCAGTTTTGATTCCCCGACTCTGCTCCTCTTCCTCTGGCCACTGCTTCCAAGCCAGGGCAGGGTTCCCGGAGTCTTCCCCATAGGTGTTCATAGCATTTGTGGTCATCAGAACGGTTGGAAGTGGCTGTGCAGGTGCTGCAGGTGCTGATTTTCTTTTTGTTTATTTTTTTTCCAGAAATGAAAGCTCATTAGCATCTACCCTGAAGACGCTCCTGTTCTTCACAGCTTTAATGATCACTGTACCCATTGGCTTATATTTCACCACGAAGTCTTATGTTTTTGAAGGTAATCCTCGACCATATGTACTATTTTTGTAGACATATTACTATATGTAAGGTTCTGTGCTTTTATGACCTCTTTATATCTGTAAACTGGGTAGTCTTTTTTTTGAGGGCAGTGTCTCTGGCCCTCATATGTGGGATCCGAACTAGGGCCGCTGGCGTCCCAAGCCAGCGCTTAACCACAATGCCACTCAGCCGGCCCTAAACTGGGTAGTCTTAACTTTGCTTCTTCCACCTGTTTTGCTTTTCAAATATCATGTTGCTCATAATGAGTCTTCATGAAATGAACATTTTCATCACTCAACTCATAGTTGTTTCAGCTTGACATATTCATTTGTGGTTTTCTGTGAAATAACTTGCAGACCCTTTATTTTAACCACTCTGCCAGGTGCAACTGATCTCACAGATACATTGCATACAAATTTTCAAATGTGAAATATGTCTTTACTAAGTCACAAATACTACTGGTGATAGATTATAGTAGAGGGGGAAGATACGGAAGCAATGAGTCACGATACTTAAGTTAACTGTAATTGAAAAGGGCCGGCCGAGTGGCTCAGTTGGTTAAGAGCTTGCCCAAGAGTGCGAGCTGAGCTCTGAGCAACAACAGTTCGCTGCCCAGCCCGAGCTGAGCAGCCGCTGAGCTGCCAACAGGTAGCAGGATGGCTCAGCTAAAAAAAAAAAAATTGAAAATTTGTGTGCAATGAATCTGTGAGATCAGTAGCGCCCAACGGAGGGTTAATATCCTTTGAGAGCAACAGTTGACTGACATAGGAGGAGGAATTTAGGGAGTGTACCTTTGGTGGCAGACGTCGGAATGAATAGAAAATAGAGTCCGCTTCGCTGGCCTGGGAAGCCAGCAGCCCCAGTTCGGTCCCACGTATGAGGGCCAGTGACACTGCCCTCAAAAAAAAAAAAGAAAATAGAGTCCCCTTTTTTTATGTCAAAGTCTTTAGGTGAAGAGGTAATTATGGTTCTCATTCAAACTAATGGCCATGGTGTAGAGAAGGTATTCAGATCTTTAAATGAATACTTGTTTTATCACCACCCAAAGTATTACTTCATTGCCTAAGTAAATATGTATGCCTTGTTTTTTATACTTTACCAAATTTTGGAATAAAATGGAAACTTAAACTTTTTTTCTCTTGATAGGCGCCTTTGGGATGTCCACTAGGGACAGCTATTTTTATGCTGCCATTGTTGCAGTGGTCGCCGTCCACGTGGTGCTGGCCCTCTTTGTCTATGTGGCCTGGAATGAAGGTTCACGACAGTGGCGTGAAGGCAAACAGGATTAAAGTGAACATCGCCTTTTGTGAGCATCACATAGGTGTTTTAACATGGTAAATGCATCAGGGATACTGATGATTCCAATCAAGTGGAAAGAACACGTTAAAATCGATCTTAAGGAGTCACGTTTGACTAGTGTAAATTTTGATCCTTCTAATACAGTGGATTGCGTCATCAGTTTTAACTGTATGAGCCTCATGTGCAACTGAGAATTTGGAAAAATTAAATTGGTTACAAATAAGTATGTTAATTATGCATTATTCTGAAAGAATTTGATGATTTTACAAAATCAGTGTTTTATAGCATTTCGTCTTTTGGTGGTGGGTTTTGAGTTTTATTTTTCTGGATATATTAAAATGTGCACAGTGAAGCAAGTTTGAACTTGGATTTTTCGCTGGAATGCTTTCCTTAACTGTCATGAACATACCAGGTCATTGGATTTTAGGTTGTACATTCCTCTGAAAAATGGCTTAAATTGTGGATGCTGGGATTAATCTGAATGTCACTGAGAAATTTCAAATGAAGTGTAATCCCTAGTCAATAGGAATCTTTCATTACATTATTTCACGGGGAAACTCAGCTGAGTTCCACCTATTTTACACAAACTGGTTACTGAAGGACCTCAATAGCAAAGCAGAGCTAGCTGCCTGGACTCTGGCCAGCTCCCTAAAGCCTCCTTGCAGGCCAGCCCAGCCTGTGCGTTCAGATGAACTCTTCAATAATCTCCTTTGCTCTGTTGTTCAACGACCAACCTATGTTTTAGTTTCCAGGTTTGTGTAAATTCCCTGTAAATTTGTTTTTCCTACTGTTTTTTATAATGTATATGATGGCAATTTACATTTAAATGTTCATTCTTTGCATACTTAGGGAATATAAACAATCCTGAAAATAGATTGTTTTTATCACCCAGGACGTAATCTTGGGATTTCTAGTCTAGTCTTTTCAATCCGAGCTTTTAATATCCCAGATATATATAGTTAGATAATCCTCGGTCCTTTCTGATAAAAAAACACCCTGTGGTTTTTTTGACTGTCTTTAGTCTGTGTTCTTTCTAGCCACTTGGTACTACTAGTCTGCAATCTAAAAACCCACCCAGAAAAATGCATATTGCAACAGGAAGAAAATTTCAATTCCCTGTAATTTTGCCACCTGGAGATAAGCACTGTTTTGGTTTACATCCTGTGTACATTTTTTTAATACTAGTTCCATATACACTAAAAGTTTGGATTAAGTTCGAATTCAGCCAACTTTACTTGACTGCCAACTTGACTCGTTCCATTTTTTTCATATGAGTGATTGATTAATGGCCATTTTCTGAAAAAACACATTGTATCTGTACTCTTTTAAGTAGGTATCTCATTGTTCAAATTTCCTGTTATTGCTAATTCCTAATACAATGGCCCTTTCTGTGTTTGTCATTACCAATTTGTTTGTTCACCCCTATTTTTAATGTTGCGGAACTGGATTCTTACAGTTAAATGTTGTCTATAGTTTAAATGTCTTTAAGCAGTTAATCTAAATGTAAAGTATTTTCTTTAAAAAAAATACTGCAGTTTTAGTATAAAATTGTAGAGTACCCTAATTTGAGTCTGGGGTGCTGTGTGGTGAATTTCTGGATGGTCCCCTCTTTAGATGCCTTGTTGTATTTGGAATTGTGGTCCACGTAGTTTCTTTTTCTATAATGCCAAAGTTTTTCTTGTACTTTCAGGATCTTACACTGTTTGTAAAATATTATGTCCAATGTTGGATTATTTTGTTTGATTTTAGACATTTGCTGGATAAATAATGATGTGGGTATTTTTCTGCACCTACTTAAACCAGGGATTCATGCAAAAGCAATTGTAATTTCCTCTTGGAAAAAGTACCAAGTGTTTGAAATTTAGAATCGGATGCTAGTGTTGATATTTAGGATTATTACAGTATAGGTCTCTTTTCAAATTAATTAATTTTTTTCCTGAGGTTTTAACTGTTAACTCGTTAGTTTGTTGCTGTTGAAATAACATACGATATTTGACATAGATTTATTTTTTAAGATGTCTCACTGGTTTCCTGTTGCACAGTGTACATACTTTAGGATGTATAGAAAAGAAAGCTACAATTGAGCCCTTACAAATGTTTTAAGGTAGGAATATGTTCACTATTGTTTGAAAACTGGTTGTAAGAATAACCTCAGTTATGAAGTGCAACTTGAAATGTCAGTAGAAGCTCCTGATTTAACCCCACTTGCTCTAACACATTACCTTCTTCACCTCACCTCCCATTTTGCCCCCCAGAATATAATGTTTTATCCCCATCGTGCTGGAAACTGAAAAGTCTGCTGTAGAATGCATCTGATGTCATTAGCTCTTCAAATGGATATCATTTTTTTTTAAAGATTTTATTGGGGATTTTGGGGAGGGGAATCGGGGAAGGGGAACAGACAAGTTGCTGTCCTTTTGTTCTTCAGTCTAGTTGCAGAGGACGTTGCTTCACTGGCCCATGTTGGTATCCTCATTGCGCTCTTCCCGGATGAGGCAGATCGGTCACCGGCCTCTGGATGGTCGCTCACCACGGCCATCGGCAGCTCACGCTGGCTGCCAGCCGCTCACGCTGGCTGCCGGCCACTCACTGTAGCCTATGGCAGCCCACTGCAGCCAGGGACTGCAGCCCACACCATCGCCGGGGGTCGCACAGCCCAGCTCCAGGTGGAGCTGTTGTTAGCTGTGGAGGGCAGTGTCACTGGCCCTCATATGTGGGATCCGAACCGGGGCCGCTGGCATCCCAAACCAGCTCTTAACCAATGCGCCACTCGGCCGGCCCCAAATGGATACCATTTTACATGTAGCAGCAATGTTCAATTTTGAGTTGTCGCTGAGGAAATTTAAACCTTCCTTTAACAAAGCCCATGTTTCATGGGAATCTAACTGAAATACATTGTCATAATTAGACCATTTTCATCATAAAAATCTCATTAGCTTTGCCAAAAAATACAACTGAAGAACTTACTTGGTATTTATTTTCCATTTTCACATAAATTTTATATACACATCTAGAATACCTAAGGAGACCAGTGGAAACAAATAAGGTGTGCCTAAGGAGAGATGGAAACTGAAGGTACATGAAAGAAAGGATTGAAATCCTGGTTTAACTGTAGTGTGTATTGCTTGTCTCCAGACAAGTTACATGCGTGTTCATTTATGCTCAAGTGAAGTAGACGCTTGTTGTGCGGCTCATTTTATAAATGGTTCAACTATGGCACTACTTTGTCACTTGTCTTAGGTCAACAGCGGATTTCCCTGCTGACAAGCACTCTGCTTCGTGCACCAGAGAACTGCAACTTGATTAGTTCAGACTCAACTCTTATTTTTAAGATAAATTTTGCAAGAGCTGAGCTGAAGCAGCACATGAATAACTTGACAAGATTCCTTTTCCTCTTTGCAGGGGGAAAGAGTCACCCGAGAAAATGATTTTCAGGGACTTTGGGTACCTAATGATAAATATTACATATAATGGGAATAGGTTAATCTCATATATTTATTAAAATAGTTTGAAATTTCTCATCTTAACCGTCATGGCTGGCCACGCTTTCCTTGCCTGTTTTGCCGCTACGTGTACTTGAAAGTAATATCTGCACTCCTTTTAAGACGTTCTACAAGTCATATGTGTCAGTTACACAGACTAATCTTCCTTTTTCTCAAGTTCAGTGAAATGTCACTGAACAGTAATAATAGCAATAGCTAACAACATCTGCACAGCACCTTACAGTTGCAAAGAACGTTCACATATTCTCGTTTGAGTTTTGCATAGTGAACCTGTTATGAGATGTCTCTTGACATCAATGCTTAAAAGTGTTAGAATGTTTAAGTCACTAGTCATTGAATGTGCTGTAGTCTTGACTAGAGAGCCCTGGCTAGGGGCAGGCTTTAGATGCGCTACGTTGAAAGCTGTGTGTAATTATCAAAATGGGGGGCTTGAGTTCTTTAGCCACTTGATTCAGATTTACTTTTGTTAAGTGATGCTTTTTTAACCATCATCTGGATGGGTTTTGTAGTCATTATATTCTGGCTTGTAATTTGTATAAATTTACCATCTGTTGTCATTAAAAAAAAGCGTTCATAATGCCACTTTGATGTGTCCTGATTCCATTAATAACTTTATTAAACTGGTTTTTTTCAGATTTGTTTGTCCCTGTGTTCATACCATGTAGAATATGTATGTACAGAGCTGGCAAGAATATGTATGTACAAGCTTTCATGCTGAAAATGTAGACCAGAGATGCTCAAAGTGGTGGGCTGTATGGGGTGCTCTGACTGGGAGGACCAGTTCAACTCCATCTGAGATGGGCCCATCAGAATTTGTGTGATGATGGTGGGGAAAAGAAAGCTCTTTGCCCTAAGGCTTTAAAATTCATTGTGGGGGGTGGGCTTCAAATACTGCTGAAAGAGAGATTGAGAAATAATCATGGCTAATTAACTATGGGGGTAGTGATGTCCAGCATGCCACCCCTCATGCCACTGCCCATTGTCCACTGTCCACCTGTTGATCGTACTCCAGTTTCTTTCTGTGATTCTCAGGGCTCCAGCTAGTTCTTTTTTAAAACCTATCCACTTCCAAAAAGATTTGAGATATCTTAGTATCAAAATATACAGATTATATACAATCGCATTCATATACAAAAGTACAGATTATAAAATGTCTAGGGAACTTGGGACACAGGTAATGACATTGCAAAAACGACTGGAAACACCTTGGATTTGCTGCCCAGACTTCACTGAGATATATACTGAGTCAGAACCTTTTGGGATTGGGGCTCAGGAACACGTATTTATAACAGGCCATGATCTGACACAGTTGGTTTGAGAACTGCTGCTAGAAATTGAGAATTATGTATGGTTTTTGCTTTGTTTTTCTTAAGGTTTTTTTAAATTGGGGAATTGGGGAGGGGGAACAGCCAAGTTGTTGTCCTTCAATCTTAGTTGTGGAGGGCACAGCTAGCTCAGCTCCAAGTCCTGTCACCCCCCAGCCGCCCATCAGCAGCTGAGGACAGCTCAGACCAAGGTACCCTGTTCAATCTTAGTTGCAGAAGTTGAAACAGCAGCCTTGTTAGGAGCACGTGCTTTCACCAGCTGAGCCATCCTGCCACCTGTTCACAGCTCAGTGGAAGCTCAGCTCAGGCGCAGCTCACTGGCCCATGTGGGAATCGAACCAGCGGCCCCACTGCTCAGAGCTTGTGCTGTTAACCAACTGAGCTCTTAACCAACTGAGCCACTCGGCCAGCCCCTAAATTTTTATTTTAAACCACCAAGTTTGTAGTAATCCATTATGGCTGCCACACAAAACTAATATAGGTCCAAGTGGAAGAGGGAAATGCAAGAGGAAGTCACAGTGGTGGAATGTGAGAAGCACTCTGGCTTTCAAGATGGAAGAAGCCAGGGAATGTGGGCAACCTCTAGAAGCTGGAACCCCATGACCGCAGTTCTCTGGATAGGTCACTGCTTCCTCAAAACACCAACTGTCCACTGGTGTGTTAAAGAGAATTCCAAGGGAGCTTTATGATTTGGTTGTCAACAGGCCTGACGCCTCCATCCCCAGTCTCTGCCTGGCGAGCTTTAGTGACCCATGCGTTTCCATACAGGTAGACATCACATCAACCAATTTTGCTTTTGCTCACACTCATATGCCCAGTACCCTGCCCTGTGCTGGGCACAGAATAGGTGTACAGTGTGTGTGTGTGTAGTGAATGGATGTCATTCCGTATTATGTCCCTTTTTAGAATTCTTTCTATTGAGTTTGACTTTAGTATATATTTCCTATTTCCTTGAGCCCCTGAGACAGCTGGGCCTGCCATGGAGGGGGAGTCTTGGGGTACAGGTGCAGCCTTGCCAAGGGCTCACTCCACACTAGTGGCATGGTGACCTCCAGAATTAGGCCCCATACCTGCCTCAACACAATGTTTTCTACAGAATGCACATTATATGCATTTGATATCATGTGAGCACATGGTTCTTCAGATATCACAAATACAGAGGGTTCCAAAATATGTGTACATATTTTAAGAAAGGAAAACTAACTATATTAAAATTGTAATAATCAATATACACCTATAACAAAACATGAATACATGTCATGTTTGACTTCTGCGGTTACAAGAGGTGCTCAAAGTGGTTCCCATCAGTGTCCAGAGACTTCTGATTACCATGAACTACTGCTTGAGCAACGTTGACCAAAGTGTCCACTTGTCTACATTTTTTTGGCACCCTCGGCAGGTGCAGTTTTCATTCTAGAAAGTGCATGTTCTTTCTGTTAATGCAGCTGAGTTTTAAAAGTTAAGTTTTTTTTTGTTGTTTTTTTTTTTTAGAGGGCAGTGTCACTGGCCCTCACGTGTGGGATCCGAATCAGGGCTGCTGGCTTCCCAAGCCAGTTCTTAACCACCGCGCCACTCGGCCAGCCCGTTAAAAGTTCAGTTTTTAACAATTTCATAATAAGTGATCATTTTTTTTTTAGCTGAGTCATCCTGCCACTCGTTGGCAGCTCAATGGCAGCTCAGCTTGGGCTGGGCATCGAACTGCTGTTGCTCAGAGCTCAGCTCGCACCCTTGAGCGAGCTCTTAACCAACTGAGCCACTCAGCTGGCCCAATAAGCAATAATTTTGATGGTGTTATCTATTTCATTTAGCTTTGATTTTACTACTAATAATCAGCCTCCTCCTTATGATAACCTCCAGATAACTTTATGTATCTCCAATCCCAGAGGTTTAGCATAGACCATTGGGGTAGCTGTTATAGGAAGATCCCTCTACCCAGAAACAGCAGATGTTTTCATTGTCATATTGAACTCAAGCTTCCTGAGCCCTGATTACATGTTAAAATGCATGTAATTATTTGAACAAAATAAGCATTTGTGTGTTGAATATTTCATTATTTTCATTATGAACATGTAATGTGGTTTTTTGGTGCTTAAAGACATCTCTTTGTATTAAGTATTAACCTCTTTGGGGTTAAGTCATTATTTTTCATGTTCTAAAGACTGTTTAGTGGCTTCTCTCAGAACCTAGCAGACTGTCCCTTGTAAATTGGCCCGGTGGGCTGTGTTGAATTTCCCATTCCAAAATCAGTGAGTTGTATGAGGTCTTAAATGAAAACCATAGCACATTTAAAAACTCTTGAATAGACTTTATTTTTATTTATTTATTTTTTTGAGAGCAGTGTCACTGGCCCTCATATATGGGACCCGAACCGGGGCCACTGGCTTCCCAAACCAGTGCTTAACCACTGCACCACTCGGCCGTCCCTTGAATAGACTTTATTTTTGAGAGAAATTTTAAGTCCACATCAAAATTGAGAGTAAGGTATAGAGAGTTTGCATATACCCCCATTAAACCCCCTTCCAGCCTCCCTTACCATGACCCCCGCCCTTGCAGAATGGTCCATTTGGCATAATTGATGAATCTACATTGATAGATCAGCATCACCCAAAGTCCATAGTTTAACTGAGGACTCACTCTTGGTGTTGTACGTTCTATGGGTTTGGACAAATGTATAAGGACACTGATCCACCGGAGTAGTTTCATACAGAACAGTTTCTGTCCTAAAATTCTTCTGTGCTGCACCTATTCCTCCCTCCCTCCCAGCAACCCCTGACAACCACCGATCTTTTTACTGTCTCAAAGGTTTGCCTTTTCCAGAATGCCATATTGTTGGAATGATACAGTATGTAGCCTTGTTGGACTGACTTCTCTCACTGAGTAATATGCATTTAGGGTTCTTCCATATCTTTTTATGGCTTCCTTGCTCATTTCTTTTTAGCACGCTCAGTAAGATTCCATTCTCTGGATGTGCTACGGTTTATTTATCCATTTGCTTACTAAAGGACATCTTGGTTGCTTCCAGGTTTGGGAAATTATGAATAAAGCCCCTATAAATACATGCAGGGGCCGGCCCCGTGGCTCAGTTGGTTAAGAGCTCACTCAAGAGTGCAAGCTGAGCTCTGAGCAACAGCAGTTCGATGCCCAGCCCGAGCTGAGCTGCCGCTGAGCTGCCAACAGGTGGCAGGATGGCTCAGCTAAAAAAAAGAAAAAACAAAACAAAACACCACATCTACACGTAAGTTTTTCTGTGGATATAAATTTGCAGCTCCTTTGGGTAAATACCAAGGAGCGCAACTGCTCAGTCATATGGTCAGTATGGTCAGTTTTGTAAGAAACCCCCAAACTGTCTTCCTAAGTGGCTGCACCAGTTTGCATTCCCACCAGCAGTGGATGAGAGTCCCTGTTGCTCCACGTCCTCACCAGCATTTGGTGTCATCGGTGTTCCAGATTTCAGCCAGTCTGACAGGTATGTGGTGGTATCTCAGTGTTTACATTTGCAATTCCCTAATGGCGTGCGAGTTTGAGCTTTTCATGTGTTTATTTTCCATTTGTATATCTTCTTTCGTGAGGTGTTAAAACACCTCTTTACAATAAATATTTTAATGAAAACAGAAAACATGAGAAACTTCAAATGGTTTTTTAAAGTCATCCTGTTAACTTGGCTGCTGCTTCCCATTACCAGTAATAAGAAATGTTTTGTAAAGTCTAAAGTCTACCAACTAAATATATAAGTCAAGAATGCCCAATTTGGGGGAAGGATGTTGGTCAAGGAGACAGAAAAATCTGGGTTCTGGTCCTTTCTTGCCATCAAACCTGTCATCTTAGGCAAGTTACTTCACTTTCTGAATCTCAGTGTCTTCTGTGAAGTAAGGGGAATGGCTAAAATGCTTTCTAAAGTTCTTGCAACTCTGGTTTTCTTTAACTTTTGTATTTATGTCACTCACTAGAGTTGCTCCTGTCAGTATATAGACATTGAAGCACTTTGATTGCCTCTTGGTAAGTTTAATATTGTCACCTTGAAATTTGTCCATATTTTCTATGCTGAAATAAAGAGCTTTGAGTGAGGCTGAAACCTAGCAACCAGCTCTCCTGAAATATCTCATTGAATGTGTTATACGTAGAGTGTATCAGGGGAGAGTAAATACATCAAAAAATGGTAACCACGCTTCAGCATTAATTTTACTTGGTGACTCACCCACTCTGTCATCCCAAGATGACATTAATCTAAATTGTGACCTTTTCTTCCATCGCATGTCATTGAAATTACGCCAGTAAAAGGGCAGTGACTCACCACTGGAACAGATTCTTCTTGAGAAAATTAGCAGAGCTTTGTCATGGAAGTCTTGGTCAAAGGGTCTTTATTAACCTCACCTGGTGAGCCATTCTTTCCTGTGCTCAGCTAGTTAAGGGCCTCTTCTGTAATGTGTCCTGTGGATTCAATCTAGCCCGACGGTATTATTTTGTTGATTCTCTCCCCTTTTGGCAGGACTTCAGACTGAATGCACAAAGGAAGTTTCCACCGAATCAGTTGTGAACCCTCATTGCCTTGGTAATTGGAAGGGGCTTTTAGGGGGCTCGCTTTGCACTCTGGAATAATTTTCCTCCATAGTTGATGGGCACAAATCCCTCTATGGATATATATTAATTTTGTGTTTACACTTGCAGCAGATACTGAGAGTGACAAGAGTGTTGAAATTATTGTTTTACAGTTAGCAAATGAGCACATCAGAGGGAAGAAAAATCTAGGAGTTTGGGTATTAAAAATAAGGCCCAAGATTATGTGTTCACCACCCAGAGTCAGTTCTCCTTCCACACATAATGCAGTAGAGAGATGATGTATTATGGAATCGGACACTTGAAACCTATGTAGTTTTATTGATCATTGTCACCCCAAAACATTTTAGTGAAAACTAAAAATTAAAAAAAAAATAAGACCAGTAATTACAGTTTGCTTGTTATTTCAATGTACCCTGATCTGATTTAAAAATGTGTCATGACAACATTTAATAGGAATAATAGTTGTCATTTGTGTTTAATACACACTTCTCTAGCCTATCAAATTCTAGAAGGCTCTGGGTATGACTGCTTATATTCCATTAGCAAAATACTAACATAAATTACATGTACTTGAAAACTTGATAAATTCCTCACACTGCTGGACAGCAGACATCTCACGATCATCTATTAGTTTCAATCTTCATTGTACATTTGAGGCCCAGAAAGGAGAAGTCACACAGCAAGCGCAAGCCATGGAAAAGCAGGGTGGCACCTCCACTTCCACCCCCCAGGCTTGGCTCTCTGGGTATCACAGAGTTCCTGGGGATAATGTTGAATGTTTAGGAGAGTGTTAAATGATACTCTTTCTGCACCAAGTGTAATTAGAAACATTGTTTTCCCATATGGTCCCCGTGTATAAGCTCTGGGATTTCAAGGAGGTAAATTGAGATGTTTTAAAAATCTGTTCTGTGGTCTCTCCTAGTCTCCAGTAAACAAGGTGCTTTCAGATTCATGTTGCATTTGTAAGATTGATTTCCATAAAAGACATGACACTGATTTCCATAAAAGACAAGAAATTCAGTGTCATGACTTCATGGAACACCACGTTGCGACTTCTGCTTCGGCATAAAATGCTAAGAAAGTCTTTTCCTCAAAGTAAGGAAAATAAAATCACTGATATATAATCATTGTAACCAATCTTTCTGGTGAATAAGGGGCCAATTATCACCTTTTCGAAGTAATATTAACCCTTTTATTCCTGGGTGAAGTTACTAGTCAGTGTGTGGTTATTCTTTTTATAAATTCATTTCCTAGTAGGTACAGATTTTTTTTTCTCTCTAAAAGTTTACATACTTTCACGAGAAGCTTGCCTGAACTAAAATTAAATAATTGAGGCAATTCATGGTTCAGAATAGTTTTCAATGAATTGAAGAAAACTTCGGGCAATTCAATAATTGGTTGAATCATCAAACTAAAGTGAAGCTTCTGAGGCTATAAATAGTGGTGTTTACTGATTTCAAAGCCCAACCGGGAAGAGTCTGTTAGACTCCATTCCATCAGTCACATGCCAGTCTAGGTAATTCTTGAGTTCATTTTTCTGGGAGTTCATGCAGTCGAGATCAGACTTTTTATTCATTCATCCCAATATGAATTCATCAAATATTTAGTGAGTACCTTCCATGTGCCAAACCTGGGGGGACAGAGAAGTGTAAAGGTCATGGTGCCTGAATGCAAGCAGTTCCCAGATGGGAGAGGGGGCGAAAAGGCAAGTCAGTAGGGACACTCCCTTTTGACAGGATGTCTGCGTCTGCCAGTGCTGTGCTGCTGGTACTCAGGAGTCAGTTGCCCTCAGGTCAGGGAAGTTCACCCCGAGGCCTCATAGGTGATGTGATGCCTAGTTGTATGGGGAAAGCAAAGGGGTTGGCAGTGGGCAGTGGAGGTGGGGCTGCAGCTGGGAGGAGTGCACCTCGGGCACAGGACAGAGCAAGAAGTGTGATATCAGGCTGGGAAAGGGTAAGAAGGCCTGGGCTGGGGAGGTGGCAGGCTCAGGACACAGAGGGTCCTTTGAGCCCTTTGCTTGGCCAAAGAAAAAGCATGTGCCAAGGCCTAGAAGTGGAAGTGGGTTTAGGATGGCTGGAGCACAGTTCAAGGGCAGAACCATAAGACTAAGGGTCCGCAGATTGGGCAATAGAGCCAGCAAATGGTTTGGGGCAGGAGGGGCGTGGTGAAAACTCCCTTACCAACGGGGGAGAAGTGGCCAGATACTTTGCTAGTGTTCACAGGTTTGCCAGGCAAACTGTGCTGCATTGAACACCCTCGTGCCAGTTTCCTTGGACACACCAGAAACCATAGAAAGACAATCAGCTTGTCCCCTAGATGGAGAACAGCTGGATGAACTGTAACTTACACAATTGCAAAAGTGAATGAACCAACTTCTCATGGATCAATATGGATCATATTGAAGGGGGGGAAGAAGTTGAAAATAGGCTATCTGCAGTGCAATGCCATTTATATAAAGTTTTAAAACACAAAACAATAGGGAATATTGTTTATTGGGTACAGGAGTACATGGAAGTACCGGTGTGCAGAGAACACATACCTGCTGCAGGGTACCTGGTACCTCTGTAGGGGGAGCTATCTGGCAAGGCTTTCTTTATTTCAAAAATTATCTGAAGCAAGTATGGTAAAATGTTAACATCAGTTAAATGTAGGTAGTGAGGACGTAGGTAACAATTAGTATACTCTTGGCTACAAGTAAGAAAATAAGAAAGAAGCCTAAGGATAGGTTTTTAAACAATTATTATTATTCCGTCAAGGGTTGACATACCTACAGCTTGTTGTGGGCCAGATCTGGCCTCTTTTTATCTGGCCCATGAGCTGAGAATGTGTTTTACATTTTTATTTTTATTATTTTATGATATTTATTGGGGTGACATTGGTTAATAAAAGTATATAGGTTTCAAATGTATAGTTCGATTTGGAAAACATCAGAAGAAGAATATTCTGGGATATTTGAAAATTATATGAAATTCTAACTTCAACATCTATAATTCAAGTTTTATTGACCCACAGCCGCGGCCATTCGTTTAAGTATTGGCTATGGCTGCTCTTGTGCTGCAAAGGCAGAGCTGAGTTATGACAGAGATGGATCGCAAAGCCTAAACTATCTATTGTCTGGCCCTTTAAGAAAGAGTTTGCTATAAAAACTATAACTATTGCACTGTGTTGTACACCTGAAACTAATTAAAAATAAATAAATAAATAAATAAATAAATAAATAAATAAATAAATAAAATAAAAAAGAGTTTGCTGACCACTGCCGCTTAACAAAAGCATCCAAAGGTATGTTGTCGGAGAGTGGGCCTTTCTCGGCGCAGAGTCCAGGTCCTTGGCAACTCGAGCAAAGAATTGAACGAGATACCAGAGTAAAGCAGTAGAATAAGTAGTTAATTAGAAGAGAGAGTACATTTAGAAATAGAAGTAGACCTGAGTAGTAGAGGATGGCTCAAGGGCCCATTATTAGAAGTTACATTCCAGAGAGTGCGGAGGGGCCACGCGCAAAGGCGAGGCTCAAAGGGAAGAAGCGGTAAAAAGGAGCAGGGAAGAAGCAGAAGCAGCAGCAGCCGTGCTTCCCTCCCAGGACTTGGGGGTTTTATCCTTTTTCTCCAGGATGGGCTGTTCTTTCTGGGCGTAGGACCACTTGATTGGCCCCTGTGATTGACAAGAGGTCCTGCATAGGTGCGAGTGACAGGTCTGCTCTAGTTGGATGTTTTGTGTCCACTTGCTCTTCCCGCAGGGGTAGGTAATTACAGTACAACGGGGAGTTTTGGGTGGGGAGGGGATGTGCCCCAGGGGGGCGCACTCTGTGGGACGTGCAGGAATGCAGAGACCCAATGCCTGCCTCTAACTGCCTGCCTAGTTTCCCCTTGAGAGACGTGATCCCCATAAAATCTCTATGGGAAGCTGAGGGACAGGAGGTCTCTTCTTCTGTATCTGCTTCCTGCTGGGCAGGGGCGTAGAGCTGTCCCTGCCTATTGGGGTTCATGGAACTCTCACCCTAGCTGGTCTCAGATGAGAGGAAGGGGTCTCAAGCTCCACCTGGAAGACCGTGTTGGCTTCATCCTCAAGGCTCCTGAATGAGGACAAAAATATAAATCTGTTAGTTCTTATGAAACTCGTGGCTGTTCAGTCCATCACTCAGGTGGCGTCAGTTGTCTGGACACAGAATGGGTTTGACATTTAGCTTCCTGGCCTGGGGGATATTAGGAAGTCTCAGGCTTTCAACTAGTTATCTGAAGCAGGGGTAGGAGACTTATATTGTTTCAGATTCAGGAACTAATTTACAAAACAATTAAGAAGCAAGGGCGGATCTTCAGTCCAAGATTCACAAACTGGTTAGAAAAGCAATCAAAGCCCAAGAGCTAAGAAACTAAAGAACTAGGGAGGAGACTTAACATTTCTATAGGAAAGGAAACTTGCAAGTTTTTCAGTGGTGGCGGTTGGTGCTGCTCAGTTGGCCGGTAACAGGTAAGTGGTTCCAGGATTGATTAATTCAGCAGTGTGCTGATGTTGGGGCTTCAGGTGGCTCTCCAGCTATACACATGGCTGCCATATCTGTGCCACATCTATGGCTGCCATAGCTCCAAGCACACGACAATGTCCAAATGTTGCAGTAGGATAGGGTAGAGGGACTTGCCTTATGAGTCTCTCACTTTTTAACAGGGAAGATATTGTTTCCCAGCAACTTTCTAGCAGATTCCACTTTAAAGCCCAATGGTCAGAAGTGGGTCACATGGGCATTCTGGGGCTGAGGGAAGGAGTAGCCAGATTTCCTGAGTTTGAGGGGAGGCTTCAGTTAGGAGGAAGAAAGGGATAGAGCAGCAGATGGAGAGACAACAGTACCTGCCCCGAGTATAAACTCAAAAATGAAAAGATTGGATTGGAAGGGGCAAGAGTGAATGTGGGGAGACCCGCTTAGGCGGCTAGTAGCCAGTGCCGTTATCCAGGAAAGAAATGATGAAATCATGGAGGCTTGGACCAGGGCTGTTTCATGGAATGGAGGTGGTTGGATTCTGGATATATGTTGAAGGATGAGCCAATGGACTGAATGTTGGAGGGAAGAGTTGAATCAAGCAGGACTCCAAGGTTTCTGGCTTGGATAACTAGGTGTCATCCCAGGAGATGGGCAGAGGTGAGGAGCAAGTCTCAAGGCGCTCACTGTTTTGCCATATTTCCAAGTAACAGAGAGGTGTGAAAATAAAGTTGAGGCGGTGTTCTTGCCTAAAACAGTTATAACTCTGAGTGTCATTTTTCTACTCCGAAGAAATAGAATCATCCATGAGTAAGTGGAGCAATGTCATATTTGGGTACAGCATGTTGATGTTGCGGTTTACAAAGTGCTTTCATACCCGCTTATTCATTTGACCCTCAACTCCGGAAATTGGTGTGACAGAGTTCATTGTCATTTTACAGAGAATGGGAAGTCCACAGGCTGGAATGGAAGGTGTGTCTTCTCCTAGGTTAGAGGGGGGCTGTTCAAACTAAGCCTTGTCTTTCATGGGCACCATGTTTGCTTCTGTTTACTTTTGGCGTTCACCCAGCTAAAGCTTCACTTTGTTTTTTCCCTCTTTCATAGTACACTAAACTTTACATTATTTTATATTTTAAAATACCTAACTATTTGAATATTTCCATACCATGAAACCAGACACTGATGTGTTGTTTGCATATTTTTAGACAATTGCACGTAAGTGTTTTGAATCATCTCTAAAAGCTCATTTCCACAGCAAGTAACAAAATTAATTAAATTGCTTGTTTGAAGCAAGGCTACTTTGTTTTCCACTGAAACGATGACTCATGAGGTCCGAGGGAGTCTCATTTGTATTCCTCCCCCAGCAAGTAATTTAAATGTGAGTTATAAAGAAAGGAAAAGAAAGAGAGAACAAGGAAAACAAACACACAAAGAAAACTATTCTATGCTTACCTCTCTGACAAGTTATCCTGATTGTGGAGTTACATGGCAGAAGGCTGCCACGTTTCTTTTGGTACCAGACGTTCTCATTGACAGCGGCACTGATCAGTGGCATCTCCCTGTGCTGGGTTGTGTGAATGGTGCAGGGAAGGCAGATTTCGGCCTGATAAAGGCAACATTTTCTGATCCGCCGAGATGCCCTGCTTTGGTACCACCTGGCTTGGGTGTTGGTGGGTTTCTTGATGCATGGACACAGTCGTCTGACAGAGAAGGCAGCTCAGAGGAGTGTATGTGGCGGGTGTGGGGCTAAAGGACATTTTATTTCACAGTGCATGGTTCTGGCATAGAAGGAATAGGAAGGAACCCTGCCAATCGGAACTGTAGGAGACAAAGGCAAGGTAAGGTTGGGCAGTAATGTGTGGCAGGAGGATAGCACTTCCTGAATAGAAACAACATCCTGAACTAAGAGCATGCTTTGCCCGTCACTTTTCATTTTATGAGAAACTTTGCAGTGGTTGGAAGCATAGCACCCAGCACACAACAGGCACGTAATGAATGTGCACTGAATGCCCCTCTGCAGGGAATAGGGGGAGGAGGAACGAGTGAATGAATGGACTCCTGCACAACCGACCAAGTATGGTGGGAGGAAGAGCAAAGGGATCCCATTTGGAAATGCCTCTAGGTGGACTTTGGAAGACTGGCCTGGAACAAAGGAGAACTTGGAGCCTACATTCTATTAATATGTGACCGTTGTGGCTTAGCTACAAATCTGTGTCTTTTGAGTTATGGGTCAAGTGGGCATTTCCACTGGTGCTGCTTCTGATGGTAGTGTGGGGCCAGGACACTGTCCAAGCAAGCAGTCTTTTGGGGTTTTGGTTTATTTACCCAGAAAGCCAGCAAAGGTCTACTGAAATATAGTGCCATTTCCCTCCTATCTGTCCTACCTCCCCAACCCCCCACCTCACCCCTGCAACACACGTATTGGGATTAACGCCAACAGCTGGCATGCAGTCCATTCATTTTCTTGCTTTTTGTTGAGACATACTTTTCTCCTTGCTCCAATGAACCTACTAGCAATTTCACTGATAGAAAGAAAGGGAAGAAGGACCCACAGAGAAGGTGGACAAGTGATTAGAGGTGTGGGCACCGGTAGCTCAGTTTGTTTCAAAAAACAACAGGCATCAGTAAATTCCTACTTAGAGATGTGCCTCTCCTCCTGGATTGTCAGAAATACAAGGTGGGGCACTAGATGGGGACAATTTGGGTACACTTCTATTTTTGCCATTTTCAAAAGACGTGTCTCATGGAAAAGCAATAACATTAGGGAAAGTATATTCCAAGTTTTGAGAGATGCCTTTGGCTAATTCCCATAATCACTCTGTGCCTGAATGTCCCCATCAGTGAATGGAGACAGCACCTGCCTGTTGCACACAGATTTGTATGAGGGCCAGCAAGATGAGACTTGTAAGTTGTTTTGCACACTGCAGGAATGAATTCAAGGTGCGCTCATTTATTTATTTATTTTTGAGGGCAGTATCACTGGCCCTCATACGTGGGATCCAAACCGGGGCCACTGGCTTCCCAAGCCAGCTCTTAACCAATGTGCCACTTGGCTGGCCCAAGGTGCCCTCATTTAGATCATCACTCCCAATTTCCTAAGTAATGGTGCTTATCTTAAAATTTATGCAGAAAAACATACCCAAACAAAATGAAAATCTACTCCCGTTGCTAGTATGGTCGGTCGACTTTGTAAAATCACAGATTTCACTCAAAGGCTGCATTTTACAGAAAGGAGCTACAATTTAAAAATATGGGCCTCTCCTAGAACCACCCTGGAGCCTGCACCCACCTCATTCCCCTTCCAGCCACAGCACAATTACCTCCTGAGCCATTTGCTAACGTTTATTAACTGCAGGCCTGGGAACAGACAGATGCGTCCAAGTAAGAATGTTCTTTACCAGGCCAAACACTCAGATGACGAGTCGAAATCCTTCTCTTAACGATTTCCACTTGGCACTGCTCAAGCAAACTAAAAAACTCCCAACATTTTCTGTTTCCACAAAAAAAAATCAACACATTTCTTCCCAAGAGGGTCTTCTGAGCTTACCTCCCATCTGCATCTTAGAGTTAACAGCGGTCCCTCTCTTTTCCTCGCCTGTATTTTCTTATACTGAGCCACTGAATCTCAGTGGGCCTGACATTGGTCTTCACCTAGTGAACTTGAGAAGTGAACCTCATTGCTACCCCAGACCAACTTGGTGTACCTAATTGCCACCAAATATTAGGGATGAGCTACAAAAGTGCCAGGAAGACCTCATTTTTCAAAGGTGAACATTCTTTCATACCAACTACCTACAAACAGTAAATAAAAGAATGATTCATAATAGAATAACTACCCCCTCATTATTCCTTAATCTTTTATTAATTTCCTTATTATGAATTAGGGGAATGTGCTAAAAAAAATGTTATTGCTCTTTCTGCCTCCATAATAAACTACAGTAATTACCTGGTGCAATGCATCCCCCTTCTCTACAGGGAATGACTGCTTCAGGACTGAATAAAATGAGAAATTGTGACATCACTGAATCCAGTTTGAAAATTAATATGAAGTGCTTGTCATAAAAGTATGGATCGTCCCAATGGGGGAAAATGTGACTCATATCAAGTGAATCACAAATATGAAAGTGTCAGGCTGTCATTTACCTGAGCAGTTTGTTTGGGTTCTGTAAAGGGAGCCTTGGAGACAAGTGGCAGTTTTGAAAAGAAACACAGTAACAAACAAACAAGACCAAAAATCAAAAGGAAAAACAGTTGCTACCCACATTCTTATTAGATGACCATATTTTCACTGACTTTTTATCAAGAGCATGGAAACAACAAAGCTGTAGAGGTCGATGAATCCAGAAGTTTCTTAACATTCTTTTAAAAAAATTAAACAGAACATCTTTTCCTACCAAAATGTATTGTGGAGGGTCATTATGAGACAGTTGTGTGAGCGCAGCTACCCTGGCTGTAGTGCGTGCATGCGCATGCGCACGCACACGCATGCGCGTTGCGGGGCGGGTTGAGGGATGCTCTCTCACACCCACTATACCCACCTGCAGGCCATAAGCACCTTTCCAGGGAGCTTATCACCTTACGGAGCTTGGAAAAGAGACTGATCCATTCCGTTCCAACCTCCTCTGGTGATGCAGGGCACGGAGTCTCAGAGTTGGCCCGGGACTGGCCTGTGGTCACCCAGGCAAGCTAGAGCAACAGCAGAGCTGAGCTCTCCAGGCCAGGCCCACGCATCCCACGCAGGGCTCCTAAGCTGACCTGTGGACATCTCCTCACACTCACCTTTGTTCTTGGCCCCTTTGCCTGAGGAAAATTCTCCTGGTCACTAAAGGGTGTTGCTATCATTAGCCAGCCTCACATTTCAGATATTAAGAGATTTCCTTGCTCTGATGTTAATGTGGATCCAGTCAGAATTAAGTCTTAGGCATGAATAAGCTGTGGTCCTTTCGTCCTTGATTAATTTCGTGACATTTATTCTAGAAAGGAAACTTAGAAGCTTGAAACATCCTTCCTCGTTAATAAAATTTTTTTTTCCTTTTGGTAATAAAAACATAATTCAAGACCCGATTAAAATGTCCCAAATTTCTGCAGTAAGGAAAGAACATTTATAACTCAACTTTGCCATATGTTCTCGTCCCAAATGGTTGTCATCTTGATTAAATTGTTCTTAACCATTTGGAATGTAGAAGCATTGCCAGAGTTGGGCCGTCGTATTTCAGAGCCGTACAGACAGCATTATCTGATCTGTTTGTGCCGGTGGTGGTAAAGGAGCCAACTTAGATGCTGGATCATGTGCTATTTTTAGTACATTTCTGACATATTACTAATTGAAGTCGGTTGATATCCACTTCAGCTCAAGTGCTTGGCGCGCCATTGTTTAATTGATGAAACTTGGGACCGAGCTAAAGGCTAACAAAATAAAGCTCAGGTTAAATTTGTAGGTCAGTCTACTGTCTTGAAACCAAACAGCAGGATTAATAATAATATCCCATCAATACATTTCTCTTTCTGAGAGAACCACCAAATAGGTACCATACAATGCCCTCTCCTTGTTTCTGGAGCTACTCCAAAGGAAGATGGCAGGGTGGGCTAGAAGCACGGCTGACTCACCCCACACCATCTTGCTCGCTGCAATGCCCTCGCTCCTCCCAGGACTGCTTTCAATAGTAATAATGGAACCCAACCCATATACCAGCTGGCTTGGCCGTAGGTGAACGGTGCCACTTCCGTTCAACAAAGCACACTGAGTGCCTGTGGTTTACCAGATGGATACGACATGGCACCATCTGAGTCTAGTGAGGGGAGAGGGACAAGCAAGCCAATAAATACTACATGGAAAGTGTACCACGCATGTGCTTTGGGTGCGTGAGAGGGAAGCAGCTCACAGAGGCTGGAGGGTGAAAGCAGCAAAACAGGGATCGGGGAAGCTTCTGGAAGGAGGTAATGCCTGGACTGAATCTTTTGTAAAATAAAATATATCACATTTTTTTCTTATTATCAGAGGCTTACTACTTCCAAAAAGAAAAAAAAAATCATTGTAATACCACCACCAGAGACCATCACTGCTTACAGTTGAGGTATGTATATCTTTTGTCTATCTATCATCTATGTAAATATATACACAAATGCTTTAACAATATTCTCAATAGTGAGTGACTGATTTGTTGCTTCCTTTAAAAAAAAATCTAGCCAGACAGAATGAATATTTTTTCATGTCATTAAGTATTCTTTTACATACTATTCTGTTGTACGGGTACCCTAATTTTCTTAACCGATTTTCCATTGTGGTAATTAAAGTTGTTGCAAAATTTTCATGGCTATTAGCTATGATTAGCATCCTTACACTTAATTTATTTTTGCACATCTGTAATTATTTCTTTAGTACAGGTTCCTAGAATGAAAATTGCTGGTTCAGAGGTTATGCACATTTTAAGGCTAAATACTAACCAGCAGTGTGTGAGAGCTTCCATTTTCCTCCCACTCTTGCCAATACCAAGTCATCACAAAGTACTGACCATGTAAAACTATAATCTAAGCCTTGACGATCCTCACTGCCTGATATTCCCACCTTTGTGTGGTCCCCTCCTAATAAATAGGACTGTCCTGGAAGACCAATGGGATATTGCAGAAGTGATAGGTATATATCGCTTTTTTAAAAATTAAATTAATTTTTTTGGATATTTTGTTTTTTTCTAGCTGTACTGAGGTATAATTAACAAATAAAAATTGCACATATCTAAGGCATACAATTTGTGTACATTGTGTGTATCACTGTATGATCACCACAAACAAGCTAATTAACACCTCCATTACTTCATGTAGTTACCTTTGTGTGTGTGTGTGTGTGTGTGTGTGTGTGTGTGTGTGTGTGGTGAAATCATTTAAGATCTACCCTCTTAGCAAATTTCAAACATACAATATAGCATTGTTAACTGTAGTCACATTATTGTACATTAGACCTCCAGAACTTATTCATCTTACATAACTGAAACTACACTATGACCCAACAACTCCCCGTTTCCCCTACCTCCCAGCCCCTGGCAACCACTATTCTAGTCTCTGCTTCTAAAGTTCAACTCTTTTAGATTCTACATATAAGTTAAATCATGCAGTATTTGTCTTTCTGTGTCTGGCTTATTCACTTAGCATAATGTGCTCCAGGTTCACCCATGTTGTCGCAAATGACCGGATTTCCTTCTTTTTCATGGCTGCATAATATTCCTCTGTATACAAGGTATATACCCTTCTGAAACTAGGCATAAACAGCACTGCCCCTTCTTCCTTGCTCTCTTCAGCTACTTGTTCTGTTGGAAGCCGACACCATGTCATGGGGACACTCAGGAAACAGTGTAGGGGTCTGTGTGGTATGAAAGTGGGGCCTCCTGCCAACTGTCAGCACCACCTTGCCAGCCATGCGAGTGAATCACCTTGTAAGCAGGTCCTCCAGTTTCATTTAAGTCTTAAAATGACTGCAGTCCCAGCAGACATCTTAACAGAGAGACCCTGAAGCCAGATCCATCCAGGTGAGCCACTCCCACAGAAACTATTATATAACCGACATTTGTGTCTGTAAGCCACTCAGTTTGGGAATAATTTGTTATGCAACAATAGATAACCAATGCAGTATATCTCTTTTGCTGTAATTTTTATTTCTTTGATTTTTTTAGTGAGGTTTACATTTTATTTCAAATGTCTATTGACCATTTTATTTTCCTTCTCTAGTTTATGCTCTTTTAATATTTTTAGGTTGATCTTTATTCTACTGATGTGATGATTTTTATATATTAAGAATATTAACTTTTGCCTGTCATAAACCTAATATTTCCCCTCAGTGTTTATTTTCCTGAGATGAGGTGTAAAAGCACAAGGCAAGATTGGATGGTAGAGAGAGGCCATGAAATTGCAGGCAGAGGAGCATCATGGGATGTGTGGGGAAGTCACAGGGTAGATGAGAATGAGGAAACTAGACCAGTGCTTCTCAAACTGAGCATTCTTAAGAATCACATGGAAATCTGTTTAAAATGGCAATTTAGGTAGGTGTGGGGTCAGTCCTGGAGTTCCTAGGTCATGTTGATGCTGCTGGCCCGGGGAGCACACTTTGAACACCAAGGATTTAAAGAGATGTTTAGGAGATAGTTTGTGGAGGAAGTCTTGGAAAAGAGCAATAAGTAAAAAAGAAAAAAAGTGAAAATCACCTCTAGTCCCTTGATCCAGACAACAACTCTATGTTGTACCAAGGAGCTGGACCTCTGTCCTGAAGGGGGCAGAAAGGCATGGCTATCTTGATCTATATTTTTTGAAGATGGCGCTAGAGAGGCTTATTGCTGACTGTACCCTGAGAGTGAGGGAAAGATAGGACATAGGGTTTCTGGCATAGGCAACTGAGACTGTGGTGACTAGGGGAAAAGCAGGTGTTTTGGGGGGTTGGGGAGAGAATTCATTCTGCTTTAGACCTTCATTAAACCTAAGGTACTTGCCAGGATATTGAGGGAGGTAGGGAGATGCCCAGTAGGTAGTTGGTGGGTATGGAGCTCAGGAGACAGGGCAAGCCTGGAAGTACAGAGTTGGGCATCAAGAGCGTATGCCATGGTGGAGAGGTAAAGCTTGGGCATTCATGACTCCCCAGGATGGCTGTGTAGACTGTGAGACAAGAGGATGCAGGGGCCCAGGCTCTAAGGGTCAGGTCAAGGAAGAGGAGTCCAGGAAGACTACCAAAAGGGATGAGAACCAGAGCATGTGGCTTTAAATAAGTGTCAGATGATGATTCAAGAGCCATTAGGAGCAGGGCTGGAAAGGGGTCATTCCTCTGCATTCAGCTGGGATTAGGGTTAGAGGGTTGACTGGGAGAGAGACCAACAGGGACCAAGTGCCCCTGGGTTGCGCAGGTGGGGGAGGGGTGAGTGAGAAGCAGCAGCTGAATAATGGAAGTGGGCAATTCCATGTATCTTAGAATTCGAGGAGGTGACTTAGATTAATTTTCCTCCAAGCTGCCATACTGTAAAGGCATCACAACTGGTTTCTCAGATAATAGACTAACTTTTATCATTTCTTGCAAGAGAGTAGCTAATAAGATTAGACACTGGGCTTTTTCTCTGTGCCAAGCGATCAGTGCATACCTACTCCTTTTGACTTTCCCAATACCCTGGGAGGTATAGCCTATTTTAAAAATGAAGAAATTAAGAGTCAGAGAAGAAGTGAAGCAGCTTGTCCAAGGTCACACGGCCAGTATGTGGCAGAGCTGAGGTTTGGGCCAAAAGGTATGGCTGACTCTGAAAATCCCTGCCCAGCTTTTCAGCTGTAATGCTTCTGGGAGCATTCAACGGTGCAAACGGGCCAAAGGTGGTGACAGCACTGAACTGCACACTTAAAAATGGTTAAAATGGAAAATTTCACATTATGTATATTTTACCAGAATTAGGGAAAAAAAGGAAGGGGTGTAACAGAGTGATCTGCAGACTTCAGAGAGAGAAAACTGCACGAAGATTGCACAATCAATTTGGTCCTTCATTTTATTATTAAAGGAGAAAGTTCAGCAAATGTCCAAATTACTGTAATTCCCAATCACATTTTTGTACTGTCTGAGTCACCTCTCTTTACTTCCTCCTTCTGTCCTCTCTTTTAGTTTTGAAATGGATTTAAAGTGCACCTGGATAGGTGAGAGAACCTGTTTTAGTTGAACTCGCTTTTTACCATCAAGAGGTCTTGCAATGTGGGAATGGTGCTTTCCCTAGGGACCGGATTACCTGCTTGACAGGTGTTATGGGTTGAATTTTGTTCCCTGCCCGCCGCCCTCCCCCAACCCCCCCCCAAAAAAAAAGGTATGTTGAAATCCAAACTCCCAGTACATTGGAATGTGACCTTATTTGGAGATAGTGTTTTGATAGAGATAATTAAGTTAAGAAGTCATTAGTGTGGGTCCTAATCCAATAAAAGGGGGGAATTGGACACAGACGTGCACACAAGAACACCACGTGAGGACCCAGGGAGAAGACAGCCATCTATAAGCCAAGAAGAGAGGCCTGGGACAGGTCCTTCCCTCTGCCCTCAGAAGGAAGCGACCCTCCCCACACCTTGATCTCAGACTTCTAGCCTCCAGAACTGAGACAAAAGATTTCTGTTGTTTAAACTATCCAACTTGCGGCCCCTTTTAATTTATAACAGCCCAGAAAACTGATACAGCATGTAAAGCAGATTTGCTTCACTGGGAGCCCACAGTGTGACATATGGCTGCTCTTAGTTACTGAGGTTCCTCCCCACCCCCAATAATTCCTTTCACCTTCACCTTCACCTCTGAGTCCCCCACCCAGCATCTCCGTGGCCATTCCCATCTCTTCTAACAGAAGGTGCTAGAAGTGGAGGAGAAAGAGAAGGCTGCTGATAAAGGGTTACTTTATCAAAGGGCTTTAAGTACCTTTCTTTGGAACAGGGACTACATCAAACGTCCTCACCTCAGTGATTCATCACCCAGAGCCTCCTTGCGAGAGGGCAACTTTTCCGATTTCCACAATTCCCTCTTCATGCATTCGTGTCACTTAGAAAGGCACATAAAATTCAGTGCTGACATGGAGGGGCTATTCTAGGGAGCATTGAATGCTAAAGACTTAGTCATATGGACCCTCACTGCTCCTTAATCAGCATTACTTAGCTATTGCTAAGGTTTTAGTAAGTCCATCAACAGCCTCTCACCTCCTCTCAGATCATTATTTCATGCAGTTAGAGTGCCTATTACGGAAAATGTGTGCTGTCATCAGCTGCTTAAACATAAAATTATGCTCTGTATATAGTTGATGAAAGCACCTCCACTCAGCTCATCAGTTTCAACTAGGACCAAGGAAATTGCTGTCTGATTATTCTCTTCAGCCCCATCAGCAAAGGAGCCCTTTCCAACCCAGTGTGTAAAGACTTGACCGAAATAGGTTTTTGTCTAAAAAAGTTGATCCTGACACATGAGATGAAGAGCTGTTCCAAGTGGTTTAGGGAACAAACTTCATTTGATCAAAGTACAACGTCTTCCTCACAAATCGCTTTTGGTTTAATTTCTCTCCAGTAAGTTCCACTGCCTGAATTTGTGCAAAACTTATAGCACTTGCAGCCAATGTCATATTGGAAATGAAGTCAAACGTGTTGGTTTTCTACTGGGATCCTGGCATTTTTTCACAAAGTTTTTGCTTTTTTTTCCCCCCACCAAAGAACCATTACAGGGAAGTAGCCAGGTGAGTGTTCTGTTTCCTAAGTTGTTCTATCCTCAAGGGCTCAGGCCTCTTCCCTCTGTACTCTGTCCTAGGCCGTCTGGTCCACACCCATTACTGGCTTCATGCTGGTTATGCCCAAACATGTTTCTCCAGCCCACACCGCTCCTCTGAATGCCAAACCTGTAAAGCCACCCATCTTTTGGACACCTGTACTCAGTTGTCCCCTAGACTCCTCAGACTCATCTTGTACAGGCAAGAAAGAAATGAAAATCCCCAGACCCTGGAACTCCACACCAGGAGAAGATGGAGTAAGCTCCAAAATCCACCCTTTCTGCTTGGGAGGCATTTTCCATCGGCTATCTGGGAGCAAGTATGGAGGACTGAGCCCAAATTAGGACATAGGTGGGGTTTGTCTTTGGTGCCTCCCACCTTCCTTTCTTTATTCTTTTCTGATGTCCCTTAGTCACTCAGTACCTGCATGCTGGCCTTAGGTGCCCGCAACTGTTGATTGATGTCTGAGTCACTTCCCCAAAGCAGTCCTGGATCCAAAACTCAACTCCTTCACCTCGTCCATTATTCATTCCTTCAGGGGATGGCGAGTGACTTCAGCAAAGCAATGGAGGTCAGCAGTGTCATTACACCCAAGAATTGTCATGGCAAAGGTCCGATTACTCAGCGCCAGCAGGGGATATTTCTTATTCAAAGGAAAGAAATGTTACCTTTCTTTCCCCTACTCCTGCCCAGCCTTAGTCTCCAGGGTTGGGCTGTACTAGAGAAATGTTTGAGGTCAATGATGATGGTGATCACACAGATTGACTTTGTTTTCCACGGATCTGTGGTCTACTCTCAGCTCTACCCCAAGTGAATGTCTCGAAAGTGGGATCAGAGGACCCGGGCTGTCACCTGAGTTTACTCCTGTTCAAGACCCTAATGAAATGCTAGCCCCAAGGGCTCGGCATTCATGTGGCATAGTCATTGTCCATGCACATTGGCAGATGCCCCAGGTGGATAGAGAGCAAGAATGGTGTGCTGCTCCCACTAACTTGCTCCCAAACTCCAAGCTTCTGTAGAGCCCTTCTCTTTTCTATCCCACCTGATAGTTTCTTAGTCCTTTGGATTAATTTTTTATTATAAAATATGCCAGACATACAAGTGAGCAAAAAAAGAATGATACTGTATAGCCAATGCTTCTACACCCACCACTCAGCTTAAGTAATTAAACAGTACAAATGGAATTTGAAGTCCCTCTCCACCCCACCCTGATTTCATTCTCCTGCCTCCTTCGCTTGGTAATTGCTATTCTGAATTTAGTGGTTTTCATTCCCATGCCCTTCTCTACTCCTTTGGTCAATACGTATACGTATTGTATATCCATAAAAATATGTAATCTTGTTTCACAGTCTCACAAAATGGCGTCAGGCTATGAATTATGCTTCTGCAACTTGCTTTGTTCATTATCTATTCTTGAGAGCCATCTATGTTGGTATATGTATTCCATTGTAGGATTATAGCACAGTGTATTTATCCATTCTCCTGTTGATGGACATTTTGGTGTTTCCAGTTTTGGCTCTGAACATTCTAGCACATGTCTCTTGGTGCAATATATTCTCTAGGGCATTTTTTCCTTTTAAGAACATTTTTATTTTGAAATAATTTTGGACTTACAGAAAAGTTGCAAAAATAGTACAGAGTTCCTATGTAACGTCCACCCAGCCTCCCCTAATATTAATATCACATAACTACAATACAGTAATCAAAACCTCCAAAAATTAACATTGGCAAAATAGTATTGACTAACCTACAGGCTATATAGAATTTCAGCAGTTAGAGCAGTGTTTCTCAAACTTTATGCTGTGCCCCATTAATGTAGCAATTCTCAATTTTGGCTACGCATTGGAATCACCTGGGAACTTGAAAAACTACTGATGCTGTGGTCACACTCCCTAGATATTCTAATTTGTTTGGGTTGTGGCCTTGGCAATGGAAATTTGAAAGCTCCCCAGATGATTGTAATATGCAGTCAAGATTGAGAACAGCTGCATTCATGGATCATGAAATCAATTTAATTAATCATGCTGAGCATTAAAAAACGAAATGGAATAAAATAGAAGATGTCATAGGGCTTTGCATGCAGGATAAAAATTCTTGCAGAAAAATTCTGCCTCAATTGTAAATATACATTGTGTTACAATTTAAAAGTATTTCATGTGTGACTCAGGACCAAAAAATATTTAAAGCTATCTAGGTTATATAGATCTGGGAGTGAAACTTTTGGATCAAAAAATATATGCATGTTTAACTTTACTGGATGTTGCCAATTTGCTTCCTGGGGTGTTTGCACTGAATTGCACACTACCTACCAGCAGGGTATGCGAACCCAATTGTCCCATTTCCTTGCTAACACCTGATATTGTCAGACCTTTAAGATTTTTGCCAATTTTATGGGTGTGAAATGGTGTCTTGTGGTGTTGAGTCATCTCTCAGATAACTAGAATGACTGAATACCTCTTTACATGTATTTCCTTTTCTGGAAATTGCCTCTTTATATCTTTTGCCCATTTAAAAACAACTTTTAAAAAATGTTTATTGACATTTATTAGATATTCTGGATATCAATCCTTTTGTCAGATACCTGTGCTGCACTGGTCTTCTAGCTTCTGTAGCTTGTCTTTACACTTTTAAAAATGTTATTTGCCACACAGAATTTTTATTTAAATGCAGCCACGTGTATATCAATCTTTGACTTTATGGTTTGTGCTCCTTCTATCTTTCTAAGATTAAATCTTCCCTTACCATGAGGTCATAAAAGTATTCTCCTTTGTTTTCTTCTAAAAGCTTTAATTAAAGTTGTGTTTTGCACAGTCTTTAATGCCTCCTTGGACTTTCTTTTTTCTTTTTTTTCTTTTTTTCTTTTCTTTAAGAGGGCAGTGTCACTGGCCCTCATATGTGGAACCTGAACTGGGGCTGCTGGCTTCCCAAGCCAGTGCTTAACCACCGCGCCACTTGGCCGGCCCTGGACTTTATTTTTTAATGAGATCATTGTAGATTCCCAGGTGACTTGGGGAAATAACGCAGAGATCTTGTATTGGGGATCAGTCTAGAAACTGTCCAGTTTCCCCTGTAGTAACACTGCAAAATTATAATATGATTTTACAACCAGGATATTAGCTTGGAAATAAGCCACTGATGTTATTCAGATTCCCCAGTTTTACTTGTGCTCGTGTGTGTGTTCTATACTGTCTATTCCCTGGGCAGGTTCATGTGTCCACTGCCACCATGAAGACACTGAACAGTTCTTCCATCACTACAAGGATCTTTCATACTGCCCTTTATAACCACTCTCATGTCCCTCCAGTGTCTGCACTCTGGCCCTGTCCTTAACCCTGACAAACACTAATCTGCTCTTCATCTCTGTAAAGTTGTCATTTCAAGAATGTTACATAGCTTTTTTCCTCCCTGGCTGCCATCATGAACGACCCAGTAACTCTCTGGACCAGGAAGTTCATGACCAATTAACTACATCAACGGAAACAAATGGTCATAGACGTCCTTCGCTCTGGGAAGGCAACAGTATCTAAGACAGAAATTTGGGGTTAAAACTAGCCAAAATGTACAAAACCACACCAGATGTCATCTTTGTATTTGGATTCAGAACCCATTTCAGTGGTGGCAAGACAACTGGCTTTGGCATGATTTATGATTCATTTCTTGGATTACGCAAAGAAAAATGAACTCCAACATAGACTTGCAAGACATGGCCTGTGTGAGAAGAAAAAGACCTCAAGGAAATAGCAAAAGGAACGCAAGAACAGAATGGAGAGAGTTAAGGGGGCTGCAAAGGCCAATGTTGGTGCTGGAAAAAGTGAGGTGGAGATTGGATGACAGAAGGAGTAGAAGATTTGTCAGGGACTTTATCTGTGATGAGTGAGCAGATTTTTCACAGGAGGACTAATAAACTAAGAACTTTAAAAAAAAAGCAAACAAAACAATGTTATATAAATGGAATCACATAGTATGTCACTTTTCAGGATTGACTTTTTCACTAGCATATTCTCTGGAGATTCATCCAGGTTGTTGCCTGTGTCATTGGTTCATTCCTTGTTATTGGTGAGTAGAATCCCATGTTATGGCTCATACCTCAGTTTGTTTATCTAGTTACCCATTGAAGGACATCTGGGTTGTTTCCAGTTTAGGACTATTACAAAAAAAGCTTTTATAAACATTCACATATGGGGTTTTGTATGAACATTAGTTTTAAAGTCTGTGGAAGAAATTTCAAAGTGTGCGGTTGCTGGGTTGTATGGAAGTTGCACGTTTAGTTTTATAAGAAACGGCCAGATACAGAGGGGCTGTAGCATTTTACATTCCCACCAACAATGTATGAGTGATCCAATTTTTTCACATCCTCCCCGGTATCTGATGGTGCCACTATTTTTATTCTAGACAGTCTAATAGGAGTGCAGTGATATCTCATTATGGTTATAGGTTGCATTTTTTTTTAAGGCAGCGTCACTGGCCCTCATATGTGGGACCCGAACCGGGGCCACTGGCTTCCCAAGCCAGCTCTTAACCACCGCACCACTCGGCCGGCCCTATAGCTTGCATTTTTTGATGGCTTATGGTGTTGAACATCTTTTCACATGCTTTTTGCAATCTGTATACCCTTTTTGGTGAAAAAATCTTCTTTTGCCCATTTTCTAACTGGCTTGTTATTTTTTATTGCTAAATTTAGAGAACTCTTCATATGTACTTTATACAAGTACTTTATCAGATACGTGCTTTGCTTGTCTTAGTCCTCTTTACGTGGACTTTTGCAGAGCAGAAGCTTACATTTTGATCAGGCCCAATTTATTGATTTTTCCTTTTACAGATCATCTTTCTGTTGTCAAGTCTAAGAGCTCTTTGCCTAGGCTTAATTCTCAAAGATTTTGTCCTATTTTTTTCCTACAAGTTTTATTTTATCTTTTATACCCCTAAACTCATGATCCATTTGGATTTAATTTTTGTATAAGGTGTGAGGTTTGGGTTTATGTTCATTTTTTGCCTATGTTGGTCCAGTTGCTCCAACACCATTTGTTGAAAAGCCTATCCATCGTCCATTGGATTTATTTTGCACATTTGCCTAAAACCATTTGGGCATATTTCTGCGACCCTCCTTAGGTTTTTAACCTTTTTAGGGATTTAATTGGCTCCAGGTCCCAATATTCATTTTCTTTTTTTTTCCAATATCCATTGTCTTAATTTCCTCTGAGATATATAAAAAGTGAATCATCATTTTTTCTGTCTATATATCTTTTTTGTTAGTCTTGCTAGGAGTTTGTCGATTTTATTGATTTTTGCAAAGAAATTTTTTTCATTGATTTTTCTTTTTTTTTGTTTTCAATTTCATCAATTACTGCTCTGCTCTTATCTTTTGATTTCCATCTTTCTGCTTGCTGGGAGTTTATTTCACTCTTTTTTTCCCTAGGTTCTTGAGGTAGGAGCTTACATTATTGATTTGAGATGTCCCTTTTTTTTCATATGCATTTAGTGCTATAAATTCCCCTCTCAGCACTGCTTCAACTATGTCTCCCAGATTTTGGAGTGTTATATTTTTATTTTCATTTAGTTCAATGTACTTTTTATTTCCCTGAGACTTCCTCTTTGATAAATTATAAGTGGATTAGTGGGTTAATTCTAAGTGTGTTTTTTAGCTTCTCTGTGTTCATAGACTTCCCTGTTATCTTTCTGTTATTGATATCTAGTTTTATTCCATTTTGGTTAGAGAGTATACTCTATGTGATTTCGATTCTTTTAAATTTGTTGAGGTTTGTCTTAGGTCCCAGGGTATATGATCCGTGACCCCCTAAAATCAGATAATGTCAGTCCTTTGACTTTGTTCTCTTTCTCTATCATTGTTTTTTTTTGTGGGGGAAAGGGGAGCTATTCTAGTTCCTTTATCTATACACATAAATTTTAGACTCTGTTTTGTGGCATTTACTATATCTACTAAGAAGTTTTCTGGGCTGTATATTGTGATTGCTTTGAATCTACAGACCAGTTGGGGAGATTTGACATCTTAACAAAATTGTCTTCATACCATGAACGTGGTATATCAATCCATTCTGTTAGGACTTCTTTCATTTTTCAAAGATTCATTCATTCATTCAGTGTGGCAGACACTGGAGATGAATGGTGAATAAAGCAGATGAGACCTCGGCCCTTAGGGGGAGACAGACAGTAAACAGTGACAGTGGAACCAGGAGGGACACACAAAGGAGGGTACCTCATCCAATAAAGGCTACAGGGGAAGGCAGTGGAGTGGGGAGGACATTGAAAGCCTCCCTGAGGAAGAGCCATCCAAGCTGGGACCTGAAAGACAGATAAGTAAGAGTTAGCCAGGTGAAGTGGGAAAGGCATCACAGGCAGAGGAAGTAGGGCATTTCAAGGCTGTTTTCTAACATTCAGCTCCATTATGGGCAATCTGGTTTCACTGGACACCAGCCTTTGGGGTGGGGAGAGCCCTTAGGAACTAATTTTCAGAGAAAAACTCTGAAGCCATGCAGATGTAATAGTGCCTGAAATGTTAGGAGCAGGTGGATTGAGTCTATTCTGGCTGGTTGATGGGGTGTTAGGAGCAGAAAAGAAGGAGGATGACCAGCCTGGATAATGCCACCCTCGTCTCCATGGTGTTTTCCATTTTGAACAGTCAACAGTGGAAAGACCTGGCCCTTCTGAGAGCCATAAAGGTTAGCTGGGCTTGAGGGCACCCTTCTGGGTACACAAGGCAAATGCATCGTTTGTTATTGTGACCAAACTGAATCCTACTCTACTAAATCAAGTGTTGGCCTCTAATTAGCTCCGGTCTTTGTAGTATTCTAGGGAGATTCCACTGTTGTGCTTTTAGCGAAACATGGGAAATTTAAAGTGTGACTGGTATCTCCCTGTCTAGCTGGTCACACTGGAATCTGTGACTCTTTGGGCCTGGTGATAGCCTAGCTCTTGTTCTCAAGTAACTTATCGGATAAAATTCACAGTGACCACATTGCAGTTTTTAAGGCATGTGACAGCCACTGTCTCATTAAAACTGGATAACAATCCAAGTAAGGTCACACAGGGCACGAATTGTCATCCCACTTTATAGATGAAGAAGGTGAAGCTCAGAGAGGTGAAACAACCAACCCAAGGTGAAACAGCCCCAAACTGGCTGAACTGAGACCTGGACTTAGACAGCATATTCCCCATGTTAATATTTCTTTCATTCCCTCACACCAGCAGGCGCTTAGTCTGTGAGGGATCATGTGAAATTAGTTGGCCAATGACATTCATAAAGTCATTTTGGAGAGGAGTGGCAGTGGAACTGGGCTTGATGTTTTGTTCTGCCATGTGGCAACTTTTGTCAAATGGTGTGGAATCAGGCTGCTTTGTTTTTCAGCTTTTCAAGAGGTTATCTTCTGTCACATGTCTGTGCCTTCTACAGATTAGCTAATCCACAGCTGGAAATTCAAATCAGAGTACTTTGGTTTTTACTAAGAAGACCTGAAGAAAATCATAGAATCTCAGAGCTAGAAGGTAATGTAGATCATTAATCCAATTTTCTCAATCAATAGGCTTAGGAATCCGAAGCTCAGGAGGCAGTAACAGTCAAGGTGACACAGCTAGTTAATGGCAGAAACAATCTGCAGGGGGCATGACCTCTCTTCATATTTCTGAAGAGCTGTCATGGGACAGGGGGAACATATTTTCCCCGTGAGTCTTCAAGGCTGGGGAGTAGGACCCATGGCAGATGTGGGTGGGCTAGGAGTGACCTGCCCACTCTTTTCATTTTTTATTCTGGGATTCTTTGGACTGGGGAAATGCAAGGGAGATGGCTACTGAGAAGTCAGAAGGCTCTAAGATGGGGCTGGGAGACTATGTCAAGAAAGCTTGTGGAAGTCAGACAAGGCTGGGCAGGAAGCCATGGCCCACCATTTAGGTGCTTTATGACACTTCACAGATGACTTAACTAAAGTTTTTGCCTCCAAGTCCTTCCTTATCTATATAGGATGGGTATAATAACCTATTCTTGGGTATATCAAATGAGGGAACAACAAATGTATATGTACATATATATGCATGCATACCCATACTTGTACATAAACTCTTATGTGTGTCTATCAAAACACGTTTATAGAGGGGCCGGCCGAGTGGCGCGTTGGTTAAGAGCTGGCTTGGGATGCCAATGGCCCCAGTTCAGATCCCACATATGAGGGGCCAGTGACACTGCCCTCTACAGCTAAGATGGTGGACAACAGCTCCACCTGAAGCTGGGCTGCTGTGAGTCCCCGGGACGGCATAGCTGCAGCCCCTGCTGCAGTGGGCTGCCATAGGCTACAGTGAGTGGCCGGCAGCCAGCGTGAGCGGCTGACAGCTGGTGTGAACTGCCAAGAGCTGCTGTGAGCAGCTGTCCAGAGACCGGCGACCAATCTGCCTCACCCAGGAAGAGCGCAATGATGACACCAACATGGGCCAGTGAAGAAACGTCCTCCACAACTAGACTGAAGAACAAGAGGACAGCAACTTGTCCGTTCCCCTTCCCCGGTTCCCCAACACTGTTCCCCTCCCCCAATTCCCCAATAAAATCATTAAAAAAACCAAACAAGTTTATAGATAGATAGGTAGATATATTGTAGATAGACAGATATAGATAAGTGATAGATGATGGATAAGTAGGGAAACCATGGAGAAATAGCCCTCTCCATAAATGTACAGCCAACAAAGTTCATGAGACCAGATCCTTCTCGTCATTATTACCAATGAGGGATGGCTCCGTTTTTTAAATGGCACCAGCAACCAAGCAATATTAATTAGCATTAGCACTGAGATCCATCTAAATGCTGAGTCTGTACAAAGATAATTTCATTGACTGTCAGGGCTAATACAAGGATTAAGTGAAGAAAATACCACTGGTGTATTTGGCATATACAGTAATGCTTTCGTTTGCAAATATAATTCATTCCAGAAACAAACTACTCGTATTGCAAGACATCTTTCATTTACCACGTTAAAGCGTATTAGAAATGTTTGCTTGTCTTGCGGAACACTTAAACCAAGTTATTCACAATCCAACATTTTACTGCATTTGAATAGAGTACATCTCCCAGATTCTGGCACACAGGAGACCTTCAGAAAAGTGTGGTGAACCAAATATTTGCTGAATGTATTAAAGAAAGTTCTGAGTGTGTCAGGCAGTCTTCTCAGTAGCCAGTAATGCCCATGTGATCAGATGAGTTGAACAGTGATATTATATTGGTGTTTATGAAGAGTCCCATAATCTTATAACTACAGCTGTCTGGGGTCACATTTAGGGTCCCAAGATGAGTGGGGAATATGACTAAGTGGGAACAGCATTCAAATAAAAGACTCTGTGGTGGTAACTATTGAACATGGCTGGCAATTAAATATAGGCAGAGATGTCGTCTGTTTCCATTTTACTCCTATGCCTTAGCAACTTATCTGACTGAAACTAGAAACACAAATGCCACTGGAATTAATTGGAATTTTCCCAGTCTCTCTGCCCTGATGTTGATAGATGACCACAGTGGTTACATGATGGCAAAACAACTGGGGGAATTCCAACAGCTCAAGGGTGGGAGAAGGTAAAGTAGCCAAGGCTTTCAGTGCTACAGACAGAATAGCCTGAGACTTCTGTGGGGTCACCTGCCTAAGGAGAAATCAATCAGATCCAGCTAGTCTCAGGGCAGATGGAGGTGTGTGTGTGTGTGTGTGTGTGTGTGTGTGTGTGTGTGTGTGTGTGTGTGAATTATGAAGTGAGTGCCCCCTCTGTGCTATAAAGAACCCAGTCCAGGGCCTCGCACCGAGAAGGTGCTTTGCAAACATTTGGTGAATGAGTCCAATTGGAGAGACTCATGGATTATTGAGGACCCCAAAGAGCTTTTTTTATGTGGGTTATATCTATTGCTACTTTACACAATATAAATTAAAGCTGAGAAAATGTAAGTATTTCTTTGTTCATTTAGAAATAACATTTTTTTAAAAGATTTTATTGGGGAATGGGGGAGGGGAACAGCGTTGGGGAACTGGGGAAGGGGAACAGACAAGTTGCTGTCCTTTTGTTCTTCAGTCTAGTTGCGGAGGACGTCGCTTCATTGGCCCATGTTGGTATTGTGATCATTGTGCTCTTCCTGGATGAGGGGATCGGTCGCTGGCCATTGGACAGCTGCTCCCGGTGGCTCACTTCAGCTCTCTCTGGCTGCCGGCCCCTCATGCTAGCTGCCAGCCTCCCACGGTAGCTCACAGCAGCCCACTGCAGCCCCACTGCAGCCTATACTGTCGCCGACCACTCATAGCAGCCCAGCTCCACGTAGAGCTGTTGTTCACAGTCCTAGTTGTAGAGGACGCAGCTTACTGCGCATGTGGGAATCAAAGCTGCAGCCCTGTTGTTCAGAGCTCGTGGTTTTACCAACTGAGCCACTCGGCTGGCCCTAAAAATAACATTTTTAAGAAAAAAACTGAGGGATGAAAAGTATAACTATTGTATTGTTTTGTACACCTGAAACTAAAAAAATAAAGAATATTTCAAACTACATGATAATAAAAATATTACCTATTATAAAAAAAGAAAGTTAAAAAAAGAAAAACACTATTTTCAAAAACAAAAATAATTTAGAAGAGTGGCATTGTTTTATATCTTTACAAATTTCTTTAACACCTGGCTTAATAGAAGACGTCTGGATTTTCTACCTGTTTCTCCACTCACTCTATTGTGGTATCATATGTCACGTTGCTTCTTGAAAACGCCACTGTACACTCATAAAAGAAAAAAAAATGGTTAGTATTATTAGGAAAGTAGTCTTGATCTAGTAGATTCCCTTAAAGTCTCTCAGGAACCCCCAGCAATCCGGGGACTGCTGTTCTAGGGTACATATCTAATGGAGTGATTTCTGGGTCATTGGCTGTGCATGTTTTTAACCTTATTAAATAGTTCTAAATTGCTCTCTAAAGTGGTCAAAGCAATTTATACAATCAGCAGCAGTGTTTGGAAGTTCTTGTTTCTCACACTTGAGTCAAAATTTGGTATTATTGAACTTTTAAGAATTTACCAGTCTGAAGAGGTATGTTTTACATTTGCATTTTCCTGATTATTAGTGAGGCTGAACATATTTTCATAAGTTTAATCAGGTTTCCTCTTCTGTGAATTCCCTATTTTTATTTTTTGCACAATTTTTAATGTACTTGTTTTTTTCAGTATTGATTAATAAGTGTATTTAATGTATTTATTATATATTCTACTGCTTTTTCAGAAATAAGTGTTCTAAATACTTCTTCCATAAATATTTAGAACACTTGATGTTAGTTTTCCCAAGATGACTTTTGATGCACAGAAAGTTTTAATTTTAATATAATCAAAATTATCAATTTTTTTACAGGTTATACTTTTTGTCTTACTTATTTCGTTCTTCCTTACCCAGAAGTTATAAAAAATGTTTTATAAATTTTCTTCAAAGAGTTTTAAAGATTTATATGATCTGAAGAAACAGGTACTAGACTTATCAGGGGATTACTTCATAACTTATATAAATGTCTAACCACTACACTGTACACCTGAAACTAATATAAAGTAATATTGAATGCCAACTATAATTTAAAGAAATAGTCACAGGGATGTAAAGTACAGCATAGGGAATATAGTCAGTAATATTGTAATAACTGTACAGTGTCAGATGGGAAATAGACTTATCGGGGTTATCACTTTGTGAGGTGTATAAATGTCTAATCACTATGTTGTTTTGTACATCTGAAACTAATACAAATTTGTTTTTAAAAAAGAGTTATAAAGATTTTATTTTCCTATTTTCTTTAATCTGCCTGAAAATTGACAGATTTTTGGTATGATGTTAGGTAAAGATATAATTTTATATTTTTATCTTTTATATGAAGCTACCCAGTTGTCCTACAATAATATAGTTAATGCACTATCATTCCCCCCATATATGGGGGGAGCTGTTTCTAGATTCTCTAATTTGTTCCATTAGTCTGAGTGTCCTCACTTTGTTTTTCTTCTTCAAAATATTTTTTGTGTTCTAACCTTTTACTCTTAAAAATGTATTGAGATACATAATACATACAAAAGAATATATAAATTGTTCATGTACAGTTTAAATTATAAAATGAACACTTTGGAAGCCCCTATAAACCTCTACCCAATCACATCATTCTTTATCCCCCAAAGACCACAGGTAAACACTGTTCTTAATGTTAGGTTAGTCATTCACCTGCTTTTCATTATAGCTTTACTAACTGGCTATGTATCCCCACCATGTATTGTTTAGTGGTGCTTGTTTCTTATACGAATGGAATCGCATCATGTGTTTCCTCCATGTTTTCTCGTGTGACTTGCTTTTTTCGCTCATTATGTCCCAGAAATTCAACTTTGTGAGATACATGTAATTATAATTTCTTTTTATGGCTGCATAGTATTCCACTGTATGACTATCCCTGGGGCGAAGCTCTTCTCCAGCTGTACAGCTCTGGTCTGCTCTGATTTGCTCCTCGTGCTCCCGCCCATCACACTTTGTCCCACTCCACCCAGTCTGCTCCAGAAAGAAGTCTTTGGTGTTTCAACCAGGGAGAAACAGTCTTCATTCAGTCTTAGGTGGAAAGATAAAGTGCACCCCCCGAGCCAGGGGGAACTGATTTATATCGAGACAAGTCCCTGCCTCTGCTCCCTGATTGATCTATCTTCATGCAAATGAGCACAAGTCCTCGCAGTTTGATTGGTTCAAAAAGCACCATCTTGATTGGTCAGAATAGAGCTGTTCTGGTTAGTCAGTGAAGATGCTAATACAGTAACTCCTTTATAAGAGCTGGCTCAGATGGCAGGAGCACAGTGCAGGCAGGCAGGTTCAGTGAAGGAGGCAGGCTTCTTCTTGAAGTATGGTTTGCATGAGAGGCCCCTGTTTAGAAATGGCTGCTAGGCTTTGTTTTTTGGTTTTGGTTTTTTGTTTGTTTGTTTGTTTGTTTTAAATTTGAGCACTGTTAGCCACCAGGAGCCGTTCTTGGTAGGTATCTTCTTTCTCAGGGTCCACAAAACCAAGGAATACAATTGCTGGGTTATAGGATAAGGGCATACCAATTTCAGCAGAAAATGCCAAACTTTTCCAATGTAGTTGCTACATTACTCCCAGCAGTAGATGCAAGCTCCTGCTGCCCAACATCTTGTTAACAAATTCTCTCACTTTTTCACCTTTGCCAATTTGGTAGGTATGAAATATATCTCATTTTAATTTTAATTTACATTTTCTTTATTAAAATGTCTTAAGCATATGCTTATATATTTATGGACCCCATGCAGTTTGTTTCCTTCAAAATGTGTCTTTTGTCCAATTTTTGAATTAGGTTATAGTTTTCTTATTGATTTTTGAAGTTCTGTATGTATTTATAATAGATATTAATTTTTTATTAGCTTTATGTACTTGACTATCTTATTCCAGCATGTGGCTTTTCTTTGTTACTTTTTTAGGGGTTCTTTTAATGAACAGAAGTTCGTAATTTTAATGTAGTTGAGCTTATCATTTTTCTTATTGGTTTATGCTTACTTCTCTAATCTGAACTCCTAAATTTGTGCCCTTGTTTGGGGTCTCCTAAACATTTTATAGTTTTGCGTTTTACATTTAAGTCTTCACTCCATCTGTAAGTGATTTTCATATGGTGTGAGGGAAGCATGTTTTTTCTTTTTTCAATAAACTGTTCTCCCAGAACCATTTGTATTATATAGTTTATCCTTTTCAATGATCTGCAATTCCTTCTCTGTCATCAATCAAAATACTATGTATATGTGCATTTATGGACTCTATTCCATATTCCATGAGTATTTGTCTACTCATGAATCAAAACCACAGGGTCTTAAATACTATAGTTTTTTCTCTTGAATTATTTTTATTAGGAAGATGAACTGTAAAAGAAACACAAAATTATTTTTAGGCATCAATGTAACATCAGGTAGCAATTTTCTCATCTTACAATTCCTTAGTTATTATTTAAGTATTATCAGAAGTGAATCATAAGCACACATAATTTATAGCACATTGTTTCTGTTGATTACTAGGAATTGTGGTATCTGGCAGAGTTTATTCTCCTATCTGGATCATTTCTTTTTGGAACGTCTTGGCTACTTTTGGCCCTTTGTTTTTCAGCATAAATTTTAGAATTAGGTTGATACAGTACACCAAAATAAAGCAAAACAAAACAGAAACAAAAAACCTTAGGAATTTTATTGGAATTGCATTTAATATATAGATCCATTTTGGGGTAAAATTGATATTTTTAAAATACTGAATCTTCTTAGGCAAGATCATGATATGTTTCTCCATTTATTTATGTATTTTAAAAGAGTTTTTAATAAAGTTTTACAATTTTCTTCATAAAAGTCTTGCACATAATTTGTTAGATTTATTATTTAGAGTTTTGTTTTTTTGAAATATTATAAATGGTATTTTTAACATAATAGAATTTATTTTTTATTTTTTCTATAAAATTAATCTGCCTTATTTTTTTATTAGTTCCAGGTATACAAAACAATGTAATAGTTAGATATTTACACCCCTCACAAACTGATAACCCCTCCCCCAATCTACTACTCCTCTGACACAGTATATAGCTGTTACAATTCCATTGACTATATTTCCTATGCTGTACTCCACATCCTGTGACTATATATATATTAAATTATAGACTTTGTTTTTTAGAGCAGATTTAGGTTTTAGAAAAATTGAGTGAAAAGTGCCGAGTGTATACATATGTGCCCTAACCCTCCCCTTAAAGGTTCCCCTGTTACCAAAATTTATTATGATTGATAAGCCAATCAATATCCAAACGTTATTATTAACTAAAGCTCATAGTTTACATTAAGGTTTACACTTTGTGTTGTACATTCTATGAGTTTTGACAAATGTATAATGATACATATTCACCATTACAGTATCATACAGAATAGTTTCACTGCCCTAAAAATCCCCTGTGCACTACCTATTAATACTAATTGAGTTCCAGGTTCTGTGTTTTGGGGGCAGCAGGGAACTTCAAGTACATACCAGGATTTACCAGAAAGCATCACCAACCACATAAGTCATTTTTTCTTGAAAGAACACTTTTATATCAACTGACAGATGGTCAGGAGGGTTCATTCAGTGTGATGGAAATCTTCCCATATTTTTGCCGTCTCAACTACAATATCAGTTGGATTAGCCCAGCCCAAGTGTTTATTTGGTTATTTTCAAGTTCTGGACTTGCTGGCTCAGCATGGTATTCACCTTGGAGGCACTGTACATATTGAGCAGGTTTCCTCTTTTATAATTAGTACTTGGAACACATTTGATGTTGCAGTCTAAAAAAGTCACTGGTACTAAAGATAGCTACTATTTGCAGCATGCAGGCTAGACCTTGATATAGATCAGCCAGATGCCCCAGGGCCTAGCGCTTGGACACTCAGAGACCTCTCTGAGTTCCCTTTCAAGCTTGGTAGCAGTGCATTCTTGGCAGTGCCTTTCTCCAACTCCAAAGCACAATGCCTCCTCACATGAAACTCAGGCTGCTGCAGCTTGTGAGGACCTGTATAAAGACCAGCTTGGAATTGAGTATCAGGAAACTGCCCACAGAGGATTGTTCTTGCAGGAGTTTTGTAGGTCATCCAGCAAATATTTGTTGAGTGCCTATTTTGTGCCAGGCAGTGTGCTAGAGCATTGAAATACATCAATGAATAAAGCAAAGGTTCTTCCTTCCTGGAACTTACATTCTTGCAGGGGAAGACAGATAAATATGATCCAGACATGAATTTTATGCCAGTATATTGGAAGGTGATAAATGTGTATAAAAATGGGCCGGCCAAGTGGCGCGGTGGTTAAGAGCTGGCTTGGGACGCCAGCGGCCCTGGGTTTGGATCCCACATATGAGGGCCAGTGACACTGCCCTGTAAAAAAATGTGTATAAAATGAAAAAATAGAACAGGGTAAGGTTGATTGAGAGTACAGTGTGTGTGTGTGTGTGTGTGTGTGTGTGTGTGGCGGGGGGAATGTGGTGAGGTTCAACAGGATACTATATTAGGATGGTGTGGCTAGACCTCATTGAGAAAGTGACACTTAAGCACAGACTTGAAGGAAGTGAGGGAGTTAACCTTATGAAATGCTACGGAAAGCGCATTCCAGGTAAAGGGAACCATCAGTGCAAAGGAACTGAGGCAGGAGTGAGAAACACATGTTTGCAGAACAGCAAAGAGACCAATGGAGCTAGAACAAAGAGAGCAAGGAAAGATCAGACAGACAGATAACAGGTAAAGGAACCAGATAGTATGGGGCCTTATAGGACATTTTAAGGACTTGGATTTTTCCTCTGAATGAAATGGGGAGCACAAGAGTGACTTCATCTGATTTAACGTGTTAGAAGGATTTCTTTGGCTGCTGTTTTGAGAATATACTCTAGGGCTCAAGGGCCAAAGCAGGGAGACCATTTAGAAAACTAATACAGTGATTTAGGAAAAGATGTATTGGATGTATTAGATCAGGTTGGTAGCAGTGGAGATGGTGAAAGTGGTAGGATTTTGGATCTATGCTGAAGGTATAGCCAACAGGATTTGCTGAAAGATTGTTGTGGCATGAGGGAAGTAACAACTTTGATGCAAATATTTTTGGCATGACCAAGTAGAAGGATATTATTGCCATCCAACAAGAAAAGGAAAGCCATGGATGGGTAGGTAGGTTGGAGAAAAAGATCAATAATTCAGTTTTAGACATGTTGAGTTTGAGATATCTTAGATATTCAGATACCTAACTCATACAAAGCCCTGTGTGTGGATGTTTGTAAAGGCTTTATTCATAACTTTCAAAACTGGAAACAACTCATATGGGCTTCACCAGACGAAAGGATAAATGCATTGTGGTACAACCATACAATGGAATACTATACAGCAATAAAAAGGAATAAATTATTGAAACACACAACCACATTGATGATTCTCAAATGCGTTATACTAAGTGAAAAAAGCCAAACTCAAGTGGCTACATACTGCATAATTCCATTTATATAACATTCTGCAAGAAGCAAAAACTAAAGGAACAGAAAACAGATCAATAGTTATCAAAGAATGGGGATGTTGGTAAGGGTTGACTACACAGGGGCACAAGGGAATTTTTAGGGATATTGAGAATGTTGTGTACCTTGATTGTAGTAATAGTTATACAACTATGTGTTCATCAAGTCTCATAGAACAGTTGGATTGTAGGAAAAGTCATGACGTATTTTTTTCTCTTTTTCATTGCAAAAATGCATCATGACTTTGCTGACAACCCAATATATACTAAAAAGGGTGAATTTTATTGTATGTAAATTATACTTCAACAAACCTAATATTGTATAGCCCATTCTTCAGGTTGCTGGTGTAGAACACGTATTAGTTGAATGAAAAGAAATGAATCAATGAACATGAGGTAGTGTTTGTAGTAAGGAAGAGCAGTTGTCTTTTGTGAATCAAGTTTGTGTTCCTAGGTCTCTTATAAAGTAGTAAAGACCCTTTATTTTGATTCCAAGTGCTAGTACCTGAAAGTGGTGACCAATCTTGGCCACTACAGTCAATTGTACAATATGTGAGCATTTGGCAGTATCGGTATAATGAATGTTTCTCGCGTCTGTGCCTTCCTGCTGTGGGTCTTGTAGCTGTGCTTCATGTGTAGATGAGGGCAGCTTTGAGCTGTGCCTCAGTGGGAAATGGAAATTACTGGAAGGAGTTTTAAAATTTGGCTATTGTACAGATTTAGCCAAATTGTGTTTTTTTCTAAATATTGGGTTGTCGGAAAAGTTATGACGTATTTTTTCTATGTTTTTCATTGCAAAAATGCGTCATGACTTTTCTGACAACCCAATAGTTGGCTCCAGTTTACATCTGTGGGTTTTTGTTTAGAGAGTAGCTGTACAAAATTATAGCTCCCAGCCTCAGACTTCCAGATCCTATCTTTGCACATTCTGAAATCAGTCAGTTATTTTAGAGTCTTGCAGCTTGAGGGTTTCCTCAAAGCTTTTATGGGGCCCATCAAAAGGAAACAGCCTGCTTTGGCCTTCGCTCTCCTGCTCTGTCTTGATGTTGCAAAGTTCCAAGCAAACAAGAATTATGGTAACTTGTCAGACACAGAGGAAGGCTCTACATCTGTTCCAGGTTCTCGGAGCTCCCAGTTCTCATTATTAGCTTTGACAGAAACTTCCAGTGGGGCCTAGCCAGACAATAGTCCATAAGCCATTGCCATTAGATGGATTACAGTTGCAAAGACGAGCCTTGGACTGCGAGCTGCCTGTAGCTTATCTTAATGCCACAGGAGCATTGGAATGAGTGCCTCTAATTAGCCAGCCATATGCTTAGCTGCATACATGAGCCCTACCAAACACAGTTAATCAAAGTTTATGGGCTTGTTTCCATTCAGTCTCCAGGCTCATCTTCCCTTTCCCACCTCTTTAGCATTGCTGTTGCTGTTCCCTCCACCTGGAATACTCTTGCTGCCTGCCCTCTCAGGTATGCCTGCTGCAATTCCCCCACTTTTACAAAGCCAAGTTCTTATCGCCTCTCCTCTGGGATACCCTCCTGAAACTCTCTGTCTTGAGACACTTCCTCCCTCTGTTGTCCCTCCTGAGTGACACATGTGTCCCTGTCTTAATAATCTTTCTAGACCATGAGTGATGGGAGGACCTGTATCCCACAGACAGGGTTTAGTCATCCCTGTACCAGTTCACCTCTCTCCTTCCTGTACTCCCTACTCCACACCTCATCTCTGGATCTCCATGGTGCCCTGCTCAGAATGGGCAATCAGAAAATGTTTGCTAACGTGAAAAGCCAGAAGTTGGAATGAACAAATGATTGAAAGCTGCTCTCTGCCCTAGCTCCTGGGAAATCAGACAAGTTTCGAGTGTATGCCGTGTGGCATCCAAATCTAATATTATCTTTTAAGTGTTTAGAATTTCAATATATAAACCCCAGTTACAGTTAAGACTTCAAAACTCTATAGATTTCTTCCATCTCCATGTAGAAATTAAAAAAACACTTCAGCAAACAAAAATGAATGTCTGCTTGAATTTGAAAAACTTGTGGATTCTGATTGTTTAACAAAACCTTCAAAGCAGAAGGGAACTGAGCAGTATTTAATTTAAAGAGTTCATTTGATTACAGGTGAGACACACTGTTCCCTGTATAAATGGCAGCAAAAGGCTGCATTGTCAATTAGAGAAAGAAACACAACTCTGGAAGTTGAATCCATGCCTCATTTGATTGGAAACCTGAATTATTTACTGTTGAGATTTATATAAGATTAGATCTCGCTGCTTAAACACTAAATCAAGCTTAACAGGAGGCGATATTACAAATAAACAATGTTCTCTCAAATGGTGTTTTTAATACTTTCATTAAAAAGGAAATCTCGCTGAGCTTTTTACTGCAGACATTGATGGCTCAATAAATTTTGATGAGCCATGTGCAAGAATTCATGCACCTTTAACAAGAGACGGTGCTCCTTGCTGACTTATGGACACAGCAGGGCTCACAGAGCACTGGTTTAGCGCCAAGGTCTCTGGGTTCCAGTCTCATGTCTGCCACCAACCAGGGCAAGTCCATTCTCTTCCCTGGGCCTTAGTTTCCACTTCTAGAGAGAATTGAATTATGGTTTTATTTTCTTTCAATGAACCTTGGATAATGAAGTGAAGATAGTTAAGTTGCAGTTCTCTCACTGTTTTATGCCATTGTTCATTATTTAGTTTATTTACAACTACATCCTATAGTTTTTAAGAACTTAACAACTTAAAAGATGGACACAGTGTCAATATCTTTAAAATGTCTCTGACATTTCGTATCTCTGGATGCATTAACCTTTTCATCATTGTGATGAAATCAGTGTTAAAGTGAAACAAGAAAATGTCAAACTTCTAAGGGGTGAAAAAGATAACTATTGCATTGTTTTGTACATCGGTAACTAATAATAATGATAATAATAATAATAAAATTTTAAAAAAAGAAAATGTCAAACTTCTGTCAGTTTCCTCACTTGCATGTGTTACCATGGAAAAACATTGTTGAACGTATTGTATTAAAGCAACATCCCTTTGTTTAACTTCCTCATTCTTCATTTGCACCTAGCATCCACTGTTTATGTGAAGAATTGCTTCCAATGACTGACAAGGACGCTATTCAAAATCTCTGGCAATGGAGAAAGTCTCTTTAAGAAAATAGTTTAAACAGTTTGTTAAAATTTTCCATCTTATTTCATTTCTGTAGCAGTTGATATCTCGCTGTCGTTTTTATTAATATAATGCAGAGTGAGAACTTTCCCTACCAGGTCTGATAAATGTTGTCCAAGCTCCATTTCCAAGAATGTGTTGTCTAAAATGCCTGTTTAGATTTTAAAGATGGAACTCCACCCTTCGCTTGGTTTTAAGTATGTATGGAATGTTATGGTAGGACATAGCAGTAGTGGTGGTCAGACAAATGGAAATGCTGGGTAGACAAAAATATACATGTGAAATAAACTCAGTATTTTAAAAAAGTAAAATAAATAAACAAGTGGAGAGTCAGGGAAGTCTTTTAAATGGGGGCAGCAAGTTTGCTCTGCAGAGAAACAGTATGTTTTGAGGGTTGTCATTTCAGAAGTGCATCCTTCCTAGACAAGCAAAACTTCCTTTTCTGGCTTTCATTTCAAGATAGACAGTGGAATGTCAAAATGCACAGGTTGATGATTTAGAAAAATCAGAACATCTAAGTATGTAATGACTGTAATGCTGGAATCTGGTCATCCAGTTACAGTCAGTAAACAGAAACAGTTGTTAGGGAAAGGGTAGTATGATCTGGATATGTAAGAGAGGAAAAGGCATTCTAGTAGGTGGGATGCAGTGGAGAGATGAGAAGAGAACATACTTCAATGATAATGGCAGTGAGCCCAGATTCAGACCTAGACTCAAATCTAGGCTCTCTACTGCTTACTACTGTGTGACCTTGGACAAGTCTCTTAAGTTCTCAGAGCCTCAGTTGCTTTTCTTTAAAGTGAGGAAAGGAAAATAAGAGTCCTATCTTAAGGGAGACGGTATGGGGTCATACATGTTGAGTCCTTGATACAGTGCTGAACACAGTCAGTGCTCAATAAGTGGTGGCTTTTATAGGCAAAGAAAGGTGGGCTCAAGGACGGAGAAGAAACAGCCCGGGTGGAAAGGAGGATTGAACCCAAGGTCTGTCTGAACATTTTGAAGTTCAGACTAGCTCTGGAGGCAGGAATTCTGGGTGAGACATTTGATCTCTCTTAACCTCAGTTTTCTCATCTGCTAAATGGAGATTGTTTTTTAAAATTGAGATATAACTCACATACTATAAAAGCCACCCTTTTGAAGTATGCAATTCAGTGTTGACAGTGTATTCCCAGTTTTGAAACCATCATTACAATCAATTTTAGGATATTTTTATCAACCCAAAACGAAACCCATACTCATTAGTGGTTAGTCCCCATTTTAAAACCATATTTCCAATTTCTTAAAAAAATTAATAATGGGATATTGATTGGGGTTGTGTTGAATCTGTAGAACAATCTGGAAAACTTGGCATCTTATCAATATTGAGTCTTCTGACCAATGAGCAAGAGTTATGTCTCCATTTATTTAACCCTTCTTTAATTATCTCAGCAACATTTTATAGTTTTCAGTGCAGGAGTCCTTCACAAATTTTGTTATATTTTCCTCAGTTTATCTTATTTTTCGATGCTATTATAAAGTTTTATTTCTTTTCTTTTTTTAAGATTTTATTGGGGAATTGGGGGAGGGGAACAGTGTTGGGGAATCCGGGAAGGGGAACAGACAAGTTGCTGTCCTTTTGTTCTTCAATCTAGTAGTGGAGGACGTCGCTTCACTGGCCCATGTTGTATTGTAATCATTGTGCTCTTCCCAGCTGAGGCAGATCGGTCGCTGGTCATTGGACAGCCACTTAGGGCGGCTCAAGGCAGCTCACGCTGGTGCTGGCCACACACAGTAGCTTATGGCACTCCACTGCATCCTACGCCGTTGCCAGCAACTCCTGGCAGCCCAGCTCCAGGTCAAGCTGTTGTTCACCATCTTAGCTGTAGAGGGCAGTGTCACTCGCCCATGTGGGATCTGAACCAGCAGCACTGCTGCTCAGAGCTCGTGCTCCCAAGCCAACTCTTTTTTTTTTTAAAGATTTTATTTTGGGGAATTGGGGGAGGGGAACAGCTTTGGGGAATCGGGGAAGAGGAACAGACAAGTTGCTGTCTTTTTTGTTGTTCTTCTTCAGTGTAGTTGTGGAGGACATTGCTTCACTGGCCCATGTTGGTATCGTCATTGTGCTCTTCCCGGGTGAGGCAGATCGGTCGCCAGCCTCTGGACGGCCGCTCACGGCAGCTCTTGTCAGCTCACACCAGCTGCCAGCCGCTCACACTGGCTGCCGGTCACTCACTGTAGCCTATGGCAGCCCACTGCAGCAGGGGCTGCAGCCAACACCGTCGCCGGGGCTCGCACAGCCCAGCTCCAGGTGGAGCTGTTGTTAGCTGTAGAGGGCAGTGTCACTGGCCCTCATATGTGGGATCCGAACCGGGGCCGCTGGCATCCCAAAACCAGCTCTTAACGAATGCGCCACTCGGCCAGCCCAGCCAAGCCAACTTTTAACCAATGAGCCACTCGGCCGGCCCTGCAAAGTTTTGTTTCAATATCTGATCATTTCTACCATATGGACATAAAACTGTGTATATTGATCTTGTAATCTGCAACATTGCTAAACACATTATTAGTTTTAGTAGCATGTTATCCATGAATAAAGGTAATTTTACTGTTTCCTTTCCAGTCAGATGCCTTTCATTCCTTTTTCTTGCCTAATTGCCCTGTTGAATGTAAGTGGTGGGGGTGGGCATTCTTATCTTATTCCTGATCTTAGAGAAAAATCATTCGGTTTTTCCCCATTAAGTATAATGTTAGCTGTAATGATTTTGTACATTGCTTTTACTGGGTTGAGCAACTTCTGATTCTAATTTGTTGAGTGTTTTTATCATGAAAGGATGTTGAATTTTGTCAAATTCTCTTTCTGTGTCTATGATCACAGTTTTTTTTCTTTTAATCAATTAATATGGGATATTACATTGATTGATTTTTTTTCTGAGGGCAGTGTCAGTGGCCCTCATATGTGGGACCTGAACCACGGCCGCTGGCTTCCCAAGCCAGCACTTAACCACCACGCCACTCGGCCGGCCCAGTGATTGATTTTTGGATGTTAAGCCATCATTGCATTCTTGGGATAAATTATACTTGGTCATGGGGTGTAATTTTTTTTATAGGTTGCTGGACTCAGTTTGCTAGTATTTTGTTGAGAATTTTTGTCCCCATATTCATAAAGGCTGTTGGTCTGTAGCTTTCTTTTTCTGTAATGTCATTGGTTTCATAGTAATATAGGCCTCAGATAATGATTTTTAAAATGTTCCCTCCTCTTCTGTTTTTTGGAAGAGTTTGTGAAGAATTGGTGTTAATTCTTTAAACATTTGATTGAATTCACCAGTGAAGCCATCTGGGCCTAAAATTTTCTCTCTGGAATATTTTTAACCACAAGTTCAATTTCATTAGTGTATAAAAGGCTATTTGGGTTATGTATTTCTTCTCCTCTTTCCTCCCTCCCCCTCCTCCTCCTTTTGCTTACTGTTACTGGTTTATAATAAAGGTTACAGCTCAGAAAGACCCAAAAGGAAAAGATGCATAGTGCACGGTATGGATGAAGGGGCATGGAGCCTCCATGCCTTTTTCACTAGAGCCAACCTGGCAGCCTTCCAAACCGCTTTGTTTAGGGATTTTTATGGAGGTTCCATTATGTAGGCATGGTTGTTTAAATCACTGGTCATTGGTAATGTAGTCAATCTCCAGTCCCTCACCCGCCCTCAAAAGTAAAGGGTGGGGCTAAAAGTTCCTCTGGCGTCCTTTCTGAAGCTATCTAAGGGCCCACCAAGAGTCACCTCATTATTATAAACTCAGGAATGGTTAAAGTGTGTTTAAATCTCTGGAGTGAACTTTGGTATTTTGTCTTTCAGAGAATTTGTCCATTTCATAAAAGATGTCACACTTATTGGCATATATTGTTCATAGTATTTTCTTAGTTATTTTAGTATTTGTAGAATCTGTTGTGATGCCACCATTTTTTCTGATATCAGTTATTTGTGTCTTTTCTCCTTTTGTTCTCATTTGTAAGGCTAGAGGTTTATCAATTTTATTGATCTTAAAAATAATCCTCTTTTGGTTTCATTGATTTTCTCTATTGCTTTTCTGTTTTCTATCTCATTGAATTGTTTTGGTCTTTATTATTACATCTATTTTTCAGAGGGTTTAATGTGCTTTTCATTTTGTAGATTCTTAAGGGAGAAGCTGAGATCGATTTGAGGTATTCCTTTTTTTTCAAATATAGGCATTTAGTAACATAAATTCACCTATAAGTACAGCTTTGGTGGCATCACATAAATTCTGTTGTGTTGTGTTTTCATTTTTATTCCATTTTAAATATTAATTTCTCTTTGATTTGTTTCTTTTTCCCATGAGATATTTGGGAATATATTATTTGGTTTTCAAATATTTGGGGATTTTCCAGACATCTTTCTCTTATTCATTACACATTTAATTCCATTGTGGTTAGAGAATAAACTTTGCATGATTTGAATACTTCTCAATTTATTGAGACTTGCTTTATGACCAAAACATTATATCTATCTTGGTAAATGTCCCATGTGCACTTGAAAAGAATGTAAATTCTGATGTTACTGGGATTATTGTGTAAATGTCAATTAGGTTAATTTAATTGGTCATGTCGTTCAAATTTTCTATATCTTTAGTGATTTTCTGTCTACTTGTGTTTTTTTTCACTTATTGAAAGAAGGATATTGAAATCTCTGACAATGGACTTGTCTCTTTCTCCTTGCAGTTCTATCAGTTTTTATTTCATGTAGTTTGAAGCTCTGCTATTAGGAGCAAAATGTTTAGATTTTTTTGTTCTCTTGATTGACAACTTTATTATTATGAAATTACTTCTTTACCTTTGATAATATTCTTTCCTCTGAAGTCTTCTTTGTCTGATATAATGTAGCCACTTGGGCTTGTTGTTAACTCCATCATCTCTTTTCTACAGAGACAAAACCCAGATGAGAGACACTCTATCTAGGGAAATAAATGGGCTGAAATTGATCACAAAGTGTTTGTTTTTTTTTTTAAAAAAAAAAACTTTATTGGGGAACAGTGTGTTTTTTCGAGGACCCATCAGCTCCAAGTCAAGTCACTGTCTTCAGTCTAGTTGTGGAGGGTGCAGCTCACTGGCCCATGTGGTAATCGAACCAGCAACCTTGGCGTTAAAAGAGTCTGTGCTCTAACCACCCGAGCTAACCAGTCGCCCCTGAGAAGAGCTTTTTACATAAGGCACACAGGCCTCTGGTTAAGTCAAGCTCCTTCCTGGGTGCATTCATCAGTTTTAGGTTGTACTTTTCTGCACGCAAACACCCAGCACGACTTGCATCATCCGTGTATGTGCCTCATCCCCCCTATACTGTTAAAACCTAAGCCTGAGTAGTACACCCACTGGAATGAGCAAGACCCCCACATTTGAAACAAGAGGAGGATACCCAGCAGAGCAAGTTTGTTTATTCAGTGAAGAGAGCCTGAAGAAAGCTCTATATCAGGGGAGGGGAAGAGATTTGGGGCTGTGCCACTGGGAGTGGGTGCAGCCTTCAGAGGAGGCAGCAGTGTGGAGCCGGTCAGCACGCCAGGTTCAGGAGTTGGACAGTAAGGCACACAGGGGAAGACCAGGGGGAGTGTGCTGTCATGCTGGGAAGTGCTGGGACTGGGCAGAAACGCCGGCCCCTGCTGAGTGAGCCCTCTACACACCTCAGACAATCCCCAAATTGTGTTTGATCCTCATCTTCACCATCCTTCCTTAGGCCAGCTTTTACTACCTGGGCCTCAGGGTCCTACTGTGTCGTCTGAGAGAAGCCATGCATAGTGCTGAGAAGATACATGAATTGAGAGGTAGAAGGTCGGCCAAAGGCTGGGATGGGTGGGAACGGCACGGACTGTAGATGAATTTAGACCAGGGGTCCGTCTCCGCCCTGTCACTTACTAGCCACGTGGCACGGGGGAAATTACCAGGCCTGCGAGCCTGAGGTGCTTCATCTGTGGAGACAGTGGGTCTGATGAGCCCTGTCCTGTAGGACTGCGGGAAGCATGGAGTGTTTGTAAAGCGACTCGCACAGTGCCTGGTGTACACTGGAACTTTGATGAGTGGCAGTTATTTCTATTATGATATTGCCCCCAAGCCCTACTACTCTCTACTCTGGAAAATTTGGTTTTTGTTTGTTGGTTTTTCATATCTCAGGGAATATGCAATGCAGTAGGGCATAGAATATGAAATTAGACAAAACTACTGCTTCATAAATAAAACTCAGGACAATGTCCCTCCCAGAGGACCTATTTTTTAATTTGGGTGTAGAGGAGGCTTTCCCAGCTGGGTGCAACTCAAAGCTCCTAGAATTTGAGTCAAAGACCAACTCTTTCCCTCCCTCCCAGCAGCTCTTACATCCAAAGCATAATTTTCATTCCTTCACCCCCACCAAATATCTAGCCTGTGCTTCGAGTTGTACAAATTACACTCAATATGATGTACTTCAAATATCATTTTTAATGCACTGTGTCTGGTGTCCCATGGCCAGGGGAGAGTGTCCGTCTAGCGACTTCTGGGCACCACTTAAAGGACCATCACCGTATTTCTGCAGAAATCCTTGCAGATGACGGGTATAAAACATCTAGTTTGTACACTGTACTCACCTGCACTGGGACAAGTGTGTAGGGCCCCTTCCCCATCAGCCCCGGGGGGAGATGGTTCTCTCGTTTCTCCCCTGTCCCCAAATAACTGCCAAGTGCAGTTTTCCATTCCCGGTTTTCTTCTCACGCACAAGACAGACCATCTGCCCACTCTGGCCGTGGCCACCACCAGCTTCATCACAGTCAACATCCCCAGAGGGAATCCATTTCCCAAAGCCCCAAACTGCCCTGGCTTGGGCCATTTACACTTGAGTGCCCTCCCCTGGAGCCCACTGCCTCTCCCCTTCTTTCACTCCTTCTCTAGGGCTGAGGGGACCCCTCAGCACCTTTCTTATAGGACTGGGGCTCCCACCCTTCATTCTATGGGTGGGTGTGTCCTGCTGATCCCAGTGTCCCCACTACTGACACAGGGCCTTCCACAGGACAGAACCTCAGTGACTGGCAAGAAGTGAACCACTGGGCAGGGGTCTTTATATTGTGATGAAATGTCTCTGTGTTTCTTGGATGAAGCCAGCAATTCTGGGTATACACATATAATGTTTCACAGAATGACACAGGAGAAGGCATAACATGCAAGAGTTAACATTTTACTTTTATTTCTCTATTTCTTGACCCATTCAATTGTACTGCTCAGCTCTTTCACATTTCCAAGCAACTCCTGCTCCAATCCCATGGGATCTAGTTCAGAATCACAAACTGGGAAGGAAAGGGTCCCAATTTGTGTTACACGATAGCACAACTCTTACTCTTGAACTGCTTAGTTTCTGGTCAGTCATTCATAAAGTTAGATGCTGAAAACACTTATTAAACTTTCTATTTCAAAGAAAAACACTTGAGAAATCCCTAACGGAAACAAACATCAGTATCTAAATCATAGGAGCCCCAAAAAGCTACACACAGGTTCCCCCAACTTGCCCTGGCCCTCCCTACCTATTATGGTTCAAACACAGAGTGAAGAATGGGCCTCCCTTCCTGCCCAGCAGGAGAAGCTCCGGGGGGAGGGCCTGAAATGTGCCTGGATGCAAATGTGGCTCAGGCCCCCTCTTCCTCATCACTCTTAGCTTCTTAGGACTGGTATTCGGCATAACCGGCATAAGTGACAGTGTACCGCAACAAAAACTGGAGGACTCTCAACCTGGTGGTTTCAGCGTGGGCCCTGGGGCCCCACAGGAACTCGTAGCGAGCAGGATCACTATCAGCCACCTGACGGTACACAAGGTACTGTTCCTCCACCCAAACCTTGGTGATGAGCTCCCTGGGCTCCCCATAGATGTAATGCTCCACCCCATCATGCACCGCTATATGAGTCAGTACTTCCCACACATTGTGCTCAGGGGCACATTCTCCCTGCATGGCAATAATAGACAGGATAATTACCAGGAGGCCGGTCTTGGGCATGCCGTGCCCATCGCTTGCCACCTCATCACGGGTGAGGCCCAGAGAGTTGAGCAGGACATAGGTGTGGTTGCTGGGATCTAATTCCAACACGTCAACGCCAAACACCAGCAGCAGGTAGTCGGAGGCACGGCTGAAGATCTCCGGGAAGTGGTCCTGGTGCTCCGTGATGACGCTCAGCATTTCGGCCTGTGTGGTCGGCTCCTTGGCGCGGTACTTCACGAGCAGGAACTTCACCAGGTCGCTCATCTTTAAATGGAGGGTTTCTTGGAGTGAGAACTGAGCACCTGAGATCTCACAACTGCTTGCCCCCCCCTCACCTTGACCGCTGGAGCCCTCAACTTCTGATTGGCTCCATGGAATGGCTTCCATGACAGAAGGGGAGGGGCAGGAACCCTCAGGGCTCCTCGGAGGACTGGGTGCCACAGCAGCAGCCACCTCCTCTGGGTTGTCAGAGAGCAGGACAGATGGGGTGGAAGATGGGGGGAAGGCAACGGCCTCCGCCTCCTCAGCCTTGAACAGCTGCTCCTCCAACAGGTCCTGTTTCTGTCTTGGGTCTTCCTGGTCTTCCCCAAGGTTGCAGAGCTCACTCCTCTGATTGAGAGACATGACGACTCCTGTCAGGAGGCAACAAGTGTGGGCAGGAGGTGGGCGATGGGGCCTCACAAGCTGGGGGGAGAGGGAATTTGAGTAACACAGCCCAGGCAGCTCTGACAAAGGCGACTTACAGGGGTCCTCTTTAGAGGGGCTATAGGGCCTCACAGGAGTCTCCCCCCCGGGCAGCCTATCCACTAAGAATCTAAAGGAGTAAGTGACACAGCTCCTCGGGGTTCAGGAGGCACAGCCCGAGGTGCCAAAGGTCACAGTGGGGTGTGGTGGGGTCAGGAACTGTTGTGTCTCCTCTGTTCTGGGGTGGATGGTCCATTCTGTGTTCGCTCAGGGTCCTCACCTTTTCCTGGGCAGGGCCTGCTGCCCCCACTCTGCTGGCCTGAGGCAAACCTCTCAGAACAAGACCCCACACCCCTGGGACTGAACAGAAGGAAGTGAGAGGGGCCTTACATCTGGCCACACCTGCCCAGGGTCTCCCAGGAGTCCTAGGATGGGGCAATTGCTGGGTCCTCACCAGGACTCCTACCAGGGCCTGGGAGCCTGCCTCAGCTGACCTGAGTCCAGACCCTCAGACCAAGGCCCTCCAGTACCTGAGCCAACCGATCTGGGGTTTCCGGGCTGACAGTAGGGGCAGACCAGATTTCTGTGTGGCCCCCTCTTCATTCCGGAGGTTGGGGTACACTTACTCATCCCTCAGGGTCCTCACCTTGGCAGGACTGGTTCTCTTGTCTCTGTTAAGCAGATGTGCTTGCTCCGATGACCGGACGTTGTCCTTTCAGACCAAGGTCCTCACCTCCCTGAGAGCATCAAGAGAAGAGTGAGGAGGCACCATATTGCAACCTACACCAACCCTTGCCAGTGTCACAAAAGCCTGGCAGCAAGGACGGGGCCATATACCCTGATTGGGTTCCACAGTCTCCTGTACGTTATTCATCTTTAGTCCTGCCAGGACCCGCCCTTCCTCCTGGCACCCGTCCTGGGATAGTTGACCTCTCCCCCTTAGACCAAGACCTCACCTTACCGAGGACTCCTCACCTTCCCGCCCATGGTAGAACGAAGCCTGCCACTTAGGGACACCATGGTTCCTTTCAGAGCCCAAGCGGAGGTAAGGGTGACCCCCTGCGGCTACCCCTGCTTGGGGACTTTAGGGATGACAGGGGCAGGGCCAATTTCAGTGGAGGCCCCTCTGTCTGCAGCAGGAGTCCCCTCAGCATTTACTCCTGAGAGGTCCTAAAACTATCCCTTCTATTGACCTGAGGATGCATCCTTGCAGGACAAGGCCCCCATCTCGCTGATACCCTCAAAGAGCAAATGGAGAGGCTACTTCTCCTCACATCCTTTCTGGCTGCCAAGGACAAGCCACAGGGGCACGTTTCTGCTGGGATCTCCTGTGTCTGGAGTGGGTACCTGCTAAGTCCTCCCTCAGGGTCTTGGGACCCCACCAGCTGCTGACTTGTTGCCACACTCTTTGGTTCAAGCCCTTTACCTCCCGAAGACTGCCCCACCGAAGGCAGAAATCAGGAATCACGTCATCTTGTTGTCCTGCTCTGGGACCTCCAGAGATCGAGTGCAGAGGCATAGGCTCCATCTCTGATTTGGGGTCCTTGGTCCTTGGCCCTCCCTGAGAGTCCTCAGGTTAACTCTGACAGGTCCTGGGCCCTCCCTCTGCCAACCTGATGCCCTGCTCTTTATATCAAGCCCCTAGAGTATCTCAGACCCAGATACGGAAGTCAGGAAATGCCACATGTGGTCATGCTGTCCTCTGGGCCTCCCAGGGCTGACTGTTCTGGTGTCCAGAGTTCCTTTGTCTTCCCTCAGGTCCTGGGAACTTCCCTCTCTTGACCTGAGGCCAGACACCTAAGACCAAGGCCCTCACTGCCTTGGGACTCCCAGGTGAGGTCTGTGGACATCACAACAGGCCACCCAGCCTAGGGATTCCCATTCAGGGCTGTCAGCAGGGACTGAGATAGATTCTGTGGGGTCCCTCAGTCCTCCGTCTGGTCCCCACCTTTATTTCGGGCAAGCTCTGGGCCACGCCCCCTGCCAGCCTGAGGTTGCTCCCCTAACAACTTGTCCTTGACCCCCATGTTCCCGGAGCAGGTGGGGGATCGGTGGGGGGAGGGGTAGTCCTCAGCCAGCCACAGAGCCCAGCCAGGTGACTCTCAGTGCCGATGGCAGGGTAATAAAGGGTCCTGTGGGGGCCCGCGGTCCTCCCCAGGGTCATACCTTGAATCTCTCCCACAAGGTACCTGAGTCCGAGCCTCCGACAAAAGCTGTGAGGCCCCGAGCAGGTGGGGGATGGGTGGGGGGAGGGGTAGTACTGAGCCTCAGAGCCCAGCCCGGTGACTCTCAGGGCCGACAGCAGGGCAAACCTGGATTTTGTGGGGGCCCTCAGGCCTCCCCAGGGTCATACCTTGAATCTCTGCCGGACGGGACTCCTTCCCTCTGCAGGCCCGAAGCCGGCGTCGCAGATGCGGTCTTCACGGCTCTCAGGCTCCCTAGGCGGAAGTCAGGACGTCACATCCGGCCGGCATTTTGAGGGTCCCCGGGGCTGATAGCAGGGGCGTAACTGGCTTCCGTGGTGTCCTGCACTCCTCCCTCTGGTCCCCAGCTGGACCCGGGAGGACCTGGGTCCCCTTCCTCGGCCAACCTGAGGTTGCTTCTCTCAGGCCTTGTCCTTTATTCCCCAGTTCTCGGAGCAGGTGGGGGAGGGCGTGGGGGAGGGGTGGCGAGGTGTGGGGGAGGGTAGTAATGAGCCTCAGAGCCCAGCCAGGTGACGCTCAGGGCCAGCAGCAGGGCAAACCTGGATTCTGTGGGGGCCCTCAGGCCTCCCCAGGGTCATACCTTGAATCTCTGCTGGACGGGACTCCCTCCCTCTGCAGGCCCGAAGCTGGCGTCGCAGATGCGGTCTTCACGGCTCTCTGACTCCCTAGGCGGAAGTCAGGACGTCACATCCGGCCAGCGTTTCATCACATCCAGACAGCATCTCTTGGGCCCCCCCCCCCAGGACTGACAAGAGGAGCCGAGATGGGTTCCGTGGGAGCCCAAGGTCCTTACCCTGATCTCCACTTTGACTGGCAGGACCTGGGCCCCTGCCCTCTGCACACCAGAGGCTGTGCCCTCAGACCAAGGTTGTGACTCCCCGAGTTCGCTGAGGAGGTGGAGGTGAGAGGAGGCTGTTGTTCAGACCAAGTGCCCTACCCAGGTCCCAGAGCTGACAGGAGCACCGGAAGATGGATTCTGCAAAGCCCTCTGGGGCAGGTAGACCCCTCAGTCTTCATAAAAGAATACCTCCCCTTACTGTCTGTGGCTCACTCCTTATCCTATATGTAGTCCATTCTTTACACTGGATTAAAATAATACGTTTTTGACAGACGAGGCCTCACTCACTAAGATGGTTTCGCATGGCTATAGCACAGACTCCAGACTCCTACAATATACCTGACCAGTATTCCTCAAAACTGTCGAGGTCATCAAAAATAAGGAATGCGTGTGAAACGGTCACAGCCAAACGTATCCTAAGGAGGCACGATGAATAAATGTAATGTAGGGTCCTACATGGGCTCCTGAAACAGAACAAAGACATTAGATAAAAACTAAGAAAATCTGGCGCCGGCCGAGTGGTTAAGCGCTGGCCCCGCAGTGGTGAAGCCAGCGGCCCCGGTTTGGGTTCCACATATGAGGGCCAGTGACACTGCCCTCAAAAAAAAAAAAAAAAACTAAGAAAATCTGAATGAAGTGTGGTTTTTTTGCTGATAACATTATAACTATATTAGTTCATTAGTTGTGACAAACGTACCATAATATAACATGTCATGAATAGAGGAAACTGAGTGTGTAGCAGATGGTAATTTTTTTGTACTATCTTTGCATTTTTTTTGGTAAATCTAAAACTATTCTAAAATTTAAAAGTTTATTAAAAATTAAAAAGAAAATTTAGTCAACTAGATAAAGGATATGTACAAAAAACATACAGCACACGTCATAGTTATATGAGGAAAAGTTGAAAACTTCTCATTTGAAATTGGGAATTAGACAAAGATACCTGCTATCACCAATTCTATTCAAAAGTGTGATAGAAATACTAGCCAGTGCAGTAATGGGAAGCAGAAACATAAAGAAGATTGCAATCAGAAAACAAGAAACAAAGCTGCCATGATTAATAGATCATTAGATTGTGCATGAAGAAAATTACAAAGAGCTAAAGTTAAACTATCCAATCAATGAAGGTGTATATAAAAGTTGCCGGATTTAACACCAATGTACAAAAAGTAAACTTTGTTTTGTTTCAACAGCAACTAACAGTATGAAACTAAAAGTAAACAAGGGCCAGCCGAGTGGCGCGTTGGTTAAGAGCTGTCTTGGGACGCCAGCGGTTTGGATCCCACATATGAGGGCCAGTGACACTGCCCTCTACAGCTAAGATGGTGAACAACAGCTCCACCTGGAGCGTGGCTGCTATGAGTGCCCTAGGACAGCATAGCTGCAGCCCCTGCTGCAGTGGGCTGGCATAGGCTACAATGAAGGGCCAGCAGCCGGTGTGAGCTGCCAAGAGCCGCTGTGAGTGGCCATCCAGAGGCCGGCGACCCATCTGCCTCACCCGAGAAGAGCACAATGACGATACTAACATGGGCCAGTGAAGCAACGTCCCCCACAACTAGACTGAAGAACAAAAAGGACAGCAACTTGTCTGTTCCCCTCCCCCAATTCCCTCAAAAAAATCTTTAAAAATAAAAAAGAGCCAGTGAGCAGGGATTTTATTTATTCAAATTTAATTTCTCCTGCATTCTTAAATAAGCCAAGCATATCCAGGTATACATCTTTTAATTTTATACAATGACATGGTAAAAGGGTAAGGGAAGGGGCCAGAATTAACTTTTTAGAAAACTTTTCTCTATATTTCTTTTTTTTTTTAAATATTTTATTGGGGAATTGCGGGAGGGGAACAGCAGTGGGGAACTGGGGAAGGGGAACAGACAAGTTGCTGTCCTCTTGTTCTTCAGTCTAGTTGTGGAGGACGTTGCTTCACTGGCCCATGTTGGTATCGTCATTGTGTTCTTCCCAGATGAGGCAGATCGGTCGCCGGCCTCTGGACAGCCACTCACAGCGCTCTTAGCAGCTCACACCGGCTGCCAGTCGCTCACACTGGCTGCCGGCAATTTACTGTAGCCTATGGCAGCCCAGTGCTGCAGGGGCTGCAGCTATGCCGTCCCTAGGGACTCACAGAAGCCCAGCTCCAGGTGGAGCTGTTGTTCACCATCTTAGCTGTAGAGGGCAGTGTCACTGGACCTCATATGTGGGATCCAAACTGGGGCTGCTGGCGTCCCAAGCCAGCTCTTAACCAATGCGCCACTCGGCCGGCCCTTTTCTATATTTCTTGATCCCATTATTTTTATTGCTGACTTCTTTCACGTTTCCAAGTAAACTTTTTTTATTGACTTTTTCAGTGTATTGAGAATATAACACAATAATAGAGTAACAACAATAAATGTAAATTTTATAAATAAAACTGATAGCATACAAAACACACAAAAAAGTCTTAGCCAATTGACTACACTGGTTATCTGAAATTAATAAGGCAAAATAAATAAAACAATCTTAGTAATAAATAACCAACATTTAAAAATATAATGCTTACTAAAGCTATAACTTGATTTCTAGAAAATCATAATTAAAATCACATTTCAAACATATAAATAGAATTGTTTTAAACCTTTTCCTCTGAAAACATGAAAAGATCTGATAGGCTACCAGATACCAACCACCACGATGCCCAAGAGCCCCTCGAGAAACACTGGTTTATAGCCGTAACTCTCTATGACACACATAACCCCAACTAGCAAACCTGTCTTCTCGAAATGAATGCTTCACTACTTTTTTCAATGTCATGTTACCTTGTTCCAGATTACAAAATAAAACGTTTCTCAATTTGTTGTACAAAAAAGTAACATGCAGAGAATCCTAAAAGCAGCAAGAGAAAAACACTTGCTAAGTATAAGGGAACTCCCTGCTCCTCCCATAAGACTATGAGCAGATTTTTCAGCAGAAACTTTGCAGAACAGAAGGGAGTGACATGATATATTTAAAGTGCTGGGACGGGCCAGCCAAGTGGCATGGTGGTTGAGCGCTGGCTTGGGAGGTCAGCGACCCCAGTTCAAGTCCCATATATGAGGGCCAGTGACACTGTCCTCAAAAAAAATAATAAAGTGCTGGGGGGTGGGGGAAACTTCCAACCATGAAAACTACCCAGCAAAGTTATTATCCAGAATTGAAGGAGAAAGTTTCCCAGACAAGTGAAAGTTAAAGGGATCCAAGGAGTTCATCACCACTAAACTGGCCTTACCAAAAATGTCAAAAGGACTTTTTTTAAACTGAAAAGTAAGGTTCTGATTAGTAACAAGAAAACATATGAAAGTAGCAATCTCAGTGGTAAAGGTAAATATATAGTAAAAGCAGTGGATTAATCATTTAAAACGCTAGTATGAAAGTTAAAAGACAATGGTGGTAAAATAAGTGTAAATACAAAATAGGCAAAACACTCACTTCTTTTTTTAAAAAAAGATTTTATTGGGGAATCGGGGGAGGGGAATAGCGTTGGGGAAGTTGCAGAGGATGTTGCTTCACTGGCCCATGTTGGTATCATCCTTGCGCTCTTCCTGGATGAGGCAGATCAGTCACCAGCCTCTGGATGGTTGCTCACCGTGGCTATTGGCAGCTCACGCTGGCTGCCAGCCGCTCACTGTAGCCTATGGCAGCCCAGTGCAGCAGGGGCTGCAGCTATGCCGTCCCTGGGGACTCACAGCAGTCCAGCTCCACGTGGAGATGTTGTTCACCATCTTAGCTGTAGAGGGCAGTGTCACTGGCCCTCATATGTGGAATCCGAACCAGGGCCGCTGGCATCCCAAAACCAGCTCTTAACCAACGTGCCACTCGGCCGGCCCAAAACATTCACTTCTTAAATTGGATAAACAGCAATACATTTATGACCAATGTCATTTGTAAACTTAGAACCTGAAGTTAATTAAACCTTTTATTAATAGGAACAATGTCTGAAAAACACCAAAAAAAAAAAAAAATCTCCAAACCACCCTTGTACAGCAGGAACACAAAGATGTTATATACTCAGTACCTCCACTCTCCATTTTGCCTCTGCACTAATTAGAACAGGGATTCCTCTCTTCAAACACCGAGTGAAAAATCTGCCTCAGACTTAAGGCAAGAGAAGGTGCTGAAGGTGGAGGTACAATAGGCCCTGGCCTCATCATTGACCTTGACAATAACCTTAGCTTGCGATCTCTCTTCCTCATCTCTCAGAGCTGCCTCATACCAGACAGGAAAGGCCTTGGGGATGGTATTATTGACCTTGGCCAAAAGCTCCAGGATTTTCATCTTGGTGGTTTCAGTGTAGGCCCTGAGACCCCACAGGAACTCGTAGCGAGCAGGATCACTATCAGCCACCTGACGGTACTCAAGGTACTGTTCCTGCACCCAAACCTTGGTGATGAGCTCCCTGGGCTCCCCATAGATGCAATGCTCCCTCCCAGCATACACCCCGATGAGATTCAGGGCTTCCCAGATGTCCTCCTCAGGGACACGGTTGCCATGCATGAAGATCATACCCAGAATATTTATCAAGAGGCCAGCTTTGGGCATGCAGTACTCATCACTCAATGTCCCATTGTAGGTGAGGCCCAAGGTGTTGACCAGGACATAGGTGTGGTTGCTGGGATCCACTTCTTTCACGTCAACGCCAAAGAGCAGCTGCAGGTACTCAGAGGCACGGGTAAAGATCTCCGGGAAGTGGTCCTGGTGCTCCGTGATGATGCTGCTCAGCATTTCCGCCTGTGTGGTCGGCTCCTTGGCGCGGTACTTCATGAGCAGGAACCGCAACAGAGTAGCCACCATACTGTCTATGGGATCTCTAAGCAAAAGGCCAGTGTCTGCAAGGGCCTGTGAAGGGCCTGAGCCCTTGTCTTCCTGGCTGCTGCAGCCCTGACCTAATGGGCTTGATGGAGTGACTGCCGTGACATTGGGAAGGAAGCAGGCGCTCTGAGGAACCTGGAGGGGCCTTGGTGTCCTAGTAATAGCAGAAAGGACCTCCATGTAGCCTGAGACTAAGCAACAGCAGTAGGAAGAGGAGGAGGAGGAGGAGGAGGAGCTGGTGGGAGAGGAGGAGGAGGAGGAGGAGGAGGAGGAGCAGGAGGAGGAGGAGGAGGAGGAGGAGCAGGAGGAGGAGGTGGAGGAGGAGGAGGAGGCGGCGGAGGAGGAGGAGGACGAGGAGGAGGAGGGAGAGGAGGGAGGGGAAGCAGAGCAGGAGGAGGAGGAGGAGGAGGAGCAGAAGAGGGAGGAGAACCGGGGAGAGAAAGGAGAGACAGAGCAGCAGCCACAAGAGAAGGAGTTGGCGTCCTCCTCCCTAGCCTCGGGAGCCTGTGCACTCGAGAGCCCCTCGGCCTCACTGTCGGAATCAAGGTCTTCCCAAAGCATGTAGCGTCGTCGCTTCGGAGCTCTAGACATGATGACTTGTGTCAGGCCGCCACAGGAATATGGGCAGGAGGTGGGCGATGGGGTCCCACGGGCCTGGGGGAGAGAGAGCGTGAGTGGCCTCAACAGAGAAGCCCACCTTAGGAGGCTCTGACAAAGGCGACTTACAGGTCTCTTTGTGGGTGCTCTGGGGCCTGTCTCTCCTCGGCGGGCTGTCCCGTAAGATCCTGAAGGAGGAAGTGAGAGGGCTGCTCAGGATGCAGCCAGCACTCCCAAGGTTCTGGGGCTGACAGTGGGGTCCCCTGTGTCCTGGGGTGGGGGAGCCCCTGGGCACACATTCAGAGCATGCACCTCACCTGGACCGCTGACACTGCCTGGGCCTCCTCTGCTCTGTAATGGGGGTTCACGTACCTCACACCTTCATCTGCTGGTCCTGGAGCCCCTGTAAGAGGAAAGGAGGGGGCACTTCAGGGTTCAGACGGCAAACACAGCCCTGAGCCCACAGTGGTGACACGAGGGAGGCCCAGGCTCTGTGAAGTCCACTTTGTTCTGGGGTGAGTGGTCCCCTCTGTGTGCACTCAGGGTCCTCACCTTATTTCTGGCAGGGTCTGCTCCCCCACTCTGCTGTCCCAAGGCAAACCTCTCAGAACAAGACGACACGCCCCGAGAGTGAAAAGAAAGAAGTGAGGGGGCCCCACCTCTAGCCACACCTGCCCAGGGCCTCCCAGGGGGAACAGCAAGGGATGACCAAATGCTGTGGGGTCCACCTGTCCTGGCATGTGGGGTCCGCTCACTCTTCACCGTGATGCCTGGCAGGGCTTCCCCCGTTTACCTGAGGCCACCCTCCTTAAACAAAGGTCTCACCGCTATGCGAGAGCAGAGCTGGAAATGAGGGGTCACCTAATGCAGCCACGCAGCCTCAGGTCCTCTGCCGGCTGACAGAAGGGACAGGGAGGGCTGGCTGTGGGCACAGTGTGCTGTGGGGTACCTCAGTCCTCTCTCCCAGGCCTCAGCGCGACCCTCAGAAGGCCTGGGCCTCCTCCCTCTGCCTCCCTTAGCCCAGCCCTGGGGGCTTAAGCCTCCCCTTCCCCAGCTGCCCAAGCGGGGAGTGAGGCACCATCGCGTTGGCAACACCCTCCCAACCCCCCAACCCCCACCCTCGCCCCACTCCCGCCTGTAGCCCCGCCCCGGGTTGACCGCAGGGGAGAATTTCTGTGGAATCCCCTGTTGTGGCGTCCAGGGTCCCATGGTCCTCCCTCAGGGTCCTAACCTTGCGTCCCGGCAGGACGTGGGCCCTCCTTCCCTGGACCTGACCCTCTGCTCCTGATACCACGTGGGCGGTTTGCCTGAGACCCGGATGCTGTGAGTCTGGAAAGGTGAGGTGTGGGTATTACGCCAGGGGGCCTCCCAGGACTGACGGCAGGGGCGGGCCTCGGTGGGGTCCCTTCTGCTGTGGGGCTCAGAGCCCCCTCAGTCCTCCCTCAGGGTCCTCACCTTGCCTCCCGGCAGGACCTGGGCCTTCCCACTGCCGACCGACGCCCTGCTCCTGATACCACGTGGGCGGTTTGCCTGAGACCCGGATGTGGGAGTCAGGGAAGGTCACGTGTGGTTATTCCGCCAGGGGGCCTCCCAGGACTGACGGCGGGGGCGGGCCTCGGTGGGGTCCCTTCTGCTGTGGGGCTCAGAGCCCCCTGAGTCCTCCCTCAGGGTCCTTACCTTGCCTCCGGGTAAGACCTGGGCCTTCCCACTGCCGACCTGATGCCCTGCTCCTGATACCACTTGGGCAGTTTCTCTGAGACCCGGGTGTGGCAGTCAGGACCCGCCGATCGTGGCCATCGTACACTGAGGGCCCCAGGACTGACTCTGTTCTGGGGTCTAGGGTCCCCTCGGTCCTCCCTCAGGGTCTTCACCTTGAGCCCTAGAAGGACCCGGATCCTCCCCACTGCCACTCTGATGCACTGTTTTTTGTTTTGTTTTGTTTTGTTTTGTTTTAAGATTTTATTGGGGAGTTGGGGGAGGGGAACAGCGTTGGAGAATCGGAGAACGGGAACAGACAAGTTGCTGTCCTTTTGTTCTTCAGTCTAGTTGCGGAGGATGTTGCTTCACTGGCCCATGTTGGTATCATCATTGCGCTTCTCCCGGGTGAGGCAGACCGGTCGCCAGCCTCTGGATGGGCACTCACAGCTGCTATTGGCAGCGCACGCTGGCTGCCGGCTGCTCACGCTGGCTGCTGGCCACTCACTGTAGCCTGTGGCAGCCACTGCAGCAGGGGCTGCAGCCTACACCGTCGCCGGGGCTCGTGCAGCCCAGCTCCAGGTGGAGCTGTTGTTAGCTATAGAGGGCAGTGTCACTGGCCCTCATATGTGGGATCCAAACAGGGGCCGCTGGCATCCCCAAACCAGCTCTTAACCAATGCGCCACTTGGCCGGCCCTATTACGACATTTTTTATGTGCCTTAGAAATGTTAGAAATCTTGAAACCATAAATAAGAGAATAAAAGTCACTAATATTTCCACAAGCACGAGAAAAATTGTTGCTATTTTGCTGTATATACTCTCAGTTGTTGGTGTGTGTGTGTGTGTGTGTGTGTGTGAGTGTGTGTGTGTCCCACAGTCTTTCAATCTGGTTTTAATTTGAATAGCTTGAAATACTGGGACAGTTGTCATACGTAGATAATTTAGGTTTTAAATTTGGATTATTGTGGTCCGGCCGAGTGGCGTGGTGGTTGAGAGCTGGCTTGAGGTGCCAGCAGCCCAGGGTTCCGATCCCACATGAGGGCCAGTGACACTGCCCTCTTAAAAAAAAAAATTGGATTATTGTACTCCTGATCTTCTGATTCTGGCCATGATGGAGTAATGGGATGAAATTTGGGCACCTAACCTACTAAAAAGCAGGCAAAATACAAGAAACAATGATTTTCAATTTATTAGACATCAGGCAATGAAGAGCAGTGTTCTCTGATACTAAATACAAATGAGGTGAGGGCGGCCAGGTGACTCAGTTGGTTAGAGCACATGCTCTGAGCAACAGGGTTGCCGGTTTGATTCCCACATGGGCCAGCGAGCTGCACCCTCCGCATTTAGATTGAAGACCATTTGAGCTGAGCTACCGCTGAGCCCCCGATGGGAGGTTGGATGGCTAAACTGGTGACAGCACGTGCTCTTAACGACAAGGTTGCCTGTTCAACTCCCACATGGAATGGTGGGCTGTACCAACCCCCCAACAACTGATTGAAAAACAGCAACTGGACTTGGAGCTGAGCTGCGCCTCTCACAACAAAGACTGAAGGACAACAACTTGACTTGGAGCTGATGGGTCCTGGGAAAAACACACTGTTCCCCAATAAAGTTTTAAAAAAAATGAGGTGAGTCCTACGATCGCCTAAGCTCACTGCCTAGAAAGAGATTGAGGGCCACAGTGCACAGTGGAGAAGCCTGGCCATCTCCTTGAGTTGAGGAGATGAAGCTGGGTATCTAGGGGTGCTAGGTGGACAGACCTTGCAGGGCAAAATTCCAGAGAAGAGAGAGGTCCAGAGAAAAAAATATCTCCAGAGATCTAGCATGCCTGGGAGTCCTTCTTCCCATTAGCCAGAGTGGAAAACCTCATTATTCTTGGGGCTCACTTAGAATACTGAGAATGGCTTTGCCTTAGAAGTGAGAAATACTGGCGATGTCTACATGCTGTTTTTATCTCACCTAAAAAGTTTAAAAGCAAAACCTAAAAGGATCATACTGTTTCCAAGTAACTTGTATTCCAGAACAAAGCTAAAGAATATTTATTTACAGAAACACAAATATACCAGTACTTTAACAAAGTAAAATTCACAATGTCTGACATCCAGTCAAAATTACCAGCCATTCAAAAGAAGCAGGAAAGTAGGACCAATGATGAGGAGAAAAATAAATTAAAACTGACCTAGAAATGATACAGACGATACGGTGAATAGACAAGGACATTAACACAGTATTATATATCACTGTATTCCATATGTTCAAAAGAAAAGAGGAAAGGTGGGCCTGCCGAGTGGTGTGGTGGTTAAGTGCTGGCTTGGGAAGCCAGCGGCCCCGGTTCGGTCCCACATATGAGGGCCAGTGACACTGCCCTCACAAAAAAAAAGAATAGAAAAGAGGAAAGGTTAAACATGTTAAATGCGGACATGGAAGATGTAAAAAGACCCCAAGTAAACAGAGCACTGGTGAGTAGTGAAGCAACTTCAAGTAGCCTATGCACATAAATTTGGAGACCCCAAAGGAGGGGGAAAATAGGGGCATGGAAAAAAATCTTTGAACAACAAATCTCCAAATTTGATGAAAGCTATAAATCCAGAGATCCAAAAAGCTAAAAGAATGCCAAGAACGAAGGACTATGAAGTAAACTATACTGAGGCCCATGATATTCAAATTACTTAAAATCAGTGATAAAGAGAAAATCTTAAAAGTACCCAGAGAAAAAAGACCCTTTACTACACAGGAACAAAGATAACGATAAGAGTCAATTTCTTGTTAAAACAATGAAAGCAAGAGAAGAATGGAGTAATATCTTTAAAGTACTGAAAAATTAAACTGTCAGCCTAGAATTCTATATACAGTGAAAATACATTGCAAAAGCAAAGGTTAAGTAAAGGATTTTCTGAAATACAAAACCTTAAACAATTAATTACCAAGAGACATGCACTACAAGAAATGTTAAAGAATGTTTAAAAGAAATGTTAAGGTCCTCCAGACAGAGAAAATTACACCAGACAGAAATTGGGATCAAAGCGCACCAGGAACTGCAACCCCATGGATAAACACAGACAAGTTGGAAGGTCGGCCACAGGCTGGGATGGGTGTGAATGGCATGGACTGTAGATGAATTTAGACCAGGGGTCCGGCTCCGCCCTGTCACTTACTAGCCACGTGGCACGGGGGAAATTACCAGGCCTGCGAGCCTGAGGTGCTTCATCTGTGGAGACAGTGGGTCTGATGAGCCCTGTCCTGTAGGACTGCGGGAAGCATGGAGTGTTTGTAAAGCGACTCGCACAGTGCCTGGTGTACACTGGAACTTTGATGACTGGCAGTTATTTCTATTATGATATTGCCCCCAAGCCCTACTACTTTCTACTCTGGAAAATTTGGTTTTTGTTTGCTGGTTTTTCATATCTCAGGGAATATGCAATGCAGTAGGGCATAGAATATGAAATTAGACAAAACTACTGCTTCATAAATAAAACTCAGGACAATGTCCCTCCCAGAGGACCTATTATTTAATTGGGGTGTAGAGGAGGCTTTCCCAGCTGGGTGCAACTCAAAGCTCCTAGAATTTGAATCAAAGACCAACTCTTTCCCTCCCTCCCAGCGGCTCTTACATCCAAAGCATAATTTTCATTCCTTCACCCCGACCAAATATCTAGCCTGTGCTTCAAGTTGTACAAATTACTCTCAATATGATGTACTTCAAATATCCTTTTTAATGCACTGTGTCTGGTGTCCCATGGCCAGGGGAGAGTGTCCGTCTAGCGGCTTCTGGGCACCACTTAAAGGACCATCACCGTATTTCTGCAGAAATCCTTGCAGATGACGGGTATAAAACATCTAGTTTGTACACTGTATTCACCTGCACTGGGACAAGTATGTAGGGCCCTTTCCCCATCTGCCCCGGGGAGAGATGGTTCTCTGGTTTCTCCCCTGTCCCCAAATAACTGCCAAGTACAGTTTTCCATTCCAGGTTTTCTTCTCACGCCCAAGACAGACCATCTGCCCACTCTGGCCGCAGCCACCACCAGGCTTCATCACAATCAACACCCCCAGAGGAAATCCATTTCCCAAAGCCCCAAACTGCCCTGGCTTGGGCCATTTACACTTGAGTGCCCTCCCCTGGAGCCCACCGCCTCTCCCCTTCTTTCGCTCCTTCTCTAGGGCTGAGGGGACCCCTCAGCACCTTCCTTATAGGACTGGGGCTCCCACCCTTCATTCTATGGGTGGGTGTGTCCTACTGATTCCAGTGTCCCCACTACTGATACAGGGCCTTCCACAGGATAGAGGCTCAGTGAACGTCTGGGGACAGAAATGAGCCAGTGAGCAGCGATTTTATTTATTACTATTTATTTTTTCTACCTTGTTGAACAAGCTGAGAAAATCCAGGTCTCTCTCTCTACATATATTTTACTTTTACAGAATGACAGACTAAAAATATGTAATCACTATGTTATACAATTGGAACCAATATAATATTGTATGACAACTGTAATTGAAAAATAAATCAATTATTGTAAAAGGAAACATACATAAAATCTTTTAAAAATAAACTGTTTCCTTACATTTAAAAAATTAAGTATTTAAAATTTTCTCTATTTTGCTAGTAAGTTCTTTCACATTTTCAAAAAAAATTCCTACTCCAATGCCATGTTATCTTGTTACAGACTACAAACAAAATGTAAGGTTTCCCACTTTGTTTGGGAAAACAAAGGTTTTAGCAAAACTGGTTCTCTTAAACTGGATACATAGCAATAAATGTGCAACCTACGTAATTCACCAAGTTAGACTCTGAAGCTAATAAACATTATACTCAATGTAACACTTTAAAATACAACAAATAAAAGATACATTTCTAAGTCACCCCTATGCAACAGGTACACAAAGATGTTATTCGTTATGACACCGTCAGTCCCAGCCTAGCTAGCCCTTCACTACTTAGATCATGGACTGCCCTCTTAAAACACAAAGGAAAGATCTGCCTTGGACTTCACTCCGGGCGGGAGAACTCCCCGGACATGACACTAGAACTTGCCCCGGCCATGTCGGTGGCAATTTCGGCCTGGGCTCTCTCTTCCTGATCTCTCAAGGCGTCCAGATACAAGACTGGGAAGGAACTGGGTTCACTCTCATTGATCTCGGCCAAATATTCCAGGACTTTCATCTTGCTGGTTTCAGCGTGGGCCCTGGGGCCCCACAGGAACTCGAAGCGAGCAGGATCACTATCAGCCACCCGCCGGTACTCAAGGTACAATTCCTGCACCAAAAATCTGGTCAGGAGCTCCCTGGGCTCCCCATAAATGGAATGCTCTATCCCAACATGTATCCCTATGCTACCCAGCTTTTCCCAGATCACCTCTTCAGGGACACAGTTACCCTCCATGAAGATTATGCTCAGGATAAGTACCAGGAAGCCAGTCTTGGGAAAGCTAAGCCCATTGATCCCCACCCCATCATAGGTGAGGCCCAAGGTGCTGCCCAGGACATAGGTGTGGTTAATGGAATCCACTTCCCTCACATCAACACCAAAGATCAGCTGCAGGTATTCACAGGTTTTACTGAAGATCTCACGAAAGTGCTCTCGACACTCTCTGGTGACCCTGCTCAGCATCTCCGCCCGTGTGGTCAGCTCCTGGGTGCGGTACTTGAGGAGCAGGAACCTCACCAGGGCGCTGGCCCTGTTATGAATGATATCTGTGGACAAGGGCTCCATGTATATCAGGTCCTGCGTGGCGCAGGAACCCACCACTGCCTGGCTGACAGATTGGCACAATGGCATGGAGGCAGGATCAGGGGACGAGCTGCTGGGACTTACAGAGCTCTGGGAAGGACTCAGTGTGCCTACAATAGGAAAACCCTCCCCCGGGGAGCTTGAGGATGAGGAGGGCAAAGAGGACGAGGCCGTAGAGGTTGAGGAAGATTCCTCCTCCCTAGCCTCAGGAGCCTGTGCACTCGAGAGCTCCTCGGCCTCACTGTCGGAATCAAGGTCTTCCCAAGACATGTAGCGTGGTCGCTTCGGAGGTCTAGACATGATGACTTGTGTCAGGCCGCCACAGGAATATGGGCAGGAGGTGGGCGATGGGGTCCCACGGGCCTGGGGGAGAGAGAGCGTGAGTGGCCTCAACAGAGAAGCCCACCTTAGGAGGCTCTGACAAAGGCGACTTACAGGTCTCCTCTTTGTGGGTGCTCTGGGGCCTGTCTCTCCTCGGCGGGCTGTCCCGTAAGATCCTGAAGGAGGAAGTGAGAGGGCTGCTCAGGGTGCAGCCAGCACTCCCAAGGTTCTGGGGCTGACAGTGGGGTCCCCTGTGTCCTGGGGTGGGGGAGCTCCTGGGGACACATTCAGAGCATGCACCTCACCTGGACCGCTGACACTGCCTGGGCCTCCTCTGCACTGTGATGTGGGTTCACGTATCTCACACTTTCATCTGCTGGTCCTGGAGCCCCTGTAAGGGGAAAGGAGGGGGCACTGCAGGGTGCAGACGGCAAACACAGCCCTGAGCCCACAATGGTGACACGAGGGAGGCCCAGGCTCTGTGAGGTCCACTTTGTTCTGGGGTGAGTGGTCCCCTCTGTGTTCACTCAGGGTCCTCACCTTATTTCTGGCAGGGTCTGCTCTCCCACTCTGCTGTCCCAAGGCAAACCTCTCACAACAAGACAACACGCCCTGAGAGTGAATAGGAAGAAGTGAGGGGGCCCCACCTCTAGCGACACCTGCCCAGGGACCCCCCAGGGGGAACAGCAAGGGATGACCAAATGCTGTGGGGTCCACCTGTCCTGGCATGTGGGGTCCGCTCACTCTTCACCGTGATGCCTGGCAGGGCTTCCCCCGTTTACCTGAGGCCACCCTCCCTAAACAAAGGTCTCACCGCTATGCGAGAGCAGAGCTGGAAATGAGGGGTCACCTAATGCAGCCACGCAGCCTCAGGTCCTCTGCCGGCTGACAGAAGGGACAGGGAGGGCTGGCTGTGGGCACAGTGTGCTGTGGGGTCCCTCAGTCTTCTCTCCCAGGCCTCAGCGCGACCCTCAGAAGGCCTGGACCTCCTCCCTCTGCCTCCCTTAGCCCAGCCCTGGGGGCTTAAGCCTCCCCTTCCCCAGCTGCCCAAGCAGGGAGTGAGGCACCATCGCGTTGGCAACACCCTCCCCACCCCGGCCTGTAGCCATAGCCGCCCAGGGTTGACCGCAGGGGAGCATTTCTGTGGAATCCCCTGTTGTGGCGTCCAGGGTCCCATGGTCCTCCCTCTGCGTGCTCACCTTGCCTCCTGGCAGGACCTGGGCCTTCCCACTGCCGACCTGCGGACCTGACCCTCTGCTCCTGATACCACGTGGGCGGTTTGTCTGAGACCCGGATGCGGGAGTCAGGGAAGGTCACGTGTGCTTATTCCGCCAGCGGCCTCCCAGGACTGACGGCAAGGGCGGGCCTCAGTGGGGTCCCTTCTGCTGTGGGGCTCAGAGCCCCCTTAGTCCTCCCTCAGGGTCCTTACCTTGCCTCCGGGTAAGACCTGGGCCTTCCCACTGCCGACCGACGCCCTGCTCCTGATACCACGTGGGCGGTCTCTCTGAGACCCGGATGCGGGAGTCAGGGAAGGTCACGTGTGCTTATTCCGCCAGCGGCCTCCCAGGACTGACGGCAAGGGCGGGCCTCAGTGGGGTCCCTTCTGCTGTGGGGCTCAGAGCCCCCTTAGTCCTCCCTCAGGGTCCTCACCTTGCCTCCGGGTAAGACCTGGGCCTTCCCACTGCCGACCTGCTGCCCTGCTCCTGATACCACGTGGGAGGTTTGCCTGAGACCCGGATGTGGGAGTCAGGGAAGGTCACGTGTGGTTATTCCGCCAGGGGGCCTCCCAGGACTGACGGCAGGGGCGGGCCTCGGTGGGGTCCCTTCTGCTGTCGGGCTCAGAGCCCCCTTAGTCCTCCCTCAGGGACGGTCCTTACCTTGCCTCCGGGTAAGTCCTGGGCCTTCCCACTGCCGACCTGCTGCCCTGCTCCTGATACCACGTGGGCGGTTTGCATGAGACCCGGATGTGGAAGTCAGGGAAGGTCACGTGTGGTTATTCCGCCAGGGGGCCTCCCAGGACTGACGGCAGGGGCGGGCCTCGGTGGGGTCCCTTCTGCTGTGGGGCTCAGAGCCCCCTTAGTCCTCCCTCAGGGTCCTTACCTTGCCTCCGGGTAAGACCTGGGCCTTCCCACTGCCGACCTGCCGCCCTGCTCCTGATACCACGTGGGCGGTTTTCCTGAGACCCGGATGTGGGAGTCAGGGAAGGTCACGTGTGGTTATTCCGCCAGGGGGCCTCCCAGGACTGACGGCAGGGGCGGGCCTCGGTGGGGTCCCTTCTGCTGTGGGGCTCAGAGCCCCCTGAGTCCTCCCTCAGGGTCCTTACCTTGCCTGCAGGTAAGACCTGGGCCTTCCCAATGCCAACCTGACGCCCTGCTCCTGATACCACGTGGGCAGTTTCTCTGAGACCCGGATGTGGGAGTCAGGACCCGCCGATCATGGCCATCGCACTCTGAGGCCCCTCAGGACTGACTCTGTTCTGGGGTCTAGGGTCCCCTCGGTCCTCCCTCAGGTTCCTCTCCTTGAGCCCTAGAAGGACCCGGATCCTCCCCTCTGCCACTCTGACGCCGTGTTGTTGTTGTTGTTGTTGTTTTTTAAGATTTTATTGGGGAATTGGGGGAGGGGAACAGCGTTGGAGAATCGGAGAACGGGAACAGACAAGTTGCTGTCCTTTTGTTCTTCAGTCTAATCGTGGAGGACGTTGCTTCACTGGCCCATGTTGGTATCATCATTGCGCTTCTCCCGGGTGAGGCAGATCAGTTGCCAGCCTCTGGATGGGCACTCACAGCTGCTATTGGCAGTGCTCGCTGGCTGCCGGCCGCTCACGCTGGCTGCCGGCCACTCACTGTAGCCTATGGCAGCCCACTGCAGCAGGGGCTGCAGCCTACACCGTCGCCGGGGCTCGTGCAGCCCAGCTCCAGGTGGAGCTGTTGTTAGCTGTAGAGGGCAGTGTCACTGGCCCTCATATGTGGGATCCGAACTGGGGCCGCTGGCATCCCCAAACCAGCTCTTAACCAATGTGCCATTTGGCTGGCCCTATTACGACATTTTTTATGTGCCTTAGAAATGTTAGAAATCTTGAAACCATAAATAAGAGAATAAAAGTCACTAATATTTCCACAAGCACGAGAAAAAAATTGTTGCTATTTTGCTGTATATACTCTCAGTTGTTGGTATGTATGTCTCTATTAAAGTGTGTCTGTGTGTGTGTGTGTGTGTGTGTGTGTGTGTGTGTGTCCCACAGTCTTTCAATCTGGTTTTAATTTGAATAGCTTGAAATACTGGGACAGTTGTCATAGGTAGATAATTTAGGTTTTAAATTTGGATTATTGTGGTCCGGCCGAGTGGCGTGGTGGTTGAGAGCTGGCTTGAGGTGCCAGCAGCCCGGGGTTTGGATCCCACATGAGGGCCAGTGACACTGCCCTCTTAAAAAAAAAAATTGGATTGTTGTACTTCTGATCTTCTGATTCTGGCCATGATGGAGTAATGGGATGAAATTTGGGCACCTAACCTACTAAAAAGCAGGCAAAATACAAGAAACAATGATTTTCAATTTATTAGACATCAGGCAATGAAGAGCAGTGTTCTCTGATACTAAATACAAATGAGGTGAGGGCGGCCAGGTGACTCAGTTGGTTAGAGCACATGCTCTGAGCAACAGGGTTGCCGGTTTGATTCCCACATGGGCCAGCGAGCTGCACCCTCCGCATTTAGATTGAAGACCATTTGAGCTGAGCTACCGCTGAGCCCCCGATGGGAGGTTGGATGGCTAAACTGGTGACAGCATGTGCTCTTAACGACAAGGTTGCCTGTTCAACTCCCACATGGAATGGTGGGCTGTACCAATCCCCCAACAACTGATTGAAAAACAGCAACTGGACTTGGAGCTGAGCTGCGCCTCTCACAACAAAGACTGAAGGACAACAACTTGACTTGGAGCTGATGGGTCCTGGGAAAAACACACTGTTCCCCAATAAAGTTTTAAAAAAAATGAGGTGAGTCCTACGATCGCCTAAGCTCACTGCCTAGAAAGAGATTGAGGGCCACAGTGCACAGTGGAGAAGCCTGGCCATCTCCTTGAGTTGAGGAGATGAAGCTGGGTATCTAGGGGTGCTAGGTGGACAGACCTTGCAGGGCAAAATTCCAGAGAAGAGAGAGGTCCAGAGAAAAAAATATCTCCAGAGATCTAGCATGCCTGGGAGTCCTTCTTCCCATTAGCCAGAGTGGAAAACCTCATTATTCTTGGGGCTCACTTAGAATACTGAGAATGGCTTTGCCTTAGAAGTGAGAAATACTGGCGATGTCTACATGCTGTTTTTATCTCACCTAAAAAGTTTAAAAGCAAAACCTAAAAGGATCATACTGTTTCCAAGTAACTTGTATTCCAGAACAAAGCTAAAGAATATTTATTTACAGAAACACAAATATACCAGTACTTTAACAAAGTAAAATTCACAATGTCTGACATCCAATCAAAATTACCAGCCATTCAAAAGAAGCAGGAAAGTAGGACCAATGATGAGGAGAAAAATAAATTAAAACTGACCTAGAAATGATACAGACGATACGGTGAATAGACAAGGACATTAACACAGTATTATATATCACTGTATTCCATATGTTCAAAAGAAAAGAGGAAAGGTGGGCCTGCCGAGTGGTGTGGTGGTTAAGTGCTGGCTTGGGAAGCCAGCGGCCCCGGTTCGGTCCCACATATGAGGGCCAGTGACACTGCCCTCAAAAAAAAAAAAAAATAGAAAAGAGGAAAGGTTAAACATGTTAAATGCGGACATGGAAGATGTAAAAAGACCCCAAGTAAACAGAGCACTGGTGAGTAGTGAAGCAACTTCAAGTAGCCTATGCACATAAATTTGGAGACCCCAAAGGAGGGGGAAAATGGGGGCATGGAAAAAAATCTTTGAACAACAAATCTCCAAATTTGATGAAAGCTATAAATCCAGAGATCCAAAAAGCTAAAAGAATGCCAAGAACGAAGGACTATGAAGTAAACTATACTGAGGCCCATGATATTCAAATTACTTAAAATCAGTGATAAAGAGAAAATCTTAAAAGTACCCAGAGAAAAAAGACCCTTTACTACACAGGAACAAAGATAACGATAAGAGTCAATTTCTTGTTAAAACAATGAAAGCAAGAGAAGAATGGAGTAATATCTTTAAAGTACTGAAAAATTAAACTGTCAGCCTAGAATTCTATATACAGTGAAAATACATTGCAAAAGCAAAGGTTAAGTAAAGGATTTTCTGAAATACAAAACCTTAAACAATTAATTACCAAGAGACATGCACTACAAGAAATGTTAAAGAATGTTTAAAAGAAATGTTAAGGTCCTCCAGACAGAGAAAATTACACCAGACAGAAATTGGGATCAAAGCGCACCAGGAACTGCAACCCCATGGATAAACACAGACAAGTTGGAAGGTCGGCCACAGGCTGGGATGGGTGTGAATGGCACGGACTGTAGATGAATTTAGACCAGGGGTCCGGCTCCGCCCTGTCACTTACTAGCCACGTGGCACGGGGGAAATTACCAGGCCTGCGAGCCTGAGGTGCTTCATCTGTGGAGACAGTGGGTCTGATGAGCCCTGTCCTGTAGGACTGCGGGAAGCATGGAGTGTTTGTAAAGCGACTCGCACAGCGCCTGGTGTACACTGGAACTTTGATGAGTGGCAGTTATTTCTATTATGATATTGTCCCCATGCCCTACTACTCTCTACTCTGGAAAATTTGGTTTTTGTTTGTTGGTTTTTCATATCTCAGGGAATATGCAATGCAGTAGGGCATAGAATATGAAATTAGACAAAACTTCTGCTTCATAAATAAAACTCAGGACAATGTCCCTCCCAGAGGACCTATTTTTTAATTTGGGTGTAGAGGAGGCTTTCCCAGCTGGGTGCAACTCAAAGCTCCTAGAATTTGAATCAAAGACCAACTCTTTCCCTCCCTCCCAGCGGCTCTTACATCCAAAGCATAATTTTCATTCCTTCACCCCGACCAAATATCTAGCCTGTGCTTCGAGTTGTACAAATTACTCTCAATATGATGTACTTCAAATATCCTTTTTAATGCACTGTGTCTGGTGTCCCATGGCCAGGGGAGAGTGTCCGTCTAGCGGCTTCTGGGCACCACTTAAAGGACCATCACCGTATTTCTGCAGAAATCCTTGCAGATGACGGGTATAAAACATCTAGTTTGTACACTGTATTCACCTGCACTGGGACAAGTATGTAGGGCCCTTTCCCCATCTGCCCCGGGGAGAGATGGTTCTCTGGTTTCTCCCCTGTCCCCAAATAACTGCCAAGTACAGTTTTCCATTCCAGGTTTTCTTCTCACGCCCAAGACAGACCATCTGCCCACTCTGGCCGCGGCCACCACCAGGCTTCATCACAATCAACACCCCCAGAGGAAATCCATTTCCCAAAGCCCCAAACTGCCCTGGCTTGGGCCATTTACACTTGAGTGCCCTCCCCTGGAGCCCACCGCCTCTCCCCTTCTTTCGCTCCTTCTCTAGGGCTGAGGGGACCCCTCAGCACCTTCCTTATAGGACTGGGGCTCCCACCCTTCATTCTATGGGTGGGTGTGTCCTACTGATTCCAGTGTCCCCACTACTGACACAGGGCCCTCCACAGGATAGAGGCTCAGTGAACGTCTGGAGACAGAAATGAGCCAGTGAGCAGCGATTTTATTTATTACTATTTGTTTTTTCTACCTTGTTGAACAAGCTGAGAAAATCCAGGTCTCTCTCTCTATATATATTTTACTTTTACAGAATGACAGACTAAAAATATATAATCACTATGTTATACAATTGGAACTAATATAATATTGTATGACAACTGTAATTGAAAAATAAATCAATTATTGTAAAAGGAAACATACATAAAATCTTTTAAAAATAAACTGTTTCCTTACATTTAAAAAATTAAGTATTTAAAATTTTCTCTATTTTGCTAGTAAGTTCTTTCACATTTTCAAAAAAAATTCCTACTCCAATGCCATGTTATCTTGTTACAGACTACAAACAAAATGTAAGGTTTCCCACTTTGTTTGGGAAAACAAACGTTTTAGCAAAACTGGTTCTCTTAAACTGGATACATAGCAATAAATGTGCAACCTACGTAATTCACCAAGTTAGACTCTGAAGCTAATAAACATTATACTCAATGTAACACTTTAAAATACAACAAATAAAAGATACATTTCTAAGTCACCCCTATGCAACAGGTACACAAAGATGTTATTCGTTATGACACCGTCAGTCCCAGCCTAGCTAGCCCTTCACTACTTAGATCATGGACTGCCCTCTTAAAACACAAAGGAAAGATCTGCCTTGGACTTCACTCCGGGCGGGAGAACTCCCCGGACATGACACTAGAACTTGCCCCGGCCATGTCGGTGGCAATTTCGGCCTGGGCTCTCTCTTCCTGATCTCTCAAGGCGTCCAGATACAAGACTGGGAAGGAACTGGGTTCACTCCCATTGATCTCGGCCAAATATTCCAGGACTTTCATCTTGCTGGTTTCAGCGTGGGCCCTGGGACCCCACAGGAACTCGTAGCGAGCAGGATCACTATCAGCCACCCGCCGGTACTCAATGTACAGTTCCTGCACCAAAAATCTGGTCAGGAGCTCCCTGGGCTCCCCATAAATGGAATGCTCTATCCCAACATGTATCCCTATGCTACCCAGCTTTTCCCAGATCGCCTCTTCAGGGACACAGTTACCCTCCATGAAGATTATGCTCAGGATAAGTACCAGGAAGCCAGTCTTGGGAAAGCTACGCCCATTGATCCCCACCCCATCATAGGTGAGGCCCAGGGTGCTGCCCAGGACATAGGTGTGGTTAATGGAATCCACTTCCCTCACATCAACACCAAAGATCAGCTGCAGGTATTCACAGGTTTCACTGAAGATCTCACGAAAGTGCTCTCGACACTCTCTGGTGACCCTGCTCAGCATCTCCGCCCGTGTGGTCAGCTCCTGGGTGCGGTACTTGAGGAGCAGGAACCTCACCAGGGCGCTGACCCTGTTGTGAATGATATCTGAGGGCAAGGGCTCCATGTATATCAGGTCCTGCGCGGCGCAGGAACCCACCACTTCTTGGCTGACAGATTGGCACAATGGCATGGAGGCAGGATCAGGGGACGAGCTGCTGGGACTTACAGAGCTCTGCGAAGGACTCAGTGTGTCTACAATAGGAAAACCCTCCCCCGGGGAGCTTGAGGATGAGGAGGGCAAAGAGGACGAGGCCGTAGAGGTTGAGGAAGATTCCTCCTCCCTAGCCTCAGGAGCCTGTGCACTCGAGAGCTCCTCGGCCTCACTGTCGGAATCAAGGTCTTCCCAAGGCATGTAGCGTGGTCGCTTCGGAGGTCTAGACATGATGACTTGTGTCAGGCCGCCACAGGAATATGGGCAGGAGGTGGGCGATGGGGTCCCACGGGCCTGGGGGAGAGAGAGCGTGAGTGGCCTCAACAGAGAAGCCCACCTTAGGAGGCTCTGACAAAGGCGACTTACAGGTCTCCTCTTTGTGGGTGCTCTGGGGCCTGTCTCTCCTCGGCGGGCTGTCCCGTAAGATCCTGAAGGAGGAAGTGAGAGGGCTGCTCAGGGTGCAGCCAGCACTCCCAAGGTTCTGGGGCTGACAGTGGGGTCCCCTGTGTCCTGGGGTGGGGGAGCCCCTGGGCACACATTCAGAGCATGCACCTCACCTGGACCGCTGACACTGCCTGGGCCTCCTCTGCTCTGTGATGTGGGTTCACGTACCTCACACTTTCATCTGCTGGTCCTGGAGCCCCTGTAAGAGGAAAGGAGGGGGCACTGCAGGGTGCAGACGGCAAACACAGCCCTGAGCCCACAGTGGTGATACGAGGGAGGCCCAGGCTCTGTGAGGTCCACTTTGTTCTGGGGTGAGTGGTCCCCTCTGTGTGCACTCAGGGTCCTCACCTTATTTCTGGCAGGGTCTGCTCCCCGACTCTGCTGTCCCAAGGCAAACCTCTCACAACAAGACGACACGCCCCGAGAGTGAAAAGAAAGATGTGAGGGGGCCCCACCTCTAGCCACACCTGCCCAGGGTCCCCCCAGAGGGAACAGCAAGGGATGACCAAATGCTGTGGGGTCCACCTGTCCTGGCATGTGGGGTCCGCTCACTCTTCACCGTGATGCCTGGCAGGGCTTCCCCCGTTTACCTGAGGCCACCCTCCCTAAACAAAGGTCTCACCGCTATGCGAGAGCAGAGCTGGAAATGAGGGGTCACCTAATGCAGCCACGCAGCCTCAGGTCCTCTGCCGGCTGACAGAAGGGACAGGGAGGGCTGGCTGTGGGCACAGTGTGCTGTGGGGTCCCTCAGTCTTCTCTCCCAGGCCTCAGCGCGACCCTCAGAAGGCCTGGGCCTCCTCCCTCCGCCTCCCTTAGCCCAGCCCTGGGGGCTTAAGCCTCCCCTTCCCCAGCTGCCCAAGCGGGGAGTGAGGCACCATCGCGTTGGCAACACCCTCCCCACCCCGGCCCGTAGCCATAGCCGCCCGGGGTGACCGCAGGGGAGCATTTCTGTGGAATCCCCCGTTGTGGCGTCCAGGGTCCCATGGTCCTCCCTCAGGGTCCTAACCTTGCGTCCCGGCAGGACGTGGGCCCTCCTTCCCTGGACCTGACCCTCTGCTCCTGATACCACGTGGGCGGTTTCTCTGAGACCCGGATTTGGCGGTTTGTCTGAGACCCGGATGCGGGAGTCAGGAAAGGTCACGTGTGGTCATTCCGCCAGGGGGCCTCCCAGGACTGACGGCAGGGGCGGGCCTCGGTGGGGTCCCTTCTGTTGTGGGGCTTGAGCCCACTTAGTTCTCCCTTAGGGTCCTTACCTTGCCTCCGGGTAAGACCTGGGCCTTCCCACTGCCGACCTGATGACCGACACCCTGCACCTTGTACCACGTGGGCGGTTTGTCTGAGACCCGGATGTGGGAGTCAGGGAACGTCACGTGTGGTTATTCCGCCAGGGGGCCTCCCAGGACTGACGGCGGGGGCGGGCCTCGGTGGAGTCCCTTCTGCTGTGGGGCTCAGAGCCCCCTTAGTCCTCCCTCAGGGTCCTCACCTTGCCTCCCGGCAGGACCTGGGCCTTCCCACTGCCGACCGACGCCCTGCTCCTGATACCACGTGGGCGGTTTGCCTGAGACCCGGATGCGGGAATCAGGGAAGGTCACGTGTGCTCATCCCTCCCTAGGGACTCCCAGGACGGACTCTGTTCTGGGGTCTAGGGTCCCTCAGTCCTCCCTCATGGTCTTCACTTGGAGCCCTGGCAGGTCCTGGGATCCTCCCTCGGTTGACCCGAGCCCGGGTCTCTCAGACTACGGCCCTCACTGCCCTGAGTCCTCCCAGGGAAGCCCGTGGATGGCCCATCCGGCCTCCCAGCACAGCAATTCCCATGGCTGATGGAAGGGGTGCAGATGGGTTGTGTGGGGGGCAGCATCCTCCCTCCGGTCCTCACCTTGACTCAGCAGGACCTCGGCCCCCAGACCTCTGAGGAACGGAGTCTGCACCCCTTAGACCAAGGCTCTGACTCCCCGAGTTTCTTGAGAGGCCAGGGCTAGAGGGGGGTGCAATTTCCTACATGCAAATGTCAAACCCAACGTCTGGCATGTTAATACCTGTTTCATTCACCCTACACTGATAATACCTAAGTCTAGGTACTTACCTATTGGGGTGCATATGACACCTCCGACTTGATACAAGGTTAAGATAACCAGTTGAGCAAATAAATCTGTTCACTGAAGGCAGTGATTTCAGACTGGAAAACAGAAAACTGAGGAGAGCTGTGTGGACACTGGGAGAAAGAGGTGGGTTGGAAAAGATCCCTGGTAGTGGCCAGTGACTGAATGATCTTCAAAGTGTGTAGAGGAATTTATAGGACGGAAATGAGATGATTTACATCTCCACATAGACTTAAATATGGCCACGTTACCATGGATGTACTGAAGGTAAGATATAAAAAAAAAAAAGGAAGAACTGGTGGGCCAGCCGAGTGGCGCATTAGTTAAGAGCTGGCTTGGGACGCCAGTGGCCCCGGTTCGGATCCCACATATGAGGGCCAGCGACACTGCCCTCTACAGCTGAAGCTGGGCTGCACAAGTCCTAGCGATGGTGTGGGCTGCAGTCCCTGCCGCAGTGAGCTGCCATAAGCTACAGTGACTGGCCGGCAGCCAGCGTAAGCAGCTGGCAGCCAGAGTGAGCTGCCAATAGCCGCGGTGAGCGACAATCCAGAGGCCGGCGACTGATCTGCCTCATCCGGGAAGAGCGCAATGACGATACCAACATGGGCCAGTGAAGCAACCGTCCTCCGCAACTAGACTGAAGAACAAAAGGACAGCAACTTGTCTGTCCCCTTTCCCCGATTCCCCAACGCTGTTCTCCTCCCCCAATTCCCCAATAAAAATCTTAAAAACAAACAAAAAATGAAAAAAACTGGTAATGGTGAAAGGCGAGAGAAAACAAGAATGGGCCATGAATAGGGTCGTTGTGGGGAAAGGTTTGGAGGAGACACCCTCTCTGCTATGTGACCCACCAAAATGACGTGGAGAGATGAAGAGGTCGGCAGGTAAGTTTGGAAAGCTATTTAGGGGTGCTAAGAAATTTCCCCCTTTCTTTCACCAGAGCATGTCTGCCCCTCCCCCATGGTTGTGTCAGAATGGTGCTGTGTGTTGTCTGTCAAAGCCCATCCAGGGCTACTATTGGCTAGAGGAGATACTTGCCAAACAAAGAGCTGAAGGCTGTCCCCCCTCACTGTCCTGGAGAGGGGCATATATAGGACGTTTAGGAGGCCTGGGAGGCACTGACATGGCAAGAATGACCAAGAAACCTCAGGTAACTAGCAGTTATGGAAAATCCACCCGAAGCACCAAAGGTAGGAAGAAGAGGAAGGCCAGCTATCCACTTAAGTCCAGAGGCAGAAGCAAGGTGAGATGACCCCATCCAAACTCTTCTTCTTCTCCCTTGACTACCTGTCCCCTAAACTCTTCCCCTGTCCTTGCTTGGCACACCTCCCCTCCTCTAACTGTACCTTTCCTCCCGAAGAACCTGTTCCCATCCACCCTCTACCCTCTTCCCCCAAACCAATGTCTTTCTGTGCTCATCCTCTTGTCCTTCCAGGTGCCCAAGACAACCATGAGGGTAAAAAGACCCCTTCAAGGGAGTTTAAGAAAAAAAGGCTCCCCCAAAACTCCCAGTCCTTCAATTGAGTCTAAAAAAGCTAGAAGGCTAACATCATTTGATCATTATCACAGGCTGAATGAGGTACTGAATCCAAATGGAAGAGGTACAAGAGGATCAAGGAAGTGTGGAACTTCAGAAAGGAAATCAGAAACCTCAGAACTATCTGCAAAATCTCGAAGGTCTAGCCAGTGAGAAATGGCCAACTACTTAGAGACCAAACTTTGCACTCACCGATGCTAATGAATAAAAATCAACCTGTTGTGGAAATTTGTGTGTGTGTGTGTGTGTGTGTGTGTGTGTGTGTGTGTGTGAGTTCTTTGATGGGAGGGAGGGAGGAAAGGAAGACGCAGGTGTGTGAAAAGGAGGAGAGGTAGGATTTTGCGGTGTTGGTGGTCAGATCAAAAGTCTATACATTTAGCTAGACATTGGAAATAAGGACTGGATGAGGTCTGAGCACTGAAGACCAATTTCTCCTTAACACCATCCCACAGGCAAGGAGGGAAAAGGTCTGGTGTTTATGTGTTTGCAGGGGATTGGAGGGGCAGCAACATCAGGGTATTGATTGCAGGAGCCTATATTGGGTGAAGTATGTGGGATGATAGTGCCAACTCCCTTCAAAAGGCAGACACAGACATCAAATGATACATCACCTCTAGGCCACCCACCTCATAATGATGTCTGTTGCATACTGTAAGCAACTAAAGGCCTCCAAAAGGACCAAAAATCTCACCTTACTAAAAGTCAATGACAGCAACCCCAAGGACTGAAATAGCATTTGAAAGCTACAAACCCAACACTGATTAAACTACTTTTTTGTTAAAAGAATTTAGGATGGAACAGTTGGCTACTGAGGATGGGGCAGAGGGAGTGGTCCACACCCGGTGCAAGTAAGAAAGGGGAGCATTGACTGCAGACAATGTTTTGTGTTTTTTTGTTTGTTTTGAAATTTTATTGGGGAACAGTGTGTTTTTCCAAGTCCCATCAGCTCCAAGTCAAATAGTTGTCTTCAATCTAGTTGTGGAGGATGTGGCTCAGAGGCGCATGTGGGAATCGATCTGGCAAACTTGGTGTTTTGAGCCTGTGTTCTAACCACCTGAGCTAACAGGCCACCCTGACTCCAAATCAAGTAGTTGTCTTCAATCTAGTTGTGGAGGGTGCAGCTCAGTGGCGCATGTAGGAATTGAACCAGCAACGTTGGTGTTATGAGCCTGTGCTCTAACCACCTGAGCTAGCTGACCACCCCTGCAGACAGTGTTTTAATTAAACTTTTTGTTTTTAGATAATTGCAGTTTCACATGCAGTTTTAAGAAATAATATAGATAGAACTTATGTACCCTTTCTCCAATTTTCCACAATGGTGGCATCGTCCTTCCAAAAGTATAATACGATATTGCAATCAGGATATTAACATTGATACACTCAAAATACAGAACAGTTCCATCACCAAGTGAAACTTCATGCTGCCTGTTTTTAGACATATTCACTTCCCCCCTGTTATGAACTGAATGTTTGTATACCCTAAAAGTCATACATTGAAGCCTTAATCCCTACTGTGATGGTATTCAGAGGTGGGGCCTTTGTGAGGTAATTGGGTTTGAATGAGGTCATAGGGGTGGAGCACCATGATACTATTGTTGCCTTTATAAGGGGATGAAGGGACCCAAGCTTTCTCTCTCTACCATATGTGAATACAGAGAGAAGGCATCTGTCTGCAAACAGAAAAGGGCCCTTACCATTAACCATATCATTGACCCCTTAATCTTGAACTTTGCAGCCTCCAGAACTATGAGAAGTAAATTTCTGTTGAGCTACACAGTTTATGATATTTTGTGATAACATAGTGAGCTGACTAATACATCTCCCAAACCTACCTCCTCCTCCTTAATCTCTGGCAACCACTCATCTTTTCTCCATTTTTATAATTTCATCATTTTAAAAATGTTATATAAATAGCATAATAAAGTATGTAAATTTGGGGGATTGTTTGCTTCCACTTAGCCTAATTCTCTGAAGCGTCATCCAGGTTGTTGTGTATATCAACAGTTCATTTTTTATCATTCACTAGTATTCCATGGATGTACCACAGTTTGTTCAATCATTACCCCAGCCCAGGTGAAGGACATTTGGGCTGTTTCCAGGATTTTGGTTATTGAGAATAAAGCTGTTATAAACCTCTATATACAGGTTTTGGAGTAAACAAACTGTTTTATTTTTCTCTGATAAACATACAAGAGTCCAATTGCTGGGTTGCATGATAGTTGTATGTTTAGTGTTTTAATTAATAGACCTTATTTCTTAGAACAGTTTTAGAGTGACAGAAAATTGAGCACATAACACATAGATTTCCTACATACTCCCCTTTTTCCCTTCAGTATCCCGTACTATTAACATCTTGCATTAGTGTACACAATTGAAGAACTAATGGCTGAAAACTTCCCAAATTTGATTAAAATATGTATTTACAGATTCAAGAAGCCCAACTAAGCAACAGAAATAGTAAATACCTGGGTGAGATATTTTATCCTCGAATTCTTTAAAGTATGAATGACACTTGAAGCAAAAATTATAATATCTGGGGGGTTTCAATGTATGAAGGTACCATACATGTAATAACTATAACATAAGAAAGTGCAAAGGAGCCTATAAAATCGTATAGCTTCTACATTTTACTTTAAAGTGTGATATTAACTTTAAACAGATTATAAATGATTACATATGTGCATTATAATCTCTAGAGCCATCACTAAAAAACAAAAGTGGGCCTTCTGCTTTCTGGTTCACATGTAAGGAGCTTAGAAGTCGCCACTCTATCTTAACAACAGGTAAAAAGCTGAACAGACTGAAAAATCAACTCTTCTTGAATATATATAGACAAATAAGCACATGAAAAGATGCTCAGCATCATTTGTCAATTTGGAAATGCAATTTAAAATCACAGTGAGAACCACTATACATATATTAGAATGGCTAACATTGAAAACTTCACACACACACACACACACACACACACACACACACACGCACATTTTAAAAAAGGAAAAAATGATATTAAAATTACGCTGATGGTAACCACTTTAAACACCTCTTGTAATTGCAAAAATCAAACATGACTTGTATTCACTTTTTGTTATCGGTATATATTACTACAATTTTAATACAGTTTTTTCCTTTCTTAAAACGTGTATACATTTTTTGGCACTGTGTGTGTGTGTGTGTGTGTGTGTGTGTGTGTGTGTGTGTGTATACTGATAAGCGAAGTACTGGTGAGGTTATAAAGCTACTAGAAGCCTCATCCATTGCTGGTGGAAATGCAAAATGATGCTGTTACTTTGGAAGACAGTTTGGCAGGATTTTTAAAGTTAAACATGCAAGTCTCATGTGACTTGCAATCCTCCTAGGTATTTCCCCAAGTGAAACGAAAACACATGTTCATACAAAAAGCTCCATGTGAATGTTTATAGCAGCTTTTTCATAACTGTCAAACAAAAACTAGAAACAGCCCAAACATACCTCAACTTGGGATTGGATAAATAAACTGTGACACATCCACCCAATGGAATACTATTCAGTAATAAAAAGAACGAACTACTGATACTCGCAACAACATGGATGCATCTCAAATGCATTATGCTGAGTGAAAGAAGTCTGTGTGAATGAAATCATTCCTATGACATCCTGGAAATGGCAAAACTATTGGGACGTAGAACGGATCCATGGTTGTCAGAGGTTATGTGTGTGGAGCAGGAGATTTGACTATAAATAGCATGAGGTAACCTTTTTGGGGTAGTTGTGGAACCGCTCTATGTCTTGGATATGGTAGCGGTTAAATGACTGTGTGCTAATGGCTGTCAAAGCTCATCAAACTGTACACCAGAAGAGTGAATTTTTCTGAATGTAAATAAAAATAAATTTAAATTTAAAAATTACAATTGGAAAAAATATCCCTCTAGTTGGTTTTTGAATACACATTTGTGAGGAAGCAAGGGTGGATGTGAGTAGACCAGTTAAGAGGTTATCTCAATTTTCCACAAGAGATAATGGCGGACAGGGCCAGGGTAGTGACAGAGGAAGTGGATCAGAATAGATAGGAGACCAAGAGTTGGAAAAAAGATAATATGTTAATTTGGGATCATGTGGTATTGTGGAAAAAGTTCTATCTGTATTTGAGATGTCAAGGCAGAGATAGTCAGCAATGACTTGGATATTCAGTCGTGGTGCTCATGGGGAAAGGCCTGGACTAGAGATCAGGGTTTGGGAAGCCATCAGCTTCAAAGTTTCATTGGTATATGCAACATGTCCCTGACCTTTTTGGCTCTCTATTGCATTTAACAGTTCACCTCTGCCTCCTTTTTGCAGGCCTCTGTTCTCTTAACTTCTGTGACACTGCACCATCCTGGTTGTCCTCACATTTCTGTCTTTTTTCCCAGTCTTCTTTGTGGAATCCTCTTTGTCCATCCAATAAATATTTCTCAAGAACCTAGTGCAGTCAAGGTATAATACTAGGTGGTAAGGATGCGGTAGTAAATAAGAGCCACTCCCTGCCCTGAGGGAGTGTACAGTCTAGTGAACTCTTCCTTGGCCTGCCCGGTAAATGATGACATCCTCAGGCTGTTGCCTACTGCTCTTTTTGGTGTTCACACACTCTCTGCCCTATCTCAACCCAGCCTAATAATCCTTCATGTTTACCCCCTGGACTTCTCTTCAGCCTTTGATTAAATGAGCCATATTTATCCTGAGACTACTGGAACCTATGCCCAAGTGGTGGCACTTGCAACTATGAGGTTCTAGGTTTTCTCCCAGATCCTGGGCCTCTGGCCCACTGAGCAGTCATTTCTTTGGTCCAAGTCAGCTTATTCTTTGAGGAACATGTTGGAACTCCTTCCTTACTACTGCATCAATGAGTACCCCTTGAGCCTCTGATGACAGCTAACCTGAAACATGCCTGCCTCATCCTGCCCACCTCCTGCCTGTTTCCTGCCCCTACCCACCCTGTTCCAGGAATATAGGCGTACCATTGGGAAGGCAGCCACGTTCATTACCAAGACTGATATTTCTGCTTCTCTCAGACCCCAGCCCACGCCAGGAACAGCCCATCCTGCCTAAGCTGGAGCTTTTAACCACTTAGGCACAGATACCTTGGACCACATGCTGCTCTGTCCATATGGCCTTTGGCTTTTGTAACATCAGCTTTAATGCTCTTAAGCCATGTGTGCCTTTTCAGGCAAGTCTCCCAGGCTCCCACAACCTTTCATGACAAGGACTTAAGAGTTCCATTTTTTTTTTTGTGAAAATCCAGCTGACTTGGTCCAGGGTTTCAAGTTTGCCACCGCTAAGAAGCTCCGCCATCAGTTTCTGGAGGGTAAAAGGAAGGTGCTTATTTTCTCAAATGGGGATGGAGAAATTAGACTCATTTAGTCACCAAGTGGTTTGGGTTCCCAACTGTGGACCACATTATCAGCACTTCAGTCAGAAAGTATTTGAAATGCAGTTCTGTTCCAAATGTATTCAGATCACTCAGTGGAGAGAGGCAAGCTAATGGGCACATTAATTCCCCCATCATCAAGTTGTGTTTATTCATTTTCCTGCATTAAGTTCAAACATCAGCAAAGAGAGTACCTAAACCGTATTATCTCCCCAGCTTGCAGAAATATCTCCATCCCCCTCTTCCCACAGGGTGTAGTACATGTTTCCAGGCTTAATGGAGCCATGGGCAGGGGCAGAGCTGCCATTCATTTGGGGCTGCACTTGCTGAAGACATAATAATACACTGTTTGTCAGGTCCCAAGTGAACACCTCTCCATTTAACTGAGTTTCGGGGTTCATTGGCCTTGGAGGCTGCTCAGTTGGCTTTCACGTCAAATTTTGTTGGCAGAGAACAAACATCACGAAGCCCAATCAGTTTCCCTTTATGCCTTGGCTGCCAGGAAGCTGCCAGCCAAAGTCAATGCTTCATGCAACACCCCCACCCTCTGTCTCTGTAGCAGCAAACACTGCCTAAATTTTTTAGCCTTAATTTTCCCACTAGGCAATGTGTTTTGGCCTCTAGGTGGCCCCAGAACATCTAAGATGAAGGGGAAGGGGCCTGAATAATAAATCCATAAACATTTACAGGGTGCTCACGAGTCTAGGTCTCAGTCAAGACTATTCAAAGCAGGCTCAAAAGGAGGTTGTCCCTTGCCTTCAAGATCTGACACTCTGTTCACCTTCCAGGTTCACCTTTCTCTAATTTCCCCTTCATTCATTCCACTCTGGACACATGTGTCTTCTCTTTCTCTAATACACCAAGTTCGGTCCTGTTGTCCCCTTAGTCATGCTGTCCCATTTGCTTAGGACACCCCTCACCCCTGCTGCCAGACCATCCTCAGCCAACTCTTCAGCGACTCCTATTCCATCCTTTAGGTTTCAGTGTGTTAAAATATGCTTTCATAGTAGAGATTTCACCCCTCCCAAAGTGAAAAACCCCCAATCTATTGCTAGTACATTGTTTTGTACACTTGAAACTAATAATAAAAAAGGGGAGGGGAATGGGTTCCCATTCCACATGGCATCTAGTTATGAATATGTTTACAGTTCCACATAATTTTAGATATTATAGTACCTCCATCTTCAAGATTCTTGTGTTTATAAAATTTTCTTCAGATACTGCTAGGAAAACATATCACAACCCATCAACAGATGATAAACCTTTTGAGCATAGGCAATTAGTGTGGAGAAATCAACCTGTCATTTTTTACCACAGGGGAATATTTGTAAGTTTTAGTTATTAGGAGACAGTAACTGATTTCTCATGTAAATCTATGAAAAATATTCTTAATATTTTTATGTAACCATGTTTCTTAAGTCAGGGGAACATGAGATAAAAAGATACAGTGTTCAGGAGAGAAAGATTAGTAATGGAAATCTGGAAGAAGTAAAGTGAAAAGTTAAAAAAGAAAACAATACGTATGCTTTCATCAGAGAGGCCTTCGCTGACCTCCCTAAACTGGTGAGGTCCCCTTTTTATTCTGTTTCATAGCACCCTATACTTTCCTTCATAGCACCTATCACAATTTGTAATTATTTTGGTAATTTTCTGTTCAGTGGATCTCTCTTACACTAGGAAGTCAGCAACCATGTTGGCTTTACTTCTCTGCTGCATTCCCAGTGCCTGAAGCATCCTAGAAGCTCAGTATATATTAAATAAATGAATAAATGAATAAACACATAAATAAATACATACATACATACCTGAAAATTCAAGCAGAAATGTCAATCCTGGGGTAGACAACCAAAGAGCAACTAAAGAGGGTATAAATTTACCCTTACATTACCCAGACACCTTAGGTACTCAGGGCTCTTATAGTTCCATTTTAGCCAAAAGGCAGATCACAGGAAGCCTTCCTCCCACTGAGCTCTGGCTCAGAAGTCAGAATTTTTAGATTTTTCTTCCAGCTCTCTCACTAATTTTCTGATCCTAGCAAGCCTTTTGCCCCTCTGGGCTTTAATTTTCTCCTCTGATAAATGGGAATAGTAATTCTTGTCCTGCCTACCTCACAGTACTTTGGTGCTAATCAAGTGAGACAAGATATCCAAGGCACTTTCGTAAACAGTGATGCACATTCTTAAACAACGTGCATATGGAAAGAAGGCTATCACTATTCATGTCCCACCCTAATTGTCACTGTTATTCTCATCAAAGATTTCCTCAAGTCTTCCACCAGGCATGTGCAATGCTCTGGAGTGCGTTGGTTCCTTCCTGTGCAACCAAAAGAGGTGCTCATTAGAGAAAACACGCATTTTCCTTCCTGAAATGCTGGATTAGCAGCATAACAGAGGATAGGACATTTTGAGGGCAGAGCTCTTTGTTTCAGTGGCAGCTTATCATAGACCCAGGGGTGGTCCAGATGGACTAACACCTTACCCTTAATATGCAGAAAGTTTGCTGTGGTCAAATTCCAAGGATAGGTCATTGTCAGGAGGGGAGTGGGTGTTCATTTGTAATGCAGAATGGGGACTCCACGGACGTTTAATCTGGGAAAGGCTACACCCAACCATCCCACACATTAAAGAGGGATTTGCAGCCCACATTTAAGGAAACTAAAGTATAACACCTAGTAGTTTTAAAGGAATCAAAGCCCCCTTGCCCAAACACAATCCATCTCCTGGGCCTGAATCCTTATCAGATGGAATAACACACTATCTGTAACAACAGCACCTGTTTGGCTCATGGTGGTCATTTAAATATCTGTTGAACAGAAAACAAATTTCTTCACAGAATCATGAAGAATGAGACTTGAAAGAGGCAAAAGCTACTCTGATTTTCCATAAACAGAGACAAATTCCAGAAACTAAAGACTGGGTGATTTTTCAAGGTTGGTTGGACATCTGTTCCCAAAGTGAGCTGATTCAAAATTGCTGTCAGACTACAGGAACATCTTTTAATGACATGTGCCATGCGACTGTCTCTGGCATTGCTCTTGTCGCTGTTTCTATGGATACCATAGGTGAAGATGGAGGGAAGGAAAACTTTTTCCTTTTTCCCTTCTAGGTTCTTTGGCTACACTAATACTAAAATTGATATAAGACAGATTAACAGGAGAAAGTTGAAGACATTTCGTACATAGAGGAAGCCACATAAAAATATGAAACATAAAAGCAGTCAGGGAATTAAGGTTTATGTAACATCCTGAGCTAAAGAAAAAGGTTGAGTTCTGGGGCACAAAGGAGAAGAAAGAGTCATTCACAGAAAGGTGAGAGGAGATGTTTGGGAAAACAACGGTTGTCTTGCTGTGCTGATAAGCTCCTTAGGTATCTCTGGTAATAGTCACCTTCCTGGCACAAGTCGTCAATATGTAAATTTAGGCAGTTGAGGGGGAGATAAAGAGCTTTTCCTGAATCTCCTGGGTTTTGACTGCTTTTAGCTCAAAATAATCCTTATGCCCAAAAGACATATTTGGTGTCACATATTCTGCTCCCCCTCAAAGACATACAAGCCAGCTGGTGGCCTTTTAAGGTTCCCTGCCTGCCCTTATGGAAAGCCTAGCCTACTCTGAGGAGGTAGCCACTTCTGAGAAAGTCGGGGCAGGCTCAAGAGTGGCCTTGAGTGGGCTGGCCAAGTGGCTCAGTTGGTTAAGAGAGTGAGCTGCGCCCGAGCTGAGCTGCCCTGAGATGCTGACAGGCAGCCTGTATGGCTGACTGTTGAGAGTGTGGGCTCTTTTTTTTTTTTTTTAAGATTTTATTGGGGAATTGGGGGAGGGGAACAGCATTGGGGAATCGGGAAGGGGAAGAGACAAGTTGCTGTCTTTTTGTTCTTCAGTCTAGTTGCTGAGGACGTTGCTTCACTGGCCCATGTTGGCATCGTCGTTGTGCTCTTCCCGGATGAGGCAGATCGGTCACCAGCCTCTGGATGGTCGCTCACTGCGGCTATTGGCAACTCATGCTGGCTGCCAGCCGCTCAAGCTGGCTGCCGGCCACTCACTGTAGCCTATGGCAGCCCACTGCAGCAGGGGCTGCAGCCTACACCATCACAGGGGCTCACAGCCCAGCTCCAGGTGGAGCTGTAGAGGGCAGTTTCACTGGACCTCATATATGGGATCTGAACTGGGGCAGTTGGCATCCCCAAACAAGCTTTTAACCAATGCGCCACTTGGCCGGCCCAGCATGCACTCTTATTAACAAGGTTGCAGGTTTGACTCCCGCATGGGATGGTGGGCTATGCCCCACCTGCAACTAAGATTGAAAACGGCACCAGGAGCTGCTGACGGGCAGCTGGATGGCCAGTGAACTTCGAGCTGAGCTAGCTGCACCCTCCACAACTAAGTTTGAAGGATAACAACTTGGCTGTTCCCCTTCCCCAATTCCCCAACACTGTTCCCCTTCCCCAATTCTCCAATAAAATCCTTAAAAAAAAAAAAAGAGTGGCCTTGAGTAGGGGAGGAAAGGTATTCACATAAGCAGAGCTGTGGGCAGGAGAACACCCATGGTGAGCAAGTGAAATGATGCAGAATACCTTTGAGGATAAAGGAGCAGACTGGTTGGGCTGGGATGGAGAGTCCATGTTAGGAAGAAGAATTGAAGGTGATAATATTGGTAGGAGAGTTGTGTGGGGGCTAGATCAGGAAAGCCTGGCTATGAGTCTGACAATGTGCAACAATTCATCTAGTCAGTCTGCATACATTTGTAGAGACTGCTTTCTGCCAGGCCCTGCACCTGCTCCTGGCTAGGCATGCAGAGGTGAGGACAATGGGACCCCTGCTTTTGTTGTGGGCCAACCGAGTGGCCCCCTTCCCCTAGGCCCGCATGGCTTCATGTCTGAATTCTACCAAATGTTTAAAAAAGAATGAACACCAACCCTCCTCAAACTTTTAAAAAATAAAAGAGGAGGGAACACTTTCTAACACATTCTTTGAGGGCCGGCCGAGTGGCGCGGTGGTTAGGCGCTGGCTTGGGAAGCCAGCGGCCCCGGTTCGGGTCCCATATTCGAGGGCCAGTGACACTGCCCTAAAAAAAAACCAAAAAAAAAACAAAAAAAACCACATTCTTTGAGGCCAGTGCTATCCTGATACCAAAATTAGACAAATACATTACAAGAAAAGAAAACTATAGTCCAATATTTATAATGAATATTGATGCAAAAAATCTCAACAAAATGATAGGAAATTAAATCCAGAAACATATAAAAAGAATTACATACCATGACCAAGTGGGATTTAGCCTAAGAATGCAATGTTCATATATCTACATTTCTAAGTGTGTATTTTCTACACTACCCTAATTTTCTCTGTAGAATACCTCACAGACTTTATTATATCTAATTAAATTCTCATGAAACACTGTGATTTAAAGGTCAGCAAACTATGGCCCAGTGGGACCAAGTCCAGCCTCCACTTGCCTGTTTGTGTAAATTAAATTTTAGTGAGACACATGGAACATGGCTACACTCATTATTTACATATTGCCTGTCCTTCTCTTGTGCCGCAATGGCAGAATGGAGTGATTAAGGCAGAGACTACAGTTGTCCCCTCTTATTCACAGGGATATGTTCAAAGACCCCCAGTGGTTGTCTGAAACCTTGGATAGTATGGAACTTTAACCATTTCACTTAAAGGAAACACTCTAGGGCTTCTTTTTGGTATATCTGAATTGCCATCATCTACTCATGTGCTTTGGGACCATTATTAAGTAAATAAGAGTGATTTGAGGGGCGGCCAGTTAGTTCAGTTGGTTAGAACACAGTGCTCATAACACCAAGTTTGCCGGTTCAATCCCCACATGGGCCACTGAATTGTGCCCTCCAAAACTAGATTGAAATAACTACTTGACTTGGAGCTGATGGGTCCTGAAAAAACACACTATTCCCCAATAAATTAAAAAAAAAAAAGAGAGGGCCGGCCGAGTGGCAGGTTGGTTAAGAGCTGGCTTGGGAAGCCAGTGGCCACGGTTCGGGTCCCACATATGAGGGCCAGTGACACTGCCCTCTACAGCTAACAACAGCTCCACCTGGAGCTGGGCTGCTGTGAGTCCCTGGGATGGCATAGCTGCAGCCCCTGCTGCAGTGGGCTGCCATAGGCTACAGTGAGTGGCCAGCAGCCAGCATGAGCGGCCGGCAGACGGGACCGAGCTACCAAGAGATGCAGTGAGCAACTTCCCAGGTGAGGCGAGCGACTGCCTCACCTGGGAAGAGCGCAATGATGATACCAACATGGGCCAGTGAAGCGATGTCCTCCACAACTAGACTGAAGAACAAAAGGACAACAGCTTTGTCTGTTCCCCAATGCTGTTCCCTGCCCTCGATTCCCCAATAAAATATTTAAAAAACAAAACAAAACAGTGACTTGAATATAAGCACTGTGACAGGACAGTCCATCTGATAACCAGATGGCTACAAAGTAATTAGTGGTCCAGGAGAGTATACAACATGGAAACACTGGGCAAAGGAATGGTTCATGTCCCTGGAGGGATGGAGCAGGACAGCACGAGATTTCATCATGCTACTCTGAATGGTGTGCAATTTAAAACTTACGAAGTGCTTATTTCTGGAATTTTCCATTTAATATTTTTGGATCAGGGTTGACCATGGGTAATTGAAAGTACAGTAACTAAAACTGCAGATAAGGGGGTTTACTGTATATGTAGCCCACAAAGCCTAAAATATTCACTATCTAGCCCTTTACAGAAAATATTTACCACACTGATATTTTACAGATCAGAAAATTAAATTTCTAGGAAGTTCAATAACCTGCCCTACTTCATACCACCATTAATATGATAAACTTGAGATTTGGGTGCAAGGCACCCAATACCAGGGCCCATGGTTATAACATAGATCATACTGCCCCATTATCTGAGAGTGCAGTTGTTACCTCACCACTCCCAACAATGGTCCTCAAGATTTAATGGTTTTTTTCCCCCGATATATTGACAATTTTACTTTACTTTCACTTTTGAATGCTAAAAATATTAAAAGACACTTATATACCTCTGAATACTTCTTTGGATATACTTCATAGATTTAATATTAACTGTACTGATTTCATCATTTTGTAGTCTATAATTTCTCATTTATTGCCTCTTCAATCTAATTGTTGTGATATCTTGAAGGAATAACTTCAATTTTCGTGTGGATGCAATTATTTCTTGATTAAACTATACAATGTAATATTTTATTTTCCAGTGAGTAGAATATATAGATAGTTTTCCATGCATGCAGATGAGAGAATACTTTTTGTACCATACCTGATTTATTGAGTTGGAGATTTCTTGCTTCCATATAATATATGATTTTTAAATGTGTTGAAGTATAACATACTTAGAAAAAATGCTCAAACCAGGGTGGCCAGCTAGCTCAGGTGGTTAGAGCTCAGGTTCATGGCACCAAGTTGCCAGTTCGATTCCCACATGGGCCACAGAGCTGCGCCCTCCACAACTAGATTGAAGACAGCTACTTGACTTGGAGGTTATGGGTCCTGGAAAAACACACTGTTCCCCAATAAAATTCCTTTTTAAAAAAGTGCTCAAACCATAAGGCACAGTTCAAAAAAGAATCTGAAAGTGAACATTCATGTATATGCATTTCAGATCTCTTGCTGTATGAAACCTTTGGTTAACGGTAATAAAAGTATCTATCTAGCTTGCTATATTGAAATAAGGTGGTGCAAATGGACTGGATTATTCAAGTTTTAAAATAAAATTATAGGGGTTTTTAATATTTTTTTAAAACCCTGCAGTACAGTACAGTGCAATGAAAAGAATGCTGGATGGGGATTCAGGAGTCCTACAGCTTGGTCTCAGCTGTGCCCAGATTCCCTATGTCACCCTGGGGCATGTCCCATGCTCTCTCTGCTCCTCAAGTCCCCTTCTGTAAAAGGAGTTGAAACAAGATGCTTACCAAGATACCTTCAAGCTCTAAATATAGAATTCTAGAAATACTTTCATATGTATTAGGTTATTGGTTATTTGCTATCAGAAAATTCAGGACTAAAAGATGAAACAAAGCTCAATTGTAAGTAAATATTGCCCCTTTTAAGTTACTCAAATTTTATTCTATGTGAGAACTGGTCCAGGAATAATTTAACTGAAGAATTTAGTCATCATGATAAGTAATTTTTTAGCCATCTTTAGCTAAACAATTTGGACTGTGTATCAAGGGCTATGAAACTTTTTTCGACCTTACAATTAATGCAATTTTTTGGACTCTAAGGAAATATTTTTAAGTAATAATGTATGACATTATTCTAAAGCAATAGTTTTGTGCACAAAGATGATTATCACCTTATAATAAGAAAAAGTACAAACAATCTGGATGTCCAAGAGTATGGGGTAATGCTTAAATTAATTATGGTATCCCATATAATATGTTATTATGCAACCATTAAAATAAGGTTGTAGAGGGCTGGCTGGTTAGCTCAGTTGGTTAGAATGTGGTGCTAATAACACCAAGGTTGTCAGTTCGATTCCCGCATGGGCCACTGTAAGCTGTTCTCTCCTTAAAGACTTAGCAATAAATAAAAATAACATCAGGTTGTAGAATGAATAAGAAACTTATTATAAGGTTAATTTCTAATAGGAGAATATAAAACTATATGTACAATGTGGTCTTAATTATGTAAAAGAAATATAAGTGAAAGGAAATGTACCAAGATAGTATTATGATTGCTTCTGTCTGATGAGATTGTTTTTTTAAACTTGTTCTTCTAACTTTTAATTTTTCTACAAAGACACACATTGCTTTTATAATCATAGAAAGAGGCAAAGATGATGTATGTTCAATTGTTCCAAAGTGATTAGAATTAAATACTTGACAAATAATAATGAAAAGAGCTTGTGTTTTCTTTGTGATGCATATAGGAAAAACAATTCCTATTAGTCCCTGTTTTCAAATACCACCATGTATACTCTTCATGCAGTTGCCAATATAATGCCAGGGAAATATTAGTAAAAAGCACAAATGATAACCCTAGAGATCTCTCTGTTGATTAAGTGACCCTTTGAAATTACTACATGAAAAGGTTATTTACTCTCCAGAAAAAATAACATTTTGTCCATGTCCTCTAATTTCGTGCAATGAGAGTGTAATTTAAATATATACATATATATTTGAAATTTTCTATTTATTTGAAGAGGTATTATGTAGATGTTTTGAAAATTCAATTTGAAGTTCAACATAATGGACTGGGACTTATGTAACAACCACACTATTCCACAGAAGGACAAAGACAATATTCACAAGTTTTAATTGGCAGGTACCTTTATGCATAGAAAGGTTACCTTCATTTGAGCACTCTTTGTATTTATGTGGTCCTAGTTGCCTTAATAGCTTGTGAATCAGATGATAGATCATCTGTGCCCATTTGATACATACATCTCTCAGATGCAGATCTATCTGTTTTGAAATGAACAAAAGGGCAAGGGTCCTTTTTGAGCTGTTCCATAGGAGATGAGCACGGAAATGAGTGCTCTAAGTTTCCTTCATGCAGCAAGGTGCTGCTGAGTCATTGGCAGTAGGCACTGTTTTTCCAGCTGTGTGGATAGATAGAGGTACCTTCAGCCTTGCCCATTCTCTTCTCAACTCGTTTTTGTGATCAAGGAGATGCATTCCCAAAATGTAGGTTGACAGTGTCTGGGTAGCGATAATTAGCAGAGAAATAGTACATATATTCTACTTCCTGTACCTCATTCTCGTAGAAGGTAGCAACTAACCACCCAGCTTGGTCTGGCCCTCTACTCAGCCCATCCATACACTTAGTTGTTTTAGCGTTTCCTTGTTCTTTGCCCTCAATTTCTCAGTCCTTACCTCCCTGCATCTCCTCTGTCTGTGTTCTAACTCCCTGTGTGACATCTTTCTTTCTTAATTGCCAGGACCAGTCCTTGGCCCATGTCTGGATTGATTCTGCTTTCACTCCATGGAAGCTGATGCCAATTTACCTATGACCCTGACCTCCAACTTCTTTCCCCTCATCCTCCACAGCGGTCATGTGTAGTGACTCCCTGCTGAGCTCTCAGCAGAGCTGGCTTCAAACATCTGCTGAAATTAGCCCTTTTCATTTCACCACTGACCATACCTAAGACTGTTCAAATAAACAAATAATTAGAGTTGAAAAGAGATACGTGGATGTGCAACAGCAAACCAACATGCAACATTATCCAGAAAGACCATCTAAATGAGAACTTATTTTACCACATTGGTAAGGAAGTATACAATTTGAAAAAATTCAAAGGGAATAATTTTCCACTCTTTTGCCTGACACTAAACATTATCCAGTCCCCCACTCCAATGTCTCAGATTAACCAATTTTGCAGTATTAGGTGTGAATAAATAGTGAATTCATGTAAGCGAAGGACAAAATTCACAGTGTCCTATGAAGTGAAGCTGATTGCATCCCATGGAATGTAAAGCCATGAGGTTTTAGGAAATCAGCCCCCAAAGGAGACTTGAACATTTTTAAGACACTGTTTTGAAGGGTCCTATTGTTTGTATGCACTGGGCAGCTTATGGCTTTTGAGATGCTTGTTATATTGAATGTTCTTTCTGTGTCTCGTAGACCATTAAGTGATTTTTTTTTTGAGGGCAGTGTCACTGGCCCTCATATGTGGGACGTGAACTGGGGCTGCTGGCTTCCAAGGCCAGCGCTTAACCACCGCGCCACTCGGCCGGCCTGACCATTAAGTGATTTTTTTTTCACTTGTAGGATCCTGAATCAACCTGACTGAGAGCCTCCACCCTTCGTAATGTATCTGTGAGGCTGGGAAATCAGCTAATTCCTCAACAGGCAGTGAATATTAGCAAGTTCATTAACTGTTTTCAACTAGTGCACAAATCCAAGAAGCTAATTCCTTGTTTGTCAGGCAGGGTGGACCTTGTTCTCCGGTTCTTAGTGATTGAGATAATGGAAACTTATTTGTATTTTCCGGCCAGAAGCTATTCCACTTAATGTTTTCAATATGGAAGCACTCTGGTTAAGGCATTGAGCAGAATTTAAAGGAATTGAGACTCCAAAATGTTAAGTATAAACAGAGGGCAATTTGAAGAATTTGCGAATCCTTCTTCCTGGTTCTGAAGTCTTTCCCTGGGGCTGACATTAGGCAGGACTTGGTCATTTTGCTTCAGGGGAGAAATACTAAGTTAAGCTCCACAGGAGATTTTTCTTTTTTGAGGGCAGTGTCACTGGCCCTCATATGTGGGACCAAACCGGGGCCGCTGGCTTCCCAAGCCAGCGCTTAACCACCGTGCCAGTTGTCCGGCCCCAGGAGATTTGTCTTTTTTTTTTTTTTACTTCACTAGCCATGAGTTTCCTCCACAGTTAAACATTACAAATTCCTAATTTAGACATTCTGAATTTATGTTAAATTGGGCCAAGAAGGGCTGAAGTTTCATGTTTGGTAACTCTTGGAGTGAGCTATACTAAGTAATATGTGTGTATGAATTTGAGGGAGGATGTAGGGAAGGGACATAGGTGAACACAGTGAAAGAGTACCAGTCCTGAAGTCAATTTAAAACCGTCCATTTCCAAGTGTGTAGCTTCCTGTTTGAATATCATTCCTATCTCTTTCTTGGTGCAGGGCTCTTAATTTTCCCACATTTGTGTGTGTTGCTGGCAAACATGGAAATAAGGAAACTGCCTCTCTTTTCAAACATTCTTTTTTTTTGAGGACAGTGTCACTGGCCCTCATATGTGGGACCCGAACTGGAGCCACTGGCTTCCCAAGCCAGCGCTTAACCGCTGCACCATTCGGCCGGCCCTTCAAACATTCTTTATGCTCAATTTTTGAATGTTTTAGGACAACTCCTGGTCTCTGCTAGGATGTCTGAGACTTGACTGTATTTTTGAATGACTGATTATAGCTTTTCCTGAATTTTAAGGTGTTAATATGTGTATCAGTTGCTTACAGTTGGTTTGTGGATGATACTGCAGGGTTATCAAGCAATCAGTCCACATTTACTCTTTTGTGTTCTCACAGCATGCCCAACAGTAAAAGTGCGTTGAAATAGCAGGCCTGGTCCCCTTCCTCATAAAATTACCATCTGGCTGCAGAAGTAAGCCTTAGAGGAAGTTTATAATCATAAATAGATACTTCTGTAAAAAAAACACATATGTTACAAAGGATCAATCTTAAAAGTAGCCAAAGAAGAGCAAAACCAGTGCTGGGCAAAATGGATGCCAGGTTTAGTTAAGGAGGTAAAATGAGTGAATTAGAAGGAAGTTGAGAATATAGACACAAAAAGAACATGGTTATCTCAAGCATCTGGAAAAATGATGCTCTCTCCAATTTAAAAAAGTTTCTTTTGACTAGAAACCAGAACTCGGGGCAGTTGTTGAAGAATGGTGCATTTCATTTGATTCATATGCAAATATCTAAATGTCAACTTGTGGGCAAGAGCTGGGGAGCAGCAGGGCCCACATGAGGGCCAGTGACTCTGGGCCCTCTACAGCTAAGATGGTGAACACTAGCTCTCGACCTGGAGCTGGGCTGCTGTGAGTCGCCAGCAATGGCTTAGGCTGCAGTGGGGCTGGCTGGCAGCTGGTGCGCGCTTTCGTGAGCTGCCCTGAGCCACCGTGAGCGGCCATCCAATGGCCGGCGAGCGACTGCCTCACCCAGGAAGAGCACAATGATGATACCAACATGGGCCAGTGAAGCGACGTCCTCCACAACCAGACTGAAGAACAAAAGGACAGCAACTTGTCTGTTCCCCTCCCCCAATTCCCCAATGCTGTTCCCCTCCCTCAATTCCCCCAATAAAATCTTAAAAATATAAAATAAAATAAAAATAAATGTCAACTTGTGCAACCTAAGTACCATTGTATGCAAAGTAACATTTCAAATGTTAACAAGCTATGCGTTTCTCTGAGGAAATAGCTCTGAAATATTGCTGCTGAAATATTTCTGCTAAAACATTCCTGATAAAATATGTTGCTTTGTGTATTAAATAGTCAATATGTGTTTACAGAATCAAATTGAATTGATAATTAAAGCCACTAGCTTAATTTGTATAGTGATGAATAAATTAGTGGAGAAGAAAGAGACTCAGCTTCACAACTAGTCAGTAAATGATATGAGAGCATGAATGAGAGTAGGATGGGGTGAAGCTTTTGCTTTTCAGTTGCTAATAGATATAAATACAGACAATGTAAATTTGGACTCCTTTGGCAGGCAAGTTGTGTCCAAATATATTTTTTGTCTAAAACATAACAGGATTTAAAAGAGTCATATGCATACTAGTCTTAAAAATCAAACATTTACAAATATTTTGGTTCAATTTCATTCAAAATATTGGAAACGGCATCATTGAACTAATGCTAAAAGTTTCCAAACATATGTCTTGTCTCTAACCAAGACGTTCATTAACTCTTGTTTCTCTTATGTCAAAGTATGGATAGAAGCTTCAGTATGAGAATTGACATAAACTTTTAAACATCCTGAACATGATACTGAATAAGGCAGCCTTTTTCCCCCCTATTTATTAAAATCTTCATAACTTTCATCTATTTATTTTGCAATATTCATTTTACTATGCTATATTCATTCTTGGAATCATTCTCATAATGTGTGAAACTCTAATGAGTAGCTTTATGCCTGGAGTTGTCCCCCTTTGGAGGTTATGATCAGGAAGGAGATGGCTGTGTCAAACACTGCTCACTGTAAAGCTTAATGGAGAAAGACAAACACCATATGATCTCACTTATATGTGGAATCTGAAGAACAGAGTCAATGAGCAAACAAAACAGAAACACTCAGAGATACAGAGAACAAACTGGTTACTAGAAGGGAAGGGGGTGGGGATGGGGGAGAAGGTGAAGGGATTACAAAGGACAAATTGGTAGTCACAAAATCGTCACAGGGATGTGAAATACAGTATGGGGAATATAATCAATATTGTTGTAAATATTATGTAGGGTGTCAGATGGGTGCTGGACTTATCTGGGGCATCACTTCATAGACCGTGTAGATGCATGACCACTGTGCTGTACACCTGAGGCTGAAGCTGAATAATATTGAGTGTCAAATATAATTAAATATATATATTTATATGTGAATATATATATATATATATATATATATATATATATATATATTCACAGGATGTAAGGTACAATGTAGGGAATATAGTCAATGGTATTGTAATAGCTATGGAAGATGTCAGAGGGGTAGTAGACTGGGGAGGGTTATCACTTTGTGAAGGTGTAAATGTCAAACTATTACATTGTTTTGTACACCTGAAACTAATAAAAAATTTAAAAAATAATAATCATAAAAGAAATCTCATTTAAATTGGAGTTGGGAGAGCCTGTAGGAGGAGCTCTCACACCCTGTGTTGATCAAGAAGGCTGACTGAAAAGATTCTGTTTATCACAGCTCTCCCAACTCCCTCTTCTCCTCCACCAGAGAGTTCCCTTCTTCTTTGTTTTTCAGGAGTTGCGCAGGGTTCACACTTAGCCTGCATGTCCCAAATTGCAATTCCTTGTGGTTTCCAAATTAATCCAGTTTTGCTGGAGAAATATCTGGCTGTCTATTTGTTTAAAGTCAACATCACATATGCCACCATATAGTTTTCCAAGGATTGCCTGACCTGCTAGCAGAATGAGTCATCCAATGGTTAGCTATAAAACAGAGAAAGAAGCAAGATGTTTTATTTCTTCCAACATTGCATACCTGGAACTCCCAAATCCTTACTCAAGTTACAGCATTTTCTTTGGCTCCATTTCCTAACCTGTTTTTGTTTTGGTCCTTTCTCATTTGTGCCCCCAGGATATATAAAGCCATTGGACTTGCATTCATTTACTTCACCTTTTTTTTTTTTTTTTTTACTTTCCATGAATGTTTTCATATCTTCTCCCATTGGGTTTTGTCAGTCTTATAGAACCTGTTAACTGGGACAATAAACACAGTCCTAAACCCCATTTCATCTACTTTAGATGGTACATTAATTAGTGTTCTAATTAGATTTTAGTCCCCATGGTATTCCTCTGCATGTTGTACAAAATCATATTATAACCTTTCACTTATATGTATTCTTTTAAATTTAGAACAATTTTTTAATTAAAAAATATGTAATCTATTTTGAATATAAAACAAGTCTAGAAGTAGTTAAATTTACAATTAGGTAATTGTGAGCACAATTAGCTACTGGCTGTTGGTTCTAAAATAACAAGAGTTTGCTTGTGTCACTAATTATTTATACATAAAAGTTTGCACTTTTGCATTTGGCAATTAATTAAATCATGCAGTTAATTTACACATGATAATTAGGCATGAAAGAACAAAGTGCAAATAGAGAAAACAGAAAAAGTAACGCTCATGAAGAATATCTTTTCTAGCTACGTAAGAAGATAAGCCTATTGAGTAGCATCTGAAACGCCTTTATATGGAACTAGTTTTGCAGTTAAGATAAGAGATTTGCTGACAGGTCTCACACCCTCTGCTGCATGCCCTGGCTCCCCCCAGGAATTCCCAGGGACCCAGGACAGGTTTGGGGCCCTGAATGCCCATCTGTTTCTCTCTGACTGATGAAAACTCCCCCATTCTGCTTCAAATTACAGAAGTCTCTGGGAAGTGACTTGTCATCTCTTCCAAAACCCCCTTTCCCAACCTGGCTGTAAGTACCAGGCACTGTTCTAGGCCCTGGAGAGGCAGCAATGAACAAAACAAAGTCTCTATCCTAATGGAACTGATTTTCTAGAGGGAGGAGACAAAACAAATACACAAGTAAATGCATATAATTTTAGGTAGTGATGTCCTATCACAAAAAATAAAGTAGGAGAATGGAGGAGAGATTGAGAATTGAGGTTTAATTTCATGGTTGTTGGGAAAGGCCTCTTTAAAAGAAGTGACATTTGGTGCCAGCTGAGTGGCTCAGTTGGTTAAGAGCTCGAGCTCTGAGCAACAGGGTCGCCGGTTCGATCCCCACAGGGGCCAGTGAGCTGCACCCAAGCTGAGCTGCCACTGAGCTGCTAACAGGTGGCAAGATGGCTCAGCTGGTAAGAGCACGTGCTCCTAACAACAAGGTTTCTGGTTCGACTCCCGCATGGGATGGTGGGCTAGCCCTCCCGCAACTAAGATTGAACACACCACCTTGAGCTGAGCAGCTGCAAGCTGCCGGTGGGTGGCTGATGGTGACTGGACTTGGAGCTGAGCTAGCTGTGCCCTCCACAACTAAGATTGAAGGACAACTACTTGGCTGTTACCCTTCCCAATTCCCCAATAATATCTTTTTTTTAAAAAGTGACATTTGAAAGAGACCTGAAAGAAGTGAGGTAGTGAGTCACACAGACATCTTTGGAAAAAGCTTTCTAAATGTAGAAAGGAAAGGGTGAAACCCCCAGAGTGAAACATGTTTGGTTCGGTGACCAGTAAGGACACCAGTGTGGTTGGCGCAGAGAGGGGAAAGGAGAGAGTAGGGTGAATCTGGGAGGACAGGAGGGACCAGATCATGGAAGGTCTTTTAGGCTACAGTAAGAATTGATTTTGAATTTTACCCAGAAGGTTCTGGGAAGTCAAGGGAGAGTTTTGAACTGTATTAACAAATCACTAAATTGAGAAGTTTTTATGGGGCCAGACACTTGACTTCACCCAACTGCAAGGCAGGCTTACTTCCAAAGTTCTAGTGAGAGGGAAGAAGCGTGTGTAACATGCCTTATCTTCTGGCTTGGTTATCAACTGCTCTACTGTGGCATAGCAAATTACCTGAAAACTTAATGGCTTAACACATTTATTATCTCACTGTTTCCATGGGTGAGATGTCCAAGCATGGCTTAGATGCATTCCTTCTATAGGTCTCTAACAAGGCTATTAGCAAGGTGTTAGCTGGGTCTTCGGCCTCATCAGAAGGCTCAACCAAGGAAGGATCCCCTTCCAAGATCACTCACATGGTAGGTAGCAAAGTTCAGTTCCTTGTATGTTGTGGGAATGAAGCCTGAGTTCCTCATGACCTGTTTACCGGAGGTATTTCTTGGTTTCTTGTCATGTGTCCTTCTCCATAGGGCATCTCACAATATGGCAGCAAGCGAGAGGGCAAGAGACAGGGGTATTAAGAATGAGAGAGAGAGAGAGAGAGAGAGAGAGAGAGAGAGAGAGAGAGAGAGAGAGAGAAATGAAATTCACCAGTCACAGACTTTGGTAATCTAATCATGGAAGTGCATCCCATCATAGAAGCAAATTACTGGGTCCAGCCCACACTTAAGGGGAAAAGGGTCGGGCTGGCCGAGTGGCGCGGTGGTTAAGTGCTGGCCTAGGAAGCCAGCGGCCCCGGTTCGGTCCCACATATGAGGGCCAGTGACACTGCCCTCAAAAAAAAAAAAAAAAAAAAAAAAAAAAGGGGAAAAGGGTCATACAAGGTCATGAATATCAGAAAGTGAGGATCACATCAGACATTGTCTACCATACCCTCTATCTACAAAAGGCTCTGATTGGGGCCGGCCGAGTAGCTCAGTTGGTTAAGAGCTCGTCAAGAGTGCGAGCTGAGCTCTGAGCAACAGCAATTCGATGCCCAGCCCGAGCTGAGCAGCCGCTAAGTTGCCAACAGGTAGCAGGATGGCTCAGCTAAAACAAACAAACAAAACAAACAAACAAACAAACAAAAAACAACAAAACAACAAAAAAACAAAAAAACAAAAAAAGATTGGCTTAAAGACTCTGCAGTGTGGTTCAGACCAAGGCCAAACCCAGGCCCAGCATATGAAGGGGAGCTGAGGACCTGGGACAGAGTGACCTGGAGAAAACCAAAGGGGAATATAATATGTTCAAGAGATCTGCATTGTCCAAGAAGAGCAGCAGTCAGAGAAAAAGTGGCAGTTACCATTAAAGCCATTAAAGCAGAGGATTGAATTAATGACACTCTTGTCTTCTGGGCACATTTTCTTTTTTTTTTTTTTTCGAGGGCAGTGTCACTGGCCCTCACATGTGGGACCGAACCGGGGCCGCTGGCTTCCCAAGCCAGCGCTTAACCATCGTGCCACTCGGCCGGCCCGGCACATTTTCATCATAAGTCCATGCAAAGTTGCTTTATGTTTCTTATCTATCTATCTATCTATCTATCTATCTATCTATCTATCTCAAGTATTCATGCATTAATTTTTCATTCCTTATTTAATAACATATTTATTGTAATATAATTCACATGCCACAAATTTACCCATTTAATATACAATTCAATGATTTTAGTATACTCAGAGTTATGCAACCATCACTACAATCTAAGTTCCCAACATTTTCATCACCCAAAAAAGAAATTCCATATCCATTATTAGTCAAGTTCCATCTGCCCCCACCACTAGCACTTGGCAACAATTAATTTGTCTTCTGTTTCTGTGGATTTGTCTATTCCAGATATCTCATATAAATAGAATCATACAACATTTGCCCTTTTGTGTCTGGCTTATTTCATTTAGTATAATGTTTTCAAGGTTCATCTATACTGCAGCATGAATCAGTACTGCATTTTTATAGCTAAATAATATTACATTGTATGGGTGTACAATATTTTATTTATCTGTTCATCAGTTGATGGACATTTAGATTGTTTCCACCTTTCAGCTATTATGAATAATACTGCTATGAACATGTGTGTACAAATTAAGGTTATACATGAATGCACACACATATATACATACACATACATACAAAAGCAAATTTGCTGGGCCATTGTGTATACTTAATTTAACTATGTATGTAGTGATTGACTGTTCTCCAAATGGCTTGCCCTGTCAAAACATGAGGGTTCCTATAATACGTCAGCCCTGTCAACACTTGGTAATCTTTATTTATTTATTTATTTTTTTTTTTTGAGGGCAGTGTCACTGGCCCTCATATGTGGGACCCGAACTGGGGCCGCTGGCTTCCCATGCCAGTGCTTAACCACCTCGCCACTTGGCCGGTCCAACACTTGGTAATCTTTAGCTTTCTATTTTTTTCCAGGCCAACAGGTGTAAGGTAATATCACATAGATGTTTTAATTTGCATTAATTAATGAGTTGGAGCCCTTTCTTAAATGAGGTCAGACAATTATTTCAAGCACTCATCCTAGAAAAAGTGCTACATAACTCATTGCTGAATATCACCACGGTCACCTTTGAAGTACTCCTCTTGGGAAGCTATGCCCCGACGCCAGCGCCTAGTCCACCCTTCAAAGCAATTTTGGAACTCTTTTTCTGGAATAACCATCAGAGCTGTCATCAGATTACCCTTGATGTCCTGAATGTCATCCAAATATCTTCCTTTCAATATTTCCTTTATCTTCGGGTAAAGAAAGAAATTATTGGGGGCCAGATCAGGTGACTAGGGAAGATATTCCAACGTAGTTATTTGTTTACTGGCTAAAAACTCCCTCACAGACAATGCCATGGGAGCTGGTGCGTTGTCGTGATGCAAGAGCCATGAACTGTTGGTGAAAAGTTCAGATCATCTAACTTTTTCATGCAGCCTTTTCAGCACTTCCAAATAGTAAACTTGTTGAACTGTTTGTCCAGTCAGTACAAATTCATAATAAATAATCCCTCTTATATCAAAAATGGTTAGCAATGTCGGGCTGGCTGAGTGGCGTGGTGGTTATGAGCTGGCTTGGGACGCCAGCGGCCCCAGTTCGGATCCCATATATGAGGGCCAGTGACACTACCCTCTAAAAAAAAAAAACGGTTAGCAATGTCATTGCAACACGTTCATGAACTTAATTGTCAGACCTTGTATGTTTGCTTTTTAGGTTTCATCTTTTATAAATGTCCTGTTCCTTTGTCCTTTGCTCACTTTTCTATTAGCCTTCCTACTATTTTTTTTTAAGATTTTATTGGGGAATTCGGAAAGGGAACAGCCAAGTTGTTGTCCTTCAGTCTTAGTTGTGGAGGGCACAGCTAACTCAGCTCCAAGTCTAATGCCCATCAGCAGCTTGCGGCCACTCAGCTGAAGGTCCATGTTCAATCTTAGTTGCCGGCAGGCATAGCCCACCATCCCATGTGGGACTCTAACCGAAAACCTTGTTGTTAGGAGCATGTGCTCACACCAGCTGAGCCATCCTGCCACCTGTTAGCAGCTCAGTGGCAACTCAGCTCAGGCGCAACTCACTGGTCCACATGGGAATCGAACTGGCAACGCTGTTGCTCAGAGCTCGCTCTCTTAACCAACTGAGCCACTTGGCCTGCCAGCCTTCCTATAATTTTAGTGATGCATTTAAAATATTAATATTAGTTGGTTTTAGATAGTGCAAATATTTCCTCCCATTCTACCATCTGTCCATAGTGTCTTTCATTAAACAGAAATCCTCAATTTTAATGTAATCAAAGTAATTACTGTTCACCTCTTATCTTTGATTTTAGAGTCTTATTTAAGAAATCCTTCCCTACTACACGACAAAAAAGTATTTTTACAATTTCTTTTTTGATGTTATTTTTTTCTTTCATAATTACTCTTGAAACCATCAGGAAACCACCTTCATACAGGTTGCTAGATGGGAATATAGTTTGATTTTTCTGCCCATAATGAGACAATTTTCCCAACACTATCTACTAAATAATCTAACCTTTCCCATAACTTGTGGTGCCACTTTTATTGTATCCTATCATCCCATATATGCCTGGTTCTCCCTCTGAACTGTCTGTTCTGTTCCATGGTCTACTTAAATTTGATACTATTGCTAACAGGACTTTAGTTTGACTCTAAATGTCTTCACCTTGGTCATTTTCTTCAGTGTTAGAAAAATAATAACTTTCCTCAAAAAAACACAAGAAGAAAAGCCAAGATAAATCTGAGAAGAGGCTCACCTGCTGGCTTCAGTGTGGGCGGCACCTTTTGGTGATAAGTATTAATAGCTACACCGTGAAGAGTATTAACCTCAGAGTGCCATGGGTACCAAGGGTTTTTTGCAGAGTTGAAGGCTCAGTTCAGATGCTAAGAATCTCATTTTTTTTATTCTAAAAGATTTGTGACAATTCCTTGCCCCATGAGGCAGACAGGAATTTATGCCATAAATTGCTCTAAATCAAGAGCTCTGATGCACTTCTAACAAATGTAGTAGTAACCAGGCTTTCTCAAATAGCTTAATTAAATGATTATTGTTAATTTACCCAAGCATGCCATTAATTTTCCACAGACATTTCTTTTCTTTTTCTTTTTCTTTTTTTGAGGGCAGTGTCACTGACCCTCATATGTGGGGTCTGAACTGGGGCCACTGGCATCCCAAGCCAGCTCTTAACCACTGCACCACTCGGCCGGTCCTCCACAGAGATTTGTATTATCCAACATCAATAGTGAGAATGAGGTGGGTTATTCAAAAGACATGAGGTTAGGAAACATAATTACCTTCAGGTTGAATTCAAATAGAGTATTAGCATATATTCTTATTATAATTATTTCTCTGTATTCTCTAGTTAGCCATTATGACTAGTTATCAACTATGCTTTTTATATTAATTTAGTGTCACATTAAAAATAAACATAAGGGGGCTGGCCGAGTGGCCCGGTGGTTAGGCTCTGGCTTAGTAAACCAGAGGCCCTGGTTCGGGTCCCACATATGAGGGCCAGTGACACTGACCTCAAAATAATAATAATAATAATAATAATAATAATAATAATGATGTATATATACATTTTGTTCAAATACCGGGGGTGCCCAAAAAATGTATACACATGACTTGTATTCATCTTTTGTTATCGGTATATATTGATATTACAATTTTAGTACAGTTTTTTTCCTTTCTTAAAATACATTTTTTGGGCACCCTCTGTATTTGATCTCCAGCCATGAAGCCCACCCTTGATTTGAATCAATTCTTTTTTTAAAACAGAACTGTTTGTTTTCTATTTTTTAAAAGGTCATTCTGAACCCTCAGTTTTTGACTGATTACAACAATCAGGTGACTGGAGTACTTGAATAAACAATGTTGTGGTAGGTTGGGTGGATCCAGTCCACCCTGGGTTTGAATCCCATTTCTGTCTCTTTGGACTAGTTATTTAACTTTCCTGGGTCTGGTTCTCTCTTCTGTAAAATGAGGTATAATCACAATCAGATGAAATCTGTATAAAAGAATTACACATATCCGGCACAGAATAGGCATCTCCATTTATTTGTTCTTTGATTCTTACCAACCTTCTTTTAAAAAATCAAATTGTTACTAAATATCCTTTGATTTCAGTCCCCAGGTATTCCTTGTTGAGGTCTGCTGGCTTTTCATGAAAGATAACAAAGCGAAGGTGGAGAATACTCAGGTGGCTTTTCTGGGACAAACATTTGGTTGATTTTTTTTTTAAAGGAGGGATATTACAGCCCTACACACTTCGGTGTTTTTGAAACGTCACAGTCTGAGACAAGCTGAGCACCTTAAACTTACAGTAGTCATGGTTACTGGTGTTTTCTTTCCATAGCAACTGAAGCCACAAATTATACAAATGCTGAAAAAATGATGACCAGACGGCAAAACATGACTTGCTCACAGCATTTAGGTAAAGATGTTTTCTCCTATAAAAGCATCCTAATGTTCTGTGTGCTTTTGGTGTCAGCCACCCCAGGATTTCTTTGGCAGTAGTAACTATTTCAGAATGGAAAGGAGTAGAGTCCCAGGGCTCTTTCCATGGGGTTGTGAAGTCATCTCTAAGGTCTTGTACCAACCAGTTTAAAAAGATGGAAAAGGTCAGGGGTGGCACGAGTTGCCTGAGATCTCACATAGAAAGAGAATTGACAAACAAGGTTGGAACTAGGGTGAAGCAAGTGAGGTGCCTAGGGCACAAAATTTAAGGAGACTCTCACTGTTAGGGCCGTGCAAGACTACACAGATTGTTAGGAAATATAAAAGGTGGGATATGGAGGCAGCTTAGAGGAGAAATTTATCTGGCCTACTATAACATCGAATCACAAAATTAAATTCACCCGCACACCCCGCCTTGTCCTGGTTTCCTAGCGCACTTGGGCCTGATGCTGAAAAACCCCATATGGTCCCTGCCTTCTGTGATCTGCCAGACAGTTGTGGACATCACTATGCACCCAGCCAGGAGAGGCATGGAAGAGGTTCAGAGTCGAGAAGCCTTGGGCAGGTGAGAAATGTGACATGGCTAGCACAGAGGCGGTATACCACTGCAGTATGTGGGAGACTTAAAGCTGGAAAGGGGGCCTTGGGTCAGACTGGGGAGGCAAAAAGAACTAACATCTATCAAATCCACTATTTGCCAAGCAAAAGGAAACACCCTCCCCCCACCACACATCCACCAGTTTTGATGGCAGAAGTGGCCAGATAAAAACCGGACAGTTGCCAGCAGTCTAGCCAGAGGCCTCCACTAGGGGTCCAGGTCAAGGACTAGGATTCCCACCTGAAACTGACTGGAATGTACTATTCATATGGGAGGATTCTTATGCCTAGTATATTTATTTCCTTACCTAACAACTTACCTATGAACTGCTTATAGTTTGGGAGGCAGAAATCCTAACCACCTGGTTATGCACGGACATTCACACACCACACACCATGGGAGAGACAGGTTAGATTCCAACAAGAGGAAAAGATGGTTTTAAAGGCACAGGCTAGGAGACTCTATGGTCAACTTGAACCAGGGTGTTCCCTGTTGCAGATGCCTGAGGAGCATGCCTGCCTTTCTTTCTTTCTCTTTCTCTCTCTTTTTTTCCTTCTTTCCTTCCTTCCTTCCTTCCTTCCTTCCTTCCTTCCTTCCTTCCTTCCTTCCTTCCTTTCTCTCTCTCTCTCTCTCTCTCTCTCTCTCTCTCTCTCTCTCTCTTTCTTTCCTGTCCTTCTTTTAAAACTAGTTATTGGGTTATTGGTTTATTATAAAAGGATATAACTCGGGCTGGCTGAGTGGTGCAGTGGTTAAGCACTGACTTCAGAGGCCGGCGGCCCCTGGTTCGGGTCCCACATATGAGGGCTAGTGACACTGCCCTCAAAAAAAAAAAAAAGAAAAAAGGATATAACTCAGGAACACCCATATGGAAGGGATGCATAGGGGCAAAGTATGGGGGAACGGGGACCTCCTTGGTTATATTTATATCTAAGTATTTTATTCTTTTTGATACTATTGTAAATGGAATTGTTTTCTATTACGTCTTTTTGAATTGATTCTTTTATTATCATTATTTTTTAAATTTTTTTATTGAGGAATTAGGGGAGGGGAACAGACGTTACTGCCCTTTTGTTCTTCAGTCTAGTTGTGGAGGACGTCGCTTCACTGGCCCATGTTGGTATCATCATTGCGCTCTTCCCAGGTGAGACAGTCGCTCGCCGGCCATTGGATGGCCGCTCAGGGCTGCTCACGGCAGCTCACGGCAGCTCACGAAAGTGCACACCAGCTGCCGGCCAGCCCCACTGCAGCCTACACCATTGCCAGTGACTCACAGCAGCCCAGCTCCAGGTCGAGCTGCTGTTCACCATCTTAGCTGTAGAGGGAGCAGACGTCACTGGCCCTCATGTGCGATCCAAACCAGGGCCCTGCTGCTCAGGGCTGGCATTCCAAGCCAACTCTTAACCAATGCACCACTTGGCCGGCCCTAAATGTTACTCTTTATCTTTGGTAAAGAGTAACTCGGCAGTCTACTTTGTCTGATATTAAAATAGCGACTCCTCTTTCCTATGATTAGAATGAGCATGATATCTAGTTTTTATCCTTTTACTTTTAACCTCTTTTCATCTTTTTTTTTTTTAGATTTTATTGGGGAATTGGGGGAAGGGAACAGCGTTGGGGAACCGGGGAAGGGGAACAGACAAGTTGCTGTCTTTTTGTTCTTCAGTCTAGTTGCGGAGGACGTGGCTTCACTGGCCCATGTTGGTATCATCATTGTGCTCTTCCTGGATGAGGCAGATCAGTCGCCAGCCATTGGATATCGCTCACCGCGGCTATTGGCAGCTCACACTGGCTGCCGGCCGCTCACTGTAGCCTATGGCAGCCCACTGCAGCAGGGGCTGCAGCCTACACCATCGCTGGGGCTCGCGCAGCCCAGCTCCAGGTGGAGCTGTTGTTAGCTGTAGAGGGCAGTGTTACTGGCCCTCATATGTGGGACCCGAACCCGGACCACTGGCGTCCCAAGCCAGCTCTTAACCAACGCCACTCGGCTGACCCACCTCTTTTAAGCTATTTTCATTTAATGTAATTATTGATATTACATTTAAGTCTATTTTTCTAATAGGGGGGATTAGGAAGAGCTTTAGACACGTGTTCACTCTCTGATTCAAAGTAACCTTTTTCTGGGGGCAAAATGCATGCGGGCATGATGAAGTGGGAGCAGCCAGGGTTTCTCACCTGAACACGACAGCGTGCTCGCCCTTAGATCCTGGACCATCCTTTCCACAGGATTCAATGAGCATCAGTGTCCTCAGCTGGAAAGTGAAGCATTACATAAACCCGGTTCACACTGCTCTCACACCACTCTGCTGACTCTCTGAGACCCTGTCCCACCCAATTCATGTGTCCGGCCCCAGCCTCTTTCAGAGGCTAATTCACACCAAGGGCCAACCTGGGCCTGCACTGCAGAATTTCCTAAGGTCCACAAAGCCCCCAAAAGCAGTAGCTGGCCTCAGTGTGCCCTGTATCTCTTGCTAAGTGGCCTCAAGCCCCTGCACTAGTGGCAGCTAGCCTCTGTTCACAGCACAGCCTTTCCCAGGCACCTGCAAACCCAGCACAAGCAGCTACCAATGCAGATCACTTTGTAGATACTACCAGATTTTTGCAAACACCACCTCCGATAAGGGGCTAAGATCTAAAATATATAAGGAACTTATATAACTCAACAACAAAACGATAGATAATCTAATTAAAAAATGAGTAGAGGACATAAACAGAAACTTCTCCCAAGAAGACATACAAACAGCCAACAGATACATGAAAAAATGCTCAACTTTGCTAGTGATTAGAGAAATGCAAATCAAAACCACAGTGAGATATCACTTCACACTTATCAGAATGGCTATCATCAACAAGACAAATAATAACAAGTGTTGGAGAGGCTGTGGAGAAAAAGGAACCCTCATACACTGTTGGTGGGGTAGACTGGTGCACCCGTTATGGAAAGCAGTGTGGAAGTTCCTCAAAAAATTAAGAATAGAATTACCAAATGACCTAGCATCCCCTCTCCTGGGTATATACCTCATAAATCGAAAACACTTATCCATAAAGATATATGTGCACCGATGTTCATTGCAGTTTTATTTACAGTGGTCAAGACATGGAAACAACCAAAGTGTCCTTTGATAGTTGATTGGATGAAGAAGATGTGGTATATATACACAATGGAATACTATTCTGCCATAAGAAAAGATGAAATTGTGCCATTTGAGACAATGTATATGGGTCTTGAGATTATCATGCTAAGAGAAATAAGCCAGACAGAAAAAGTCAAGAACTATATGACTTCACTCAATACTGTGGGATATAAAACTGAAAGCAACAAAGGAATAAGACAAACAAAAACTCATAGGCACAGACACAGTTTAGTGGTTACCAGAGGGTAAGGGGGTGAGGAGCGGTAGAAGAGGGAAAAGGGGGTCAAGTATATGGTAATGGTAGGAGAACTGACTCAGGGTTGTGAAAACACAATGCAACATATCTGAGGTCTGACAATTAAGTTTGTGAACTCATCCTAGAACACCAGTGCCTAGTCCACTCTTCAAAGCAATTTGGGAACTCTTTTTCTGCAGTGGCTATCAGAGCTGTCATCGTATTACCCTTGTTGCCCTGAATGTCATCAAAATGTCTTCTTTCAATATTTCCTTTATCTTTGGGTAAAAAAAGAAGTCATTGGGGACCAGATCAGGTGAGTAGGGAGGATGTTCCAATACCATTATTTGTTTACTTATTAAAACCTCCCTTTGCTTTTGTTCATCGGTGAGCTCCTTCGGGACCATTTTTGCATACACCATTCTCATGTCAAGATTTTTAGTTAAGATCTAACTGTTTCTCTATCAATGTTTACTTGGTCTTCTATGCTTCTTACTGTCAGACAACTATTTTGACGCAAAATTTGACGAATTTTTGCAATGTTTTTTATGAGTTCTGCTCATTACTGGCCGCCCTGACCTCTCTTCATCATTGATGGATTCTCTCCCCTCAAAAAAAATGCTGAATCCATTTGTACACTGCTGTTTTCTTCATAGTGTTATCACCATAAACTTGGACTAACATGTCCCTGATTTCACTTCCACTCTTGCCGAGTTTAACAAGAAATTTAATGTTTGTTCATTGCTCTAATTCAAGCTCAGGCACTCTCATGATGGCACACACACAAAAATGCAACAGCATTAATGAACACCACTCAGTAAGACACCGCCACACATCGACATGACCACAGCTGTGAGACATTGATATACCAAGGTTATGAATCCTTACCAAGCTGTTTGTACAGTGCTGCCAATGTCAGTATATGATGGCAAGTTCACGAATTTAATTGTCAGATCTCATAGATGATGTATTGCAGAATTATACACTTGAAATCTATGTAATTTTACTAACTAATGTCACCCAATAAATTTAATAAAAATTAATAATAAATGAGAGACTTTTAATGGAAACAAAAATCACACATTGATCAGTGTACTTCATATGTAGTAGAAGTATTACTATAGCTCCACAGAATGGCATCTGAATGAAATGGTGGTGGACAAGTGTATGGGTGTCTTTACAAGCCAGTAGTAACTTGATGTTGACTTTGTACAAGTGTGTTCTCTTTTTTCTCAAGAAATGTGAAAAGGAGATACTTACCTTCTTTGAGGCCTAACCAAACAACTGGAAGTTTGATGACCACACTTTACACATTGTAAAATTGTACTTCACTTGGGTTTTCGTCTTCCAGGGAATTCCTTTGGAGATTTCCATGGAATTTGGGCATTTGCTGGAGAGGTTACTGGTGACTGTCCTTTCTTTACTGAGGAGTGCCCTAGTGTCTGATATTGGCTGGTCCCTGTGAGAAAGACCAGAGATAAGGTGGTACCTCCAGGCAAGACCAGGAGAATCTCAGGCAGAAATCGCATGACTCCTGCATGCTGTGTTCAGGAAGGATGGACATCTAGGAACCCTCCTTGCCTTTGGTGGCTATTCCATTGTGGCTCCTGATGGTAATTACAGCCTCACTGACCAGGGCCTCCTCCTGCCAGGCCCCATGCACTTTGTAGGCATCATCCCATTGAATCTTCCCAACTCTAGGAGCCAGGTGCTGTTTCTTTTTGGGCCCATTGTCCCTAGGGCACCATGGCTTCTGAGATGTTAATTACATTCTCCAAGACAGGCCAGGATTTATACTTAAGCCCGAGCTCTTTCTGCCCTGCTTTGCTGCTCCTAATCTCTCTGCTTTTAGGGGTGAGTCATGTCTTGTTTCTGAAGAAGCTTGGCTGATCATTATTAGGATTAATGCATTTAATAATCCCTCTCTCTTGAATGTTGTCTCTGACATCTCAGTGCTAATTACATAATTAAAGTTAATTAATGCTGATGATATGCTCTGCAAATGACAAGCATTACATACAGAGGGTGCCAAAAAAATAAAATATATATATATATATATATATATATATATATATATATATATATATATATTTTTTTTTTTTTGAGGGCAGTGTCACTGGCCCTCATATATGGGACCTGAATCGGGGCCGCTGGCTTCCCAAGCCAGTGCTTAACCACACGCCACTCAGCTGGCCCAAATGTATATATATTTTAAGAAAGGAAAACTGTAATACTAAATATATACTGATAACAAAAGATGAATACAAGTCATGTTTACTTCTGCAGTTACAAGAGGTGCTCAAAATGGTTACTATCAGTGTCCAGACACTTCTGATTATGGCGAACTACTGCTTGAGCAACATCAATCAAAATGTCCACTTGTGGGCCGGCCGAGTGGCGTAGTGGTTGAGTGCTGGTTTGGGAGGCCAGCGGCCCCGGTTCAGGCCCCACATGCGAGGGCCAGTGACACTGCCCTCAAAAAAAAAAAATATCCACTTGTGGGGCCAGTCAAGTGGTATGTTGGTTAAGAGTTGGCTTGGGATGCCAGCTCTGAGCAGCAGGACCCCCAGATCCCACATGGAGGCCAGTGATGCTGCGCCCTCTACATCTAAGATGGTGAACAATAGCTCTACCTGGAACGGGGCTGCTGTGTCTCCGGCGATGGCGTAGGCTGCAGTGGGGCTGGCCAGCAGCTGGCATGCACTTTTGTGAGCTGCCGTGAGACGCCGTGAACAGCCGTCCAATGGCTGGCGAGCAACTACCTCACCCAGGAAGAATACAATGATGGTACCAACATGGGCCAGTGAAGCGACATCCTCTGCAACTAGACTGAAGAACAAAAGGACAGCAACTTGTCTGTTCCCCTTCCCTGATTCCCCAAAGCTGTTTCCCTCCCCCAATTTCCCAATAAAAAAATCTAAAAAAAAAAGTTTCCACTTCTATATATTTTTTGGCACCCCCAGTATATACAGGCTATCATTAATCCCTTGCAGGTAACCTGGCACCAAAAGAACGGATTTGTTTAAAGACAGGAACATGAGAGTTGGGTAAGATAGGACCTTTTCTGCCCCTTGTGGAACACTGTGCTTCAGGATTTTGGAAACGTTGCATAAGTCCCTGTCTCACTAAACAACTTTTTGCTTTATCATTTCCTGGTTATTTTAGATGTCATGCCATCATGAAGCTTTTAAATATAATATTTAATCAGAATTTGTGGTGCCGGAAGGCTGCAATACAGCTACACATCCCAATGGACTATTTAAAATGTACTTTGGGAAGAATCATGTTGTTTTAAAATGATTCCCTCCTGAAACTGAGTTTAGCTTCTTTCTAAACTCCATAAAAGTTTAGAATTTTACCTTTAATTTTATTTTATTTTTATTTTTTATTTTTTAGCTGAGCCATCCTGCCACCTGTTGGCAGCTCAGTGGCTGCTCAGCTCAGGCTGGGCATGAAACTGCTGTTGCTCAGAGCTCAGCTCGTACTCTTGTGCGAGTTCTTAACCAACTGAGCCACTTGGCCGGCCCTTACCTTTTATTTTAGTATGGAGAAAAGAATACTCCACTGACTACCCCTCTGAGTGCTCCATTCCCCACCCCCAGCTTTATTGAGGTACTGTTGTCGGAGAGTGGGCCTTTCTTGGCGCAGAGTCCAGGTCCTCGGCAACTCGAGCAAAGAATTGAACGAGATACGAGAGTAAAGCAGTAGAATAAGTAGTTGATTAGAAGAGATAGTACATTTAGAAGTAAAAGTAGACCTGAGCAGTAGAGGATGGCTCAAGGGCTCATTACTAGAAGTTACATTCCAGAGAGTGTGGAGTGGGCCACATGCAAAGGTGAGGCTCAAAGGGAAGAAGCGGTAAAAAGGAGCAGGGAAGAAGCAGCAGCAGAAGCAGCAGCAGCGTGGGCTTCCCAGGACTTGGGTTTGTTTTTCTTTTCTCTAGAATGGGCTGTTCTTTCTGGGCGTAGGACCACTTGATTGGCACCTGTGATTGACAAGAGGTACTGCATAGGTGCGAGTGACAGGTCTGCTCTAGTTGGATGTTTTGTGTCCACTTGTTCTTCCCTCAGGGGTAGGTAATTACAATACAACGGGGAGTTTTGGGTGGAGAGGGGAAGTGCCCCAGGCGGTAGCACTCTGTGGGACCTGTAGGAATGCAGAGATCCAAAGCCTGCCTCTAACTGCCTGCCTAGTTTTTCCTTGAGAGGTGTGATCCCCATAAAATCTCTATGGGAAGCTGAGGGACAGGAGGTCTCTTCTTCTGTATCTGCTTCCTGCTGGGCAGGGGTGTAGAGCTGTCCCTGCCTATTGGGGTTCATGCAACTCTCACCCTAGCTGATCTCAGATGAGAGGAAGGGGTCTCAAGCTCTGCCTGGAAGACCGTGTTGGCTTCTTTGCTTGTTGGGGTATCCCCTGCATCCTCAAGGCTCCTGAATGAGGACAAAAATATAAATCTGTTAGATTATGGAACTTGTGGCTATACAGTCCATCACTCAGGTGGCGTCAGTTGTCTGGACACAGAATGGGTTTGACATTTAGCTTCGTGGCCTGGGGGATATTAGGAAGTCTCAGGCTTTCAAATAGTTATCAGAAGCAGGGGTAAGAGACTTATATTGTTTCAAATTCAGGAACTGATTTACAAAGCAATTAAGAAGCAAGGGGGATCTTGTGTTCAAGATTCACAAACTGGCCAGAAGAGCAATCAAAACCGAAAACCCAAAGAACTAGGGAGGAGACTTAACATTTCTATAGAAAAGGAAACATTAAAGTGTTTCAGTGGTGGGGGTTGTTGCTGCTCAGTTGGCTGGTAACAGTATGATTGACAAATAAAATATATATATATATTTAAGGTGTAAAATGTACTATATATATACATTTTGAAATGATTGAGTGGTCCATTTTTGAAATCAGGATTGTGTAGGGGATAGAAACTTCTGGAGCCCTTTATATGACATATCTTCCTTGTCTGAGGGGCAAGGGTTGTCACCATTATGAATAAAGTTTAATATTAATGATGCTGTTAAATTAATATTTACTTTATTCATCTGTCACTGAGTGTTGGATCAGAATAAAAGCTGATTTTATATCTTTCAGCACATTGAAGATCTTTTTAACTTGTTACAAAATTAGCTTGAGAAAAACAACACTTAGGGTTAAATCTATTCTGCAGTGAGGATTGTTCAATTCTGAAGTGAGTGGCTGAGGGAGGCTGTGGAACTGTGTTCCCCAAAAGACTGTTTATAAGCAGACTTGAGAAGTCAAATGGTGTAATGTATGGCAATCCTACAAAGCTCTGGTGGATGTCTCTTCAGGAAAAGGCAGGAGGGGAGGGCAGATTGGAAAGTGTAAAAGAAAGCTGGCCTTGTGGTTGGATCAGTATGCTTAATGTGATGGCAGGTCAAAGGAAACACCTTACAGTTGCCCTGCCTTTATTCTCAGGGGTTCCAGGTGCCAGTGAGTGTGCCTTGTTGATCGCACTTGGCAGGAGTTGGTACTCAACTAGATACACTGACGAAATCTTGGTTACCTTCACACTCTAGCAGCCCTTTTAAACTGACTGAAACCTGAGCTTCTTCAGTTCCCCAGTGGAGCCCAGCAGGGATTCAAAAGGCCTTTGCCTTCTGGTTGCACACGTCTTATCAGGTGCTGCTCAGCTAGCACCTCGAGGTGCAATGTAGGGCCGAGGGCATGGAATGAAGTGAAACATTGTGACTCAGTTAGTAACCTCTCAGGGCGGGGAGGAGCCTCCCGAGCTGCCTCGCGGCACCGGAAGTAATCTCAGAGGACCCTCGAAGCTGAGGGGCTGTGGGAGGTATCCCAGGGGCGTCGTAAGAGTCGCCGTCTTTTGTTTCATTGTTTGAGGAGTCTGTCAGAAGCAGGTCCTCTTCCGAGAATCCTCCGGCTTTCAGGGAGGTCTTAGGGGCCCAAGGAGCTTCAAGGCCTGAACGCCGCCTCACACGCCCTGTCTCTCAGCGCTTTGACTGCCACGCCCTTGTGCACAGTTGATGAGCAGAGAAGGTGAGTGCTTGGGCGTAGTGATCGCATACGACGGCTGCTCACGGCAGATGCGGGCTGTTCTGAGGTAAAATGTGGTGGGTGGGTGATGTGGAACTATTTGGCCGTTGGCTGAGGGTGAGGTGCCAGCGGTACTCCCTCAGGGAGATGTCTCCGGAGGCTTTCATCCTCCGCCTCAGTGCAGAGCGAGATTTGTTTGGGAGCAGATGCTCCCGCCAGAAGCTTGGCGTCTAGAGGCCTCTAGGGCATTCCGGTAGACACCCTTTGGCTGTTTGGAAATTCCTCAGCATCTACCCTCAGACACAGATGTTTTGGAGGGCAGTGTCACTGGCCCTCGTGTGTGGGATGGAACCGCGGGGCCGCGCGCGCGCGCGGGCTTCTGAAGTGAGTCGTTAACCGCCGCGCCACGCGGCTGGACCGGAAACAGATTTTTGAGGGAATTAAGTGACCAGTAGAGGCAGAGACGCCGGTCCGCGCGGACGTGTGGGCAGCCGTTAGCACAGTTCAGAAGGGATGGAAAACCGGAGATTTATCTGGAGTTAGAAGACCCAGCGGTTGGTACACTGTGAAATCACAGATTTTCCCGTTTTGAAGGCTGTATCGCAAGGGTGAAGTTTCAAAGGATCCACTTGAGGTGGGGGTTTTTTGGGGGGGGCGGAGGGAAGGACGGGTTCGTTGTTTTTTTTGTTTTTCCAATGATAAGGCATTGGTATGTGTATCTGAGGAATAACTTTTATGATTTGTGGAACAAGTTATGTTAAATGGTTTTATTGTGTTTAAATTGATATTTCTGAAAGTTCATTCTTTGAGGACTATGGCCAAGTTGGGTGAGAGTGCTGAGGAACTCATGAAGTTTTAAATTCTTGTTCTATCAATAAAAGAAAGAGTGACATGCTCTGGACCTGGTTGGGGAAAGGCAGCAGTGGCTTTAAACTGTCCTACGAAGTTAAGGAACTGAGTTTTTATTTAATAATTGGATCAGATGGGGCCGGCTGAGTGGCGTTCGCTTGTGATGCCAGCTCTGACTGGCAGGCTCCAGTTCGGACCACACATATGAGCCCCAGTGACGCTGCACCATTTACAGCTGAAATGGTGGACAACAGCGCTAACTGGACCAGGGCTGCCGTGAGTCGCCAGCGCCCCCGTAGGCTGCAGGATGGCCCTTTGCTACTAGAGCTCAGTGGCTTGAGGTGTGGTGGATAAGGCCACTGGGGGTTGTGATGACTCAGGGAAGGACACTTGGCTTTTCTCATCTTGGCTGGTTATTTTACTACTAAATGATTCTCTTTTGGGTCCTTGCCTTGTGAATGTTGCTATTTCTAATAGGGAAATATATATAATTAATATATTGATATTAATATATTGATATTAATATATTAATATTAATATATTATGTATATTAATATTAATATATTATGTATATTAATATTAATATATTATGTATTAATATTGATATTAATATATTATGTATTAATATTAATATATTAATGTTAATATGTTAATATTAATATACAGAATATTAATATATAGAATATTAATATATAGAATATTAATATATAGAATATGATGTATTATATATAATATTACATAATATTATATATAATATTATACATTATATAATATATAATACTAATATATAATATATCAAAGTTTTATTGGGGAAACTGTGTTTTTCCAGGACCCATCATTTCCAAGTCAAGTAGTTGTTTCAATCTAGTTGTGGAGGGCACAGCTCCCTGGTCCATGTGGGGATCAAACCGGCAACCTAGGTGTTATCAGCCTGCGCTCAAACCACCTGAGCTAACTGGCTGCCCCAGGAAAATCCAGTTTTAAACAGTTCTGAGAAAGGTTTTCATGTATGGTATATCTTCATAGATAAATAAAATAGCATGGTAATAAATTTCTCCTTGTTGCTCTTCATAGTATAAACTCTCACTTTGATCCACTTATTCTGCCTTATTTTGAAGTTAGTCACTTGACTCTGAATATCTTGGCAGACGGAGATTTTCAGGGTGAAAGTCCATCCCAGACAATAGCAGGAACCCTTAGCAGGGTCCTTCTTTTACCCATGGCTACAGCTGTACAAAGGAGAAAATGTAACTTCCACAGTAATCATAAATTCCTCCTAATTTATAAAATTAAGCAATTCTTCAGTCAAATAGGTAGCCAGTTTATTTGAATTACCCCAGAAGGCTTTAGCAATGATCACATTCAGAAATAAATGCTACCAAAATGAAGTGCTTGTTTTAGAAAATAGTCCACTTGTATCTGAAGTACACAGTTTTGTTTAGTTTAGTTTTCTGCCTATTTGAGAAGAAAAGGGAGAATTGAGGTGTAGCCACACCAAAGCAGTGGAAGAGGATCATTTCTGTTAAACTCCAGGGAATGGGTGGAAAGCATCTGACTCATGAGTTTGAAAGCACTTGGGCAGGGTGACTGGTTAGCTCAGCTGGTTAGAGCACGGTGCTGCTAACACCAGGGTTGCCGGTTCGATCCCCACATGGGCCACTGTGAGCTGTGCTCTCCCTAAAAGAGTCAACTATGCCATTGTAGCATGAAAGCAATGTGTAACCAATGACCATGGCTGTTCCGCAATACAAAAAAAAAAAAAAGGAAAAAACAAGAAAACACTGGAGTCAAGTACTTGGAGAGGCCTTCAGGCTTAGGGATGAGAAACCCTTCCCCTGCATCAGTCATTACACAGAAAGATCTCTGCCTCTGAACATGGCCAGCTCTGGCAGGCCTGGCACTTGGGGGGAGCAAAGGGAACTGGATCTTTTTTCCACCTACCAAGAGCTGGTGTAGGGGCAGTCCTCCCTCCACCCTCACCAAAGCAGGACCATGCTGTGCAAATTGGCTTCAAAATCAATTCACAAGTACCCAGATTCTTCAGTGATAAGGATGAGAGGGTCTAAAATCCTCCCACTCCTTTTAAATTAACTGAAAGCTGTTTTGGTTGATGTGGTAATTATGATTGTGGGTAAAGCAGCTAGCTAATGGCAGTAAAACAAAAAAAAACTTGTGGTAACAGTGTAGTTTAATTCTCCTGCTTTTAGCCTTTACTCAAATTTCATTCAACACACATTCCCAGGGCTGGCCCAGTGGCGTGGTGGTTAAGTGTTGGCTTGGGAAGCCAGCGGCCCCGGTTAGAGTCCCACATATGGGGGCCAGTGATACTGCCTTCAAAAAAAAACCCAAAACAAAAAGACACACACACATTCCCACTGTTACAGCGCTATGGAAGGTGGGGGTTGGGGAAAAGCCAAGCAGGAATAAGACTGGTACTGCTTTCAGGGAGCCCACAGGCTTACACTGAGCTTGAATATGTGGCTAAGTATCCTTGGTAGTGCAGAGGAGTGACAGACTGACTTACCGTGGTGCGTGGGCCTCAGCACATCTTCCTCAAAGAGGAGAATTTAGATTGGGTTTTGAAGGATGACTTTTATATCCCTAGAAAAAGGCAGAGGAAAGGATATAGATGAACAAAAGCAAGGAGGTGTGAAGAAGCATGGTGTTTTCCAAAGCAGGAGGTGATCCCGTGAGGGTGGCTAGTCCTGAAGCCATTGGAGGAGGGGTGGGGAGCCAGCATTTGGTGGATGGGGCAGTCAGAGGAGTTGCCTTTCATTCCTTGGACAGTAGGGAGCCACGGCAGGGTTTTAAGAAAGAGCGTGATTCCAGATCCCACATCTGATGGTAGATGGACTCAGCAGGATTTGCTGGCATGGGTTGGATTTGGGGGACCATGAAGGAGACGGAGCTGTTAAGAATGACCTGCAGCTTTCTGACTTGTATGACTAGTTCCACTCACTGAGATGGGGGGCACCAAACGAAGCACAAGCAGATTGGGCCAGTTTCATTTTGACCCTGAGTATGAGGTACTTGTGGGACATCTAGGAAACAAACCACTGGCTATACAGCCAGGGCCAGAGCTGAAGGAAATAAAGACCCAGAGTCATGGAGGTTTCCCTGTGGCAGAGGCCTCTGTGCACTCTCTATGGCTTGGGTGTGGGGAAACTAAGTCATGCCTACCTGCTGCCGAAATAAAAAGCTGCTCTATCTCCTGTCACACCCATGTCACTTATGCTATGTCTGAATGTTGATAGGTGCAAGCTGTGTGTGACAAAGGCCCCCCACTGGGTTTTTAAGGTGGTAATCCTAGAACATCAGTCTCTTGAAAGACAAGAGCCAAACAATTGTCAGGTTTTTTAAATGGAGCACATAAAGTGCCTTAAGGCAGGCTTCCCAGTTTTACATTCTGCAAAGAAACTTTACATTTTCCTTTTGTTCTTCAGCAAGAGCTTAAGATATCTGTAAGGTTTTCCCCAAACACTACATAAATATTAAGTCGATTTAGAAATGTTGTTTATGAAAAGTAAAGTATTGTTATTTGCTACATAGTTACAGAGTATGTATCCTGACTTGAGTCTAGCTAATGCCCCACTAGGGAGGATGTTTTGGAGGTTGATGAGTTTTTCTTCTGATTCTATTTCTAACGAGTGAGCACATTGTTTAAGTAACAGGTTGTTCTTTTATTATAGAATGTTCATGACCACTTAATAAATGTACGCTATATTTAAATATACAGCTTGTACTTCTGGGAGGCCAGGGAGCTAAGGGCAGTCAGATCTTCCATATGCTAATACCTGAGATCAAGACACAGTAGATATTACTTAATCAAACTAATATTTAGCTTTGGAAATTAAAGCATAAATTCATGTATTTCATTAGTAGTCTCTCGGCATTGATATTTAACCATAATATATGTATGCACACAATGTTCCAAGAGTTTTCCTTTTGAAAAAAATTTTTTGACAATGTATGCTTTACTTGGTGCAGTATTTGTTGAATTCATAAATGCTGGTTGTTTTTCAAGAGATGACCTCATAAGAGGTGTTGAGCTCCCAGTGTGTTACCCTGCTGCTTGTCTCCTTGTTAATCTGAACTGTAACCTTTAGGTTAAGGGGAACTTTATCATTTGAGATACTCACCAAATACTGGGGTGTGCAATGCATCTTAAACTTTCCATCGCACTTCCTCTCCTTTATGGTGTCTGATCCTTCTGAGAGTGACCTTATGGGGTGGGAGGTTAGGAATTAGCACCATTTTACAGGTGCTAGGAGAGGCCAGATGGTTCGCATAAGGGCATGCAGCTAGTGCAGAGCTGGGACTGGATCCCAAGCATTTTGCCTTCAAGAATATTGTTGATTTCCACTAGTTTTGCAGCCTTCCTTAGTGAAACCACTGGATTAATAATTTTTAAAGTGTGGATTAAAGCATATACATATATATACACATATACATACACATACACATACATATATACAGTAACACCTTGGATGGAGAATAACTTGGTTTGTGAGTGTTCTGCAAGACAAGCAAACATTTCTAATACATTTTAACGTGGTAAACGAGCGATATTTTACAATACGAGTAGTTTGTTTCTGGAATGAATTATGCTCACAAACCAAGGTATTAATATATATATATGTTTGCTAGCCTCTAACTTCAGGTCTCCCATTTGGGAGAATGAATTTGTGAGTCAGTTGTTTCCTCATAGAAAGCAGTAAGTATACTCCCTTAGTGTAGGCAATAAGTTGTGGGAGCGTCACTCTTTTCTCCCAGCTGGGTCAAGGTAACTTTAAATATTTTGGGGTACTCTGAAGATAGGACTTAGTAAAGGCTGTTTTGTCTTCTCTAGCATCAGCTCTTTGCTGACCTTCTCAAGAAACCTAAGTGTGAGCTGTGCTGTACGACAAGGACCACACAGCGCTTTGAAATGATAAAGCCTTAAAGTAACAGCCAGGAGTTTGACAAGGAAATTGAAAGGTCTCTCTGCACAAAATAATTGTTCTTTGAGGTGAAATTCACAAATAGTGAATCACCATGAAGAATCTAGAAACTTTCAGTGAGAACTGCTCCATTTTTCTATGTAGTCCACAAGAAACAAGTTGGAACCTTTGGTGTAAAATGCCAACATATGTGATCACAGAAGGTATCTGAAGTATACTGAGCAGATAGACTATAGTAACTGTCAGCGAGGGCGTTTGCAGAGCCTCACTTCAGTGTGGCTAGGTCTTAACCGTAAGCATTGGGAAAAGGAATTGTGTGGGAGTGGGGTCTGGGGTGGGGTTAGGAGGAGCAGGCCTGGCATGGCCAAGAGTCAGCAACAATTAGGGAGATCATTTTCAGTGAGCAGGTCCACAGACTTTCATTAAGGAAATGGAAGGTTTCTTTGGCTCCTATTTCTAATTTGAGAACTGTGTGGCTAATAAATTGAGAATCTTTTTACTGAGTGATGTATATTTTTGGAACATAATTCATGTATCAATCTTCTTTTTTTTTTTTTTGAGGGCAGTGTCACTGGCCCTCATATGTAGGACGGAACCGGGGCCGCTGCTGTCCCAAGCCATCATGTATCAATCCTAAATTATTTTTGTTGCATTTGGGTTTTTATTAATGGACATGGCCCCCTTTAAAAAATATTCATCAGGTTCTGGGAGAGAATTTCCCTGCTTTTTTGGATAAGGCAGACTAGGGTATATAGACGAGTGGAATAGGATTCAGGAGAACTGGGAGATAGGGAAGTCAGGAGGCTAAAATAAGTTAGGAGAAACCACTTAATTTCTAAAAGGCTTGTTCCTTAGTAGAAAATTAGGAATCAGTTAGACTTGCACTGTGAACAAACTGTATTTACAGTTTTCACAGTTACATAAAAAAGACTGTAAAGAAATCATCTGAAATGGTAATATTTGCCTCTGAGTGGTGCAATTATTTTTTGTTCAATTTTGTAAATTTAACACTCTCAAAAGTAGGAAAACTAAAATAAATTTGTTTTTAAAACTGAAACTGCAAAAGAAACAAGAAACCTGGCTCTTTTCCCAACATTCTAATGGGAAATGATTCTAGAGTTCTACAGAACTGTTGAAGGGACTACATAGTGCTGAAAGGTTTTTGATCTCTTGAGGAAGTATTGTAGGGAAAGCCTGCCTTTGTGGGAGCTCCCAGCTCCCACAGCCCCTTTCCTGTGTGGAGGTTGGGTTCCGGGACCTTTGTCTGGAGTGGTGAACGCCCAGCATGCAGCCATGAGCACTAGCAGTGGGCACTTCCTTATGGAACACCTTTTGGGTCTGAGGCTGGCAATTGTCCTGACTCTATTTTGGTAAGCTGTCAGGCCTGTGCGTTGCCAGCTGCCTTCGCTTTACCAAAAGGAGGCGGTTCATTCATTCTTTTACTGTGGATTGTCAGCTGAATAAAGCGGCCCACCACAGCTTCGGGGACAAAAGCTCTCCTTTAGGATTACACTACTAGGTTGCAGAATGGCCCTTTCAACGCTGTACAGCCTCAAATAGGGGCTGTACTCAGCCGACCACCTTTATGCAAATCCCTCTTCTTTGTCCATGTGACACGTTCTGGACAGATAGGCTTTGTGCAGGACTGGGAGGGAGATCGCCCAGGTTAGATGTTTCTAGGAAGAAAAGCAAATTGAAATTTCAGGTTTTGTTAATGTCATTGCTAATAAACTGAACACTGGCCAAACCTTCTTGAGCTTACGGTATTATTGAGGAAGAACAAATTACTCCTCAAATGGAATAGACTAAAGTGACACAGTTCAGGAGTGCTGACATTGTTGTTCTTTGACATTATGCAAAATACATTACATCTTTTTTTTTTGAAGGCAGTATCACTGGCCCTCATATGTGGGACCCAAACCGGGGCTGCTGGCTTCCCAAGCCAGCAGCACTTAACCACCGCGCCACTCGGCCGGCCCAAGAAGAGAACATGTGACCATGATATGAGAGCACATTCAACAAATATTTGTTGAGTAATTACAAATTGAACCTCTTATATTCTCCCTTTACTAACACGATCTTATCTGCAATGAGGTAAGATAGAATCAGCTTAGTAAACTAAATGAAACCCAAATGTAATCTAAATAGAGGGGCCCCAATGTCCACATCACCACTCTTGCTTGCTTTGTAATGGTTTCAAGTGACGAATCTTGTCAAAGGATCTTCCTTGAGGTTAGAACTGTGCCAAAGGTCAAGGTATAACATTATCCAATAGTCACACTCTACTCTTAACACTTGTGAATTAAATACATGTGGAATTGTGTAGCACAAATTGTGTGGCACAAATAATAAAAATACCAGTTACAGATTCAAAATGCAAATTACATTTGACCTTAAGAGATTCTGCTTGGTCCCTCTATATATAGCACTCTACCCTGTAGATCCATCCATGTTGTCGCAAATTGCAAGATTGTTTTCTTTTTTTTAATTTCTGCATAATGTTCCATTGTGTGTGTGCGTGCGTACGTGTGTGTGTGTGTATCACATGTTCTTTATCCATTCATCTATCAATGGATACCTAGGTTGCTTCCATATCCATATACAGTAACTTTTAAAAGTCAGCCTCTATTTATATTGCATATAAGGTAGATCTAATGTAGACAATTTCATACAACTATTTATCTTGTGAGCCAGTAAAGGCTTGCAAGTAAAAACCTTCAAAGTTTAAAATAAGCCTCTTAGTTGTGGTGTATCTTGGTCAGTTTTATAAAGTGTTTGAATTAGGTGAGTGACTAAAACAACCTTTAGTTTCTATAAATTTTAATATACTGTGCAATAAAGTTTTATCACTACATGGGTAATAATGGAAGAATTTTTAAAATGTTATGTAGTTCTGTAGCAGTGAAGTCGAGGATAAAGTTATCACTAAGGAGAAAAGGAATAACTCTGTAAGAAGCCTGAAAGCCATAGGCGTTTTAGGGAAGGAGACATACTGAAACAGACATGAGAGTAACATGGGGATAATCTTGATTCACCTCAAATTTTTTTATGTAACCGTTAGCAAATTCCAGTGCTTTAACCAGTATTAAAGCATGGCTACTTTATTTATTCACTTACTCATTCACTGAATAACAATTTTGGGGCAAAAGTAAGGATGGGAGGTCCAGAGAAGATGTGCAGGCAAGAAAGAGCTTCTTGATTAGCAACTCAGTTAAGGAGCAGGATGGATCTGGCAGCCTGGAGTGTCCCCCAGAAGCCTCCATGTGTGTCCTTGGGCCTATCGTTATGCTCCACTGTCACAGCCTGTTCACGCACAGTTCGCGGGTGCATCAGCCCTCAGGCAGCCAGGGCATCGAGGCCTGTGTGGACAGGGGCTGCCCACCACCAGCAGGATATTTTCCTGGGGCTGGTGTTTCCCTGCACAGAAAAAAGGGAAGAAAGGCAAAAAAGGAAAAATAAAGAAAGATCTTCTCTTCTGGAATTTGGAGGCTATACTTTCATGCTTTACATTATTTTTGTTGGTAGATAAGATTACACATGTTGGTTTACCTCAGTGGATTGAAATTGAAATTCTGTTGAAATACAATGGATCAAAAGAGTTTTTCTTTGATAATGGTTTTCTCTCCTCCTCTGTAGTGTTTCAAGTCTCCTTTATCTGTGGTCCTAAGAATGACAGCCTGAGCTTCCCACTAGCCAGGGAACCCTAAGCTTCACTGTGGCAGAGTTCAGGAGGTTGCATGTAAGAAAAAATATGATCACCTCCGCCTGGGTTCTCGCCTGCTACCTACATCAGATTCCGGCTTCTGTGCCTTTGTTCGTGTGTTCCCTCTGTGCTCCTCATCTTTATTCTTTCCTCTCAGTTTTCAAAGCACTTTGTGTGAATTAAATTTTGCCAATTTCGACCCTGTATTCTAGTTAGTTATATATTTACAAGTCTGATCTCTCAAAGGGCAGTCCATATTAACTTCATATTTTTATCCCCCAGAGTCCACGTTTAGAAAATGACTCTCAAATATCAACTGGGTTTGACTTACACACAGCTCTTCAGGAAAGATGCTGTTTGATGAGGGGAGGCATTCCTTTATTTATTTCCACAGTTGAGTCTACTTTTTACATGAGAGCTATCGGGTAAGGAGAATCAGGATATCAAGAAGTAAGATTTTCTCCTGTTGACCTTATCCCTTTACTGCCCCCACCCTTTTAAAAAAAAACAAATGAGCTATCAATTACACTTTTGGGTTTCTTTTTCTTCATTTTTGGTAAATTCTTGGGTTCATTCTTATAGAGATGAACCAATATTGGAACATGGTGGCTAATGATGTAAAAAGGGGAGAGGAAGAAAGTGTCCATTGACTGAGCCTGGAAAGAGAGGCAATGCACAGCCAGCTGTTAGCTGAGTTTTGCACAGTGTCAATGACTAGCTGAAATAGATAGGACAGTTATGAGATGTGAAGGACAGATAGGAAAATTTTTCTGTCTAAGTATCTCACTCTAGGAAACTTCAGGACAGTATTTTCAACAATGTGTTCTTGGGTCCTGAGTGAGTCTAAGAATATTAAACCAAGGCCCACTTGGATAATGACAGCAAACTCTCACTATAGGTAGCATAAATTCTCTATATCTTTTGTACTTAATGCAGATTAAGTTGGATTAAACAAATATCTAGTAATTTGGGTGTGTTGAGAATGGTTTTAGATACTTTAGGGTGTAGAGAGCACAGTAAGATTTCTCTGCCCTGAGAAACTTTACATTCTAATGCCCACAGGGCAGTTTGTATAGGAACTCTTGAGTGGGAGAGAGGGGTATCAGGGCCTCAGAACCCATCATCTCCAACCACTGGAGGGAGGAGAGTTGGGAAGGAGTCGATGAAATGCACCTCAAGATTCTTACCACCTACAAAGCTAGAGTTCTCCTCCACTTCAGTCTCTATGCTGTCTAGAGTCTTGAAGTAACCTGGATTGTCACTCTTTGCTGTAGAGCAGAGATACTCAAATCTTGTGTCTCACACATCACTGTCAAGGGACTGGGTTCTCACTCGGATAGAACTCCCCTATGTTTTACACTCAAGGGCATTGATGTGTTTAGATTGTTTATCAGCATTTTTATAATTTTGGTGAGTTCCAAGGGCACGATGAATCACAGAAAGGTTATTAGACATAAATGTGATCGCTACAGAACTTCAAAGTAAGTACTTTGTCGATGTACTGGGTAACCAGAATTGGGAGAAACATGAGATGTTTGTGCTTATTCTTAGTCAGCTGGAAGGTCACAGATGGAGAATTGGTATGGGGGGAGGGCTGATGGGAGATGACACATGACATTAACAGATGGGCTAGAGTGTTGAAAGAATGCCATTGCTAAATCATGGAGAGGCATTGCTTTAGTGAGTGAACGCTCAGGCACTGCCACTGACTCTCAGGGTAACCTTGGGACAGTTAGCTCATCACTCTGGACCCCATTTTCCTCATGTGTAAAATGGGGAAGGTAATAATAAAGCCTGGGATGCGGGAAGTGCTTAATTAATGTCAGCTAGTGTTATTAATGTGTTTAATTTTTTTTGGAAAAAGCTTCTATCTTCCTACTATTGTAAAGCTAACTTCAGTAAATGTGTTTAAGTCTATGCCCCATCCCAGTGGAGGTTTATTACTTCAATATAAAATTAACGTTATAATAAGGATGTTTTCATCTCCAAGAAACTCTTATAACAAGGGTCCTGAAGGCAGATTCCTAGCAAGTCTCACCCTAATTTCTTTGTGATTTCAAAGAAGAAGGGTAGCAGCATTCTCCTGGTAATTAAATTGAGAAATTTGCAATATTTTTCAGTTTTACATGTCTTTAGGAATTCATGGACTGTTTTAACTTGATGAAATCCTTTTTAAGCAAGGTGATATAATCATCGGTTTAAATGCCTTGGCATTGGTTTATTGACTGTGAAGTTCGTGAGGGCAGAGACTATGTCATCCTCATTTCTGGATTCCCATGCTTGGCATTGCCAAGCCCAGCACAGGGTAGGCACTCCATGAATGCACTGGGGATAAACACGATACTTTACCTTTTCAAGATATGGTACTTTCATTATCCTAGTCCTAAAAGAATTCAGACTAAGCCAGGGGGAAATCCAAAGAAGATCTAAAAGAGATATGAAAAAATCTACTGAGGCTTCCTGTTAGTTCTCAGCTAGAGTTTTAAAAATGTCAATTAGAGAATATTATAAATGTAATGGGTTAATAGAAAATCAAGTTTGGTGTACAGTGACATAGCTAGAAATGTAGGGACTTTGCGAGCAATAGTTTTAGGAGTACAAATTTTCAGTTATTAGATAAATAAGTTCTGGGGATATAATGTACAGCATGGTGACTATAGTTAATAATGCTGTATTATATACTTGCAATTTGCTAAGAGAGTAGATCTTAAGTGTTTTTACCACAAAAAAAAAGTAATTATGTGAGGTGATGATGGGTGTGTTAATTTGATTGTAATCATTTCACAATGTTTATGTATATCAAATCATCATGTTGTACACCTTAAATATATGCAATTTTATTTGTCAATTATATAAATAAAGATGGACACAATAGAATTCCCTTCCATATGCTATAGTAGAGCACTCTCATTGCAAAGTAAAAGCTAGCCTAAATAATAGAGATTGAAAGAAGCAGTCAAGGAAAGACAGTGCCAAACAGGACATCCAGAAGAAAAACAGAAGTACTGTCCCAATCAATCATCCATTATTAAAGCTTCTTTTCACCATCTCAGGGGGTAAGGCTTTTATGAGGATTGATTTCCATGTTTAATACTAGACATGCTTTGGGACTAATGAAAAACCTTAAGTTCTACAGGCTGATTGAATTCTACTTAAAATCTTGTTTATCAGCTGGATCTCTATAGGATTCATTTGTGACGTTGTCCAGCTATGTCTTAGCAAATGTAATGTGCGCATCAGAGCAACAGAGACTTGTGGCCAATTCTGTGTTGCCAGGAAGTGAAGTTCTGCAGAGAGGCCTTGTTCTTTTAGTTGAAATCTGCCCAATGCAGAACCTCCCTTTGTCTGTTGGGAGTGGAGGTAGCCCTGCACAGTTAAAGACAGTGCTGAGTAGCATTTTACCCACCCTGTAAATGCTTCCATAGGCCGTTACCTATCCTCTGACCCTTTGAAATGGCTTAAGAAATGATAGGTTTGATGAGCCTCACACAAAATTTACCTTGGACATTGAATAGGCTGGATTTCTCTGGAAGCATTTCTTCTCTGAAATCCTAGAACACCGGCAACCTCATCCCTTTCATTTTTTTGGCATTCTAAATTCCTGTTTCCTCTCTTCTGTCACCTGGGTATATAGGAACATCTTCTGTCACTGTGAACTTTGCAAAGAGAAGAGAGGTATGTTAAGGTGAAATCATTTGCTCCAACAAACTCTCACTATAGGTAACATAAATTCTCTATATCATCTTTTGTACTTAATGCAGATTACGTTGGATTAAACAAATATCTAGTAATTTGGGTGTGTTGAGAATGGTTTTAGATACTTTAGGGTGTAGCGAGCACAGTAAGATTTCTCTGCACTGAGAAACCTTACATTTTAATGCCCACAGGGCAGTTTGTATAGGGGTCTTCAAAGGAAAGATTAAGGGGCAATCTGGGAAGACTTCTTGGAAACAGTGACAAAGGAATGGAATGCAGTCTAGTGTAGTTTTTAACTCCAATATCAGACTCCCTGGATGCAAGTCTCTGATGTACCATGCACTAAGCTGGGTGACTTTGAGCTACCTTTCTGTGCCTCAATTTCCTGAGAAACAGATGATAACATGAGAACATACTTCATAGAAATGTGAGAATCAAATAACTTACTTGATGCAGAGATCAGGGCCTCTCCGTAAGTCTGGGATAGTGGGGGACCCAGGGGAAAGCTTTAGGAGGAGGGGCAGGATTAGATCAGTATATCAGATCACGTTGGCCTCTAGGTGAGGATGGAATGGAGGGGGGCAAGCGGGAGACCAACAATGAGGAGGTGTCTGCAGGAACTGAAGTGAAAGGCCTGAGCTTGAGGTCTGTCATGGTGAATAGGCAGAAGCAGGCAGGCGTGAGCCACAGTGCAGAAATGGAATCCATAGTCAGGCCATGGATACTGATCAGATGGGCCCAGATGAAGACAGAGGAGGAATAGACGGTTATGAAAGGTTACCTGGCAACCTTCATTTGCAGGAATAGATTGATAAAGCTCATGCTTGAGGAGTTTTGTCATGTAACTGGGGTTTTCTCTGTTAAGATCTTGGTAAACATGAAGAATTTAACTTTCTATTCCTTTTAGAGGATTATTATACAATACAGTGGAAATTTAGTTCTGGAGAAGCTCTGTTGTTGCAACCAAAGGAAAGAAACACTGAGTTCTCTTGATAAATAAGGAGGGGAAAGGAACAAACATTATATATCAGCTGAATTCCTCCAGAGCCTTGGGATCTTGGAGGAGGCAGGATTGTGGAAGGGACACTCAGTGTGACCATAGACCAGGACACAGATTACTTAGAGGCTTTATGTACAACGCAGGCAAAGCCTGGGAAACAGAATATAGAAGATTGCATCCCAATGAATAGCTAGAAAGCTCAGACGTTTCCCATTTATTCATGAGCTGTCACCACATCAGCTGGGCCTCCAAAGTAGTTTAGAGAGCATCCAGAGTAATCATCTCAGAGTTTAATAACACAGAAAGAAAGTGAGTGGTGCAGCAAGACATGGAAAGCTCCTTTTCCCTGCAGTTTGCAAAGCAGTACAGAGGAGATGATGAAGCAAATGTTTACAGACTGATTAGAATCCCAGTTCTGTCAGCTACTAGCAGTGCCATCTCAGACAACTTTCTTCAACTCTGATTTAAATTTTTTCCCCAGTTTTACTGAGATATAATGATACATGACATTGTATAAGTTTAAGATGCATGGCAAAATATTTGATGTATGTATGTATTGCAAAATGATTACCCCAATAAGTTTAGTTAACATTCCTCACTGCACATAGCTATAAAATTATTTTCCTTGTGATGAGAACTTTTAAGATCTGCTGTCTTAGCAACTTTCAAATATACAATACAGTATTCTTAATTAACTGTAGTCACCATGCTATACATGACATCCCCAGGATTTATTTATTTTATAACTGGAAACTTGTACCTTTGGACTTCTTTTTTTTTTTTTTTGAGGGCAAGTGTTACTGGCCCTCATATGTGGGACCTGAACTGGGGCCGCTGGCTTCCCAAGCCAGTGCTTAACCACCGTGCCACTCGGCCGGCCCAATTTTTATTTTTTTTTTTATTTTTATTTTTTGACCTCTTAATTCATTTCCCTCATCTCCCACCCCCCACCTCTGGCAACCACCAATCTGCTCTGTTTTGTTTTGTTTTTTAGATTCCACGTATAACTGAGATCAGACAGTATTTGCCTTTCTCGTCTGACTTATTTCACCTAGCATAATGCCCTCCAGGTCCATCCATGTGATTGCCAGTGACAGGATTTCCTTTTTCGTGGCTGAAGAGCGTTCTATGTGGGAAATGGGAGTACATAGCGCCTATCACACAGGACTGTCAGGAGAATTAAATGGTGGTGTTTGAAATATACAGGACCTAGCTTGTATGTAGTAAGTTCCCTAAATGTGGATGATTATGGCTCTGTCTCTCTTGCCAGTGTCCCACTGCAAGTCCTCAACCTCTCCCAGCTGGATTCCTCGGGTCTTTGAACCCAGTGCTTCTCAAAGGTTTGTGTGCACAGGCATTACCTAGAGATCTTGTACCGCGACAATGGTGATTCAGCAGGTCTGGGCAGGCTGAGCATTTGCTTTCGGGTAAGACCAACCCTGCCGGGCTGGAGACCACACTCTAAATAGCAGAAGCCTAATTGATACCCCTTCTTACAGCCTCAGCTTCTTTCTAACCATGTCATCCACCCCAGGGAGATTTTTATAAAAAGCGATATCAATTATATCATTGTAAAATACCAATTCAAATCATAGCACTTCCAAATGTCCCCATGGGGCACTAGGGTAGATCAAGTTCACACCTCTCCTCAACCTGACATTCAAAGCTCTTTGCTTTTAGCCCCAACCTACCTTCTTACGTGTTCCTGCTTTCAGTCACACTGTGCTGCTTGCTGGGCAGGCCTTCCACTTTATTTTTGTTTATGTTTTGCATTTTTTATTGTCATGGTAAAATATACATAGCATAAAATTTATAAGTTTAACCATTTTTTAAAAAGATTTTATTGGGGAACTGTGCACGCCTGAAAGAAAGCGCACGCCTGCTGCAGGCCAGCCCCACTGCAGCCTATGGCCATCTCCGGTGACTCACGGCAGCCCTTCTCCAGGTGGAGCTGTTGTTCACCATCTTAGCTGTAGAGGGCAGTGTCACTAGCCCTCATATGTGGGATCCCAACCAGGGCCCTGCTGCTCAGAGCTGGCATCCGGAGCCAACTCTTAACCAACGCACCACTTGGCCGGCCCTAATTTTAACCGTTTTTAAGCATACAGTTGAGTGACAGTAAGTGTCACAGTGCTGTACAACCATCACCCCTCTCCATCTCCAAACTTTTTCATCATCCCAAACTGAAAGTCTGTCTCCATTGAATAACATCTCCCCAGTTTCCCCTCCCTCATGCTCCTGGTTACTATTTAACTTTCTGTCTGTTATCACACATTATTTAAAAATATTTATTGAGGCCTTACTTATTTTTTTTAATGATATTCACTTACATTTTTAAAAAAAATTTATTGGGGAACAGTGTGTTTTTCCAGGACCCAGCAACTCCTCACGTAGTTGTTTGAATCTAGTTGTGGATGGCGTAACTCAGTGGCCCATGTGGAGATCGAACCAGCAACCTTGAAGTTATGAGCCTGTGCTCTAACCAGCTGAGCTAACCAGCCACCCTGAGGCCTTTATGTTTGACACTAGGCTGGGCACTTGGCTATTTATTATTTCAGTGAATCTTCGTAACAGCCCTGTGTAATGGTGCTATGAATATTCTCATTTTATAGATGAGGAAACTGTGGCCCAGAAAGTTCAAATAACTTGCCTGAGTTCACACATTAGGAAGTAGTAAGGACAGTTTGATGTCACCATACCATTATGTTCCACTTACTCAGGCTATTTTCTGTCTGCAATGTCCTCATCTTCATTCACCAGTTGAGAACTTCTGAATCCATTATGTAGTTATCGGAGAAGCCGCCTGCTGTGAAGTTTCTAGTTTAGTAGTGATAATCCCCTTGCCTTGAATCAGTGGATTTGTGTAAGTGTCATTCTTTCCAGGAAGCCAGTGTGCTGCCAAGGTGTAAAGGGGACAGGCATTGAAGAAACTGCTGAAATTTCAGAACTGGCAAGACTATGGAAGGATTTTATAGAGGATCCAGGGACTTAATTGGAATAAAACTAGATTCAATTTAATCTAATGGATTAATGGATTGCTGATCTCTTTCAGGGCCAGGTTCAGTTTTTACTGTACCCTGTAGAAACTTGAAATATTTGGCCATAATGTTGAGGGTTGTAAGAAACCTTTTGCTTCTTAGTATTCCTTTTTTTTTAGAGGGCAGTGTCACTGGCCCTCATATGTGGGATCAGAACCGGGGCCGCTGGTGTCCCAAGCCAGCTCTTAACCACCGCACCACTCAGCCAGCCCTAAGAATAATTTTTTTTTTGAGGGCAGTGTCACTGGCCCTCATATGCGGGACCCGAACCGGGGCTGCTGGCTCCCCAAGCCAGCGCTTAACCACCGCGCCACTCGGCCGGCCGCTTCTTAGTATTCCTTAAGAGAACATGGCATGCAGAATTCTCCAAAGTGTGAAACCAATAGGAGATGCACTTTGAGATCTGACTTTGTTTCTCTGTGGACCTGGGTTTGCCTTTTGCCCTCCCTCCCCTTTTTTTTTTTGGCCTGTCTTTTTCAGAACAGGATTAGCTGGGTGAGAGGTATTCAGCAACGTTTGGCTGCTCATCAGCAATTTACCAGGTAGAACTCAGTGTTTCGTCCTTCCTTGATTCATTCACCAAATGTTTATTCAGCATGTGTTTGCTGCCAGAAACAGTCTGGGATGCTGGGAACACTACAGACAGAACTGACCTGACTGTCTTCAGAAAGACCACAGAATGAGCCTCAGCTTTGGTCTAGGAAAGAGTGGACATTTACCTGTGTAGGTGTGCATACTACCGTGCAAATAGGCTCATTCCCTTTGTTGCCTGTCTTCCCCACTACATCACCCAGGCCAGGGCCTATGCCTGTGAAGTGAGAGCTTGCTGAGAGCTCAAGTTCAAGAAAAGAAAAGCCACTCACTCGGGATACTCCAAAGGAATCAGGAAGCCTGGTCCTGCTTCTGAATCTCTTTCGGAGCATGAATTTGCCACTTGCCCCTTCCTGGCTTCTTTGGTGTGTGTGATACGTGGCATGCATGTTACATAGTCCAGTCGAGGTTAATTTCTATTCTTGATTTTACCATTGGGAAGTTATGCTTCCTTAAGATGGGTGAGTAACAGATGAAATATAGTCTTATGAGTTATAATTTTTGAAGAAACTTTTGATGGAAAATAAATTGGAAAATTCTACTGACTTGGTTGATATATTTATGCCATACACAGTTAACATCATTTTACTGTTTAGATGAGAACTGTAAATATTTCATTCTTTCTCACTGATTAAATACCTTTAATAAACCTGATATGAGTAAGAGAAGATGACTTCATTCAAATTGATGAAGCATACCATCATGCATTTCCCCCTATAAACTTAAAAAAAAATTCTCAGAGTCACATTGAGATTTGAAAGACCACTTTCCTGGATCACTTGTTTATCAAAAATGTGTGTGGGTGTCTGTGTCTATATAAAAAAAGTATTGATCCCTGATAATGCACAGCAAATTTTATTACTAAAAATATATGGCGTGACTATCTTCCACAATGGCATTTTCAATGCTTTAACATAAACAAATATCGTAACCAGAGTAATAGCCAAAGATGTTTTCACCTCTATATTCTGCTTTTTTTCAGACCCTTTCTGGTTTTCTTTAAAATTCTGTATAAACATTTTTAATGTTGTTTACATGAGCCAAACACTTTCTGGCCATTATTGCACTGTGGAGGCCACAGGGGTTTCCTTCTTAGTCAGGCTGGCTCAGCTGACTGACAGACTGGGGGCAGGGAAGGCAGGGAGGACACCCTGATCTGCAGAGCACCTTTCTGGCTGCTGCTGAAATAGGACTAAATCTGCCCCATAGCTCATGAGGCCTCCCAGTGACTTATGGGAATTTAGGCAGCCGCACAGAGAGGGCAGTTGTTCCTGGTTACAGAGCACTATCTACTTAGCTTCAGCCTCTTCAGATGTGGAAGGTTGAAGATGTGTTCTCTTTCTCACTCTCTCTTTGAAACACAATATTTTGCATGATTGTATTTGGTGTCACCAAACTACCAGTGACATTTGCAACTGAATTCTCTCCAGTTATGGGAGAACCTCCTATTCTTCCATTGCTGTTTCCGTGATACTTTTAACAGCCTTGTTCCTTCCCCTCCTTAAATTTATTCCAGCCCCTTGACTGCTGTACTTTTTTCTTCATGAACCTCTCCCATCCCTGCCCACGACTTCTTGACCTAGTTAATTTTTACATGATTCTCCAAAACTTCAACTACTTTTTCTGGCCACTATCCTTAGTGCCTCTTCTCCTCCTTTGTGCAAGGGTCAATCTGATCTCCTCCCTCCTGCATTCCTACACGTGGGCTGCTGAGTGCTGCTGGCGATAAATGTGGCTTCTGTGCAGCTCAGCACTGCTACAGGGTCAGGCTGTTCTACCACATGTTGCCGATGACAAGGGACATGCATTAGATATCTGTATCCAGACCTGAGATACCACGTACTCATGACATGTTAAGTTTACCCAGCTGGCCCACTGCACGGAGACTGATCGCTTCAGGCTGCTCTCATTCTTACCACAAGTGGCATCAAGAAACCCCTCTGTAGTGCCATTTTTTTTTTTTTTGGCAATTGCTTCTCTCTCTGAGAAGAATGCATCTTCCTCACAGTCTTTTAAATTTTGTGCTGCAGTTAATATTAATATCTCTAATTAAAGCTACAATTTATTCAGTGGCTCCTGTGTGCCAGATAGCATGCTATCCACTTGGTGTACAGTAACTTAAGTCTCACAAAAACCTTGACATATAGGTATTAAAACCAGATTTACAGTTGAGATCATTGAGACTCATAAACGTGAAGGAACTCACCAGAGTTCACACAATTATAAAGAGATAGAGCTGGGATTTGAACCCATGTCCAGTTGATTCCGAAGCCCATATTCTTCACTGTTCAACAATGGCTCCCATATAATTTTTGAGAGGTGATGTTCATTTGGAATGTCACACATACTAATTATAGCAAACTTTAAAAATGCAAATATATATATATTTTAGCTGAGCCATCCTGCCACCTGTTGGCAGCTTAGCTCGGGCTGGGCATCGAACTGCTGTTGGCAGCTCAGCTCGGGCTGGGCATCGAACTGCTGTTGCTCAGAACTCAGCTCTCACTCTTGAGCGAGCTCTTAACCAACTGAGCCACTCGGCCAGCCCTATAAAACAATAGTTTTAATCACCCATAGTTCCATCACCCAAGAATACACCTGAATGTTTTTTCCCCTAGTCCTGTTTTCTACGTAGTATTTTATTTATTCATTTTTGTCTCATGTTTTACATGATTGGGCTGATATAGCATATACAATATTGTGACCTTTTAAAGTTGATATTGTATTCCTTCATAATACAGATCCTTTACAAACATGCTTTTAGGTGGCCTCTATTGATTTCAAAACAAAACAAAACATGAAAAATCCACTCAGGAGTGTTAAAAATGCTGAGACTTTCCATGAAATAAGAAATGTAATCTCCAGAGAAAGGATCAGGGAGAGCTTGGACTCCTAGTCCTGGGCAAATGTTACTCTGTTTCAAATTGAAGAATGTAACAAGTATAGACGTTTAACATGGGACTTCATTTTGTAAATCCTCATTCAGAAAAGGCAGAGGTGGATGAGTCGAAGTATTCATCTGAATTTGTAGAGAATTTGTTGGAAAGCTCATTGGCCCCCAGATGCGTAAGTAAATTCCTTAAATTACAATGTTGTAGCCTTTATTCTAAGATTTTTCTTCAACCCCAGGTCTGCAACCAGGAGAAAGTCATAATCTTGCTTCTCTCTTGTTCCTCTGCCTGTATGCTCCTCTTCCCCAGCTGCACAGTGTAATAACTTGGAGATTCTTTACAGCAGTTGAAGGATGATGGAAGACCGAACGACCGGGGCCTGAGTCCTGGAATAGTCCTCAGGAATAGTTTTCAGCAGTGTTCACTTGATTCTAAATCAGGATTAAGTCTTTAGTGTAATTTAGCTCTGAACTATTTGTAGTGGAAGATGATGGCACATGTTATGTGTGTCACGTAGGCCCCAGATATGGCTCCTGAAAATGTTTCAAGAACGTTAGCAGCGGAAACCCAGATTTGATCTGCAAGTCACTTGTCTTCATAGAAGATTGATATTGCCATGAAGCCTGAACAGAAAACTAATTTGGTTCTGGCAGTTTTGAGACTGAGAGATTCAGAGTGAAGATTCCTTTGACTGTAGATCTCATCCCAGCTGAACACTGATGACTTATGTCATCGTAATTACCACACTGTAAAGTATCTGCATGAGTGATTCTCAACCACGGAGAGACAATGATTAATTACACAAATCTAGTTCATGTTATACTCTCATAATCCTATCTTGTGAACTAAATATATACATATATATGTCCACACACCAGAAAATTGAAAGTGGATGGGAACAACACGCCCCCCCCCCTTGTCTCCCTCAAAGAAGAAAGCTTTGCAAGCCTGACCTTCTTGCCCTTTATATTATATTTCAGGAATAAAATTTGATGAGATTTAAGATTTTCCCCCCATCGATTTGGGTAAAAGGCATTCAGTGCATAACTGTGCTCTTCTGAACAAATTAATTGTTAATTTGAACAGGAAGGCTGGCTACTCTTGGCCTGAGAACTTTTAATTAGCGTTATTCTTTTTTAGTTTTTGCATGTTCTTTCATTGGTATAAGTTTGTAAGTCTTTGTTTTAGAATGGATTGCTGAATAGAAAAGACTCAAAAGTGCATTAACAGTTATGTCTGCATGTCTTGTCCAAGGAGGAGTGGTCAGATATTTAGCTGAGCTAGGTGCTGTTAGAAGTAACAAAGACATAAGTAGCATGCTTCCTGTAATTAAAGAGCTTGCAAACCAGCTGTGTTGCCTCAATACACAGAAAGTGCTACATTTGAATAAAAACAACATCTCTCTCTCCCTCTTTCTCTTTCTGGTAGAAACTTCAAAATTATAATGCTGCTGTTGTCATAAATCAAATTTCAATTTATACACAGATCTGTGCCTTTTATGCAGTATTTTATTTATTCTGTCCATTAACAACTACTATTTGAGAGTGTTTACAATATTAATGGAACTTAATCTAAGAGAAGTTCAACTTACATTTTTTAAAAGTGTTTCAATATCGGGTATTCATATGAGAGATAATTGGATCAAAATTATTATGTCAAAAACTTATAATAAATGTTTGATGTTAGCTTACATAACATTCAGGTTTTGGAGTAAAGTTCTTTGGCTGTAAGAAAGAACATTTGGTTTACTTCACTAATAGAAATATCTCTTAATGCTGCGATGGCCTCTTCTTGATATTTTTTTCTGATAATGACTTTTAGCATAGTTCTCTGTAATTGTATTAAAGAGTTGAGTGGAGAGGTAGGTACTCATCACGTTTCATCCTAATAAGAGTACATAGCCAATTACTACAGTAAGGAGGTAATAGGCAATGCAACTGCCCAATACTTTTGAGGCCAATAGGAGTTTAAGCCTAAGGAGTTTAGCCAAGATGCAGGACAAAAAGCCCACACAAGATACAGTAAGAAGTCAAATTTGGGAGAAGAAAAGAACAAAGCATAAATTGCTCTTTCTGGCAATGGTGAATTTTCTGCTATTTTCCCTGTGGCTTTAGATAATCTCAGCACTGAGCACAAGCACCCACCCAGGAAAACTGAGCTAAAGTGAAGGTAGCATCCCCCACAGATCCATCCTCAGGTGCACTGCAACCCTTTTCTGGTGGGATCTCAAGAGCGCTGAGTTGCCCGCTCGCTGCCGTGGGGTCTGTTCCTTGGTGGGTCTCCTCTGCCCCAACATACCAATGTTTTGGTGTATAGCTTTGTTTTTGTCCCATTATACATTTACCTGAATACTATAGCTTTATATAATAAGTGTAGGAGGGCACAGAGCCCTTTACATTGTTGTTATTCTTCAAAAATTTTGCCGATGTTTCTGACTCATTGCTTTCCATGGGAATTGTGTAATTAACTTGTGAAGTTATACATAAAACCAAACAAAAACCAAAAAATCTACTGGGATTTGATCAGAATTACATTAATTTGTAGATTAATTGGGGAAATATGATAAATTTATGATATTGGGCCTTCCTGTCCAGGAGTATGGCATATCTTTCCTTTTATATGCTTCAAAAAAGACATTGTTTTGTGGAATGTTTTTGTACATTTTTGTTAAATTGACTAGTAAGCACTGTATAGTTTCTTTTCTCTATGAAGAAGCCTATAAATGTTATTTAAGAACATAAAAGGGGATTTGAATAATCAGTTATACCTTTTCTTGATGGAAATATATAACACCATATATATTGTGCAATTTTAATAAATTATAATCATATTGAAGTTTTGGGAATTAAAAATTATTTTTCATAGCCATTTAGTTAGAAATATTGTCCAACTTCCTCTGTTTAAACCTTTTTTGAAGGTTTATTCTTTGACCCCCAGAATATTTATTTATTTATGTATTTATTTATTTAATTTTTTTTATACAACTTCTACATTATGTTTTTTTTTTAAAGATTTTATTGGGGAATTGGGGGAGGGGAACAGCATTGGGGAACCGGGGAAGGAGAACAGACAAGTTGCTGTCCTTTTGTTCTTCAGTCTAGTTGTGGAAGACATTGCTTCACTGGCCCATGTTGGTATCATCATTGGGTTCTTCTCGAGTGAGGCAAATCTGTCACCGGCCTCTGGACGGCTGCTCACACCAGGTGCCGGCCGCTCATGCTGCCTGCTGGCCACTCACGCTGGCTGCTGGCCACTCACTGTAGCCTATGGCAGCCCACTGCAGTAGGGGCTGCAGCTATGCCGTCCTGGGGACTCACAGCAGCCCAGCAACCCCCAGAATATTTAGAAGTATGTTACTGAAGTTCCAAATGTTTGGGGTTTTCCCAGCTATTTATTTATTTATTTGCATTGATTTATAATTTAATTCTGTTTAGATTAGAGAACATAATCTGCATGATTTTAATGCTTTAAATTTACTGAAACTGGTTTTATGGCCCAGTAATTCTGAATCCATATGTTTGTTACATATAATGGCCGCCACGTGTTCTATAGTTGCTTGGCGCAGTGTTCCATAAACAAACAGGGCCAAGTGTATTGGCAGTGGAAGTCCTTGATCTGCTTAGGTAGTTTCTTGTTTACTTGTACTCCTGATTACTGATAGAGGAGTGTTGAACTCACCAACTGTAATTGTGGTGAGTTCAGTTTTTACTTCATTTTGAAACTTTACTTAAGCGTATACCTATTTAGAAATGTGATGCCTTCTGATGGACTCCTTTATCATTATGAAATCTTCCTCTTTTTCCTTGGTACTATTTCTTAGCTGGAGACTACTTTGTCTGATATTAATTAGCCACTCAAGCTTTTTATCATTAGGGATACGTAGTTTACATGTAACTATCCTTTTACTTGTAATCTACCTGTGTCTTTATTTTTTGTTAAATATACTGGGGTAACATTGGTTAATAACATTATATAAATTTCAGGTGTACAACTTTATAACATCTGTATGTGTCTTTATAATTAAAGTGAGTATCCTGTAGACATATATAGTTTGGTCTTACTTTCTTTATCCAGTTTTGATAATTCCAGACTTTACATTTGTGCCTTTAGTTCACTGAGAGTTGTCCCATTTGACTGTTGTTCTCGTCTTCCTTTTCTGCTTTCTTTTGGATTAAATGAGTATTTAATTAGTATTCCATTTTATGTCTTTTCACTGATCTTCTGTATTTTCCATGTGTTTTATTGGTTGCTTTAGGCAGTTTATAGTATACATCTTTAATTTATTACTGTCTGCCATGAATTAATTCTGTGCCACTTCATGTATAATGAAGAGCCTTACAATAGTAGATTTTTATTTTCCACCCTCCTGTCTTTTGTGTTATTATTGTCATAGGTTTGTCTTCTACATATATTATAAACCCTACCACATTTTGCTTTTGTGTTGACTATCTTTTAAAGAAATTAAAGATGAAAAAAATCTTTTATATTTATCCACACATAAATTATTGCCAGTGCTTTTCATTTCTTTATATACATCTGAATTTCCATCTGGTATTCTTTCATCCTACATGAACTACTCCCTTTAACATTTCTGGCAGTGCTAATGTGCTGGCCTTGACTTCTCTCAGATTTTGTTCATCTGAAGAAGTCTTTATTTTACCTTCAATTTCTTTGAAGGGTATATTTTTGCTGGATATAGAATTCTAGGCTGATTTTTCTACCCCAGCACTTTAAAGATGTTTCATTTTCTTTTGGTGGATGTTGTTCTGATGAGAAGTCAGAGGACAGTCTCTCTCTCTCCTGTACTACCTATGTCTTTTATTTCTGTTTTCTTTTAAGGTTTTCTCTTTCTAATTGGTTTTCAGCAATTTGTTTATGATGTGCCTTGGTGCGTTTTTTTTGTTGTGTTTACTTGCTTAGATTCATTGAGTGTCTTGAATATATAAGTTTATATTTTTCATTCAATATGGAAAAAATTGCCATTATTCAAAAAATGTTTTTGCTCAGCTCCACCTGGAGCTGGGCTGCTGTTGAGTCCCCGGGATGGCACTGCTGCAGCCCCTGCTGCAGTGGGCTGCCATTGGCTACAGTGAGTGGCCGGCAGCCAGCATGAGCAGCTGGCAGCCAGTGTGAGCTGCCAACAGCCGTGGTGAGCGACCATCCAGAGGCCAGAGACCGATCTACCTCACCTGGGAAGAGCGCAATGTCGATACCAACATGGGCCGGTGAAGCAATGTCCTCTGCAACTAGACTGAAGAACAAAAGGACAGCAACTTGTCTGTTCCCCTCCCCAAATTCCCCAATAAAATCTTTTTAAAAAGATGTTTTTTGGGCCGGCCAAGTGGTGCTGTGGTTGGGCGTTGGCTTGGGGGCCTGTGGCCCCGGTTCGGGTCCCACATATGAGGGCCAGTGACACTGCCCTCAAAAAACAAATGTTTTTGCTTCCTTCTACGGGAAATCCAGTTACATATATTTTATTTTTTTTAGGTCAGTGTCACTGGCCCTCATATGTGGGACCCAAACCGGGGCCACTGGCTTCCCAAGCCAGCGCTTAACCACTGCGCCACTCGGCCGGCCCAAGATACCTGTTATTTAAATGTTTGGAAGCATCCATTTGTGAAAATATCTGGACCGTTTTGTTTAGGTTTGGTTAAGTTGGCTTTCTGTGAATAAATTTTTAATTACTGTATTAATTTCTTTACATTTGCAGGAGTTATTCAAATTTTATTTTTAACTAGGTTTTGGTAAAATGTATTTTTCTAAGGAATATTCTATTCTGTCTCTTTTCAAATTCATGGGCACAGAGTTGATGATACTGCTTTTCTTCCATCTCTTTTATTCATAGGTATGCACTTCTCATTCCCAAATGTATGTTCTCCCTCATTTCTTGATCAGTCTGGTAAAACTATTTTATTATTTTAAGAAACAGATTTTTAAAATCTGTTCTATGATATCATTATTTTTTATTGTGTCATTTTCTGGTCTTTATTATTTCCTTGCTCTTCCTTTCTTTAGCTTTACTCTTGCTTTTACAATTTGTTTTGTTGGTTGCTTAGCTCATTTCTTTTTTTTTCTAGTAAGCATTTAAGGGTATAAATTCCTTGGTATTGTTTTAGTTACAGGGCCGGCTGAGTGGTGCGGTGGTTAAGCGCTGGTTTGGGACGCCAGCGGCCCCGATTCGGTCCCACATATGAGGGCCAGTGACACTGCCCACAAAATAAATAAATAAATAAATAAATAAATAAATAAATAAATAAATGTTTTAGTTACGTGTTATAAGTTGTAATATGTAGTATTCTTACACTACTTCAGTTCTGAATATTTTTCTTATTTCCAGAGCTACTTAGGAGATTTTATTGTTACTACTGCTCTAAGTATCCAAGTCTAAAGGGTTTTGTATTATCTTTTTGTTCTTGATTTCTAATTCAATTGCATTAGGGGTAGAGCATATGGTCTGTATGATACTATTGTTTGGTAATTGTTGATCTGTTTTATTGCCTAGAATGGCCTAGCTGTCTTTCGTGTTCTAAAATTTCACTCTGATATTTCTAGATGTGGTTTTATTTTGATTTATCCAGATTGGGTCACATGTGACCCAATGGAAAACAAATTTCAGTTTAGCTCTTTATTGCTTGTCTTCCATTCTTATTATTCTCTTCATCTGGAACTCCTATTAGATAAGTATTAGGTCTTCTCATTCTACATGTTTCATAACCTCTTAGTTCATATTTTCCATTTCATCATCCCTCTGTAAAAGTAATATGATGAATTTCTTCATATTGTATTCCATTTACTAATTTTCTTATCTGGTGTGTCTTAATACATTGCTTAATCCCTCTTTCTGAGGGATTAATTAATCTCTCAAATTAATTTCATTGACTATGTCTTCATTTACAGAATTTCACTTTTTTTTTCCATGTCTACATGGTCTTTTCTCATATTTTCAGTTTCATCTATTTTGTCTTCATTATTTTTAAACACAATTATTTTAACATGGCTCTCAGATATTTTAATTATTTGAAATTCGCAGAGGTCTCATACTGCTGTGTGTGTGTGTGTCCCAATTCTGGCATATGGTGGATTGTTTCTTTACGTACTTTCTAAGTTTGGATGATGGGCTTGTCTTCAGTGGTGCCTTCTCTGTGGAAATTCTGTGGAGCCTGGCTTTTGAGAGAATCTCTCCAGAATGGATTTTTCTTTGCTTTTTCTGGAACCCTAAGGTTGATTTGGTATATAGCACTCTTTTTTTCCCCACATGCTGAGACAGAGAAATTTCCTGTGTTGGTAGAATGATTTTTAAATGAAATTGTAGCTCCTGGAAGTCTTGGCTACACATAAGGAGGAGGTTTCAGTTTCAATTCCTTGCTTGGATCCTCCTTCGCCCAAGAGAGCTTTAATACCCAAGCTCCTTTGTTCCATGACTATGCATCCCCATTTGGTTTCCAGTGCCTTCCCTGTGTTTGACCTCTGAGCTTCCCCCTCACTTTCTTGAGAGCATTTAAAGGACGTTTGCTATATTTTCACTGTTTTTGCTTGTTTAACACATATGTATTTGAATGTCATTGATTTCTACCTCGAGGCTTTGACCTTGAGGTGATATGTGAGTCTATACAATTCAAAGCAGAGGACTGGTGATTTTAGGGCCATTTTTTTTTGTATGCCCAGGATTTCAATGGTATTGACAATAAATGCAGACTTTGTGCATTGTGTCGTGGTATGCCGTATGGCTAGATATGAAGCTTTCAACCCACATCTGTCTGTGTCTCATTAAGTGCTCTCGAAGTTAGTGGACGTTAAAGGAATTTAAGAGTATGGTATTAAAACTACAAATACTTTTTTGGATTAAGTTGTGTAACTACACAGACTGTTGTAACTTTTTCAAATAAATTAATTTGTAATGTTATGACAAATAATCATTTGGGACTCACACAATAAATAAGTCTTCAACATCTACATAACGTCTGAGAGCGTTATTGGTACTTAATGAAATTCTATCTGTAAATGAAATAGGCATTCTTTGAAGGAAAGGTGCTGTGCAATTGCGAATTTTGTTTGGTCTTATTGCTTTACTGTGATACATCATAGACTGATTTCTTAGTAAAATGTTCCTCTACTTTGATTTCAGAATTCTTTGTTACCTCACTGAATAATGGATAAAGATAAAGTAAAAGATGAGAGGTATGAATTCATAACTGACTGATATTTCTGTCGAAGCCCTCTTCCCCTGTCCTCTGTTCCCATTTCACATCTAGTCCAATCCTGCTTCCTCAGGGAAGCCTGACTCACTTAGGGAAATTTGGTCTCCCCAGTGGATTTTCCATAACCCCTAACCCCAACTCTATTATAATACTTAGTACATTACTTATGTGCCTGAAATGTCCCTCATCAACCTATTTCCATGCCTTGCACAGTGGCCTGTTTTGGGACTTTGACTTGCTTAAATTCATTTATGTTTGAGAAGATAAATTACCTTATTATTTTCAGTTCAACCATCCAAAGTAAATTCCAGGGCACTAATCAAAATGTTTTTGTCAGAAAATTTCAATGTGATCTATGTTTTTAAAATTTTTATTAAATTTATTGGGGTGACATTGGTAAATTACATAGGTTTCATGTGTACAATTCTCTAATACATCATCTGTATATTGCATTGTATGCTCACCACCCAGAGTCAGTTCTCTTTCCATCACTATATATTTGACCCCCTTTATTCTTTTCTATGATCTATGTTTTTTAAAGTTAAAAAAAAAATCTCAGCATTTTGTTTCTCAGCCTTCTCTCTGAGGATCAATGACTTTGAGAGGGCCTCTTGAGCAATTATAGATCATTTAGAAAGAATTTTCTTAATCAGAAGTACTCTTGTAAAAACAGGTAAGACCATATGGTAGAACAAAGACCCATTATTAAATTGAAATTAATCTGGACTTAATTCATTTTATATAATTCTTAGGCCACTGCGCTAGACACTGTGCTGGGCTTTGCAATGGGAAATGTAAAGACAGATCTGGTCTCTATTTTCAAGGACCTCACAGCCTCAGGGAGATGAGATTGGCTTTCATTTCCTTGTTTTAATATTGACAATTATTGTTATCCTATGAGTGATCAAGGGACTGGACTTTTGTTCAAATGTTGACACTAACATCTCCCTCTCTTTCCTTGTTTATCCCTATTCATTGTCCTACTCTCTGAATTTCCAGCCCTACCCTTACCATTAATAACTCTGATTCTTTTTGTCAATTAGGGATGTACCTTGCAAACCTGAGACTGAAAAGATTAATGCCTTCTTCAGAGATCTGTATGGCTTGCTGCAAGTTCATGGTTATTCTGAAACAGACGATGAAGCTAAAAAATTGCAGACAACTCCTGCTCCTCCACAGAAGAAAGGTTTAGCCTGAGCATCTCAACTTATCCTTATAGCGTTTTGATTAGCCATATTGAAAATTAGCTGTGGGTGGGGCTCTCCCTTTCCTCAAACATTTTTGGGAGGGATTAATGACTGGATGATCTCTTGAAGCACCATCTAATACACACATATATTTAGTTTCTCTCTATCCATAAGTTTGTTTATGATTGATGCTGAAAATATTATTGAGGTTCATGCAAAAGTGGGACAAAGAAATGAGAATTAATAGAAGTATACTGGACAATAATAATGCACATTTCTATATCTTAGGCACTTGAAGCTATATGGTGAATGTTGCTAAGGGAAACATGGTGCTGAGGGTGTAAAATAGTACTTATAATGTTTAAGTATGTTTAAGTGAAAACACCTGAGCAGGTTATGCCCATAAGCATATGATCATGCTGCAAAAATCTCTTACCTTAAAAAATATTTCTGGGCAAGCCGAGTGGCATGGTAGTTTAGCGCTGGCGTGGGATGCCAGTAGCCCCGGTTTGGGTCCCACATATGAGGGCCAGTGACAGTGCTCTCAAAAAAAATCAATATATTGTTGGAGAGGTCATAATGCGTATAGCAGAAATTGAGTTGGATGATCTTCAAGGTCCTTTTCAATTCCAAACACTTCTGTTTATGATCAGTTATAAACAGTCTACTTCAGATCCTTCATTAGTACTCAGCATTTTCTCATGGGAGTCTTTTCTGGAAAATTAATTAAAACTTTGAAAAAAATCTTCAAAAAATCTAATATGTATAGCTAATCATTAATGTGTCAGTTTTCTATTTTTTTCTTCCTTTTTTATAAAACCACAAACTCAATCAAGAAGTGTCTCCAAAGGGCTCTGATTGGATTCCATCAATTTATACCTTTGAAGACTTTCGACGTATAGCACTACAAGTAAGTGTGGATTTCTTCTTTGATTACTTCATATGCAGAGTATGTGCAATAGAAGATAAAGAGTAGTGTTTTTCAAAGTGTGGCTAGGAGAACATGCATATCAGAATTGCCTAAGGAGTTTGGTGGAAATAGACTCCCGAGACCCACCTTAAACTGAATCAGAATCCTAATCTTGGTAGGGCCAGGAGCCTACATTTCTAACAGGCTTCCCAGATGTTTCTTATGCCAATTGAGTTTTGAAAACCACTGATCTTGACTGACAACCAATATGAACAAATCTGTGCATAGATTAGTAGCAAGTTAAGTAATTATCTGGTAGACTCATTCAACATAGACTGTTAAATTCTAAAGAATAAACCTTCCAGTCTTATTTTTCCCCTTAAGGACATGAGATGTTTATGGTTTCTATCCCAGGGGAACTGCTCAGTTTCATTAAGTCCAAAGACCAAAAACTAAAGCCTGAATGACCATGGTCTTTTGAGTGGGACTGATAAGGATATGAATTGTGCCTTTGTCATTTACTTGCTATGTGTCTGAGAGCATTACCTTTCTCTGAGACTTGATTTCTTTCTCTGTAAAATGGGTTAAAAGATCTTTTTTTCACTAAGTTATTGGAAGAATAAATAAAGTGAACATGTGTAAAATATCTAGTGCACTTTCTCACTCTCTTCTCCATGTCATTTAATTTCTCTTATTTTCCATTCCAATGTCTCTTTGTGTTGCAGTCTGAGTCATTTATTGAGCTCTATCTTCCAGTTCAAAAATTGTCTTTCCGGGCCAGCCAGTTAGCTCAGTTTATTAGAGCACAGTGCTCATAACACCAAGGTTGCCGGTTCGATCCCCACATGGGCTACTGAGTTGCGTTTTCCACAACTAGATTGAAACAACTTGACTTGGAGCTGGTGGGTCCTGGAAAAACACGCTGTTCGCCAATTTTAAAAAAAATTGTCTTTCCAGCTTATTCTGACATCCTATTTAACCTATACATTGAGGTTTTAGTTTTGATGATATTATCATTTCTAGACATTTTGTTTGATGATTTTTACATATGCCTTGTCAAGTCTGAGTCTCTTGTTCCTTCATCATATTTTCAATACCCTTTGTTATTTATTTAAGCATATTAAGCATACTTATTTTACATTCTATCTTGGATAATTCCAGTATCTGCTTTTTTTAAATCTGATTCTGCATTTTAGTACTTACATTGCCTTTCATTCAGTTTCTTTTTTTCTGTTTATTAATATTTTATTATAAGTTCATGTTTTTGGAACTTTATTTGCATGAGTTCTTTGAGCCCTGGTTATAAAATAATTCTCTAGAGCTGATTTCAATTTCTTTTTACTAGATATCTGCAGTCAGGGCCACTTGAAACTAAATAATAGGCTTCAGATGTTGAGGGCTACACAGGTAGTTTGTGAATTCCAGCTCCAAATCTGTGTGAATGTGGGCTTCTTTTTAGCAATTACCAGATAAGGATAGTTTTTCTTTTCCTTCTTTAGCCAGAGCAGAGGCTGAGGCAGTCATGCACATTCCCTGTTGCCCTTTCTGTTTTCCCTGCTGGGAGTGTTACCGTTTGGGAGGCCTGGCTTTATGCAGGCGTCTCTGACTTCACCTCCCACCTTGTGCAGGCCCTGGCTTTCTTTGCTTTCTGTCCCACAAGCTCTAGGCTATCAGTTTTGGGTAGTATTCCCAGGGCAAATGCAAGCTCCAATATCCTCTTACCTCTTCATTCTCATGTTCTAGTCATTTCTTATATCAGATTGCTTCCCTGACTTTGCCATAAGCTCAGTCCTATTTTGAATATAAGTTTTTATATATTTTTTTCATCATTTTGGGTGTTTTCTGCCAGGAGGCATTTGTCTGGATATCTAATCCATTATATAGCAGGAAAGTGATGGCAATATCACTTTTTCCTATATTTATAAGTAGATGACTAAATTAACCACAAATGAAATGCCCTCCAAAATATTCTTAATGTTTTGAAATTAATTTTCAATTAAATGTGAAACAACCTAGACTTGGAAACCTAGCTTGTGTTGGAGAGTTTGTGTTAATTGGGTGTACATTGAAATTTGTTTGTCTAAGTGACACATCATTTGATAAACATCTCATGCTTAAGGTTAAGTAGATTCTGTGTAGGAGGCAGAATAATGGAATTTTAATGAAGTCTGTACCTGCTTTTTTGATATTTAAGGACCATAATACATTTTCGGTGTGCTATTGTAATTATTTATACATTTAGAAATAAAGTTACCATTTTATTATTGTTTCGCTATTTAATTACATTATTGTTCTCTCTTCATTAGTCATTAGATGGCTTTATGATAGTACTGAACGCAGACGGAGTGATAATTTTTGTGGCTGAAAACGTCTCACCTCTTCTTGGCTATTCACCAGTAAGTTCTTCCAGATTTTTGGGAAAGTATCATTCAGTTTGTTGTTTAAAGTTCATTATTTGTTGTCAGGAACATATAACTCATCAGGACATTCTCGGTGTTGTCAAAATGTTCACCTGTTCTGTTGTCATCTTCATTGATTTCAGTTTTAAATCTATACAAACAAACTCTGATGTGAGGTAGTGAAACACTGTGTGTGTGTGTGTGTGTGTGTGTGTGTGTGTGTGTGTGTGTGTGGTTTGTAAATTGTTCCTGAAGCAATCTCTAAATAAAAATGTGCTTTTTGAAACTGCTGTTTCCTCAGAATCAGTGGATGGGTCCCTGAGGCGACTGCTTTTCAAGGCAACTTTCACTGAGTTGGATAGGTTTAACTTTGTCCATTTCTTTAAAGTTCATCACATACTGATTAAATAATAAATGTCATGATTTGTTCATGCTGGCTCATGGCAACCATTTCCAGGTGTGATTTGCTTTTGTTTCTTTATATTGACTAACAAATTATAATCTCATTTAGGAAAACATACAGAAATGATCGCATAGTTTAGCAATTTGTAAGTACTGCTGGAGACACCTACACATGAGTCATAGGCAGAGTCTCTGGTGTCCAAAATGGTCACTCATCCAGAGCCCTTTGGTGTTACTATGCCCTTCTCAGAAAAGCTTTTTCTACCTTCATTGTGTCATTGACTTAGAATATATGATTTCCTAAAACTTTTCTGGACCTTTAGGCTGCACAGCTAACAACGATATCACTTAAATATAAAAGTACTACATACCTTCATATTCCACTCATGCCTGTGTGTGGAGGGGCTGTGTAGAGTATGTCTACCACCACAATCACTACTGAAATCTCTGTCATACCTGGATTGTTGCCTTCTGTATTCCTCACTGGACAAAGAATAATTGACAAGCCCTGACCCAGAGACCGATAGCACTCAAGGTTGGAACATGTACATTAATAGAAGCCTTGTTAAATTATCCTTTAGTTAAGTTAGAAGAGGATTAGAAGCTTATGCCACTGGTTATGCTGTTCAGGCCGGCATGTTGCATGGCCCACTTAGGAACTCAGAGAGCTTTTTCACTCTTTTCTCTTTATTTACAGATACTGTCATCCGTCTCTTTATTTCTCATTCTCTTCCTTTCTTTTAGAAAACAGTTTACATTTTCAAATTCAGCTTATATTTATTTGTAGGATACCAAAACAGCTGAATAAAATACAAATATTAGAGATATTCATTGAATTGGACTTTAGAGTACTCATATCATGGAAGGGGAATGGTCTTATTAAATTTACATTAAAGAAAGGGTGTGTGAGGGCCGGCCGAGTGGCACGGTGGTTAAGCGCTGGCCTGGGAAGCCAGCAGCCCCGGTTCGGTCCCACATATGAGGGCCAGTGATACTGCCCTCAAAAAAAAAAAAAAAAAAAAAGAAAGGGTGTGTGAATATGCTACATTACAGATTACATTTTGTTATAGTGAAGACCAGAATGATAATGCTTTCAGGTCTCTATCCTTTATCTAACTATGGAGCAGCGTCACTGGAATGATCGATACGTCCCCTGTTTATAGTTGATGGCCAATTATAAGTCATTCATTGTCACTGTTACCTTCCTTTAAAAATGTAGTTAATTAATAAGAAACCAATTGCCATTATTTCCATCTAAGAGAATGTGTGCTATCAGAAGACTGCTCACTTCAAATTGTTTTAAGTGACAATGTTATCACATTCTTCTACTAATGAGATACTCGCAAGCCATAGCACTTTGTGCCTCTTATTATGGTATTATTTTATACTTTGCATCACATAATTGTTTGAGTATGTCTCTTCTGCCCTACCGAACTACGTGTTCATTGGCATTAGAATTCATATCATATTCATCTTCTTGAACCTTCATAAGTACTCACTAAAAGAAATTAATGAATTACTTTAAGTAGAATGTCCAAAATGCAGAAACTGGCCCAGTAGCAAACCGGCTGCTCCTGGTGCAAATTGGACTCAAGGCAGCGATGGCATAGTGAAAGGAACATCATGGACATGAAGTCGGGTGGAGCTGGGTGTGAATTTCATCTCTGAACTTGTGACCCCTCAACAACTGGACAAGCCTTAATTTCCCTGTGAATGAAATGGGGGATAATTGTTCCTCTCACAGGGTATTAAGTGAACTAGTTTGTGTAAACGTACCTATGACATGTCTAGCATGGAATAGTTGTTAATCGTGTGTTAGATGAATGAATGAGTGGTCTCTACTGATCAGAGATAACTTAGTTTGGTACCTAAAGTTTATTTTATAACTAAATCAATAAAAGCATTTTTATTGAAAAAGTTGTTTAATGAAAAATATCTATATTTCTTTTGGTAAGTCAATTTATTACTGTGTGACTTTCATTGTCAAAATGTATTGCTTGTTAATTTCATAATGTTTTGTTTGCTAAATTAAGGTAATATTTCTGCCCTGAGTCAAGCCAAGCTTTTTTTTTTTTTTTTTTTAGCTGAGCCATCCTGCCACCTGTTGGCAGCTCAACGGCAACTCAGCTCGGGCTGGCATCAAACCCCCGTTGCTCAGAGCTCAGCTTGCACTCTTGAGCGAGCTCTTAACCAACTGAGCCACTCGGCCGGCCCAAGGTTTTTTTTTTAAGACAGGATCCATCTGCTAATTTGAGCATTGGCCAACTCATAGGATGGCTTCCACAAGTGAACCATAAAAATATATTTTTTAATTTTGACTGTAGATTATTAATATTAATCAGTTAAAAAATCATTTGAATTTGTGTTTCATCACCCAAGGCTGTTATTTGACTACAAAGAATACTTTGTTTATTGCACATTAAAAACTCATAACTTAATGTCTGATATTCTGTTTATCCATGTGTCACCATATTTTATCTACATAATACAGCATTATTAATTCATTCAACTAATATTTATTGAGTGCTCACTTGTGCCAAGCTGTTTTCTAGGAGTTGAGGATGTAACAGTGAATAAGACAGCCAAGATCTCTGTTCTAATGCAATTTACATTTTACTGAGGGAGACAGGTAATAAACAGATAAACATATGCATGTGACTATAATATCAGGTAGTGTTAAGTGCTATGAAAAAGAAAGGCAGAGAGAATGTGAGGGAATTGGTGTTATTTAAAATACTTTTGAATAGAGACTTGGATGAATTAAGGGATAAAGTCTTTGCAAATATCTGGAAAAGAGTACTGCACATTGAATGAAGAGCAAATTCAAGGGCTCCAAGATGATTGCTTGCTTGGTATATTTGGATATGAGCAAGGAGTTCAGTATACCTGGAATGCATGCAGTAAGCAAGAGGGAGAGTGGGAGGGGCTAAGGTCAATAGGCAGCAAGGAGCCATAACATACAGGCCATTATAAGTACTTTGGCTTTTACTCTGAATGAGTTCAGTAGCCAGTGGAAAATGTTGAGCAGAAGAATAACTTCATCTGACATAAGTTTTATTTTTTATTTAGTTTTTCAATTATAGTTGACATTCAATATTATATTAGTTTAAGGTGTACAGTATAATGGTTAGACATTTATATCGTAACTTACAAAATAATCCCCCAATAAGTCTAGTAACCACCTTGCACCATTCAGTTATTGCAGTATTATTGACTATATTCCCTATGTTGTACTTTGTATCCCCATGACTATTTTGTGACTACCAATTTGTACTTTTTAATCTCTTCACCTTTTTAACCCAGCCCCCTAACCCTTCTCCCATCGGGCAACCATCAGTTTGTTCTCTGTGTCTATGAGTTTGTTTCTGTTTTGATTGTTTATTTTGTTTTTTAGATTCCACATATAAGGAAAATCATATGGTATTTGTCTTTGTCTGACTTATTTCACTTAGCATAATACATTTTAAGTCCAAGTGTTTTGTTGCAAATGGAAGATTTCATTCTTTTTTATTGTGGAGTAATATTCTATTGTATATAAGAGTATGTAGCACATCTTCTTTATCCAGTCACCTTATCGATGGACACTTAGGTTGATTCCATATCTTTGCTATTGTATATGAAATGTCCTTTTTTGTCTCTTGTTATAGCCTTTGTTTTAGTCTATTTGGTCTGATATAAGTATTGATATTCCAGCTTTTTTTTTCATTTTCATTTGCATGCAATACCTTTTTCAATTCCTTTACCTTCCTTCAATCTGTGTGTGTCTTTCCAGCTGAAGTAGGTCTCTTGTAAGCAGCATATGTAAGGGTCTTCTTTTCTTAACCACTCAGCCACCCTGTGTCTTTTTTTTTTTTTTGAGGGCAGTGTCACTGGCTCTCATATGTGGGACCGAACCAGGGCCACTGGCTTCCCAAGCCAGCACTTAACCACCGTGCCACTCGGCCAGCCCACACCCTGTGTCTTTTGATTGGAGTATTTAATCCATTTACATTTAAAATCATTATTGGTAGGTATGTAGTTATTGACATTTTATTATTCTTATTTTTATCTTTATTTTTCTTCTTAAAGAAGTCCCTTTAACATTTCCTGTAATACTGGTTTGGTGGTGATGAACTCCTTTAGCTTTTTCTTGTCTGGCAAGCTCTTTATTTCTCCTTTAATTCTAAATGATAACCTTGCTGGGTAGAGTAATCTTGGTTACAGGTCCTTACCTTTTATCACTTTGAAAATTTCCTGCCAATCCCTTCTGGCCTGCAAAGTTTCTGTTGAGAAATCAGCTGACAGTCTTATGGGGGTTCTCTTGTAGGTAACTAACTGCTTTTCTCTTGTTGCTTTTAAGATTCTCTCTTTGTCTTTAACCTTTGGCATTTTAATTATGATATGTCTTGGTGTGGGCCTCTTTGGGTTCATCTTGTTTGGGACCCTCTGTGCTTCTTGGACTTTTATATCTATCTCCTTCACCAGGTTAGGGAAGTTTTCTGTCATTATTTCTTCTGATAGATTTTCAATCCTTTGCACTCTCTCTTCTCCTTCTGGTACCCCTATGATGTGAATATTTGTTACACTTGAAGTTGTCCCACATGTCCCTTAAACTATGTACATTTTTATGATCTTTTTGCTGTTTTGTTTTGTTTTTTTGAGGGCAGTGTTGCTGGCCCTCATATGTGGGACCCGAACCGGGGCCGCTCTTTTCCCAAGCCAGCGCTTAACCACGGCACCACTTGGCCGGCCCTCTTTTTGCTGTTTTTATTGGGTGTTTTCTGCTACCTTGTCTTCCAAATCACTGATGCAGTTTTCTGCTTCGTCTAATCTACTGTTGAGTCCCTGTACTGTATTCATTTCAGTTATTGTATTCTTCATTTCTGACTGGTTGTTTTTTATAGTTTCTATTGCTTTGTGTAAGTTCTCACTAATTTCATCTACTCATCCCTTAAGTTAATTGAACAGCCTTATAACCAGTGTTTTTAACTCTGTATCTGGTCAATGGCTTGCCTCCATTTTGTTTAGCTCTTTTTCTGGAGCTTTGAACTGATCTTCCATTTGGGACATGCTTATTTTTTTCATTTTGGCTGCCACCCTCTGTTTGTTTCTATGTACTGGGTAAACCTGCTATGTCCTCCAGTCTTGACAGAGTGACCTTATGTAGTAGGTATCCTGTGGATTTCAATGGTGCAGACTCCATGGTCACCTGAGGCCAGTGCTCTAAGGGTGTGTCTTGTGTGGGTTGTGTGTGCTCTCCTGTTGAGCCTTGATTACTGTTGGCATGTCAATTAACCCTCAGGCTAAATGACTGTGAGGACTGACCATGACAACAGCAGATGAGCTATGGTGCAGAAGCTGACTCCATAGAATAGGAGTCCCTCTAGCGAGGCTCTGGTGCCTTCTGAGTCCACCCTTTGGGTGTATCATTTGTCGAGCTAATTAGGTGGTGCTCAGGTGCTGTCTGAAGCTGGCCACCAGTTCTCTTGGTTCTGGGGGCCCCTTGGCAGTGGCTCTGGTGCAGGCCCAGGTCACCCACTGCCTATACTCAGCCCAGGGCCACCTGGTAGGAGCCACAAAGTGATCTGCAATTGATAGCTGCTGCTTTGCTAGATTTGGAAGTGCCGGCAGAGACTGTACTGTGAACGAGGATGAGTACCGCAAGAGGTACAGGGCATGCTGAGGCCAGCTGCTGCTTTGGGATTTGTGGACCTTTGAGAGATTTTATGAAAGGCCACAGAATGGGCCAAGGCTGTGGGCTTATGAGGAACGGGGCGCTGGAGGTTTGACAAAAGATTAAATGGCAAGAAATATAATAGTTACACTGAAAATCAAGAGAGTGAATTGTCTAGGGAAATGTTGAATAATTTCTAGGCAGAATTGAGTGCCCATTTAAAATAATATGCAGCATGGTTATGGGTTTTTCTCCATACACATTCAGTGGCTTGGGTGAAGATACAAGGTAGATGAAGAGTTGGACTTCACCAGAGTTGGGGTTTTTCCAAGCAAATATGTCAGAAAGAAAAAATCACATGGGAGTGATTATAATGATGACTTTGGAACCTGAGCTGGGCAAGGAGGGATGCAACAATCTGCAGGAGATAATGCCCAGTGAAAATGCGACAGGAATGGACTGGAGGTCATACTGGGTCGCACAATTGTTGGAGAGGTGCGGTGCTTGAGTGCACTAAAAAGGTGGAAGGTGTGGTTATAGAATGGGGTAATGTGAATTGGAACTTTAAGAAGTACAATATATATGATCACAAGATTGCTGAGGCAGGCAGATGATAACCTTACTGGAGGTAAGGGGATAGAAAAAGTGAACAGTAATAGCACATATAACAACATTTTTTTCTCTCTCTCTTTCTCGAGGATGAGATAGTGGGTAAAAGATTACTATCCCTGCTGCCTGAAGAGGAGAAAAGAGACGTCTACCAAAGGATAAATCTCAGATTTCCTGTGTCAGACATAGGTATAGTTTGTTTTTTTTCAAATAGTAAGTTCTCAGATTTTAAGAGACAGGTAACAATCACACAGTGGAGTAGTAAAAATAAATATATTAGAGCCAATATAGCTGCTGATTATATATTAATTTGACTTAATATGATTTCACAAATTATATTTCTGGTGTTACAAATCTCTTCTCCATTAAATCTTTTTCTTTATCATGAATCCTGATTTCTTCAGCTTTCATATAATTGCATTAGTGTTATATAAATAATGTTCTAGCTTGTAACCCACTCTACAGATAAACATAGCTATGCAATGCTAATGTTCATACAGAAAATAATATTTTTGGAAAATCTAGTCTAACTAGGACAACAGTCATATGAAATAATCCCAAAGAATATGGTAACGTACAAATGTAAACTTGTTTTGTATCTGTTTTCTTTTAGTAGGAAAGCATAACGAGTTTTGCTGTCATTTAAGAAAAGGCCAAACCAATTATGGCGGTAGCCCTACTTATGAATATGTGAAATTTATCATAAGCGTAAAAGATCTTGCTAATGGTAAGCTATTCAGTTTTTAATTTGATTTAGATAAAGTTCATGACTTATGCAGCCCTTCACTGCTAATATAAATGTCCTTCTACTGTCAGTACTCTCAAACTCTGGTATCCTGATGACCACAGGTTTTGGTTACAGACATTAATTAGACTTAAAAAAAAATTAACAGTGAAATTTTCAAGCTGGGGTCATATGGTAACATGATGGACTGAGCTGTTAAGGATGGTTCTTCTCCTTTTACAAAAGCAAGGAAATGACCGTTAAAACATAACAAAAGACGTTTAATGCATAGCCAACTTAAAAGAAAGGGAAGTTCATGTGTGCCAGAAATTAAAGGATAGAAAACCACAGTGATAAGAGGAAGCTCGTTTTTTTGCTGGTCTGGGTGGGTCTTAAATCATACATAGGTTCCATTGGCTGGAGCCAGGAGCTCTAACACTCATTCAAGGACCAACACATAAAACCTAGAGACTTAAAATGATCAGTTAAATTTTTTCCACTGGCCTAGAAGAAGCATAAGGTTGCCATCTTTCTTGGAATTTGAATGGAAAAAAATGTGTCATTTACAGGAAATCAAAACCCAAATCTGTGTCCTGTGAGTATGGGTCCAACTTTACAGTTTTTAAGGATTTAGGAACTGCAAGCTGAGAAATTAACATAAACTCTGATTTGAGGCCGTTGAAACATCTAGGGCTTGAATCAGAGGTAAATAGCCCAACAAATACGTGAAAAGATGCTCAGACTCACTAGTAAGCAAAGAATGAAAAATTTTAAAACCAATGAGAGAGAGCAGTGTACACCCATCAGAATGGCAACAATTAGAAGTAGGAATAATACCTGATATTGATGCGGATGTGAGAAATGAAAAAACTAATGGTGTTGAGAAAAATGTTAACTCATAAGCCAGTGAGTTTAAGTTAGGTTGATTATCCTATGGCTCAGCAATCCCACCATTGGATGTAAATGTCCCAGAGACAAACTTGCAAAGAAATCTGTGTCTAGGGCCAGCCAAGTGGCACACTGGTTAAGAGCTGGCGTGGGACACCAGCGGCTCCAGTTCAGATCCCACATATGAGGGCCAGTGACACTGCCCTCTACAGCTAACAACAGCTCCACCTGGAGCTGGGCTGCAAGCCCCGGCCATGGTGTAGGCTGCAGCCCCTGCTGCAGTGGGCTGCCATAGGCTACAGTGAGTGGCCGGCAGCCAGCGTGAGCTGCCAATAGCTGCGGTGAGCGACATCCAGAGGCCAGCGACCAATCTACCTCATCCAGGAAGAGCACAATGACGATACCAACATGGGCCAGTGAAGCAACGTCCTCCGCAACTAGACTGAAGAACAAAAAGACAGCAAGTTGTCTGCTCCCCTTCCCTAATTCCCCAACACTGTTCCCCTCCCCCAATTCCCCAATAAAATCTTTAAAAAAAAGAGAGAGATCTTTATCTAAGGGGACATGTATTCTGCATGCCATAGTGTAGTTTGTGGTAGGAGGGGTTTGGAAATAGCCTAGGAATGCATCATTAGGGAAATGGACTAGTAAAATTCGGGAAATACACAACATGGAAAACGTTGTAATAGTTAAAAGCAATTAACTCTAGATATACATACTACAACAGTTAAATCTTAAAATCATGTTGTTCATTGAAAAAAGTAAGGCACAGGATTAGATGTATAGGACAACGCCACTTTTGTAAGTTGTAACCATGTATACATAAAACCAGAATACATAGCTTACTAAAATATAAAAGATGTCAGATGACAGTGAGTGTTTGTGGGTGGGGAAGGGGCAGAGAAGAAAAAAACTAAAAAGAGCAGATACTTTATCTGTACTCATAATGTGCAATTAACTAAAAGTATAATTAACTCAGCTTTTTGTCTGAAAACATAAATGAATGAATGAATGAATGAATGAATGAGTAAATACACATAAACATTAGTTCACACAGTAATTGCCTGATGTTTGTTGCATGTCTTGGAAACTAAAAGTCAGGTACTTTAAAAAAAAAATCTTACTTGACTACATACACACACACATTTAATACATGTGTGGTGTGCATAAGCGACGGGCCTAAATTTCCCTTGGAGAGTAAAACATCATCAACTGGGTTAGGACACGGAACTGAAAATCACCCTGAACTCACAACAGTTAATTTTCAGCGATGACTGTATGTTTCAGTGGACACCAGGATGGGGAGGGTGGCTGGAACAGAAGGAAGACAGGAAAAATCTAGGCTCAGAAGTTTGAAAGGTGTGTAACGTTTCCATCTTGTGCTGGCCTGCTTGTCTATCAGATTGTCACATGTGTGTCTTTATCCCCCTTAGATCCTCCGCTGCTTTTGAAAACCTGCTTACCCAGGCAAACCTACAGCACGTCACTTCCCCCATACCTTCCTTTGGAGGATCGGTATTATATGGTGGGCACCGTTTGTGTCCTCAGGTCTCACATCTTACGGGTGAGTATGTTGTGCATGTGCCTCCCAGCCATTGTGGCAATGTGGGCTTCCTTGGAAGGGCTACATCTTCTTTGGTCCTGCAATCACTGGACAGCATTGCTAAGGCACCCAGTGTGCATGGAGGGTTGTGCTAGGATGCGTGAATGAGGGAAGATCAGCTCTTGCATTTCAGAAGGTGAGCACCTGAGTGGAGATTTGAACACACCTGAAAGAGATGGACACTCATCTCCAAGTGGTTTTGATATAATATAAAAGAGGTATACAGGGCCTGATTGCTGGGCTATACAGTAAGAGAAGGGACCATTTTTGCAGGTGGATAAAGGAAGGCTCCTGTGACACGGTGAGTTTTGAGGCAGGACCCCTCCACCCTCCCCCACCCCCACCCCCACCCCCGGGTATGGATCACTTAGTGTTCTCCTAAAATAACACTCACAGATTCTGTCTCTACAAAGAAAAATCACTCTTTATAATTCATCTGATAGATTCAGGCTCAATGAATTTATTCACTAAGTAACATTATTTAATAATCACCTACTATGTGCCAGGCACTGTGCTAGGAGCTAGGGAAACATTAGGTGGACTAAACAATAGACAAGTGTCATGGATATGTTCAAAGAGAATCTATGCTAATGACTGGTGAGGGTAGGAAGCGCAGAATGGTCAGGGAAGGTCTGTCAGATAACCTGTGTTTTGAACAGACACCCCCGCCCCCTGCAATGATGATAAGGTGCCCACCCAGTGAAGAAGGGAAAGCAATCCAGGTAGAGGGTTCAACAGCTGTAAAAGTCCTGAAGTAGTAACTAGCTTGGAGAGTTCCAGGGAACGAAGACCATTCTGTGTCCACAGTAAGGTGAAAGAGGAAAGGAGGAGTAGAACATAGGATATAAGAGGTAGGCAGGGGCCAGATTATGTAGAAATTTGAGAACCATGGTAAGGAGTTTGGGTTTTACTCCAAGTGCAGTGGAAAACAGGAGGATAACATGATTTTTTTTTTTTTAAATTTTTTGAATTTCAATGAGAGTTGATATTCAATATTATATTAGTTTCAGGTGTACAGCCTAATGGTTAGACATTTATATAACATAAAATGATCTCCCTGATAAGTCCAGTATCCAACTGACACCATATTATATTATTGACTATTCCATAAGCTGTGCTTATATCCCCATGACTATTTTGTAACTGCCAATTTGTACTTCTTTTTATTTATTTTTTATTTTTTTTTAAGATTTTATTGGGGAATTGGCAGCAGGGAACAGCATTGGGGAATCAGGGAAGGGGAACAGACAAGTTGCTGTCCTTTTGTCCTTCAGTTGTGAAGGACGTTGCTTCACTGGCCCATGTCATTGCGCTCTTCCCAGGTGAGGCAGTCACTCTCTGGCCTCTGGATGTCCGCTCACGGCAGCCCAGCTCCAGGTCGAGCTGTTGTTCACCATCTTAGCTGTAGAGGGTGCAGCATCACTGGCCCTGATGTGGGATCCGAACAGAGGCCCTGCTGCTCAGAGCTGGCGTTCCCAAGCAGCTCTTAACCAACGCGCCACTTGTCCTTGCCACAATTTGTACTTCTTAATCCCTTTCACCTTTTTAACCCAGCCCCCCTCCCATCTGGCAACCATCGGATTGTTCTCTGTATTATGAGTTTGTTTCTGTTTTGTTTGTTCATTGATTTTGTTTTTTAGATTCCACATGTAAGTGAAATCATATGGTATTTGTTGTTCTCTGTCAGGCTTGTCTCACTTAGCACAAAACCCTCTAAGTCCATCCATCTTGTCGCAAATGGTTAGATTTCATTCTTTTTTATGGTCGAATAATATTCCATTGTATGTATGTACTACCTCTTCTTTATCCATCCGTATTTTGATTGGAGCATTTAATCAATTTTCATTTAAAGTACTTATTGATAAGTATGTGATTATTGCCATGCTATTAATTGTTTTCTGATTGTTTTTGTAGCTCTACTCTGTTCCTTTCTTATTCTTTTGTTCTCTTCTCTTGTATGTTGATGATTTTCTGTAGTGGTGTGTTTGGATTCCTTTCTCTTTATTTCTTGTATATCTCTTGTAGATTTTTGGTGTGTGGTTACCATGTGCTTCATATATACCAAGCTATGTTTATAGCAGTCTATTTTACATTGATGGTCACTTAAGTTCAAACACATTCTAAAATCACTACCATTTTTACTCACAAAGTCTCAGGTTTATGTTTTTGACATTATGTTTTAACTTCTTTTGTGTGTATCCCTTAATTTACTGTTGTAATTACACATGATCATCCTACTTTTGCCTTTTAACCTTTATACTAGTTTTGGTGTAGGTCGAGCCACTGCTTTTATTATGTTTGCCTTTGTCAGTGAGAATTTTTTTTCTTTGCAGTATTTTGATATTCATATTTTTTATTTTTTTCTTCATCTTTTAAAATAAGTCCCTTTAACATTTCTGGTATTACTAGTTGGTGGTGATGAACTCCTTCAGCATTTTCTTGTCTCAGAAGCTCTTTATTTCTCCTTTGATTCTAAATGATAGCTTTGCTGGGTAAAGTAATGTTGGTTGTAGATCCTTGCTTTTCATCACTTTGAATATTTTGTGCCAATCCCTTCTGGCCTGCAAAGTCTCTGTTGATAAATCAGCTTTTCTCTTGCTGCTTTTAAGATTCTTTCTTTGTCCTTAACCTTTGGCATTTTAATTATGATGTATCTTGATGAACTCTTTGGGTTCATCTTGTTTGGGACTCTGCACTTCCTGGGCTTGTATGTATATTTCCTTTGCCACATTAGGGGAATTTTCTGTCATTATTTCTTCCAATAGGTTTTCAATCCTTTGCTCTTTCTCTCTTTCCCTTCTGGTACCCCTATACTGTGAATGTTGTTACACTTGATGTTGTCCCAGAGGCCCCTTAAACAATCCTCATTTTTTTTAATTCTTTTTTTTTTTGCTGTTCTGATTGGGTGTTTTCTATTACCTTGTCTTCTAAATTGCTGCTTCCAATCTGCTTCATCTAATCTGCTGTTAAGTCCATCTAATACAGAGGGTGCCAAAACAATGTATACACATTGTAAGAAAGGAAAAAACTGTATTAAAATTGTAATGCTCAATATATACTGATAACAAAAGATGAATACAAGTCATTGTATACATATTTTTGGCACCCCTGGTATATTCCTTATTTCTAATAGTTCTTTTTCATGGTTTATGTCTCCTTTTTTTTATGTTTTCTATCTCTTTATTGAAGTTTTAAATGAGATCATCTATTCTTCTCCTAAGTTCATTGAACATCCTTAAAACAAGTATTTTGAACTCTGCATTTGCTGGATTGCTTTCCTCCATTCTGCTTATTTCTTTTTCTGGAGTTTTGTCCTGTTCTTTCATTTGGGACATGTTTCTTTGTCTTCTCCTTTGGCTGCCTCCCTGTGTTTGTTTCTATGTATTAGGTAGGGCTGCTACATCTCCCAGTCTTTGCAGAGTGGCGTTATATAGTAGATGCTCTGTGGGGCTGAGTGGTGTAGTCTGCCTGATGCCCTGAGCAGACTGCTCCAAGAGTGTCCCTTGTATAGCTGTGTGTGTTCTCCTGTTGTAGTTGAGCCTTGGATGCTAGTGACACTCAGTTAGTGGTATTGACCCTCACTGTGACTGGCTGTGAGGACTGGCCATGACTACAGTTGACAAGCTGTTGTGTGGGGGCTGACCCTGTGGAGTGGGATTTTCTTTTGCGGAGCTCTGGTGCCTACAGAGCCCACCCTTTGGGTGTGTCATTTGTGGCACTAATTGGGTGGTGCTGTGGTGTGGTCTGAGGCCGGCCACCAAGTATGTTGGTTCTTGGTTTCTTGGGAGAGGCTCTGGTGCAGGCCAAGATCAGCTGCTACCTGTGCATGGCTCAGAGCCAACTGGTAGGAGCTACAAAGTGACCTGTGGTTATATCTGCCTGTGCTGGGCTTGCCTGGGAAAGACTGGGCTGTGAACTGACGCTAGCTGCCACTAGTGCCAGGCTTGGGGCTGCCTAGCAAGGGGTACACAGCATGGTGATGCCAAATGCTGCTTGTGTGGGGTTTGTGGACCTTTGGGAGATCTTAGAAAAGTCCACAGCATGGGCGCAGGCTGGCTGATTGTGTGGATTAGCCTCTGAAAGACGTTTGGGCTGGGGCCATGAATTGGGTAGGGCAGGGTCTCAGAGAATAGCCAAGGTGGCACGAGAGCAGTGTTAGCCAGGTTAATGGAGACTCAGATTTGACACCTCACAGTGCTTACAGGCTGTGGAGGTATGGGAAGAGCTCAACAAACAAATAGTGGTGCCGGCCAGCTGGGTGGGAGGAAGGCTCACCAAAGGAACAATGCTACTCACCAGCACTTCAGTCTCTGAGAAAGCCGCCCTTCCAGCCCTCTCTCTGATGCCAGACAATTTAATTCCTACTCAAATGTCCCTGGCTTTTTCAAGCTGCTGTCCCTTCTCTGGAGCTTAGGGTGAGTGTTTTTGAGTGAGTGATTCTGTGTTTGGGCCCTGTAAGAGGACACCTGGGTCTATAGCAGCCTTCCATTTCACCCGGACTGAGTCCCTGGGGAACCCTTTTCCCGGCACTGGTGCTCTGGGCTGGGGAGCCTGGTGTGGGACAGGGAATTCTCATTCCTCAGTGGGCCCCTCTACAGCTGAGCTATCCCTCCTGATTCTTAACCACCACACGTGCCTATTTCACATCTCCAGCCCTACTAGTCTCAGCGTGGCTTCTTTATATCCTTGGAGGAGTTCTCTTCAGCTAGTCTTCAGGTGGTTTTCAAGGGTAGTTCTATAATTTAGTTGTACTTTCAATGTGGTTGTGGGAGAAGGCAAGCACAGTGTTTATCTACCCCACCATCTTGACCAAAAGTCTTTGACATGATCTGATTTTATTTGTAAAGGTAAGGCTGACTGCTCTGTGGGAAATGGAATATAGGGAAACAAGAAAGGAAGCCAGAGGAGTCATGTGAGAGATGATAATAAAGCTTGGACTTGGATTATAGTAATAGAGATAGAAGTACACAGATTTGGATTGTATTTTGGAGATAAAACCCAAATTCGCTGCTGAATGGGTGGGAGAAGAGAGGGTAACTCAAGGATATCTCTTATATTTTAGGCCTCTGCAGCTCAGTAAATGGAAGTGCCACTAATGATTTGAGCAAGACTGGGACAATGTGGTTGGGCAGTGTGTGTGTGTTGTGCATGTGCACGTGTGCATGCATGTGCTTGTGTGCATGTGCACATGTGCATGCAAGGGGCAGGGCTAAATCAAGAGCTCTGTTTGGGCCATGTCAGTACTGTGATGAGACTGTGACATACAATGCATCCAACCACCTTACAAGAGGCCTCTGCTGGACCACCTGGGTTCAAATCACTTCCCTACCAGCCGGCTTCAAATCCTTTGCTCTGCCAGCTCGGTTCAAAGCCATTCCCTACTAGCTGCAGGATCTTCTTTAAGTCCTTACCTCGTTTAGCCTCAGATTCTTTTTCTATAAATGGTGATACTAGTACCTCCTTTTAATGTTGTTGTGAAGAGAAATTAAGACAGCACCTCATATATGGTAAGCACTCAGTAAATGTGAGCTATTATAGTCATCACAATCATCATTCTTATTATCATTATCTTAATTATGGTTATCATTAGGATTTAGAGAGGGCAAAAGACCTGCTTTATTTTTCCTCTCTGCTTTTAAATGTGGGCTTCAACTGCCCACAATTCAGAAATGGTGAGGGACCACTTTACATTCAATTGTAGATTGAATGATAGATTTTTTTTCAAAATTTTTCAAAAAAAATTGTTTCGACATTTTCTAAATTTAAGACAGTGAGAAAAGTGGTAGAGAGAAAAGCAAATGAAGGGAATTGTTTGGTCTGATTGCCCATTGATTATCTGTCGCTGACAGCTCTCTGGGATCTGAGCTCTCACATCTGAAGGCAGTCATCCCATCTTGGGGGTGACCCCCTAAATCAAATTCCTTCTCTGTGAAAGAGCACCTTCACCCTAGTCCCGCTCATGGCACAAGGATCTCTATTTATGATCTATTCTAGTTTTTCTAGGGTCTTTGTTCCAGATTAGTGTCCATTTTGGAAAGAGATCTTGTGAGCACAGGGTATTTTTTTGGATGAAGATTTTCCTTCATCGTAGCACAGTGGAAAGAGCAGTGAACTCAGAGTTCAACTTTGAAATGGATGTACTTTGACCCTGGATCACTAGCTGTGTGTCTTGGGCCAGGTCATGATTTCTCTGTAACCTTCAGTTTCCCATCTGTAGAATCCAGTGCCTTTCTGACATTGCTGTGCAGATTAATTGTGACATTGGATATGCACTTGCTTCTGAGTTTACTACATGCTATACAAATTTATCAGGTACTTAGACTCTATAAGTCCATTTTAGGTATCTAACATACCAGTTTTTCTGCAGGAACTTACTGCTTTCAGGAAATCCAGTGAAGATATTATAACGATACAAGATTCAGATGACGAAGATAAAACTACGGACTATAGGTAAGAGGCTAAAGGCGACGTAAGCAATGGAGACCTCGAACACACTTTTATTAAGTAAAACTAACACAAGGGAAATAACATCTTCAAATATTTTTTCCATCAAAATGAAAACAAACCATTGAATCCAGAAGAGCAATCTACTAGTCTTTCCCAGCGAATATAATTCATATTTTTCCAACTGAATGTAAATACAAGTGATTCGCTTTTTATTTTAAAAAGCAATAAATAGAGCAATGTTAACTGACACAGACATTTAATGACTTTCAAATTAAGAGAGTACATTTAAAAACAGTACTTGATTACTTTTTCTTGAAACACTTTTAAATGTTAGAAGAAATAGTATGCATTGTGGTTGCTGCTATTGTACAGATGCTCCTCTTTTGTGAATGTAATCTGTTCTTTAACATTTGTTTGTTCACAAATTTTCAGAGAACAGCAGCCAATATTCCAATATTTTCATGGGGAAAAATAAAAAAATGCATTCCTAACCCACAGGAAAATGCCATTTGTCAAATATCATTAAAACCCCTTTACACCTATTTAACAAGCCACTAAGGATTTCAGTAAAATAGAAATTACTTGTAATCCTATCTACTTATTTAATACTTGATGAATTCATTAATAGGTCTGTTTTTACGTAGTGAACCATAATGCTATCCACTGCTCGGTGGATAGCATTGAGAATGAATTACATTTTCCTTTCACCTCACAGGGGACAGGCACATGTAAATCAGTAAGAAAATAATACATTAAAGATGTGCATTACATGCCAGTCATACTTAGCAAAATAAAACAAACAAGAGAGTTTCTCAAGAGGTTTCTTATGATTGAAGGCATGTTTGTGTGACATCTGGTGGTGACAAGCGGGAGCTGGAGGCTGTGGTCACTGTTACTATTTGGTGGCAGAAGGAGATAAGGAAGAAAGAGCTGGTGAAGACTGAGTTAAACAGGAAATGTCTGAGATACATCTATGTCTGTATCTAAGGAACAGGGGCGAATCTTCCCCTCCTGGCAGGAGGGTTCAGAGGTGTTTAGCCGTGGTCTGAAGCTGCACATAGGGCAATGGGATGAAAAGCAGAGCACACAGCGGCAGTCTGTTTGCATTCCCTTTGCTTGGTGTTCTATGTCCCTCGCTAACACAAGACTGCAGGTATGTGCTCAGTGTGACAAGTCTGCTCATACCATGATCACACTCACTTGCACCAGCAAGATTTTTTTTTTTACAAGAATCTCGAACGTCGTGTAAATATTCAGCATTGTATTTGTGGTTCATAGGAGTTGGGGACATGTGCATAGCCAAGCTTAGGACTAATTGCCATTAAACTCTCTAAATGTGCATTATCGCTCCCAACTTTTCTGGTATAGGATGTAGGCCTCTCAGGCTTGCCCATTTCCGTCATTCATTTCTCTACTTTTTTTTTTTTTTTTTTTTTTAAAGATTTTATTGGGGGAATTGGCGGAGGGGAACAGCGTTGGGGAATCGGGGAAGGGGAACAGACAAGTTGCCGTCTTCTTGTTCTTCAGTTTAGTTGCGGAAGATGTTGCTTCATGTTGGTATCGTCATTGCGCTCTTCCCGGATGAGGCAGATCGGTCGCTGGCCTCTGGATGTCGCTCATCGCGGCTATTGGCAGCTCACGCTTGGCTGCCAGCCGCTCACGCCGGCTGCAGGCCACTCACTGTAGCAGGGGCTGCAGCCCACACCATCACCGGGGCTCGCACAGCCCAGCTCCAGGTGGAGCTGTTGTTAGCTGTAGAGGGCAGTGTCACTGGCCCTCATGTGGGATCCGAACCAGGGCCGCTGGCATCCCAAAACCAGCGCTTAACCAATGCGCCACTCGGCCGGCCCCATTTCTCTACTTTATTAGAAGACCTTTTCCTGATAATGTGGGGAAGAAAATATCAAGCATACCATATTTAAATGACATGAACTCGGGCCAGCCGAGTGGCGCGGTCGTTAAGAGCTGGCTTGGGATGCCAGCGGCCCCGGTTCGGGTCCCACATATGAGGGCCAGTGACACTGCCCTCAAAAATAAATAAATAAATACATAAATACATAAATAAATAAATAAATAAATAAATGACATGAACTCTATTAGGAGAATATCTGAGATATAACAGCAGCAAACCACACCCTTTCGGCCCATGATTTAAACACATTCTTGAATGCAACCTAAACAAATTTATTTAGTAGGTTTTGGTAGTGAACTTTGTGTATATTAGCAGATAATTAGCTCAGATACTCAGATCATGAGACTTCAGGGAGTGAGGAAATCTGTGTTTTATTGTTAAGTAGAGCTTAATTGGATGAAAAATATTTTGATGCACAAATGAGCCAACCACATCTCCAACTACGTCTATGCCACTGATCTTCACAGAATATAAGAAAAGTGGTTTTTTTAGGCTTAAACTCGTGCTCTTTCTTATATTGTAAGAAATTACCACTCGAGTGTAGATGAATGCGGTATAGTTTTATATATTCTATACTTTCATAAAATATTACTAAAGTTCTTTCAAAAAGTAGGCAATGGATTATTTATCATGTAGGCAATAAGATGGAAAAATGGCACTTAGGAAAGAACTGATGGATTTGATGAAGACAATTATGTTAATTCCCGCCCCCATCCCCGTTATCTCTCCCCTCTCTTCCAACACCACAGCCACTGTTCTGGCTCCAACCACTTCAGCTCTCACGTGATGGATTGTTGGTGGATGTGATTTATCCACTAGCCTGAGGTCTGTAAAGGAGAACCTGTCAGCCTCATCTCTGTCTAGCACAGAGCCTGACATTGAATAGGTAGAAACCAACATCTATCTGCTCAGGGAATGAATGACTGATCCTATCAAAATGGAAATCCATTCATTCCATGCCATGAGACCTCGCAAACATACTGCAGCATTGTTATAAATAAATACAACCCAGTATTTCCTTATTTTTCCACAGATTTCCTCCTTGTCCTCAGAATATTTTTCAAATCAAAAAAAAGAAGGAGAAGAGATTGTGGCCTGTCAGGACTGTAGTTTGCAGGCACCCTGAGCACTCATTGATAACCTGGCTCCCATGTAACAGTCCGAAGGATGGTTAGAAAAATAATCAGGAACAAAGGTCATAGGAACCTAGAGCTCCTAAAATGCTTCTGGAACTTTCCTTGATAATTTTACGTATTCTTTGAAAGCTAAGAAGCATCCTGCTGAGAAGCTTGAAAGCTTTGTGTGTGCTCATGAAAGAAACACAAAGAGGGGAATTTGAAATGTTTAGAAGAAAGGGTCTGTTTCCATATAAGATATCCTGTCATTGCATGTTTCAGATTTGAGGCTAAAGAACCTTTCATTTCAGGAAAGGGACTCACTGGCTCGGTTATTTTCCATCAAAGTTACTGATGCACTGGGGGAGAAGGTCTTGCTTGCTTGGACCTTCGAAGATTGAAAGAAGTAAGGGATACCTGAGAGCCAGCAAGGGGCAGGCACAGCCTTCTCCTATCTTACTACTGCTAGAGTCAAGGGGAAGCACCTAGCTATTCTTTTAGTTTGGCTAGTTGTACGTAGAGGTGAGGTCCACGTTTCTGTAGCAACATCATCTTAATATAGATCCATCTGTATGTTATCCTTCGTGATGTGATTTCATGTTTATTAACCTAGTTACTCTCCACAAATCTATAAGGTAGATTTAAATATGAGAAAGTGCGGTTGCAGAGGGTGTATGATTTGCCCAAACCAACATAGTGGTTAAGCAGTAGAGCTGTAATTGAGACCCACATTCTCCTAGGCTTGTTCCTGTCAGGACAGCAGTTTTAGGAGCTGTGGCTGGCATGGAATTTCAAGGAGAAAATGCAAGAAGTCTTTGGGAGGGACTTGCTTGGGAATGTTACTGAGATAATTTTTTTTCTTCAATTTCATCTTAAATTTAGCAGGAGAGGAGCCTATACCGATTAGCCCTAACAGTTTTTATGACAATAGTTTCTTTTCAACCAAAGGTAGAGAGGAGAGCACTGGCCACTCCAATGACAAGTATATCCAAGGATTCTAGTAGCTCTTACCTTTACTTGCAGTCTTTGAAAACTCTGCTACAGTGCTGGAATGGTCCCTGGGGAGACTCTACCTGTAAACAACTGCACTCAAAAGAATGGGCCTGCCAAATTCCCCTTTCAACTTGGTTCAGTGAAGAGTTATCTTGTACAAAGGTGTGAGGAGAATTTTGCAAAGATGTACGATGGTCCCAATTAGTGAGGTTTTGTCGTATGGAGCCTTTGTCCTATATATGCACTGACTTCTTTCCTTGTGTCCACCCCATCTCAAGCAGGGGAAGGACTCTACACATCTGGACCACGTGACATTTGGTTGGGTTTCTCCACTGCTAGGTATCTAACTTTCCCAATCTTGGCCCCACTTCCCAATGAAACTTAACTCCTACAGAAAATATTTAGCACCTACTCTGTGGGAGGTTCTGTTCTAGGCTCTGAGAATACAGCAGTGAACAAAAATCTCTTCCTTTTGAAGATAAGGATAATGAATCAATATACCAGAGTCGGTTAGATGGTGAAGAGGGCCAAGGGAAAGCATTGAGCAATGAGAGGGAAAGGGGATGTTGCAAGGGCAGGTTACATTTTATTAGATTGTGCCATACATTTTTATAGGTTAGAGGATGGGCAATTCCAAATGGTTTATGGTAATCGATAGAGTGACCAGCTAAGGCCTCAAAAAGATGGGGATTTTTTAGTTAACACCTGAAAGGCGTGGAGGAGCAAGCCATGTGGATTTGGGAGGAAGTATTCCAGGCAGAAGGAGGAGCAGATGCTAAGTCCTTGAGGTAGGAACACATTGGGTGTGTTTGAGAAGCCAGGATGGTTGGAGCAGAGGCAGCAGGGAACACCTATAGGAAAGGAGGGCAGGAAGGAACAGAGGATCGGAACAGGCAGAGCTTGGAGAGAACCACAACCATGCAGGTGTGAGCACCTGTGGGACCATTTCAGTCGCCCCTGCCCCTGGGGAATAGGCAGGAGATAGCCTTGCTAGAGGCATTCACCGTTACTTCCCCCTGCTTTCCACTGCCTCAGACAAGGTTCTCTGCTCTTCTTCTGCAGGGAACTTGGCAGATTTCTACTCCACACTGCCTCCTGTCACTTTTGCAGATACTGTGGGGGTCTTGTGCTATAGTTATGGCAAAAAAAATCCAAAAATCAAAAAACCTACATAGGATTGGGATATTTTAAACTACAATATTTCGGTTTTATTTCTTAGCTTGGCCATTTACAGTTGTGTGATCTTGGCGAATCCTCATTAAGTCTCAGGTTCTTTATTTCTAAATAGTGAAGGTAACTACTGCAGAATTTGTGTGACAATCAAATAAGGGAATGAGATCTATCTGCTTTGATAAGTAAATGAGATCTATATGCTTTGTCAAATATTATACAAAGTCAAATTATTATCAATTAGGAAATACTTCCAAATATAGAGTAATTACAGTTTAGCACTACACTGAATCCTTACTGAGCTATACAGACATTACTGAGTGCAAAGGGCTATGCGTGAACATGGCTTATGGACGTGCTCTGAAGTCTGTGTCTGGTGGCTTCTTCAATACTCCTGTTATTTCTTAATTGAAGGTGGTTCTCTTTTTTTTTGTTTAAAGCCAGCGCATTTTAAACCTCCATCCTTATGAGGTAGTTCTATATGCATTGAAACCCAAATTATTCCTGGAAGTGTCTGCCTCCTTGCTAAGCAGAGGGGCATGGTCAAATCTGAATAGGAAGGAATTCCCAACTTGGAGGCCAAATCTAGTCCAATGATTCAGCGCTCTCTCACCCATCTGAGAGATACTTACATGCCGCCACCTGGCACTAACAGATAAGGAAAGGAGTTGGGGCTTTTCAGCAACCTGGCATCAAAGGAAATAACTCATGAGCCCATTCCCATGCAGCTGCGGTGGTTAGATTTGGAGCCAGCCTCCATTAACTTGCCCTGTTAGTATGTACAGGGCCTTGAAAAGGGCAGACGTAGGAAAATGAAGACAAAAGGGATAGCAGTTTCAGGACTCTAGGTCTTATATTTCATTGTGTTTATAGAACCTCTAGCCACCCCAGATTCCATCTTCAGCGACAAGACAAATTATTTTGATCATCTAAACGCATAAAATCATTAGGCTGTCTTATTAGATTTACAATTGATAACAGCAATTTTATTGTTAATATTGTTTGAAAAGTTCTAAGTAAGAGTTTGTACTCAAAACTCATTGAAGCAACCCTGAAATCACTGAGGGTTTAGATGCTAATGAAAAGAAGTCTAATAAATATCAAAGTTTGGAAACATCTGGGACGAATTATCTGAGGATTAGGCTATTTACGAAAAGTAGTTTTGGATAAATATGCTGGCAGCTTCTTGTTCTACTCAGACAGTTAACAGTAAAATATTTTTTGTGCTCATGCTTTTCATTTGTCATCCTGTAAAGAGAATGCCAGGCTTTGTATTAGGCATCCAAAGAAGTAGGACAAGATCCGGCTCTCTTTTGACTTAATGCTTTTTGCTTTACCCATTTTTATCCCAGGATATTCTTTTGCTATAGCGCCATTAATATTTTTTAGCTTTTTATTTGAATATTGGCAGGAACTATGTATGACACGTATCCGTCATTGCCCATACTCACAACTGTTTACATTTCCCCCCATTTGCTTTATCATTATTCTCTCCCTCTTTTCCCCTCCATCCCACTTCTTCCTTTTCTCAGCTCCTATCCTCTCCACTCCCTCCTCGCCTCTCCCCTCCCCTCCCTTCTCCCCTCCCCGCTTCCCCTCTCTCCTCTGTCTCCTCTTCCCTCTTATCCCCTCCCCTCCTTTCTCTCCTCTCCCCTGCTCTCTCTTCCCCTCCCCTCCCCTCCTTTTCCCTCCTGTCCCCTCCTTCCCCTCCCTTCCCCTCCCCTCCCTTCTCTCTCCTCTGCTTTTCCTTATTCATTATTTATTTACTGATCAGATTACACTATGAGGTTACTTTGCATAGAACCAGTTTTTCATCCACAATCCATTCACTGGCCATTCAAATGGTCTACTGACAAGTTTGCTTTTGGCAAGCTTGATGTTAATAAATTGACTTGGTGAATTGGCCTGCTTCTATCCTAAAACAGCAAAATCTTTCCAAAAATGAAGCTAAGAAGGAGCCAGTAAAGGGACAAGTTTACATTCTTTCTGTAAAGAATGGAGAGCATAGCAATGTGTACAAACTTTTTGGTAGAGTTGGCAATAGTTCATACTCATTTGCAGTCCATTCTGTGTAGGATGTTCATAGGTTAGCTTGTGGTATAAAGGAGTGAAACTGATTTTAACATGTTAAAAACAAACTTCAACCCAGTAAATTTGAAGCTCTAATTGGCTTTAAGTGATTCATGATCAGGCTGCATCCCATTTAGCAACTAGAAGCATATTCAGAGAGGTTGTACAAAATAGGATTTTTATAGGGAGAAGGGTGGAGCAAGGGAACTGTTAACAAAAGAAAAGGAATATTTTGGGGCCCTGGACACCTTTTCTTTAAGGGAAGGGAAAGGGTAGTGTTTTTATCAAGCAGAATGCCCTTTTTCTATGGGGGATGATGAGGGCCCTGTGACAGATTACCCTACTGGTATTTGAGCAGGGAATTCCATACTGGTTGATGAAGATTATGTTTCTGTGAGAGGTTGAAATTGCAACTAGATCAGGTATTAAATCTAGGTTTTGTATCATGGGCTTTTAGCATGAGTGACACAATTTGGGGCCTGTGTTTCTCTTTAACGGGAAGGATCAGTTTGTAGATTCAGGGGGTATTTACAAGTGTGCATTGTATACTGAACCCTGTCGCCATACAACACCCCTCCCGCATTTTAACACTGCCTATTTTAACAGTGGCGAATCTGCTCCTTGGCTCTGAAGGAATAGAGAAATGATAGTGCATGCAGAACTCATCTTTGAGGAACACATTTTATAGGAGAGAGAATTAAAATCACAAAAGAACCATTTAAAAGCAAATCACAGTATCATAGATTTAAGTGGAGCAGATACTTAGAGGAATGGAGCCATCAAAGGGAGAATGGTTAATGAGGGCACTTGAGACGATCACATTGGACTGTACAGATTACAAAGCACTTTTTCCAAACATTATTTTTTTTGACAAGAACCCTACAAGGTATGTATGATGAGTCTTACTTTAAACACTAGGAAACAGGGACTCAGGGAAGCTAAGAGGTTTGCTCTACGTCTCACAGCTAAGAAGTGTCAGAGCTGCGGTTTGAGCCCAAAGCTGTGTGACCCCAAATTCTGTTCACCTTTCATGGCAGCTAGGTAATGCTAGACACAGTGGTGGAAGTTAGGGAGAATAGGCTGTTTGAAGCATGATCCCTAGGGAACCACTTAAGAACATAGTCCTGGGGGGTGGGTAGATCCAGAGATGCTAATAATCTAGTTGTCAGGGATGGCTGAGATGCAGGAAAAGAGGATGCCTGCGACTTGATTCAAAATTTTATGTTTCAGACAGGATGGTAGTGGGTTTCCTCTGTGAGCCTGCAGACTAGCTTTGGCTAGTGTAATCTTAAAAATTAGCTCCTCAAACTTTGGTTCACAGCCTGCAGCCAAGAAGGGAAATTTGGTTTTCCTTTCTTCCATCACTTTAGATTAGATCATCTCAGCTGTAAATTGAACAAGGAGAGACATTTAAGATTATATTTTGGGGATGGCCGATTAGCTCAGGTGGTTAGAGCGCAGTGCTCATAACACCAGGTTGCCAGTTCCATCCCCACACTCTCCACAACTAGATTAAAACAACTACATTGGCATGTGAAAGGACAGTATTCATTGGACATCTTTTTCATATTTACAGTTTCATTTATTTAGCAAGCAGAAGGGGCCGGCTGAGTGGCACGGTGGTTAAGCGCTGGCTTGGGAAGCCAGCAGCCCCGGTTCGGGTCCCACATGTGACACTCCCCTCAAAAAAAAAAAAGTACCTATATAACAAGCAGAAGTAGATGCTTTTTTTTCGGCCAAGAACAACTTTCCATTAAAGTAATTCAGCTGTGTTGAGTATTTTACCAATGAATATCAAATCTTGGGAAAAGATTTAAAATGGAGGTTTTTCCTGAATCTTTTGTTTCTTAAAAATACCAGCTTAAAATAATATCCCAAAGAGGCATATTTTTAGGTGGCAGACTCTGCTCCCCTTCAGAGGCTTTTCACTATTTGGCCTACAAAAAAACAACTCTTGAATACCAAATACATTTTCATAATTATCAGTTATGAAATTTTAAGGCTTGAAAAGTAACTTCAGTATTAAAAACAAGGTTCTCATTCATTCATATTATCTCATTCTTGCTTTCTCCTACTTATTTGTTGAAAAGTAAGCTAGTATTTAGAATGGAGTGTGTCATGAAGCTGCATTCTCACCTTGGGCATCAAAATTCTAATTTTGATAGAAATAAATTGTTAATGAACCAGAGAATGTAGAGTTTCTCTAATTACAGGAAACTGAATTGAATTTGGCCTGAAGACTTCTTTTGTAATTGCAGTTGGTTTGAAAATTAAGCACATTCACTGATACACCTTGGTGTTTTTTTTTTAAGCTTGCTTTGCTCATCACTGTCAAAAAGAAACATTGAGACCTGCAGCAAACTTCCTTTTAATGAAGGTCCAGATGGTTTATTTTATAGATACGGTGCAGAACAACTTTCTCTGTAGGAAACACAACACCTCAAAGATTGATGATGCTATGTATTAAGAAAAAGAAGATATTTTTCTAATTTGAACCTTATTTTATTGTAATAATAGAAAATTTTGATTTAAATGGTGAGTGAAATGTTCTTACCATCTCTCTTTTTATTAATTTATAGACTTGTTCAATGCAGATTGACTGCTGGGATGCCATCCGTGACTCCTCAGTCTCCTCCTTCTGACTCAGACGTATGTACATTGACAGCCAGAAACGAAAAGCTTGGATCCTTATTTCCATGATGTTGATTCTTTTTTTCTGAGGGCAGTGTCACTGGCCCTCATATGTGGGACCCGAACCGGGGCCGCTGGCTTTCCAAGCCAGCTCTCAACCACCGCGCCACTCAGCCGGCCCGATGTTGATTCTTAATTAATGTGTGTTGCCAATGTAGGGGAGGAAAATAATTTTTCCTCTGTACTTCTACATTCTTGGCTAAGGTGCCCCTATAATAAAAAGACAGATTTACAGGAGGAAAAATGAACAAGACATTAATAACATGGATATCTCCTGTATACATGGGAGAGACCACGAAAAGTGAGAAATTCTTTAAAATAGCCCAAGACACCATCACCTTAAATATCTCTTCAGCTGAAGACAAAAGATGTTGAGGGCAGGTGGAACGGGAGGAGGCCAGTTATGGGAGGTTACCAGGGAAAGTACAATGAACAAGGGTAAGGTTGTTAAGAATATTTAATTCCTTGCCTTCTCTATTGATAAGAGTGTCTAGAGATTTATTTATCCTCCTCTTCCTGGTACAGAGCAGGAGAAACCCTTACAAATGGAGATTTCCCTTGTAAATATAAATGTGCCTTACAAAAGGGTAACTTCTACTCAGTTTTCAGAGCTTCACCTGTGTGTGCTGTTTCTTAAAATTAACCAGCTTAAAATAACCAATATGCCAAAGAGGTGACAAATTCTGTTTCCTTTCACCAACAAATAAAGGTTGTAATTTCAAAAAATATCCCATATGGGCCGAGCACAATTGTTACACTTTTTATTGGGAGCCAGTGATGACCATGCTTGGAATGGTCCCTATACTAATAGCTTTAAAAAGAATTCGCTAAACTCTATGTCAGATATTGTTCAAGGTCTTTTGGACTTGTGAGTGCATTTCACAGTAAAGTTTACTGACCTGCCTACTGTATTAGGCTGTGAATAGACTCATGAGACTGCATCATCCTATCCTGAGCAGAGCCCAGTCCCTAATTAACCTAGATTGTCCCCCATTCTCTTCCTAAGCTATTGAATGTATAATTCATTTATCCATTCACCAGACATTACTAGAGAGAATGCTATAGGGATACACATTAATAGAAAAATGAAACCTGGGTGTCTCCTCAACGGTCTGAACCTAGTCTGGGAAATAAGATCAAACTGCATGAAAAAAGATATGGGAGAACAGAAAAAGCATCACAGAAAGCCTCCCCAATGGATGGTCTTTCACCTTACCTGCCACTCCATGGGTGCATGTAAGATAGCTGCTAGGCTGGATTGCTGCAGTGGTGACAGTACTGCAGAGGAAAAGATGGCCTAGACAGAAGATAAGGGTTTTGATTCCTGATTCTCCCACTGACCAATTTCGTGACCTGTGGATAGTCATTTTACCACAGAGAGACTCCGTTTCTTAATCTGCAAAATGGAAGTGATAATAATCTCTGCTAGGCTACCTCATATGGATGTAATAATGCTCAAAAGAAACCTCATTTATTGGTATATTGTTTATTGGGTTGTTGGAAAAGTCATGACGCATTTTTGCAATGAAAAACAGAAAAAAAATACATCATGACTTTTCCGACAACCCAATATATTTCTGCAATAATATGAAGCTTCTGTGAGAGCGGGGCTGTCTTGTCCTTCAGCATATCCCAAGTATCTTGAACAAGGCTTGCCACACACATAGGTGCTTGTAAATGTAGATGCACAAGTGAATATTAATTTTCCTGCCCAAAACAGCCAAAAATAAAACACAAAATAAATGAAATAAAAGTTTTCAAAATAATGGACACCAGGCAACAAAGGTCAGGACCCTTAAATGTTGGGAAGTTAATGAGGTATGCCCTACAATTGCTACAGCTTACTCCCTAAAGAGTTCCCAGGCCATGTGGCCAAGAGAGAACACGCAGGGATCCCAGTGGACTGTCTGAGTTGAGACTGAGGTGAGAGTATAGGGAGTCTCAGGTTGTTAACAGAGCGTCAGATAAGAGGGCTGCATGGAGAGAGGATGCCAAGGATCAGTGAGGAGAAAGCCATCCAGGGATTAGAGGCAACAGTGCCAGCATTCGTACAAGGCTGGACATAGCTCCTGTTTCTATCGGCCACACTGAAAGTGTTCATAATACACAGGACATGAAGCGTAATAGTACCCAGAAAGCTCTCGCCTTAGTTTTGGGGAAAAGTTAGCCCTCGGGGAACTAGTGCTCTGGTTCTGACTCTCAAATCATTAAGGCAAGACCACAAAGGATCAAACTGTTTCCAACCAGTTTAACTACATTCCAGAACAAAGATGAAACATGTTTATAGGAATGCAAAAATATCCAATACCCTACAAGGTAAAAATGAACAATATTTGGCATTCAGCCCAACATTACCAGGCATTCCAAGCAGTGATATATGGCCCTTATTTAAGAGAAAAACTAATCAGTAGAAACTCACCCAGAACAAACACAGATTTTAGAAATAGTGGACAAAGATATTAACAAATATAACTGTATTATATATGTTAAAAAATGTCAGTGGAGGGGTGGTCTGTTAGCTCACTTGGTTAGAGCGTGGTGTTGAGAACACCAAGGTTGCAGGGTCGATCCCCACATAGGCCACTGTGAGCTGCGCCTTCCTTAAAACAAAAAAAAGTTAAGTAGAAACATGGAAGATGAGGAAAAAATATCAAGTCAGAATTTGAGCAATGAAGACAACAATGGCTGGGATTGATGGCAGATTAAACACTGTAGATTTAGTAGAGTAGTGGATTTAAACACAAAGCAATAGAAATTCTCTGAAATTAAACACAAGGAAAAACAAGTTTAAAAAGAAGAAAAATGAAAAGAACATCAATTAGCTGTTAGAAACTGTAAATGGCCAAATACAGAGGGTGCCAAAAAAAATGTATACACATTTTGAGAAAGGGGAGAAGAACTTTTTAGTTCTGAGACAGTCTCTAAGAGTTTTCTTTCCATTCATTCTACCTAATTTTTATTTTTTGGGGGGGGGAAATACTTTATTTATTTATTTATTTTTGGCCTTAAATGACACTTTATTTTTTTTCTTTTAAAATTTATATTAAAATATAGCTAACATACATATATTAATTTTAGGTATACACAATAGTAAGTATATAAGTGTTGAATCATTCTACCTAATTTTATAGGCAGCTTTTTCTAATTGTGCATGCAAAAATTAATTTAGAAGTATCAAAAGATTCTCATCTCAACTATCTTACAATTATTAATGGGTGGTTGACTGTCGTGGGATTGTTACCTCAGAGGCACAATTTTCCACTCTAACTTTGAGATCTGTAGAGTCTGAACAAACTTCTAGGGCAAACCAGCCTTTTTGTGCGTGTCTCTAGATGAGCCAAATGCAGTAAATATCCCTATAGCACTGCTTGACCCTAGAGGAAATTTTCCTCAGGCAACCCCGCAAAGATTCTTAAGAATACCCAAGCAAGGGCCAGCGAGAGCTTACCGGACACCACTGGAAGCAGGATGCCTACCTAGGCATGGGCCCCTCTCTGGGAGTGAGCCCATTCCAGGGTTTCTCCCCAGGTCTCCAGTGCAGTCCAGGATTGGCTGCACTGGACAGCTCGTGGCTCCCATCTCTGCCACTCTGGATTCAGGGCTTTAAACAACTATCCTCACCCCTTTGGCTATTTGGGTTGGAGAAGCAAGTGTCCTTTCTCTTTGCAAGTTAAAGAGAGTTCAGTCTCTCACTTAACCAGCAAAGATTTTGTTCAGACTCTCAGTAAGCAATCCAATTAAAGACAAAATTAAAAGCAGCAACCCATTTTTTCTGCTTTTCTCTGGGTTATCTCAACCCTATCCACCTCGAGGATTTTTAAAGAACAGCTCAAATAAAGCCATGGCCTGCTATTTTAAAGCAAGGAGGCCTGGGCTTCTGAGAGAAGTCTCACCCGAGTTTCCCCGATGCAAAGTAGGGAGCCGGTGGGGCACAGTGGGCCGTTGCTTGTATCTGGCACTGGGTGTGGGCCTGCAGGGTGGTCCTATGTGGGCTTCTTTGGAATCCTGCTGCCTATGCCAAGTAAATGTTGATGTAAGAAACGTCCAAAGCTATAGAGAATTTTTATAAAAGTTTATTTGAGCCAAACTGATGACATATGCTGGGGAGCAAGATCTCAGATGCTCCAGAGAATAAAAGTCTTTGCAGTATTGTTTTTAGGAAATTTTATTGGGAACAGTGTGTAGTTGTTTCAATCTAGGTTTTTTAAAGCTATAAGATTGGATGAGGTCACTAAGGGAGTAATAACAGATAGAGATAAGGACCAAGGACTAATCCTGGAGTACCCCAAAGTTAAGAGATTAGGAAGAAGAGAAGGAATCAGCAATGGAGACTGAGAGGAAGTGACCAGTTAGGTAAGAAGGTAAGCCAAGTGAAGTGATAATGATTATGACTTCAGACTCTAAGCAAACATGGGTCTCTGGGAGGAGATAGGATTTAGGGGAGGAGTTCTCACACTCTACATAAACCCAAGAAATCTACAGGAAGAGCTCTATGCTTACAATAAAGCTCTATGCTTATAATTGTCCCTCCCTTTAACTTCCTTTCCTCTTCTCTATATACTTCTCCATCTTGGCATGCAGTTCAGTGTGTGCACATGAATCTCCATGTCTACATGCACTGGTTTGCAATCTTTTTCTTTTTTCCCAAATAAATACTTTTTAGTGATGAAACACCAAGTCAATTATTTTTCAGTTAAGAGAAGAAAGTATTTCCAGGAGGAGGGAATGATGAACAGTGTCTAACACTGCCGATGGATTAGGTGGGTTCACAACTCCAAAGTGACCATCAGATTTAGGACATGGAAGCCACTGCTGAACTTGAGAAAAGTTTTGGTGGAGCATGGACTGGGGTGAAGAGATAACATCTGATTGAGTAGATTTAGGAGAGGCTGGTGGAATTGGAGACATTTCAGTACTTCCCTTTTGAGAAGCTTTGCTCTCAAGGGAATCACATAAATCGGGTTGTAGGTGGAGAGAAGGGATCCAGAGAGTACTTTTAAATGGGGTTTTTGTGGGTTTTTTTAGCTGAGCCATCCTGCCACCAGTTGGCAGCTCAGCGGCAGCTCAGCTCGGGTGCAGCTCACTGGCCCATGTGGGAATCGAATCGGCGACCCTGTTGCTCAGAGCTCGCACTTTTTTTTTTTGAGGGCAGTGTCACTGGCCCTCATATGTGGGACCGAACCGGGGCCACTGGCTTCCCAAGCCAGCGCTTAACCACTGCGCCACTCGGCCAGCCCAGAGCTCGCACTTTTGAGCAAGCTCTTAACCAACTGAGCCACTCAGCTGGCCCTCAACTTTTTTTTTTTCAATTATAGTTGGCATTCAATACTTTATATTAGTTTCAGGTATACAGCGTAGTTCAGGTTAAACATTTATATAATTTATGAAGTGATCCCCCTGATAAGGCTAGTACCCACCTGACACTATACATAGCTATTACAATGTTATTTACTATATTCTGCTTTATTTTATCTAGCATTTTCCCCATGTCTATCCAATCTGTCATCTTCACTTATCTTCACTGGACAACCTATAACACTTTAATTTTCAAAAATGAAAATGCAAGGATCTCTTAAAATTTAGGCAGAGCACTTTTGACATTAAGCTAACTATGGAGAAAATGTGAAGATTGGGGGATATACTTCTAGATTGCCACCCCCACAATGTACACCCATTTCTAGTTCACATAACTGTCAGGTACTGCAGCCTACCTTTGAAGCCTACTCTAGGTAGCCTGAAAGGCCACGCATCTCTTTCCAAATCCTTTAGCATTCTCTTCATGGAGACAATAATGGGATAAAAGTGAATCCAAAACTCCCCTTAAACTTGTAAAAGCATATTAATTGCCTTTCTGTCCCCATGTATGCATTTTCATTTCATCTTTCTTTTTTGTTTCTAGCTGCCTCTCTTGAAAGACTGTCTTCAGACCTTAGTCCTAATTGTATTTTAGATTTGTATCTTTTTGCTTCCAAAGTGTTTTGGGTTTTTTTGCTTTGTTTTTTCCCAGGCCAATTGTCATTACTACACATGATTCTGTCATTTAAGTTTATTTAAGCTCACTGCATTTACACTGATAGGCTAAAACATGAACACACAAAATGAACATCTTAACATTTGAGTATATATATATATATATATATATATATATATATATATATATATTTCTGTTGAATCATCCAGGAAGCAAGGAGCTAGTGATTAAATTGATACAAGGCTATGATAAAGAGCAGAAAAAAGAGGACAGAGAGAGAGAGGTAATATCTCATCCCATCCCAATGAATTCCACCCCACCAGAATATCTTTTTTTTAAAAAAAAGAAATTTTATTGGGGAACAGTGTGTTTTTCCAGGACCCATCAGCTCCAAGTCAAGTAGTTGTCTTCCATCTAGTTGTGGAGGGCGCAACTCCATGGCCCATGTGGGAATCGAACTGGCAACCTTGGTGTTATGAGTCTGCTCTCTAACCACCCGAGCTAACCAGCCACCCCCAGAGTATCTTTTTAAGTAATGAAAAGATTGCCACATCTCCAACAACATCCTGCTTATTTTAAGGAGTACAAAACACAGTGTACTTGAACAGCGAGGTTGCACAATTTCCTGAAGTTCAAATGCTGGGATTTGATCTGGATGAGTGTGCTCCACCAAACAGGTTCCTTGTAGAAAAATCAGCATGGGTCTATGTCTTAATTTAGTCCAAAACAAGCAAGCAAACTAACGGTCTTTTGGCAGAGATGTAAACAATTTCATTGATAAATCAGGTATTGTACTAAAATTTTATATAAGCAGTGAGCCCCAAACCGTTCAAAGAAGATCCAGTTGTTAAGGAAATGGAAGTGGATCACTAAGTAGGAATACAATGTATGTGGTTTAAAGCAGCAAATGGCTTAAGCTGAGGTAGCCAGAGTTAAGGGAATGAGCGCTGAGTTTGAAGTCACTGGATTCTCTCTTGCGCTCTGCGCCTGACTTGCTGTATGACCTTTTCTCTTTGACACTGCAGAATGGGGAGGTTGCACTAGGAGCTCTCCAGGGCTATTTCCATCTCTTTGCTACTACATATAGTAAAGGCCCTTTTGCTAATAACACTTTCAGTGTTAATCTGTGTTTTAAAAACGTGGAGTAGTTGCTAAAAACATGGAGTAACAGCCTCCCAAGTGGCCTTTCCCTGCTCTAAGCCTAGGCTGCATGTGCAGGACCTCTGGAAAAATGGATGGTCCTGTCAGTGGTCGTACAGTTCTCCCACAGCCTTCCCACCTCTCTGAACCAGCAGGTCAGCATCCTACTAACACTCTGGAAGGCACACTTTCTTTCCTGCCAAGGCCTTTGGTTGGCATGCATTTTTATTATACCTCTGCTTTTAGCGCATCTATATTGTGTTTCTCTTCTAAGTTTTTATAATGTATAGAAAGGGGCACTCATAATCTCTGCTTGTTCTAGCAATATTTTTCATGGACATATTTCATGATGGTTTTGTGTTAGGTATTCAATTATTGAAGCAATGTCAGAAACTGTTAGATGAAATGCATCAGAGTTCTGCCTGTGTTTCCTCTTATTTATATACCTCTTTGACTCCAATTTGAAATGTCATCTTCTTCTCTTTCTGAAATTCCTAGGATGAAGTTGAAATTATAGAGCCTAAGGAGTGTGAAGTATATATTCCTTTAATAAATTTAGACTCTGATTCGTCTTCTACAACCAGCGTACCTGCCTGTAGATCTCCAGGTAGGTACATATAGGCATTTGAATAGTGTCTATCAGAAGAAAAATAGTGGCCTACAGAGTAGTTACAGTTTTTCAAATGAAGATAATGTTCTATTTATAGTGGTGTGAAATCAAAAGAGTAAATTCTAACTTGCTTCATCTTTAAATTTTTTGAGGTGACTATTTGAGAGGAATGAAAATGAATATCTCATGAATGGTTCAAGTGCTTGGGGGATGGTATTAGTCCCTCTCATTTAATTTTTATCTTCCAAAGATTGTTGCTAGATCTCAATCCTTGAAAGAATAGCATCTTATCTTTTCATACTCTTGTAGTCTTTTCTGCTATGGCATAGTAGTTGCATTCCAAAGAAATCTCTTGTTTTTAAAACTGTACTGTAAGAAGAATGGCTAGTAAAGGGCAAAAGGGATAGTCTTTCCTAAAAGCAAGTAATATTTATTATTTAAGTTTCAATATTAAAGATATTTCATAAACATAATTGTATTCAAATACAGAACTTAAAGCAGTGGTAGATACATAATGCAGAGCATGTCCTCTAATTAGCTGATCTTATTATAGATAATTTATATTGTGGAATCTCCGTGTATAGAAGTGATACTTCAATTTTTTTTTACATTTTTATTTTTTTATTATTATTATTTTTAATTATTATTTTATTAGTATTATTAATAGTTACAGATGTACAAAACTATGAAATGGTTATCTTTTTCATCCCTTACAAAGTGACTCCCCCACCGCCTCCCCTGCCCCCCACCCCCGATATCATACATCTCTATTACAATTCCATTGACTCCATTCCCACACTATATTCCACATCCCATGACTATATATGTGTTAAATTATGGTCAACATCTAATATTAATCAGCAGCAGCTTCAGATGTACAGTGCAGTAGTCAGGGATAGTTCGATTTTTTAAATACTCTAGTTAACAACCTTTCCATTATTGCTGTCAATCTCAAAACTTAGTTTTAAAAAAAAATCTCAAAATAATTGGTTTTGGAGGGGAGAAGGCAAAGTCCATGGGCCCACAATTGTGATTTCTAAAATGTATAAGAGCAATTTAATTTTAAACTTGCACACAGTAGAATTCATTCTTTGAGAGGTGTATAGTTTTATGGGTTTGACAAAGCAAAGAGTCACGTATCTACCACCACAATCCCACATTCCTTTGTGCTGCCTCTTTGAACTCAAACTCTGTCCCCCATTCTCTGGCAACCATTGATCTGTATTCCATCTCAGTTTTCCTTTTTCCAGAATGTCATGTAAATAGAATCATATCATTTCTAGCCTTTTTGGTCTCACTTTATTAACAAAATGCATTTAAGATTCACCCATGTTGCATGAATCAATGGTTCATTTCTTTTTGTTTGCATCTTATGAATGCACCACAGTTTTTAAAATTCATTCATCTGTAGAAAAACATCTGGGTTGTTTCCAAGTTTTTGGTGATTATAAATAGAGCTATTATAAACATCAGCATAGAGATTTTTGTGTGTGAATACAAATTTTTAAAGCACTAGGATAAATTCCTGAGATGGGGCTACTGGGTCATATGGAAAGTATGTGTGAAAAAAACCTGTCAAACTATTTTCAAAAAATGACTCTACCTCTTTGCATTATTTAAATAACATTCTCCACTTTGCTTTTGGGGGCTGTTGAAAGAGCGTCATGTTGCAACACCTCCAAGAGCACTTCACGAATTTCTGAGATCTCACATCCTGGGGAACCTGGTTTTTCAGAAGTGATTTATGACTAGGTTTAATTTGGCTTTTTTATCAGTTGGAAGGTACCAAAAGAATTGTATCATGAAAAGACACTTAATGCTAATGTATTTGGGCACCGCTTATGCTTGAGTGAGTACTGCTAAAGTCAGACACTCCCTCCATTTTCTTCATTTTCAGATATGAACAGATTTTTAAGTCATTTTGAATTACTGTTGGTACCTGGCATGTCTACTCCTTAACATGGAATAAAGCTGGACTCTCTTGTTTTTAAGACTTATAAAAGGAAATAAATGAATAGAAACCCATGTAACCTCTTTGATAGCATTGGTACTTTTGCTTTTTTGGTTATGAATTTCACTGTGTTTCTTTCCTTAGGCATATCATCTGTGCCGAGTTTTGAAATTAAATCTGAGATGCTTGGTTTGCACACTGTGGCTGAAATAAAAGAAGAGGATGACGAGGAAGAAGTGTATGAGGTGGAAGCGGTGGTCAAAGTGAAAGAAGAGAATGAAGGGGAAGAGAAGACAGATGACAGAGAGGATGAGGATGAGGATGAGGTGGATGAAGAGGAAGAGGAGAGTGAGGTAGACCAGATGGAAGACGAGAGTGAGGTGGACCAGATGGAAGACGAGAGTGAGGTGGATGAAGGGGAAGAGGAGAATGGGGTGGACCAGATGGAAGAGAAGAAGGAGGTGGATGAAGGGGAGGAGGAGAGTGGGGTGTACCAGGTGGTAGACATGGATCAGATGATTGAAGTGGGAGAAGTGGTTGAATTTGAAGAGGAAGGCAATGATGAGGTGGACAAGACGGAAGAGATGGCACATGAGAACCCCTTATTCTCCACTACGCTTGCTGGCATCAGTGCTGAGGTACCTCTGGGGTCTAACCCCACATATTTATCTATAACTAACCCTACAAAGCTCCAAATTTCCACTCTTAGGCCCAGTATCACTTTGAAGAAAGTATGCTCTTTTTTTTTTTCAAGTGCATCACTATTTGTGTTGTACTGGATTTTTAAATGCAGCTGAGAATCCAGGGGTCCTAGCAAACAGGGAAGTAGGAGGTTCTCTAAGACCAAATCTCTTCTTAATGTGAAATATGCAAAGACACTCTGTTTTGGGGAGGAAGTTTGAGCCAAGCTGGGAGCTAAGAGGAGGCAGTGTTTTTAAGAGCCATGGTCCTCATCACTTGTGAAACAATGCTGACCATCTCAAGGGAAGATGACTTTGCTGCCTACCCATACCAATACCTCCCTACCTGAACTAGGTTTCCCCAGTGGAATTTTTATTGATTAGAAGCATGCCTTTCAGATTGTTAGATATAGGGCTGGCCGAGTGGCACGGTGGTTAAGCGCTGGCTTGGGAAGCCAGCGGCCCCGGTTCGGATCCCACATATGAGGTCCAGTAACACTGCTCTCTAAAAAAACCAAAAGCAAAACAAAACAGATTGTTAGGTATATCCAGACTCCAAATGTCAGCACCAATGTATGGTCCGAGGCCCAATTAACACAGCTGGATCGACTACTCTGTTGCTGTTCTACCTCCAAATTTGTGTACATAATCACAGATTTGGGTGATCATCTTTTATATTAGACAGGATTATTAAAATCAGAACTGGCAGCCTAGATAATGAGTTTATGGTCTGTTATGTGGAATTGTGTGCATTAATTAACAAGCGTAAGATGAGTCACTCCATTTCTAATACCAAAGGCATCCTGTTATGAGAAGAACTGAGGGCTGGAAAACAATTGTTTGAGTTTGGCCCCAGTAGTGTGATCTTGACACATTCTTGAGTCTCAGTTTCCCCAGCTTGTCTTGCAGGGATTTTCGAAGTGCTATGAAAATTCTTTGAGCTATTTAAAAGAAAATTTCTGTAGAAATCCATTTTATCTTTATGTCCTTACTACACTAAAAAGTTGTGGTTCCCCTTTCACTGTTGACAGGTTTCTCTTGTCCTTTGAATTAATTTACAATTGAAGCTTAAATATAATTTTTGTTTAAAATAGTCAAAATAACCAGCAATGAGTGTGTGTGGCCTGTCTCTGCATGTGACAGCATATTAGGCTTATTTGTGTGTGCCATGAATTGATAGACTAGAAGATGGAGACCAGGATGGCGAGGCACTAGAAAAAGTCATATGGTCAGTAGTGCCTAAGGCACTGGAGAAGGGGAGACTGGGGGGGCACAGGACCACTCGATCCAAATAGCTGTTGGGCTGTCATGCTTCTGAAGTGGAAGATTTGTTTCCAGTGGATCAAACTAGGGTGGAGAGAGAACAGCTCAGGGCAGGCCGCTTTCTGCTGCCTTCAAGGAAACCCTTCTGGGATGAATTAGGTTGCCTCCACAGGGGATGAGCCCTTCCCCTTTAATGGAATGGTTTGAGCAAAGGCTTGGTAGCTAATCTGCCAGGGACAGCAGAGAAAAGATTCCTGCCTGGAGAAGAGAGCGTGGATGTGATGACCTGTAAGGTTTGTCTATTACAGCCCTGAGTGTAGAGATTTTGTTTAGTCTAATGAATGCCTGCTTTCTTATATGAAGATACACGCGCACGCACACACACACACACACATACACACACAAACACACACACACTATATGGTGAAAGAGGACAATTAGACAATTTTCAATGGATTAATGATCAATTGTAAATACATATATAATTTTTTATTTCACATAAGAAAAAGCAACTTGTATGGTTTCTCTCTCTCTCTCTCTCTCTCTCTCTCTCTCTCTCTCTCTCTCTCTCTGATTACTCAGCAATGTGCTTCTGCTAACCATAAGGGTTGAAGGACCACTGTGTGATATAATAGACTGTCTTATATTTGTTCTCTAGCAGTTGCATTTATATGTACTTTTTCTCATCATTAATATTGAGATTGTGGATTGGGACTGTGGCTCTCTAATCTTGTTCATATAACAGTGTCTAGCACAGATCACGGCAAACAACAGTTGTTTCCAGGTCCTACTTATAGCTTTCACAGTTCTTTTCCCAGAATCCTACTTCTTTTCTCAGCCTCAGCCAATCACTTGAGAAGCCCTATCCAGTTTCTTATTAATAAATCTCTCAAATGTGTCCCTTCTTTCTATGTTTCCTGCCTCTGGTCTGTTTTTAGGCCCCTCTTACCTCTAGCTAGAAATGACCCACACAGCCCTCTTAACTGGCTTCCAACTCCGAATTTACTCTATCTGGTCAGCTCAGAAGGCATGTTCTGCTACATGGATCTGAACATGCCACTTCCCCAATCAGATCTGTGTTTTAAAACATGCCTTTGGGAAGCAGCACAAGGTGGCTGATGAATAAAATCCAAGTTTCTTGGCCTCCTAAACTTGTATGGTGTGCAAAAAGCTTTTTCCAGCTTCCCTTCCACATGAGATTTGCCTCATCCCCTCTATTCTAGCCAACCTGAAGCATTGCTTTGTCACCGAACACCAGCTCTACTTTTATAAACCTGTCCATTTGTTTATTCACAGATATGAGGCTGTTACTCAAGTTAAAGTTAGATTCCCAGGGCCAAAAGGAGAGTATTGCTCTGAGTACTATAACTGTATGTCTATAAAGTACCTACTTTGTAGCGGGTCGTGAACATCAGACCTGTGAATTTCTGTACAGTGCTTAGAAGAGTGCCTAGAACAAAGGAAGTGCCAGTTGAGCATTCTTCTTACTGCATTGCTAAGGGGCATCCATCCGATGGATGTTTCCCACTTGATTCCCTTGCAATCTGACCCGCTATACTCTGAGTCTCCCTCTAAGGACTTTGGGTAGATTGCTTTGTGCCTCTGGGCCAATTCTACAGCTTTATCTTTAGGGGGAAAAAATCAGACTGAAATGATCTCCAAGATCCAGTTCTGATCTAGAATTCCTGGATTCTCAAACCATTTCTTTCAACTTCCTAGTAATGAATAGAATCAGGATTAGTGTGCCATTGTTCTCATTCTCAGTCTTTCAAAACTTAAAAATAAAATAATATGGTAGGGTTTGAGGAAGCTGGTAACCCTATAGATGAACCATAAGTGATTTCTCCCCACAGCTATCAGAGATACCTTTGCAAGTTAGCTCATACACCAGGAAACATGAGCTGGAACTTACAAGTGTGTCTAGAGAGCAGCTAGAAGAGAAGACTCAAATGCCACAGACTGACCTCGGAAACCAGCAAGATACCATGAACGTGATGCGAGGACAGTTTAACACACTGAAGAATCCCAAGTTGCAGGTTAGCGACCAGTTCCATGCAAGTGGGAGAAAGGGACAGTCTTCAAGGACTAATCAATTGAGCCTGATAGTGGAGACAACTGCTGCCCCAGGGCAGCACAGGACATCTGGAGACATCTTCGGCAGGGACTTAAAAGGCGTTGCCCTTTTTTCTCTTGGCTGCAGGAGCTGAGAAGGGCCCAGCAGGTCTCTGGCAGTGGCAGATAAGGCTTGTACTTAACCAGAGCTTCCTGTGGGCTTGCCTGTAGGCAATCTTGCTCCATGCCCAGCATAGCATCTCCTGTGCCCTAAGGAAGGGTGTGGCCCCAAAATAAGACCTTTGTGATGCTTTGTCTTTACAGATGGTGGTGGTACACCCATTACAACACTTTAAGCCCTTGGAACCAGTGCCTAAGAGACAGTGCACTGAGACAATGAACGTGACCAGTATCTTCCCGGAACTTACTGTGACCCGTTATTTCCATGGGCCACGTTCATCTCAGCCTTGGATACGTCCAGGGGCGCGTCGGGAGTCTTGCGATGCCTCCACTCAGGTATGGAAAGCCTATTTTCAGTGTGTAGATGAAAGGGGATTTCATTTTCATGAAAATCTGGGCTTGCCTGGTTCTGCTGAGGGGATAATGACTACTCAGCTGGACACAATTCATTTGCCCGAGGTGATCAAAAAACATCTTGGCTAACGAGACCTGGAGACACATGCACACATATACATGTACACACGTGCTGGATTGCAGCTTCTCACAGCCAGGAGCATGTCTGCAGCCAGAGCTCCGCCAAACAAGAAAAGTCACCCAGACCCCTGTGCCTAGAGAGGCAGGACTACTGCTGCCTTCTGCTTTGGGAGAATGGGGAGTGTTCAATCAATTTCTGGGGGGCTCTGGTAAACACTGATGTACTTGGGTCTGTTTCCTTTTGATGCAGCAGCATCTGCAGTGTAGCATCATTGGGGGAAAACCAGGCGCTGCAAATATGCTTGCCAAACCGAGCTGGCCTCTCTGACCCCCTCTCTGATGACCCTGTTCCTTTCATGCAGACCCAGCCCTTCCCTGTTCCACCACAATTAGGAGTTGAGCAGCAGTCCCCTGACTACTGTGAAGGTGAAAACCATGGAGGACAGAGAGATAAAAGTGGCAGGTAAGAAGTGCATGGAATGGTGGGAAGGGCTATGGGCTCTGCTGTCTCCTTGTGGCTGGGCACCATGCCTGAGAACTGTGGACGACTTGCCCACGGGGCACCAAAAGTCCCCTCATCGGAAGCAGCATGCTCCCATCCATCTTGCTCTGTGGCCGCAGGTCCCCCACCTCTGCGTGCACAGTGCATGGCCAAGAGTGCATTGATGGGGAAGCCTTCCATGTAGGGAATTAGCATGCAAATCTTGAATTGGCTTGGCTTCATCCTCCCAAGCTCAGTCTCATGGCACAGGGTGTCTAAAAGAAGTTTTAAATGCCCACAACTAAATAACTCCTGGCCCCTCAGTTCCCTTCTCCCACGGATGATCGCAGTCGACCAGGTGAATGGTCTGCCTGGCTTTGACGATCTACATGAAGGAAGTGGATGTGAAACAGTTGCTAGGTTGCCATTGGATGCCTAAAGAGCCAAGAACACAGAAGGGCTAAGTCCTGCGAGACAGGTCTCTGCCTATAGCCCAGGACATGAACACATTTTTGACTCAGTGATAAAGTCTTTGGTCCCAAATGCCAGAAAGAGAAAGTTGTGCTCAGCAATGAAGGGGTTGCATAGCACATACTTGGTGCCCCATAAGTATCTTTGAATGAATGCCAGCTATCTGAGCAGGCCTGACAAAGCTCTCTGGGTTTCCACCTGGGCCTTCCTTTAGGGTCAAAGGTGGGTCAGTACCATGTTTCCCTGTGGCCTGATCAACAACCTGAGGAGGTTGATGAAAGTGAAGATGCGGAGTGTGGAATGGGGCTCAGAAGTCTCTATTTATCGCACAACTGACCCCCAGGCTTAGGGCTGTAGGGAGAACACTGGACTTGGAGTAAGGAAATCGACCTTGCAGCCCTCTTAGCTGCTCAGTTCTTTAATGACAAAGGGCAAGTCACTGGCTGGGGTAGGTGAAATGACTTGCACAAGGCCACAGAGATCAGCATCATGGCACAACCAGGACTATCCGAGTAATATAAATAAAGCCACTTGAAACAAATGACTAATTTACCTCAGTGTTTAGGTCCATTTTACTTTGGCAAACCAAGTCTTATTCAGGCCAAAGTGAGAGTACAAAAAAAGTGAATCCTGATTTAGCCACCAAAACCAAATGTGGCTTAAGCATCTACGGATGAGCAAGACAGTGTTTCCGGGGCCATCATTTCTAGATCTGTGTCACTGTAATGTGTATCTTCTCTTACAGTGTTTGTCCTGAGGCCCAGCGAAAGTCCTCCACAGCACCACCGGAGCTGGCACTTAACCCAGACTCCATGGCAACTCCTGCTGGCGCGTCTGACTCAAATGTAGTTGAGCCGACCACCCCAGAGGATTCTACCCAAACTTGGCAGCAGTCATTGTCTCCAGAGCCTCACTTCTATCTGAAAGTGGGTCCTTGGTCATGCAATGAGAATGTCACCATGAGGGACCAAGCCACCTCGCCACAGGTATACCAGCCCCTTCTGCTCTGCCCTCCAGCCCAGGCCAGGGATTCTGCACAGAGGCCGGGCCCTTCCTTGTAAGGTGCACACCATGGGTATATGCTCTGTGTATAAAATCCAGACTTCAGGGCCGGCCGAGTGGCACAGTGGTTAAGAGCTGGCTTGGGACGCCAGCAGCCCCGGTTCGGATCCCACCTAGTAGGGCCAGAGACACTGCCCTCTAAAAAAAATCCAGACTTCAAAGTTCAAAAAAAATTGAGGGCAGTTACTCACATGGTGGTAGCAGTCACTGCTGAGTAAAAAGATTCTCTTTAGCCTTCCATGACAAAGTGAGCAGTCCTCGTGGCTATTAAATGCAATCTGACTTAGAAACTTCTGAAAAATATGTCACTTGGGCAAAGTGAGTCATGCTATATCCTAAGCCCATTTCCCTAGCCCAGACCCCTTATGAACTTGTGGATCTTTAGTTCTGCTTGAATATCCAGGGCCTAGTGTGCGTATGTTTCCTTATACTGAAAATAAGTCAAGGGTCTTCTGTTGAATGTGCTTGGTATCCATCCATGGGGCGCCCCGTATTTGGCAAGACATATCCCACCTCGGGAACCACCTGCAGTGACCATGTTTCCAGGGAAGTGGTGGGAGCTGATCCAGATGGCAGTCACATAGCAGGCTTTGCTCCCTGGTATACCCCCAAAAGCCCTTTGGGGACCACAGATTCTCAATTTGACAGACAGCACTTACAAAGGGTGTTTTGATTCTGGCTTTAGAAATCTTAATAGAGCCTAACCTCTCCTTTAAAAAAACTCACAACAAGAAAACACTAAGCAAAGACAAAATGAAGGAGTGTGGATATTTGCAATGGCTAAGGATGTGATTCATTTAACATGCACATCCTGACCCACCGGGCCACCAGCCCTCTAGAAAGCTGATCCATTAGAGGGACTGCCCGCTTGGAGATCAGATGGTCAGTGGGCCCTGTATAGTTCGGTTACCACACCAGACTCTGCTGAGACCATTCTTCATACCTGCTCTCAAGGCACTTACCCTCTGGATGGGCCCTGTCTTCTTCTCTACCCTTTTGTGTTCCGCTGGTTGAAATCTTGAATCACCTTCAAAATCCAACCCAAAGGGACCCCTCTTTCTCCCACAGCACATTCTTTGTAACACCACCTTTGTGTTTGTCCATCCTTCTCCACCCCCCACAGCCCAGAGTGAGTTGTTAACTCTCCTGTCACATTGTTCAAGTAGGCCAGGTGGCTGCCACTCAGGCACAGCATGAAAGTCACTTAGTCTGAGCAGAGTAATAGCAAGTTGAAGGGTAGTAGGGGTGGGGACAGAGCTTCCAAAGCCTTGGCTAGCCATGCCTTGCACAGAAGCTGGGCTGGAGAGGGCCTGACATGGTACCCAGTAGCTTTAGGCATCAAAACAAGTTGGGGAGAGTCCAGACCTGCTTCTGTTGGTCTTTAACCCAAGATGCTGTTGGGAGAGAGAAGTGGGGAGGAACCCCATTTCCCCCAACGCCACCTTCTACCAACCAGCACCTTGCAGATTTGGGTTCCAAAGAGGTACTTGAACTAAGGGGTCCTCCCACTGTTGTAAAACTGGCCCAGGAACTCTAGCAAGGACTCTACCTTGTTCTCCCTTTTCCCATCAGGTGCAAATTCCTGAGGCAGAAGCCCAGGTACCCTCAGGTCCACAAGCTTCAGAGGACCCTGATGAATATTCATCAGAGATAATCAACTATTTCTTGTCTCATGAGCAAACTGATCCAGACGAGAATCTGGAGGAGGAGCTACTTGAAACCACAACCTTGAGTGAAGAGGAGGAAGCAGGCTAATGAAGCCTGTATCACCAGGGAACCTCCAATGCTCATAGCATCCCCTGGGGTAGGAGGTGGGGGCCCATAATTGTTGTTCTTCCTCTTGAAGTTTTTGTTGCTAATTGTTAGTTGAGCACAGTGTATTTTCTCAGAAGTTGTGCTGCAGAGGCAGCCTGTGATCGCCAATGTGCTAGCGTGTGACAGCAGCCAGGCATGGCAGAGAACTGCTGTCACCATATACCCTGCCCAGCCTCACATGCACCTGTTCTACCATGGGCGGGCAGCCTGCAGAATCTGCTCAAGTTAGGATACCTTTTTTCTGCCAGGAAATATTTCCGGCATGCTTTGCAGTCTAGAGAGGTGCTGTTGTGTTTTAAGCCACACATGAAGCCCTGTGTCTCCCCCATCGTCTTGTAGGGGGAATCCGTAGGAAACAACATTCCAACTCTGGGAAACTGAAGTCAGGTCAACAGAAGTGCTCGAAGCTCAAATATTCTGCTAAATAAAAATTGTTTGTGAACTTTTGACTGACTTTTGCATCCTAGAAATGGTACTGACTCACCTGACCAGGTGCCAAGGTCTTGAGTGAAGAGTTGATTCCCTTGCGCGTGACCTGCTGCCCTGCGTCTCCCATTCACACCTCGGCTCCCTGCCACACTTGCAGAGGCCATTGGCTCCTGCCTTCCCAGGCGGCTGTGTGCCTAGACCCTCAGTGTAGCTGCAGCCTGCTGCTCAGTCAGTGACAGCGAGGGCAGCCACAGACCCACCAGGCCCACAGCAGTTAGCCTAGGGGCCAGCCAGTCTGTAGACTGTGCTTGCGCCTCATACCTCCCCTCAGAGGTGAGCATGGATGCTAAAGAGCAAGGTGCCCATCCACTTCGCATGCGGGTTCCTTCTCTCCTGCCATAGCCTTTTGCGGGGCAGGCGTACTCCCTGCAGAGAAAGTGAGTAGGGATGTGCCCTCTGGTCAAGCACCAAGGAGAGTATCTTCCCAGCTCTCCACACTCCCTGGGGAGGCCACTGAGGCCCTGTTCCACTTTAGACAAGTCATTTAAGTTCTCTGGGCCTCAGTTTCTCCATCAGTCAAAAAGGAAGGAAGAGGGAACAATGTGTTTTCTACCTAGCTCTCAGAGATGAGGCTAAGTGGAATGGTAGCACTGAGAAAGCCTTTGGGAAAGGTGCTGTGAACGCTGACTAGGCTCGAGCCATTCTGTCGTGATGACTGTTTGAATTCAGTGTTTAGAGTGTGCCTGGGCTGAGATTTGTCTGATCTGTCCAACTTATGCTGGCTTCAGCACCACCTGGGTTTCAGACAAGGTTCCTGCACTGGGAAGTCTGTGCTCACCTCCGGCTGTGCCTCAATGCACCGCTCAGCATCCAGCTCAGCCCCAGAGCCAGGTTGGCAGAGGGGCAGGCTGTTCAGGCCTGCTTCTTCCGAGGGATCCCCTCAGGGTTAACTGCAAGGACACCCCATCTTAGGATGGACAACATTTAGGAATACAGGGGACAAAGGTCACAAGCAGTGCTCACACGCAGGATCGTCCAGTTGTGAGTTTGCTTTGTGTATTACTGAAGTCACACCATGGTGAGTGTGTTTTCTGCAGCCTTTCAGGCAGTCTGGACCCAATCCTTGCTCCGAGAAGACTGCACACAAGACAAACCTCCAAGGCCACAGGTCAACGTGGAAATAGCTATGGCTGTCCCTGTGGTCTGTGCAAAATGGCTCCAGGAGGCTCTGGGGACACTGCAGCCCATACCACAACATGTCACCAGGGAGCCCTTCAAATGTACCCCACACATGGAACTACTCAGGATAAGTGTTTTCTGTCTCTCATCCTCCCTTCTGACCCCACACGCACACACCCAGGGCACATCTCACACAAGCTATCCCGTCTTTACTTTGGGGCTCTGCTCAGGTGTGGAAGAGGGAGATGAGCTGATCTCATGGAATGGGGTTGGGCAGGAAAAGCCAAAGGCAGAGCTGGCCTTGCTCCTGGGATGTCACGCACAGTGCCCCAGCCTCGGCACCTGGGTACCCTTCCTAGGCAGCCCCCGAGAGGTCGCCATGTTCCGCCCCAGGCCTTGGGCACAGTGGCCCATGCACTACTCAGTGGCAGGGCATGTGGCTTGGGACACAAGGGCTGCCTGTTCCCAGAGTTTCAGGACCTTCCTGTGCGCCTCTGCCGGACAGCTGTGGCCTTGTCCTTCACCCCAGCTCCCTTGAGCAGGAGTTGTAGGCACAGAAGGGCTGGCGCTCTTACAGACACAGGGTTCCTCCAGCAAGAGTGGGCCCAGACACAGTAGATCCAGAAGCCGCTGGCCCGGGCCTTCCTTCCTCGGCACAGCCACCAGCAGCCCCAAGATTCAAAGCGGGCAGCCCCCAGCAATGCTGTCGGCAATGCACCCCTTGCCCAGACCATCACCCCGTTCTCATTACCCCATGAGAATTGATGGTGGCTTGGTGTGAATTTGTCTACCCCTCTAGCATGTCTGGAAAAGCAGAGGAGTTGCATTTCTCTTTGGGTTGGTGGGCGGAGGAAGTTGGAAGAACATGACAGAGGTGCCCCGGCCGCCACACGTGGCAGAGCATCCAGACACAGCCGCCACCACCCGCCATCCGCTCATTCCCACATAGGCAGCACGGTGTCCTCACTGAGCAAGGCTCAGTCTGGATGTAATAGAATATTCCATGCACGGGCTTGACAACTGAATATTCATGTGTTTTATGGCATCAACATTTTATAAATGTTACTATTCCCAAATGCCTGTGATAATAAAGAAGGAAGAGTGTTATTAAAACTGCCAGCCCCTAGGGCCGGCCGAGTGGCGCGGTGGTTGGGCGCTGGCCTCGGAAGCTAGCAGCCCAGGTTCGGGTCCCACATCTGAGGGCCAGTGACACTGCCCTCAAAAAAAAAAAAAAAAAAAGAAAAAAAAAACTGCCAGCCCCAGTCCACGCTCTTCCTCAACTCCTTTCGCAGCAGACAGCACAGCTAATGCCCTCTGTGGTATTTTAACTCTTCTAAGTATTTTGGAGATGCTGACTTTGGAATGTTGTGGGGTGTGAGGATCACCTCTGCTAAAATCACTGGGAAGGGGAGGTTGAGGGAGAAAGGTCTGGCACGGGAGCTCTGAACTGCATCTTCTCTTACTAGGGTGAGAGGAGGCACTGGGTCCTGCAGGACTGGAATTTGTCTCCAGCCTCAGGAGCGAGCACAGTAAATGCCATCCCCACCTCTCAAAATGAACTTCAACAGCCTCAGTGGAAACTCTCTGGTTTATTGCTCAGAACCAATGAAATGCTCCACAGGGGATATTAAATCATGGCGATGCGTTTCTGTTTTCATGGACAAGCCAGTTGATGTGGAATGTTTCTCCATTGGTTACCAGATAAAGTTCAAGTTCGCAGCCTGGCTTGCTCTGACCTCCGCCTTCCTCTATAGCTGCATGTCCCTCTCCCTCTCATATGCTCTGCCCTCAGCCTTGCTGGATGTTTGGCTCTGACACAAGCCCTGGCCTTCTGCCCTCATAGATTTGTCACTATTCCATACACCTGGAATGTCCGTCCTTTTTATCTCTGCAGTTCCAAGCCTTGCCCATGATGCAAAGCCCGGCAGGGAGGCTCCCTCTGCTCCATGCCTCTCCCCACCTCACCGCCTCTCCGTGCCTCACTCGGAGCAGCCATGTGTTTGTTCAGCTCCTGCCACACTTGTGACATCACCGCTTCTAGACTGAGCTACAGCGGGCAAAGCCTCGGGCAGGTCTTGGACTCTCCCATACCACAACGCCTTGTAGACGGAGCCTTCCCTCTACAGATGTTCTACGGCCGTCTGTGTAACTGAGGTCCTTAGACCTGGAAAATGTTTCACACACACACACACACACACAATAGCTGCTTGAGGCAGGATCACCCCAAGGGAAGTCAAGCTGTTGAGGCCATCGAGCCTTCTTGGGCAACCTTCCAGCACCTTGGAGGGGCCAGGCAGGCCCTGGGACACAGGAAAGCCTTGCTCCTCCGTTTGGCCTCTGTTTAGCTCAGGTATATGTGTTCTGAAGCTTCTTAACATTAGTCAGTAACCTGGCCAGTGTTTAGGCTTCTTCCTCAGCAAGGGACTCAGAGATGAGGGTGCGCACAGCCTGCGGAACTGCCCTGCAGTGGGGGTACAGGCTTGCTTCCTGTACTGCCACCTTCTATGGGACTGTGGGTTAGGAGCCTGGATAGGAGTCCAGGGTATAAGCCAGGAAGCACCAAGCACCACATGCGAGTGGGCACGGGTCTCTGGGGGTGGCTCCAAAGAACGGCTGGGAGCCTGGATGTTTCCTGCCCAGATGGAGGCCCTGACCTCAAAGGTCAAAGGGTCATTAACCACATGGTCACGCTGTTGATGAAACAAAACCCACAACCCCGCAGAATCAAAACATGTCAAAGGCAGGGAGGCAAAGGTCACCAGACAGGACAGACCAAGTGAAGTCCTTAGAATCACACGCACTAGTGTTTATGTAATTTGTTTAGAGCTCTACCCTCAGCTGGTGGGGGAGGTAGGGGAGAGACAGGCTGGAAGTTCAGTGCAATGGGCGTGATTTCAGCCAAGAAACGGGCTCTGGGTAAGAGCTCGGCTCGCGGAGAGACGTACACCCGGGATGTTGGAGCACAAGTCCTGCTAGGAAAGCTGCTTGCTGAGAGGGGTGTCTGGACAGCCGGGGACCTGGGCAGGAGGTGAGGCCACCCAGTTTAGGGCTGCTCCTTTATCCTCTTCCCCTCAGCTGCCTGCAGACAATGCCCACCAGTTTCCATACGGGATGTGGTGCCAAGCATGGCAAGACATCGAACTTCTAATTTAGATTTCTATTGTACCTGCTATCCACTTGCTCTGAAACCTTGAGCAAATCACTTGACCCCTCCGTGTCTCTGCAGACTCTTTGGAATATAGAGGCAAAGATGAAGGAACAAATGAATGAATGAATGAATGAGCGAATAAATGTCAGTCTGTACCCTGTCAGTCTGTCCCCACCAGTGGCCCCTGTGCCCACCCCCTAACCCCAGCTTTAATGGAGACACAGAGGGGGTGCCTGGTCCCTGAAAGACTGACATGCTACCGAGACCAGCCGCCTCCTTGTTGCATTCCCCTCCCCGCCCCCTCCTGCCCTGGTCCTTTCTGCTCAACTTAGGTGCACGCTCAGGATAGCAGTCCCCTGGAAGCCACCCTTCAGACCCACCTCCTCCTTTGACTACTTCACTTTCTCCTTCCTCAGCTCCCAGCGCCCACCTGGGAAGTTGTCCATGACTTCCAAACCCCAGTACCCCACCCTGGCACTCCCCACTGGCTTCCCGACCCTTGGATCCCATTGCATACTGGGCATCTCCCAGAGGTATCCTCCAGACATGCCAACATCAGCACAGACCAAACCGGGTTCTTCAGAATCCCCCGAAAGCTGCTCCCCTCTCAGGGACAGGTATTTTCAGACTTCCAGTAACCCAAGCAAATAGACGTCAGATTGGCCTCCCTTTCCCCAGTCAAACCCCTGGGGTATAATTGTCTGTTTCTTCCATGGACACATAGTAGGGGGCAGGGGAAGTGTGAATAACTGAGGAAATGAATGAGCGAACAGATAACTGTATAATTTTCATTGTCTTGTGTTCCCAGCATGGGCTGGGCATACAGGAGGCATCAGGGAAGATCTGTTGAACCAGGGCTCTCTCCTCTCTACCAGAGACTTCCTGGGCACCTGCTTAAGCCAAACGCCTTTCCAGGCTCTGGACACTTAGCTCTAGAGGCCTCTGCATTGGGCCAGCCTGTGAGGCTATCTGCCATGGTACCAGCCAAGGTTGATGGTTCAGTCCTCATGGCCAGCACATAGGTTGGGCTTCTTGGCACCAGCTTCCCATACCTACGGGTGCCCAAGAACACTCAGAGCCTATTCCTGTGGTTGCTCAGGGCTAGGAGCACAGGATCAGTAGGAACGAAGGAGGTCCCATAATCTGTCTTTCGTTCCTGCCCCACCCACCCCACCAGCAGCCATGTGGTGATACCTACCGTAGGCTCCAGCTTAGGTAGACAGCATCATTCACCTCCAAGCCATAAGGAAGCTTAGGTCAGGCAGAAGGGCCACTTGATGCCCTGGGTACAAGACCCCCCGAACTTCAGGCGGGGTTTGGTTGGACTCATTTCTTGTCGTCTCTCGCCCCCTGGTGTGTGGTTGCAGTACTGCCGCTCGCCTGTGGCCTCCCTTGTGACCAATCTAGTTAACATTTCCTGAGCACCGAATCTGGCCCACATCCTATGCCAGACAGAATTGCGTTCTCAAGATTTCAGTCCAGCCCTTGGTCAGCTCCTTGGTATATGTCCCTTCTCTTCTGTCCAAGTGCCCTCAGAGTCATGATCCATCGTACAATCACTCCCTGTCCCCTCTTTCCGTCTGTCACAATCGACTGGCAAATCCGCAACTTTGGATGAACCCAATTATTTGTGCTTTGTGTGTCTGCACTTAAGTGTCTCTGTGCTGCTAGAAAGAATCACAGAAGCTGACAGGTTTTGCACCCCTATAGAATTAGCATCTCCAACCTCACCCAGGCACACCTCGCTGCTTAGAAGGACTTCCATGTTTTGTGTTTTTCCAGTCACATTCTTAGACCACTGATTTGCTCTCACCTCAAAGTCCCCATATCTTCTATTTTGCTCCTGTTTGCCTTGTCCATATTCAACTTAGAAATTCGAAGATATTCAATGGAAATTCCCTCATCATCTCATCACCACGCCTATTCATCTGTCTTCCTCTGTCCTTAACCTTTCTTTCTTTCCTCAAGCTAAAATGGTGGGACTATCCCTTCTCTTTTCTAAGACTGATACTTTCTCTGCATCCTGGATCGCATCCCCTCCTACACACCCCTCTCTTCAGCATCATCGAATTTCCTTTCTCTATTTGACCAGTTCCATCACCACACAAACATGCTATAATATTTCCCATCTTTTAAAAAAAATCAGCCCTTGACCCCCACATCTTTCCCCAGCAATGGCCACATTTCTCTGCTCCCTTTCAAAGCAATTGTCTGCAGGTACTGTCTTCACTCCCTCTCTCTTCCAAGGGCAGTCATCAACACACTTGAATCCAGTCTCAGCTCCTACCACTCTACTCAAAAATCTCTTTTCATAGTTGCCTATGAACTCCATGTTGTCAAGTTCACTCTTGACTTCTCTGCTGTAGTGTTACTCTGCTCTCAGCAGTGTTGAACTCACTGGGCAACCCCTTCTCTCTGTTAACACTACTTCTTATAAGATTCTATGATGCCTCACTTCTGTTTCTCCCATCTCCTACTTCCCAGGATGCTCCTTCTCAGTCTCCTTTGCTGGTTCATCCTCCTACCTTCTAAACATTGGAGGGCCCAGAACTTTGATCTTGGATTGTGTTCTACCTCCTTTTACACCCTTTGTAATCAGTCTTCTAGCTTTAAATCAATGTTTCTCTCTCTCTCTCTCTCTCTCTCTCTCTCTCTCTCTCTCTCTCTCTCTCTCATATTTCTTTACTGAACCAGACTTATATATACAACTGCTCACTTTATACCCCTAAATTCATATACCTAATTGGTATTTCAAGCCTAATATGCCCAGCACAAACCATTTTTTAAAAAACTTTTTATTATTATTATTATTATTATTATTATTAGTTATAGATGTACAAAACAATGCAATCATTATCTTTTTCACCCCTTACAAAGTGACTCCCCCTTCCCCTAACCCCCACCCCCGATATCATACATATCTATTACAATTCCATTGACTCCATCCCTATACTATACTCCACATCCCATGACTATATATGTGTTAAATTATAGTTGACATCTAATATTAATCAGCAGCAGCTTCAGGTGTACAGTGCAGTGGTCAGGCCTCTACACCATCCATGAAGTGGTCTCCCTAACAAGACATGAGTCCTTCTGATCCCCTAAAAAAATATATATTTACAACCTTATTGATTATATTCCCTAAACTGTCTCTTCTGTCTCTGCAATAGTATTGTAGTTATCAGTTTGCCAGCACAAACCTTTTGATACCCCCACAAGCTTGCTTGCCCTATAGTCTTCCCTCTTCAATAGATGACACCCTCATTCACCTAGTTCTCTAAGCCAGAAATCTTGTGTTATGGGTTGAGTTGTGTCCCCCAAACATTAATAGGATGAATCTCTAACCCTCAAGCACTTGAGAATGTGACCTTATTTGGAAATAAGGCCATTATATATGTGATTAGTTAACATGAGTTCATACCAGACAGGGCCCCCAATTGAATAGGACTGGTATCCTTATGAAAAGGTAAAATTTGGACACAGGCACCACCCAGGGATAATGCCATGTGAACAAGAAGCAGAAATTGAGGGGGAGGGATGCTTCAACACTTTAAGGAATGCCTAAGATTTTTGGCGAAACACCAGAAGTGGAGGGATAGGCCTGAAAGAGATTCTCTGTCAGAGCCCTCAGAAGGAACAACCCTGCTGACATCTTGATCTCAGACATCTAACTTCCAGAACTGTGAGAAAATAAACTTCTTTTGTTTAAGCCACTGCTGCTGACTTAATTGTGATTCCCCCGCCAATTCATATATTGAAGCCCTACCCCCCAATGTGACTGCGTTTGGAGATAGGGCCTTTAGGGAGGTAATTAAAGCTCAATGAAGTCAGAAGGGTGGGGACCTAATCCAATAGGACTGGTGTCCTTATAAGAAGAGGAAGGAACACCAGAGGAAAGGCCATGTGAGGACAGAGTGAAAAGGCAGCCGTCTGCAAGCCAGGAAGAGAGCCCTTACCAAGAACTGAATTTGGCTGCACCTTGGTCTTGGGCTTTCAGCCTCCAGAACTGTGAGAAAATAGATGCCTGGTTAAGCTGCCCAGGCTGTGGTATTTTGTTATGGCAGCTCACGCTAAGACATCCACTCGGTTTGTGTTACTCTTGCAAACGAATGCACTTAGGATCATTCTTAATTACGTCCTCTCCCTGACTCTCCATATCCATTCAATATCCACATCTTATTGGCACTACTTCCAAAGTCTATCTAGAAGCCATCTACTGCTTTTTGTCCCCAAATTTCCACCATCATCTCTCACATGCCTTACAGCTATAACTTTTTTTTTAATTGGGGAATAGCCAGGTCATTGGTTACACATTGCTTTCATGCTACAATGGCATAGTTGACCGTTTTAAGGAGGGCGCAGCTCACAGTGGCCCAGGTGGGGATCGAACAGGCAACCTTGGTGTTAGCAGTACAGCATCACGCTCTAACCAACTGAGCTAATGGGTCACCCCCACGGCTATAACTTTGTAACTGGTTCCCTTACTTCTATTCTTCCTGCTCCTTACAGTCCATTTCCTACACAGCATTCAGAGTGGTTTTTATAGAATATAAAACTGAGCACATCACTTGCTTGCTTCCAACCTTCTAATGCATTTCATTGCACTTAGAAAGCTAATCAAACCCTTTTCAAAGTGCTCTAAGTCCCTGCTTCGAATGGCCCCTGCCTTGTCCCTGAGCTCATCTCCTCTTGCTAGCCATGCCCCAGCCACACTGGCCTCCTTTATGGCCCTAGAACATCAATCACTTTTATGTCTTGGGGCTTTGCCTTTACTATTCCTTCTACCTGAAATGCTTATCCCTATCCCCTCACACCCACTTTACATGACTGTTTGTGTGCCTTTTGGTCTCAGTTTAAATGTCACTTCCCTAGTGGCATAGTACAATTGTGAGTGGGATGTTTTTCCCATTATATTTTCTCAAAGGTTATTGCTGATTTATAAGAAAGGTGTTGAGGGCCGGCCGAGTGGCGCATTGGTTAAGAGCTGGCTTGGGATGCCAGTAGCCCCAGTTCGGATCCCACATATGAGGGCCAGTGACACTGTCCTCTACAGCTAAGATGGTGAACAACAGCTCCACCTGGAGCTGGGCTGCACAAGTCCCAGCGACCCTGTAGGCTGCAGCCCCTGCTGCAGTGGGCTGCCATAGGCTACAGTGAGTGGCCGGCAGCCAGCGTGAGTGACTGACAGCTGATATGAGCTGCCAATAACTGTGGTGAGCGGCCATCCAGAGGCCGGCAACCTATCTGCCTAACCGGAGAAGAGCGCAATGATGATACCAACATGGGCCAGTGAAGCAACGTCCTCCACAACTAGACTGAAGAACAAAAAGACAGCAACTTGTCTGTTCCCCTCCCCCAATTCCCCCAATAAAAATCTTTAAGAAAAAAAAAGGAAAGTTAATTTTTTTGTAAATTGTCTTATATCTATCGGCTTTCCTGAAAACATCTTAAAGTTAATCATCGTTACCTTTCTAAGCAGGCAATCACAGCATTTGCAAATAATGATACGTTTTTGCAATATATCATTTCCAATAGATATGAGTCTTGTTTCTTGGTCTAATTTTACTATACAATTTTAACTAACATCCCCTCCCTTATCATAGACCCTTAACAACACAAATAACCTCATTTTGTACTTTTTGTTAAATAAATGAGTATAAATGGACTTAAACATATTGAATAAACATATCAATAAATATTGAATAACTATTTAGCTTCTGCTCCCACCTCTGCTTCCCCACTCTCTCCAGAATCCAGGGAACAGAGTGGACAATCATAAGATATATATTGAAAGAAAAATGAAAGAAATGGAGATGTTCTAATGGAAGCGTGTAATGACTTGTTGAGTGGAGGTAAAAATAACGGGGAGATCATTTCTCGCTAGAAGGGTGTGTCAGCACAGGCTTCTACTGGATCTCAGCTCCAAATGGATTTTGCCAGTTGGAGAAGGGGCGGGGATGAGGAAATAGCCACATGAAAAGCCTGGGAGCTACGAAAGTGTTGTAAACCTCACCTCACTCTATGAGCTTCTACCCTTTCTGGGCCTCTGGATTTATTTTTTGCACCAACTGTAAAGCTATAAGAAAACTAAGAAAAGAATCTATGAAATATCTTTCTGATCCTGGATGGATGAGGCTTTCTATGTTTAAAAGAAATGGAAAGAATCACAAAGGAAGAAAAGAATAATATATTGATCTACATTAAAACAATACACTTCTGTATACCAAGAAGATAAGCAACAATAAAACACAAACAAGAAAGTATGCGCTATTTATCAGTGTACCTAATGTGCAAAGAGCATATATGAATCAATAAGAAAAACACTAAGATCACAGCAAAAAATTGAGAACACATAGCTAATTCACAGAAAAGGAAAATGGTGAGTAAACATGTGAACAATTAAGCAAGATAAAAATATAAACTAAAACAATGAAATATTTTATAAATTTTGCAAAGAAAATTGAATTACAATATTTCTTGCTGGCAAAGGTGAAGTGAAAAGAATACTTACTACATACTGGGATTTGTTACAACTTTAAAGGGTCAGACCCTTTAAAGGTACATATTCTTTAATCAGGAATTTTACTGCTAGGGACCCATGATTCTACTTTTAAGAAGTAGATGCATATTGTCACATGAGGACGTGCTGACCAAAAGATCCTTAAAGGCAGAGGCTGGGTAGACTGTCTTTAATCCACATCATCCTTGATTTACAAGAAACATTCAGTGGTTATTTATTGAGCTGAATTAAGCTAAAAAATGAATAGAAGTCTAAGAAGGCATAATGAGACTACTCGGTCTGTGTTAGCTACCTACTACTCACTGTGGAGTTCACCAAAACTTAGCTAACTGCTGGAGGTGTCCCCTAACTAATTCAAGAACAGTTGAACCAAAATGATCAACATATTTGAAACACCATCCCCAATACCAGACAAATAAGAGATGCTTGATCATCTTGGTCACTCACTTATCTTCCTGCTCATGTGAAGAAGAAGCAGGACAGGAGAGGAAGAAGGAGAAGAAGAAGCATAGTTATTTTAAGAAAAGATATTCATATGCAGCATCACTTACAATAGTGAAAAATAGAAACAACCAAAACCTCCAATTACCCGAGGAATCATTAAATACATTTTTGAAATCTTCATACATTGAAATTGTTTGTATCCATTAAAAATACTGTAAATAAATAAAATTTACTAAATAAAATTAAACTTCCTTTCCTGATTAAAATAACAAATAGTGAGCTAGGGATAAAAGAATTATTCCACAAAGTGCTATATTAATGTATTCCAACCAATGCTAAATGAAACATGGGTATGCACCATGAATCACTAGAGGCATTGCATGAAAGACAGGGACAGGGCATTATAGGAGGATCAGAAGAAGAAACAAATGACAGGCATATTGGAAAGGAAGAGAGATACTTTTCAGTATCTGCAAATTCTATTGTGTGATCACCTACTTAGAAAACTAAAGATGATTAAGAAATGTTTTTAGCAAGGCAGAGGGATACAGGATCATTTTACAAAAATTAGCACTTTCTCATTAACCAATAACCAGCCATAAAAAAAAAGATCCCATTCACAACTGCAGCAAACATTGTATACACAAACACACACACACACACACACACACACACACACACACACACACATCGGAGGTGCTAAAAAATGCATACAAGTGGACACTTTGGTCAGTGTTGCTCAAGCAGTAGTTCGCTGTAATCACTGATGGTAACCACTTTGAGCACCTCTTGTCATTGCGGAAGTCAAAGGTGACTTGTATTCATCTTTTGTTATCGGTATATATTAAGCATTACAGTTTTCATAGTTTTTCCTTTCTTAAAATGTGTATACATTTTTTGACATTATATATATGATGTAAATATGTTATGTATAATATAATATTATATAATATATAATACATAATAGTTTATACTGCATAATATTATATATGCTAACATATATATGTTATATATTATATATAAACTATACATAACACATTAGAATATGCAGAACCTATAAGAAGAAAACTAGAAAACCTTTCTGGCAAACATCACACAAGATTTAGGGAAATACTCAGGATTTTCAAGGGCTTGATTGAAATGATTTATATTGTAAAGGTATCAGTTTTCCCCAAATTTATTCCATAAATTTAATGCAATTACAAACAAGAAGGCAATGGTGTTTTTTTCTTTTGTAGTTTTATGAAACTATTCTAGAGTTTAGATAGATGGATAAATAAGCAATAATAAAATTTTGGAGGGAAAGAAGTAGAAATATTTGGGGGCAAAGGGTTGGAGGGTGCTGGATTCACTGTATATTAATGGGTGTGTTAAAGCTGCACTGGTGCTAATGGTGTGTGGCTGGCATAGGAAGAGATGGACTGGACCAGTGGACTAGGCCAGAAACAGAGCCACTGATATGTAAGAAAGACATGCTGGCGCTTCCATCAGTGTGACATAGCTGTGGCTCCAGAGTTCCTTTTGAGATGAGTTTTCAGGGTGGTTCTCCGGTCAGTATGGAGGGGAGGGGATTCTTGAAGGCTGAGGAAGTATTAATTGTTCACATCAAAGAAATGCCAGGGGGTGGATAGGTAATGGATACTATAGGGGATCAAGTCCCCTAAGCCACCTCTTCCCTTCAACACTGGTGGAGAAATGATGGTGCTCGACTTATCGGGGGGATCATTTCATAAGTTATATAAATGTCTAACCACTATGGTGTACACCTGACACTAATAAAAAATAATATTAAATATCAATTATAATTTAAAAAAATAGTCATGGCGATGTAAAGTACAGCAAAGGGAATGTTACCGGCCAACTGAGCGGCACCAACCCCCACCACTGAGAAACTTTTAAGTTTTCTTTCCTGTAGAAATGTTAAGTATAAAGATGTTAAGTCTCCTCCCTGATTCTTTAGTTTTTTAGCTCTTAAGCTTTGACAATCAGTTTGTGAATCTTAGACTAATGATCCCTGCTTCTTGATTGCTTTGTAAATGTTTCTGAATCCTAAACAAGAGAAGTCTCCTACCCCTGCTTCAGATAACTAGTTGAAAGCCTGTGACTTCCTAATATCCCCCAGGCCAGAAAGCTAAATGCCAAACCCATTATGGGTCCAGACAACTGATGCCACCTGAGTAATGGACTGAATGGCCACAAGTTTCATAAGAACTAACAGGTTTATTAATTAAAATATATTTTTTTTCCTCATTCAGGAGCCTTGGGGATACAGGGGACACCCTAGCAAGATTGCCAGTCACAACCAAAGAAGCCAGCGCAGTCTTCCAGGCGGAGCTTGAGACCCCTTCCTCTCATCTGAGACCAGCTAGGGTGAGAGTTCCGTGAACCCCAATAGGCAGGGACAGCTCTACGCCCCTGCCCAGCAGAAAGCAGATACAGAAGAAGAGGCCTCCTGTCCCTCAGCTTCCCATAGAGATTTTATGGGGATCACGTCTCTCAAGGGGAAACTAGGCAGGCAGTTAGAGGAAGGCATTGCGTCTCTGCATTCCTGCACGTCCCACAGAGTGCGACCGCCTGGGGCACCTGCCCTCCCCACCCAAAACTCCCCTTTGTATTGTAATGACCTACCCCTGCGGGAAAACAAATGGAACAAAATACCCTGCTAGATCAGACCAGTCCCTCACACCTGCGCAGTACCGCTTGTCAATCACAGGTGCCAATCAAGTGGTCCCCCGCCCAGAGGGGAACAGCCCATTCTAGAGATAAAGGGATAAAAACCCCAAGTCCTGGGAAGTCCTCCCTTCGTATTTGACCGCTGCCCTGCTCCTTCTGACCGCTTCTTCCCTTTGAGCCTCGCCTTTGCGCGTGGCCCACTCCACACTCTTTGGAATGTAACTTCTAGTAATGGGCCCTTGAGCCATCCTCTACTGCTCAGGCCTACTTTTACTTCTAAATTTATTATCTGTTCTAATCAACTACTTATTTTACTGCTTTACTCTGGTATCTCGTTCAATTCTTTACTCTAGTTGCCAAGGACCTGGACCCTGCGCTGAAAAAGGCCCACTCTCCAACAACAGGAATATAGTCAATAATATTGTAATAACTATGTACAGTGTTAGGTGGGTACTCGACTTTGTGAGGGGTGTAAATGTCTAATCACTGTTGTTTCGTACACCTGAAACTAACTAACTAACTAACTAACTAACTAACTAACTAAAGTCCCTCATGTAAGTGTTAAAAAATATGTACATGTTAACTAATGAAAACATTAAAATGCACGATAGAAATAGAACATTTTTTAAAAATGTCAGAGGTTGAAAAGGCCTTTGCAAGTATGAAAGCCAAGGGAGAACATGGTCAAGGACAAAAGATATATGTATAAGCAAGGTCTTAATGGCGTTGTTTACAAAGGGAAAGAAAGAAAGGAAAACAAGAGCAGGAAATATGAGAGAGTTGGCTCAGCTACACCCTTTATTGCATTGATAAGCAGAGACACCCACGAAATCGCCAGATCTTGTTAAGAGAAAAAAAAGCAGTTCACAATTCCTTAGTGTTTGTGAGAAAAAATATGTACGTGGAAGAGAACATATAGTGAGATCAATCCCCAAATACCAAAGTGACAATCACTGGTGAGATTATGGGTGGTTTTTAACTTTTTATTTTGTATATGTATATTTTGCCTTAATATCTTTATTATGTGAATGTTACGATTTTTATAATCAGATAAAAACAGGAATTAAAAACCTTTACTTTGTATGAACTCAATGATGGAAAATTGGATTTGTGCAGTGAAAAACAGGAAGGCAATATATTTAAATTTTAATAATGGCTTTTGCTGACTGGTGGGATTGTGCCTGGTTATTTCTAAAATTGCCACGATGGTAACATGTTATTTTTATAATTAGAACTCCAAAAAAATAGATACAACTTTTGGGCTGTGTGGTGGGAAAAGAGATTGAAAAGGTAGGAAGGAGCCGAGGCCACAGAAAGGAACTGACAATCTGGTGGGGGCAGCAGACAGACAGCGAGGAAACCCTGATGAACCAGAAAAATGGCAGAGTGGTAGATACTGTGAAGGAAAGACACCAGCGTCTGGAAGTAACAGAGAGGGAGAAGTGGCCTCATCTGAGCTCCTCTTTTCCACACTGAGCTCCTGTTACCTCCTCATGTCCCTAGCTCCACAGGGGTCAGGTGACAGCACAAAGGGATGCGGTGTTCCGTTGCTGAGAAGCCAATTCCATAGAGCAGCAAAACAGCTGCATCTTTAGGTGGGGAGGGGGCATGGTGGAGAGCTCCATCCCTCCCTGGAACCAGAAAAGTGGATGAAAAGCTGCCCCCTGGCAGTCTTGCATGAGATGTAAAGGCAAATGCGAAAGGGTCTTAGACAGTTCCTCACAAGGCTGCTTATCTTCCGGTCCTCCTGGGAGGATCATGGGCCATTCCACCAAGACGAGCCAAGCTGTGGCTGAGCCTTGCCTACGCGGCCTATTTGAAGACTTGCAAGGTCTCCAGAGTGCCACGGCAAAGCCCTTCCCTTGCACTCTTTGTACTTCAAATATGCAAAACACACTCTTGCCTCAGGGCCTTTGCACTTGTTCCTGTTTGCAAAAATACTCTTCTCCCATTTGTCTGCCCAGCTATCTCCATTACCTGCTTTAAATGCTGCTCAAATATTACCCCTCAGCGAGTGGTTACCAATCCCTCACCCCCTAGCCCTTACCACCCCCCATTTCTGCTTTATTTTTTTCCATAGGCATTATCACCATCTGACATGCTAAGAAGTACAGTTTTACTTGAGCATTTGATTCACATTTCAGTCTCCGAAATAAGGATGACTCTCTTTTTACAATACTGCCGGCTGCACACCAGCCACAACACACATACAAACATCAACAGGACCAATATCAAAACTTGCAGGGTGAGCGTCGGTGTTGGAGAAGAAACCTTGAGACAATAGGAAACCACTCCTTTAAACTAGAGGAACCCATGGTTACGGGGAAAGTGTGGCCAGGTGGTGCCAGGTGGTGAATCAAACGTGATATGCTAGATTAGGTGCATGCCCCAAGCTGGAGTCCAAAGTGGGCTAGCTTCTGGGAATCGCAAAGCCTGCCTTAGAGCCTGTAGGCAGTCTCCCCAACAGTCCTGCTGGCACAGAGGATGATGCTGGGTTGAAAAACAGGCCAGTCACAAGTTTGAGTCAAAAAGTGATTCAGGGCCGGCCGAGTGGTGCGATGGTTAAGCGCTGGCTTGGGAAGCCAGCGGCCCCAGTTTGGGTCCCACATATGAGGGCCAGTGACACTGCCCTCAAAAAAAAAAAAGTGATTCAGGCGAGTTGGCCTCAGAATGTAGGCAAGTTTACTTCAACAAATTTATTTTGTTTATATTTTCCTTTTTATGCAAGCATCCGAGAGAGCTGTGAAAACCAATGTCTTATGAAGTCTAAAAGAGCTCTTTCAATAAGGACAAAATAAAAATTGCATGTGCTAAGCAAGCATTGTTTCATGGCTTTGTTGGAAGCATGGCTTAGTTGCTAGGTCATGCAGTTAATGTCATCTTCGATTTGATGAAATACGATCCATGTTGTGCTTATTTACGATCCATGTTGTGCTGTGTTGTCTCTCTTCTCTCGTTGCCATGTCCGTGAAGGCCAGGCCTTGAGATGACTTCCCTGGGCATAGTGGCTGCTTAATAAACATGTGTTACACGCTTTGAACAGAGAATTCCAGGCAATGTGAACAGCAAGTACAACACATCCTGAGGTGGGAACATGTTTAGGGTGCTTCCGGGATAGCAAAGAGGCCACAGTGGCTGGTGGTGTTACCTCCGATGCTTGGTGAGCATTTCAGTGGCTCCAGGAGTCTCAATGCCTTCTGAAAACCGGCATGATTCTGGTGCCCCACCCCCAATCAGAAGGTCGGGAGCAAGGAATGTATTTGAATTTGAGTTTGGAGCCCTCAAGCGTGGTTGGTGCAACTAATGTGCTAATGGTATCCAGGGTGCCTGGCATAGGAAAAGAATGCCCTTGCTCTTGCTGGTAGGAGCTTGGGGAGGCAGAGTGGAAGGGTAACTACAGTACCCACAGTGTCCAGTAGGTGGCAGTAAGGAAAATGAAATGCACTGGGGCTGAGGTCGCTGGGAGTTTGTTGCTTAAGCATCTTTTCCTGGAGTGCGGGTGGTGTATATGCTGGGACAGGAGTGTGTGGCTGTGATGGGCTATATAATGGTCGCCCAGCCCACACTGGGCCTGGCCCAGGTAACCCTACTCAGACCTCCCGGGAGCCCTGTGTCAGACCTGAGAAGCTCTTGCTGGCTCCTGGGGTTTCTAAAGACCTTATGTGCTTGTTCACTTGATTTCTTAAATTTGAGGTCAGGCTACTTCTTACAGTCCATCTTCTGGGAGCTCCCTGATGGTGTGTGTGTGTGTGTGTGTGTGTGAGAGAGAGAGAGAGAGAGAGAGAGAGAGAGAGAGAGAGAGAGAGAGAGGTGCTTCCTGTGTGGAACGTCAAGATTAGAGCAGTGTTTCTGAATGTTTGGCCCACCTGGAGCCCCGCATGCGCATCACCAAATCACTGGCATGCTGGGTATTGGGTCAGCTCCTCCTCAGGCGTACTGTTTCTGTATGAGATGTCAACCAAGACACGAGAATTGCCATGGTTAAAAAGCAACTCATGTGATTCTTATGCATCACAGTCTTTGACAAATACTGGTCTGGAAGTTCCTTTACCCCTAGTCAGGGCAGATGGCCAAAGGGACAATGACTGCCCATTGAAAGGGAGGGAATGCCACTGCCAGGGTAGAGGTGCCAGGGACATTTCAACCACTGCGGGAACTTTGAATCCCCCTTTCGGGAAGGCCCAGCCTTCAATCTAGGGCAGTTCCTCCGCTGTCCTCAAGTTCCCAAGATTCTGGACCCCCAGACCTTGACTGCCCAAGGAAAACCTGGGGCCACATGGAAGGGATTCTCAGTTCCTGAGCTGATTGCGGGGAGGCACTCCAACACCAGCTGGGAAGGTAGAAGCTGCTCTGATACCCCTAGTTCTGCAACCTCACGATTTGTCCAACCTCCCCTGCCAGACTCTGTCTAAAGAACATCAGAGCTTGCTGAGAGCATCCCAAGGTACCAGGTGGGGGTGGAGGGTGAGGGTGGAAACTCCCTTATGATGGTAGGCAGATTTCCAGGCTGAGTTTCACCTTTGGGGTGAAAGAAATCAATCCAGAAGCCCCCGCTGTGCCAGACCATTTGCTCAAGACTAGTGTATTTTTGTAGCTAGCATTGATTGAGACCCCACTGAAACAGACGCTTTGCTAAACTCTTCACTTGCATTGTCTCATCCAGTCCTCACAATGACTTTTGAAAGTGAGATCTCTTATCATTCCCATTCTTCATATGAGAAAACCAAGGCCTAGAGAGGTAGAGTCATTTGCCCAAGGCGCACAGTTAGCAAGTAGAAAGGGTGACTTTGAACCAGGGCAGTCTGATTCCAGAGCTTGTGCCCCTAGTCAGGAATAGTGTTAGAAACAGGGATGGAGGAAATGTAAGGAGCTGCTGTGTCATCAGGGATGGGGTTGTGAGAAGATGCAAGATGAAGTCAGAGGCAGAGGTGCTGAGGGTGACAAGTGGTGGAGCATAGAAGCTAGAGTAGGAGCTGGGAGGGGAGTGGGGGAGGAGGGTGAGCAGGGTTATGGCTGGGATTGGGTGGGGCTCAGAAATACACCTAAGACCAGGTGGGGGTCAGGTCGAGGAGGGTGTGGGGCTCAGGGAGCAAGTCGTGGTGCACACTGTCTAAAAGTGAGGATCAGGGATGGGGGAGCTTCTTGAAGGAAGGAAGCCTCGAGACAGTGTGAAACTGAGGGAGAAGATGAAGCTCAGTGGAGGGCTGAGAAGCAGATGAGAATTAGAGATGTCACTGAGGGCCAGTGTAGGGTCAAGCCCATGAAGGAGGTAAAAGTCCGTGCTGGGGCTGGAGTGAAAAGACTCCGAGGTCAGTGCATGGTGACATATTGTCACCATGAGCTGGTCTGGGGTGAGAATCCCACAGACTGGGAGGCTCCAGAGTGGGGTTAGAGTCAGGATGAGGTCCGAGTCACTGGCCTGACACTCCTTTCCTCCCTTCCCAGCTTCGGCTTCCACCATTGCACCTCTACCAACTGTTTTCTGAGATATTCTCTGTGTTTGCTAGTTCATTGTCTCTCTCTCTCTCTCTCTCTCTCTCTCTCTCTCTCTCTCTCTCTCACCAGAAAAGAAGCAGGGCAGAGACCTGGTCTGTTTGATTCACCTTTATGTCACCAACACCAGACATGGTGCTTAGCACATAGCAGGTGCTCAATTAAATGCTCAGGGATGAGACTCAGGAAATCCCTGGCAGTTTGGGACACGGGGTGTGGCTCTTGCTAGGGCATAGGCTCAGTGATGGGTTGACTTCCAGTACAAGGGAGGTTGAAGGAGGGGTGAGGCTATGGGAAGATATGAAGCTCAGGAATGGGGTGCCCTTCAGGTTCATGATGAATCTGAGGAATGGGAGATAAGGCTTCAAGGGGTCTGGTATAAGAGTTGGCTAGACATGTACATTCTTGGTGATTCAAATATCCACATGGATAATTCAACCTCCTGGACTTTCAGTCTCTTGACCTACTCTTCACCAATGGTCTTTCTCTCCTCCCAACTGTAGCTGCTTATTCCTGTGGTCACATCCTAAGACCTTACTGTGACCTATTATCACCACCCCCTCTATGATCTCCATATATCCTGCTCACTGAAAGCCAACTCACTCTTTTTAGTACTAGAAGAACTCCAAAAATCCTTTGGCCACCACTGGGACTCTTCAACCAACAATCCTACTTTTTTTTTTTCACTATCCTTCACCAAACTCTGACTATCTCCTTACTTCCCTCCTTACACAGCCCAAAATTTATGACCAATCATCATAATTTCTCCCTTAAATCCACAAGAAACTCCTGTCATTTCTTTATATTCATCTAGCAAAGCTAAACCTGATAAAATCAAGCCTTTCACTCACTGTGGGTCTACACCCATAAGATTGATTGTGGCTGGAGAAAACCGTGCAGACATGCTGAGTAATTTCACTTTAAATTAATGGCCATTAAATCTCAAGTGGGCCCTTAATGCAGACCAATAATCACGCTACATTTCCATAGAGCATTCAGTCTCCCAATCTCCCAGAAGACTATTTCTCTGACAAAATAAAAGCCATCAGAAGAGAACTGCTCCAAGCTCTACCATCACCTCTCCCACCTACCTGCATCTGTGCACCTCTCTCTTGCATCAGCAGTTTTTCCCTCTTTACTGGCTCATTGGCACACAAACAAGTCACCATGCTTTCATGTCTCCCATTAGAAAAAAATACTTTTATCTTGTCCCCTGGTAGCCTCACAACCACCACTCTCCCCTTTCTCTGCTCTCCTTTACAGCAGCAGAACTCTTCAAAAAAGTTGTCAGTTAGCATGCACTGTTTCCAATTTCTTTTCTTCCACTCTTGATTGAAAAGGCTGATTTAACTTTGTGTCCCCCAGTCTCCCTGGAAATTGCTCTGGAAAATCACCAATGACCTCCACGTTGGTAAAAACGATGGTCAATTACGTGTCCTCCTCTGATTTGCCCAGTCAACAGGATTTGCAGAATTGATCGCTCCCTCCTTCTTGATACACTTTCTTCAGTTGGCTCTACAGTCTTCTGCCCCACCCCCATCCCCACTGATCACTCTTTCCCAGTCTCATTTGCTGGTTCCTTCTCATTTACCCCACCTTTAAATGTTGGACTTGCCAGGGCTTTGTCCTTGGCTTGCTTTTCTTTTTCTATACTCTCCCTAGTTGATCCCATCCAGTCTCATGACTTTTAATACTGATTAGATGTTTCTTATTCTCCAGCCCTGATGTTGCCCTGAACCCCAGATTCCTCATCCAACCTACTCCATCCTCCGTTGCTGTCTTCTTCAATTCGGCTAATGTGCCTCCATCCTTTCCATTCCTTTGACTAAAATCCTGAGAGCTGTTCTTGAACTCCTGTTTTTCTGTCATAGCCCAATACCTCTCTGTCATCAAAAACTAATGCTTCCACCATCAAAATTGACTTAGAATCTGCCTACCTCTCACCACCTCCACTGCATCATCTTGTGTAAGTCACCATCGTCTCTCACCTAGATTATTTCAATAATGCCTAAATAATCTCCTGGCTTCCACTCTTACCTCTCTTCAGTGTGTTCTCATAAAGCAGTCACATTGAGGATAGATATGAAAATAGAAATCAGGTCATGTTACTCCTTAATTCAGACCCTTCAATGTCTTTCCACAACACTCTAATAGTCAAAGCCCTTACAATGGCCTGAGAAACCCTGCATGATCTCTCATCACCCCATCGTGGCTTCTCTGGCCTCATCTTCCACTATCCTACTCTCTAACTCTCTCCATGTCAGCACACCAGCCTCCTGGCTGACTCAAGGATATGCTAGGCATGCCCCTGATTCCAGGGCTTTTGCACATGTGGATACCTCAACCTGGAACAGTATGGCCCTTCATCTCGTTTGGATCTTGGCTCAAATTCCATCTTCTCAGTAGGGTCTTCCATGACCACTGTATGTAAACACTTAATTCCACGAGAACTCCTCTGCTTCATTTTTCTCCTCTGCTTCATTTTTCTCCATAGCACCGATCATCCCTGAACACCCTGCATCAACAACTTCTTTGTTTCTTTGTCTAATCTTCACGAGGGTAGGAGATTTGGTTTATTTTGTTGGTTTCTGTAATCCTGGGTCCTAGAAAAGTGCCTGGCACGTAGTAGAACCGAGTAAATACTTGATGTCTTACTGTGTTTGGGTTGCCAGAACAAAGACCACAAATTGGGTGACTTAAACAATAGACATTTATTTTCTCCCAGTTTTTGAGGCCAGAAGTCTGGGATCTAGGTGTCATCAAGGTTGGTTTATTAAGAGTCCCTGTTCCTTGACCTATAGATAGCTGTCTTTTCCCTGTGTCCTCATACAGTCTGCCCTCTGTTTGTGTCCTAATCTCCTCTTGTTATAAGGACACCAGTCAGATTGGAATAGGGTCCACGCTAATGACCTCATTTTACCTTAATTACCACTGTAAAGACCTTGTCTACAAATGTGGACACATGAATTGGAGGGGGCCATCATTCAGTCCATAATACTTGATTAATTGGTTAATTAGTGTGCAGAGATGAAATGAAGTTCTTATGAGGTAAGAATCAGTGTTTAGGCTCAGGGATGGGGTGAGGCTTGGGGAAGACATAAGGGGATGGGGAGCAACAGAGCCATAGAAGGGCTCAACTTTGGCGTGAACAAAGGTTGGGTAGAGAGTGAGGTGCCAGGAGTAAATGAGGCTGGAGGAGGGTACCTGTCTCAGCCAAAGGATGAGGCCCAGGGATGGAGTTAGGGAGAGACCACGTGGAGGAAGATGGAGTAATTGGTGCATTGAGGGGTGAGGAAAGCAGGAATTGGTCAAAGCCTGCAGAGGGGAGGATGGGAAGAGTCAGAAGAATGGCAGGGTGGTTGAGACCCTGGGATAGGGACAAGGATGTTGGGAATATCACTGATGGGCATGATTGCCTACATACTTTGCAGGGCCCACTGCAAAATGAAAATGCAGGTCTTTTATTCCAAAAGTATTAAGAATTCCAAGATGGCAGCAGCAGAGCCTTAAACCAAGCATAGGGAACCCTTCTAAGTGCTGGACCCCATCTGACTCCATAGGTCCAACACCCATGAAACTGGTCCTGCCAGATGGGATCTGGATCAGAAATGGAGACAGGTTAGAAGTTTGAACAAAGTTGGGGTGAAAGGTCTGTCCTATCTCAGTGTATTGGAAATTTTTATTGAAATATGACCTGCCTTTTGTCATCTTTTTAAATGATTAGCAACCGTACTGTATACTCTTTAGGATCTGGGTCTTCCCATCATCCTTAGTGTCCTACACATGTCATTTTGATGTGTGTCAAGGTGTGTTTCTTGAGATCGTCAGTGCAGCCAGAGAAAGGTGCATGATGGATATGATGGAGATGGCGGAAAGGGAGTGAAGGCTCACAGGAAGACTAGAGCATCTCTCGAGGATTTAGATAATGAGGAGCTGAGCTGTGCCAGTAGCCTGGGGAGGTTAAAGTAATTGCGATTTGGTGGAAAAAATAAAGCCCATCAAGTGCACCAAACTGCCCAGTGCCTGGCCAAGGCAGAGACGTCAGAGGCCGTGCCCTTCCTGTCCTAGAGCAGAGGGGGGCTCTTGAGGTCAAGATCTAAAAGCAGGCATTGGGGCCTCCCCAGAAAGTCCCTGGGAGTGCCTGAAGCCATCCTGAGGGAAGTTAGAAAGCCCTCTGAGGAAGCCAAGAGCTGAAGGAAGCCAAGACTTGGGCTCCCCATGGGAAGGAAGCAGGAGCCATAGCTGCTGGTGGTATTGGGGGCAACATCTGGGTGGTAAGTTGAAGGCTGAACCCCACTCCAGCCCCACACCTTCGCCGAGCCTCTCCCATCACAGCTCTGCCAGCATCTAGTGTGCTGAAGCTCTGTGTTGGACGCTAGGGCCACATGAAGCGATAAGCTCTCTGATCCCAAGATAGAGAAGGTGAGTGTGCAACCCATGTGAGCAACCAAATGAACACAGCAAGGCTGGACGCGGGCAATGCCGATCTGTATCAGGCTCATACTAAGCACCAGGCACACCTGACATGATTACCCATCCCTTTTGCCTTCCTTACCACCTTTCGAGGCAGGTGCTATTACTGCTCTCATTTGATGGTTGAGGAAACTGAGATGCAGACAGGTGAAATCACTTTGCTGAGGATCCTCAGTGGTACCTCCCAATGTGGAAGCAGCCAGCATGCTGCAAAGGTGCAGCTCTGAACCCTTCCTGCCCTTGGCATTCACAGAGGCTCCCTGTTTATAGTCTCCGCAGAGAAGTGCTGAGAATGGAACAGTCAACACAGGTGGGAGCGGAGAATCCCTCAAGGTCCCTGAGCTATGGGGGAAGAACAAATACGGTGCAGAGGCTGACAGTGGGAGGAAAGGCATTCTGGGCCAAGAGGGAACTCGCAACCTGGTGGTGCTGGAGTCAGAAGCTTAGGTAGGATGCCAGGAGAAGGGTGAAAGCCATAGACCCTTGTGTCACACACAGAGCTGTGTGAAATCATCTGTGAACCCCGTGGTTGTTAAGATCAGGATGGGGAGATGGTGGTAGACCCGCAAACCTGGGAAGTAAATTCCTGAAGAGCCCCCAAACAATTTCTCCCATCAACCATAACCCAGGCTCCTTGCCCCTACACTGAGGGTGCCTCTAAAACATATACAGTCCTTTGGGCCCCAAAGGAGCTCCATTCTCATCCTCAGGAGATCTTGAATTTTTTTCTGTGGAAGCCTGCCCCACAGGCCAAGGGCCGTGGCCCTGTGCTGTGTCTGCAATGGGGTGAGGGTGCAGAGGGTCTGTCCCAGGCAGGGAGGAGGCTCCTGCAGCCATGGAAGAGCAAGCCAGCCAGGAGAGCACTCTGAGAAGTGGTGGCAGAGATGGAGGGGAAAGCACCGCTGGGAGTGGGGGCAGGGGAGGAAGAGGAGTAGCTCAGCCCTGGCCAAGGCGGCTTTCTGCCAGCCCTGGAGCTGAACTGGAAGAGGCCCGGGTGGATGGAGGTCTTCCTCCTCTATTGTCCCTGTCACCCTGTGGCAGGACAGGTTGCTGTTTCTCTGCCTGGAATCTGCCCCAAAGCACCAAATTGGGAGGCTGAGGGGAGCTAACTCCAGAGCTGGGCTGGGCTCCAAAGGCGCAGAGAACAAAAGAGCCCTGAAAACCCAGCACGGCACACCGGGCCCCTCCTTGGAGGCTTTGGCACACGAGACCCTGAGTTCCCTTGGAACCGTCCTGCCTTCTTTTACCAGTCCAGCTCTGGTGTGGTCCTCTCTGGACTGGAGTCCTGTGTGTGCTACCAGCGTCTTGTCCCGTCATGCTGAACTCCCCACAGCGCTGCTTCTTGAGTGCCCCCCCACCCACCAAGCCCATTTCTACCTTTATTTCGCTGCAGCCCCCCGAGAGACGCAGGATTCTCCCCATTTCCCAGATTTCACAGAAGAGAAGCCGGGCGTCCCAGGGCGGGAGTGGGGGGCGGGGGGCAGGTAAGTGACGAAGCCAAGGTCACCCAGTCATTGGCGGAACGCGGCCTCGACCCAGCCTTTCTTCTGCGGGCCCGCTAGAACCCTGGCAAGGCGGACCCAGGCTGCTGGCCCGCGTCCCTCTTTTCTTGGCTGGCATTCGGGGGAGGGCCGGTCGCAATGACAGGTGAGCAGGGGTTAGGAACCGTGCGGGGGGAGGGGGAGGCTGGGTTGTGCGGGGACGCCGGGCGCACGGGCCTTGGGTGCGGCCGCTGGAGCCCGCTGCAGCGACTGGGCTTCCGAGGGCCTACGCCCGGGGACACGACGGGACCCGCGCCTGTGGCTAAGGGTCCCTGGCACGTCCCGGGCCCGCCGGCCAGGCCCCGCCCCCCGGCGGCACGGGAGGGGCAGGGGCGGCGCCGGCGGAGCGGGGCGCGGGCGCGCGGTGCTCGGTGCGCGCCGCCGCCCCTCCGGCCCAGCTTGCCGGCCCGCCCTCCCTGCCCCTCTTGGCCCCCTCTCGTCGCCCCCACCCCTTGTCTTCTCCTCGGCCTGGCAGCCCGGTGCGGGGTGTGGTGCGACGATCGCGGCCTGGCGATTGGGGCACGGTGGTCGTGGCGCTTTAGGGTGGCGCTCCAGGCGCGGGGCGCGAGGCCAGACCTGGCGCGGCAGGGTGTAGGGGGGCGGGCAGCGGCGGAGCCCCCAGAAGAGAGCAGGGCAGGGGGGTACCGAGGTAATGGGCAAGGCCTGGGCGCCCGACTGCGAGGGGCGGGAGCTCCAGGCGCACTTCGGCCCCAGCTGGGAACGCACCGGGGCGCCCGGGACGGCGGGAGGGCAGCCGGGCGGGGAGGGAGGGAGGAGGAGACGGCTGCGCTGGGCCGGGGGGCTTGGCCGACGGGGAGCAGGTGGGCGGGGACAGGGGCCCTGCTGGAAGAGGCGCAGCAGCGAGGTGGCGGGCTGCTTGCGCAAACAGGGCGGCCGCCTCCTGGGCCCGGAGAACGGTGAGGCCGTTGGGGTTGGGCGCCCCAGCCCCGAGGGCATGGTTCAGTGTCTAGGACCACTGAGCCGGGCGCGGGGCACTGTTGGGGGGCGGGATCTGGAGGCTCCGCTGGGCCAGGCGTTGAGGGTCTTGGGCAAACCCGGGGGAAGAGTGTTGCTGGGCCAGAAGCTGGAGTTCCTGGGCAGGGCTCTGGTGGTGGGCGATGGAGGGCGAGGACAGGCACTTCCAGGGCTGCTATGAGTGCAAGGGGACAAGGAGGGTCCAGAGTTGGAGTTGGAGCATAATTTTGGAGTTCCGTGTCACTGGGTGGGTCGATGAGTCATGAGATTTGGAGATCACAGAAGCTCTCCTAGCGATCAGTTCTGAGTGAGGGAAATAGAAAGAGAAGTGGTTTGGAGGCCACGTCTTGGGACACCAGATCTGATGGCCGCCAGTCCCCACGCGAGGGACTTGGGGACCCTGCCCCAGAGTGCTGTAATTCAGAAGCCCCAGCCTGGGGTGGGGTTAAGGAAGGTCTTTGTGGTGGCCTTCCTTCCTTTTCAGGCCTCCGGGATTCAGCTGTGTTCCTGTGGGGAGTGGGTTAAAAATTCCTTCGGCCTACAGCCAGCCTTACAGTATCCACCAGGGGCAGGAGGGACATATACATGCGTGACTGCTGCAGCATTCTCTGTCGTGGAGCCCGCATGCTTCCTCACTGTTGCCATAGTAACAGCCTATGGATGGTGTATTTATAGGGGAAGAAGCAGGCGCTACATTTGGACGAAGGAGGGGGAGGAGGCCTCATGGCAGCGGCAGCAGTGACGTTGCCTACAGAATTGTTAATGGAGTGGGGCCATGTCTTGTGAGCTGTTTGAGGGAGTTCCTAGCATGTTTGAAGCTTAAAAACGAAGTAATGACTTTTGCAGGTGTCAGCATAGCCCACATTTGGGGCTATGGGATGTGTGGGTGTGCAAGTACCAAAGTCAGGTGTGTCTGGGACAAGAGGTGGCTATGTGTAAGCTGTTATGTAATTTTCCCACATAAAAATTCAAAAAACAACAACACTGTAGTTTCTCTTTGATAAGCAATGAAACAGATTTTTCTATCTTCACTTATTAGTAAAGCCTTTACTCATGCTCTTCAAACCCTGACACAAGGGCTCCATTTTTCTTCAATCAAAAACCTTGCTGTTAGGCATTGCAACCCACACCCTGGCCACATGGCTGGCATTGGCTCTAGGGGAACCTCAGAGATCCGCCATGGAAGCAGAATTTAGAGATAACTTTTCATCATCACTCTCATAAACAACGGGGGTCAACTTTTCTCACAGTAGCAGGCCCATCTGTTGACAGATTCACAGGTTGGTAGTTTTGAGTGGGATTGTTGTGGGGTTCAAAGGAGGAAAGGACCCTTGGTGTTTCTATAGATGGATGTTAGATTTACTGTTTTTCCTTCAGTTTGAATTTTATTTATGATTTATCGTCTACCTGTTTGCCAAAGACATTACAAGATATATTTTAAATATACTTAAGACTCTGAAAACATAAATAGAAAGGTGTATATACCACGAAGCATATGTGCTTAAAATATGGGCATCTGTGCTTGATGGTCAGTGTTACTGCCGAAGTTCCTGGCAGCCTAGGCAAAAAGGGTAACACAACGGGTTACACGGTTCATGTGTCCTGCATCCAGTTACTCATAAAACCAGAGCTTCTGCTTGGGGAGGGGAGCAGTGGGGTGATTGCTCCTGGAGGTGGATGGCTTGGCCAGTGCTCTGGAATATGTACACCAGTGGGAGTGCGTGTTGAGGAGAGCAGTGCCCGTGACAGGGGTTTACATACTGGCTGCATAATTCCTGAGCAGCAGCAAAGTCTCCGGGCAATAACTCACATCACAAGCAACACTTGCATTGAGTTAGTGTCTTATTTTTGCTCATGTCAATCATGTCTTGGTACTCTGCTGCAGTGTTCTTTAATGCAAAGAGAGGAGAGGTGGCTGGTTTCAGGAGATCTTGCCACCCTGTCTGGTGAAGATGAATGCAGTAGATCATGTGTGTTTGGGCCATGACTTTTGAGATGGTTGTTCTCGCCATGTTAAGCTTTGCCAGTGCCTGCTTCTTAAATACCTGATGCCTGTTTTCAAGGAATATGCTTGTCATTAGAAGTATCTGGGACTTGCCATCGGGAGCAAAATGAGTTCCTGAAACAGGTCCTGTCTCTGTCGCTGTTGATTTGTTTGACCTCACCTAAGTCCCCATCTCTCTGAGGTCCTTTGCAGCTCAAAAGTGCCCAGATTTCTTGTGGGAAGCCAGGAAGGAGGCACCTCGGCCTATAGGAGTTTTTCTTTTTTAAAGGAAAAAGTCATGGTCTAGGTCTTCTAGACTGTCACTGTCCTTGGAGGAGAGAGCTAGAAAGTTTGCTCTGGGCTCTACAGGGCCTGGGGGGGCGGGGTGCTCTGGGCAGGGGAGCTCAGGGCAGAATGGGGAGCAGTAGGGCTGTGAGTGGCTGAGAGGGCGCTGTGCCTCATAGGTGCTGCTTTGACCAGGCCGGTGGGGGTGGGGGTCACATTCCAGGGTGCCCTGTAGGTTTGGGGATGTGATCTCACTGTGACTGTGCTTTTCTCCTTTGCCAGGCAAGTGAGACGCTGGATCTGAGGGAGCACCATGGCAGGTGAGTTTTTCCGGGCCCACGCTGAATGGTGAGGGGCCATGTGCAAGAGCTCATGGGAAAGGTGCATGTCCACCTTTCAAGTCCTTCCAAGCTTTCCCCTCCCCGGGGTGTCTCATCTACCCCTGCCTGGATTTATACTAGACTGCCTTGGGCAAGGCTGTTGATGCTAGGCAATCTGATGGCACAGGTGATTGGTTATTCAGGTGGAGGGACGCCACCCTGATAGTCTTATGAGGCTATTTGGTATTGGTCACCAGCATCGTCTTAAAGGGAAATAAATTTTCATGATAAGGGCTCTGATTTTGTCATTTAGAGGTGAGGCAGGAGATATTGGGTGTTTTTTTACTGATGACTACAACCCTGAAAATCCTTTATGTCCATGTTCCTATGCAACATGCACTCTTTTTTTTTTAAACAGTTAATTCTTTTTTTTTTTTTTTGAGGTCAGTGTCACTGGCCCTCATATGTGGGACTGGAACCGGGGCCGCTGGCTTCCCAAGTCAGTGCTTAACCACTGCGCCACTCGGCGAGCCCGCAACATGCACTCTACATTTTCCTCCATAGCACCAGAGGCCTGAGTCTTGTTGGTTCCATGATATTCTAGACATATATATCATGGCATCATGGAAAGTCCGCCCTTCCATCCCTGTTACAGAGGGCCAGCTATGTCCGGGATGGCGGCTAGCCCACTGGCTTTGTCTTACTTCCCTGCATCTTTGTGCTTCTGTGCCTGGGCTGAGTCTGGTATGAAGGAGTCTCTGGGCACCTCCCCGTTCCAGGCCTCAGTGCAGCTCTCTCTCCAGTGTTTCTGGAGGCCAAGAATGCCCATTCGGTCCTGAAACGGTTCCCTCGTGCCAATGAGTTCCTGGAGGAGCTACGCCAAGGTACCATCGAGCGGGAGTGCATGGAGGAGATCTGCAGCTACGAAGAGGTCAAAGAGGTGTTTGAGGACAAGGAGAAAACGGCATGTACTCCCTGGGGCTGGGTTATGGGAGCGGAGGTCGCCTCAGGAGTAACAAGAGAAAGCCCAGGTGCCTCAGATGAATTGGAAGCCAGGAAGGAAAGCCAACACAGTCCAGAGCAGGGCCACTGGGACATGTCCTTAGAACAAGAACAAGAACGTGTCCTTAGAGTCCCATCTGTCTCACTCTGGGGGCCTCCTCCTTTGGTACATTTGGTCCTTTGTCCTTGGTGCGTTCCATGGCCTCTCTGATAGCTTTCAGAGGCCAGTCAGATGGGGCGGGGTGTGGAACAGCCTTGTGGAAGGTCTCTGGGGTCCATCTGGGGCTTGAGCAGTTGCATGTAAGCGTATGTGTAAGTGGTCCTTCTTCTTCTGCAGATGGAGTTCTGGAAAGGGTACCCAAATGCCGTCTACTCAGTCCGAGACCCTGCGCAGAGCTCTGATGCCATGTATGTGGTGGTGCCTCTTCTGGGGGTGGCGTTGCTGATTGTCATTGCCTTGTTCATCATCTGGAGGTGCCAGCTGCAGAAAGCCACCCGTCATCACCCCTCATATGCTCAGAACCGGTACCTAGCCAGCCGCGCCGGGCACAGCCTGCCCCGGGTCATGGTGTACCGGGGCACTGTGCATAGCCAGGGCGAGTCCTCTGGGCACCGGGAGGCAGGGAGCAACCCGCAGGTGGTGCTGGGGCCCAGTCGGGGGACCAGAACCACGGTCCGCCTTGAAAGCACCCTCTACCTTCCGGAGCTCTCTCTCTCCAGACTATCCAGTGCCACCCCTCCCCCGTCCTACGAGGAGGTGACTGCACCCCAGGAAAGCAGCAGTGAGGAGGCCAGTGTCTCTTACAGTGACCCACCCCCAAAGTATGAGGAGATAGTGGCTGCCAACCCTGGCTCAGATAAGTAGTGGGACTTGCGTCCTGTCTGGTGTGAAAGCCTCTTTCAGGGGTCTCCTGTTTTCTTTTTAACTTTTTAAAGACTGTGCCACCACAAAACAGCCTTAGCCTCCTTGTTGCCAAATAATTTCCTAACCATGGATTTGTAGGAAGACAGTTGTCAGAGACAGGTGGAGGGGGGGTAGGGAACACGCATGCCCCAGGGGAGAGCCACAGGCTAGAGAGCCCAGCTCTTCCAGAAGCCACCACGCCCCACCATCCTGTCTTCCTGTCAGGGACTGGTTTCTCTTAATGCCAAAGGAATCACCCCACGGAGTTGACTGTGGCCAGAATGTCCATAGACTCGGGTCCTGGGGCCATGCAGCCAGCTGGAGGCCTGCCTAAGTCTGAAAACCTAGGCCACAGAGGCGAGGGAGAGAGGCCAGCCCTCAGCACCCTTCCCGTCCCCTAAACAGTCCTGTGCTTTCTGTCCCTGGCTTACATTTGGAGGACAGGGACAAGGACTGAACAAAAAAACAAAATGAGTAATTACAAACAAATAAACAATGAACACTATGAGACAGAACATTATAACCTGGGCCACTCCTAAGGGACCAAAGAAAATCAGTCACACAGATCTGACCCTTGCCTCCCCAACACCCACCCCACCCTCCTGACCAGGTTAACACATTTTTTGTGGGAAACGAGTAAACTCGTCATATAGCTCAAATGCCTGATTACAAAGTGTTAAAAGGAACATCAAGAACAACCGGGAAGGAGGACAGGGCGTGTGAAAGATGAGGGGCAGGGGCCTGGCTGGCAGAGCTGCACCTCCAGATTGAGCAAGGGGCCCCTGTGAACTTTGCCACCCTGGAGGGTCACTCTGGTCCTGCTGTGCTTGGCTTCTCCCTGGCATGAGCCCAATCACAGTCCCGGGAAAACTGACATGGCTGACCCTGCCTGTGGAGCCCGTTGCCTCTGAATGGTTGGGGTGCAGGCTAGGGCAGAGAGCTGAAGTTTTCTTCCGGTGAGCTTGATTGGCCCATAGCATTATTCAACCCATGAACTTGGCCCCCTCAGCACTATGCTCCCCGGCTTTCAACTTTTAAGATACTTCCCTCCTCATGAGTAGGTGCGTGGAGTTGAGCTTCAGATGGCTGATTTCTCCTTCATGATGGTTCCCACCTGGGGAGAAGATCCTAAAGTGTCCCTTTTATGAAATTTCTTTGCGAGGGAGATGGGGACGCCCATGACCTGGGGTAGAAGGTCCACCTGGGGTTTGCTCTGTCATTGCCAGGTGCTGGTCCACTTTTAGTAACCCCTTTCTGTGGCCCAGGAGCTGTCCATCTGTGCATTTCAGTGAGGCTTCAGACAGCAGTGGGGCAGAGGTGACCTGTCCTTTCGCTGTCAGTGACCACACGAAAGACACGGTTGACACCGCCTCCCCCACCCTTCTATCTCCGTCCTCTTGGCCTTGGTGCCAAACCATTTTTCCTCTGTGGTGCTTTAAAAAAATGTAGCAACTTTTTGTTGAGCCCAAAAGAGTGCACAGCCAGGGTCTCTTGGTAACCACAGCAGTTCAAACTCCCTGAGAAGACAAGGCTCTATCTGTCTGAACAGCTCTCCAAAGCAGGCATTGGGCCTCGTTGTTTGCATGCAGCCCTGCCTTGAAGCCACAGATGATTTCTGGAGGTCCCTCCAGCCCTGGGAACTTGCCTGGAGACTCACTTCTCAAGTCAGGAGGCTGTTCTGATCCCAGGGAGGCTACCAGTTTGGACGGCTCGGCCCTGTGGCTGGGGATTTCCATGTTTCCCCCTACCTCACAGGCCTGTTTAGAGGCTGACTGAGCTAATGCCTGTGCAGTGAGGTTTGCCCTTAGGAAGATGCTTCTAGAAATGTGTAGGTTATTGGGGACCAGTCTTAATGGAGGCTTCATATGACTGTGATGTTGAGTCTCAATCTGGGGAGTCCGTCTCCGGCCAGTTGACCCTTTCTGTTCAGTCCCTCCTCCCCCAAGAGCTCCCTGGTGCTAGAGGTGCTGACAAGGTGGCATTCCACCTTTCCTTCCTCTTTTCATCCCTCTGGGCCTCTAGCACTGCACTCCCACCCTTCTTCTCGAAGGCCTAGAAAGCCCCTGCTTTTTTCACGATGGAGGCTGCAGTCAATACTATTTGGCCATGTTGGAGGATCTGGGGCAGCCTGAAGCTCTGGGGCAGTCCCTGCTCTCCCAGCATTTCCTCGGGCACGTACCAGTGTGGGGCCTGGGAGAAGACGCCTCTCTGGGTTTCCTCCCCACTGAGCAGAGAGCCAGGCATGGGCCCCACCAACCAGAGCCGAGGAATGCCTGCTGCCTTTGGCATCTGTCGATCCCTTCCCCATCCAGCTGCCAGGTACTTTGCAGCTGGGTGGAGACCAGAGAGAGCTGGAATTAGGGGCCCGGCCCTGGGGAGGGTGGCCAGTGTCCTTCAGGCGCTGAGCACAGGCCTGCAGGGAGAGCTCACTCAGAGGTGGTTCCTTAATGCCCCGTGTTCTCTAGTTCAGGTGCTGTGCAGCAATCTTCCGGGTGGGGTTGCCACCGTGGTCTCTGGGATGTTTTTTGCAGTCTACAATGGTCATTACTCCTCGCGGTGCACATTTGGCTTTTATGAATGCCCTGTACATATCTTTCAAACTCTGTCTTTGTATGGACGTTGATTTGATACAATGCTAACGCTGCAGTAAGTGATATTTTTGTTGTTTTTGGGTGTGTGTGTGTGTTTGTGTGTGTGTGTGTGTGTGTGTGTGTGTGTCCACGTGTGCACGTTGCCTTTTCTCACATGCTTATCTGAAACAATAGCCGGTGTGTGGCTATATTTGTATCAAGAGGGTTCCGGCCTGAAGGGAGGAATGTCCCCTCCCAGGCCTGTGCAGCCTGATAGCAGAGCCCTGAGCCAGGAAAGCAGACATATGCTGTTGGAGCCCCCCCACCCCAAAGTTGCCACCTTCTGCCTCCGTTTCACAAAGCACTTTGAAAGCAACTCCATCCTGTGGGCCTCTGCCCGCTGGGACCTTCACTCACATACCCATTTAGTGCGGTGCCCTTGGCCTTGGCTCCGGCTCTGTGGGCGTCAGCAGCTGAAGGAAATCTGAAGCACTATTGAGCCTTTTTATTTTTATTTTTGGTGGAAAGATGTGTAACTATTGACTTTGGAAATGGCAGGGCTAGTTATTTCGCTATTTTTCATTTAAAAAGAAAAGGCTTTAAAGAATTCCCTGAACTGTGACTGTCATTGTTTTCAACCAAAAACTTTTAAAGAATTTTTAAAACAAGAATCGCAATCTTGTTCCCCGACCCAGTGCACCCCACCGTCCGGGGTTTTCAAAACTAAAGCACAAGAGAAAGAGTGGAGCACACAGGCACCTAGCACGCATGGCACCAGCGTTACGCCCTGGGTGACTGAAAAGGAAATGCGACACCGACACGGAGCAGTCTGACCGGAGGCCAGGGGGCCTCCTCTTCTACTTGCCAATCCCACTGCCATTAGTGTGAATTCCTTCGGGTGCTTTGGAAAACAGAAATCTGCCTGATTTGTTGGCCGTTGTCTTTTTTGTAGTCTGAATACAAGGAATTCAGGACAGCAAAGTGTCTGTTAAGGAGTCGGAGCCAGATGGTCCCTCTCTGGCTGGGGTTTGATCTTTTAACAACCAAATGGCATCCCGCTAGAAGAAGAAAAAAACAACACTGCCTCTAGATTGTTCTTTTGTCAGAGAGAGAGAGAGAGAGAGAGAGAGAGAGAGAGAGAGAGATCATCGAGAGAGACACTCTTACTCACCTGCGCTCTGTCTTTCTAGGAGTGTGCGTGTGTGCTATGTCTCATGTGTGTGCCCTCACGTTCAAAGCCAAGATGGAGAGCTGGGCAGCTGAGCTGCTGGTGTAGGGTGTTTTTCAGCTTGACAAGTAATGAAGCTCCATTTCAGGATCGTACTGATTCAGAAACAAGCACATCCTCCCTACTGAACTCTCCTCATACTAATTAGTGTAATTAGCTAATTCAAAAGTACTGTAATCAGACTGCCTGCAACCATGGCAAAAGCCCATTATCTTGGAGCCCACTAATTCAGAACTTAGAGAAAATCACAACTTAAGATAATTCATGGTATCTGCGATTCTTGTTCCATAGAAATATTTGAAATATTCTTCCCTTTAGTCAATTTCCATGGTCATATGTGTAAGAGGGATCTAGTATAAAATGAGTACCTTTTGCAAACAAAAAACTCAAGATCTTAAGGATCCCTGCACCGTGCCTTCAGCTTTGGGGTTCAGCAATTCTCATATGTGAGGCTCTTTGTGTACGGGACGATCTCATTCTCTCTCCATCGTGGGGATGTTGAGTATTGCAGCTTTGCCTTCTACTCCTTTATTTACGCTAGGAATAACATAGTTTGTGAACTAGACGGCAAGTTAAAGTACTATAAGTGTGTATCTTGCTAAATATTCTGTAAAGCAGATGTTTCGCTTGTCAGACTGGCGCTCCTATCATTCGCCCCCAAATATTCAAAAGTAGGGAGCATCTTTTTTCACAGGCTGTGGGCGGTGAGTCTCTCTCTAGCAAGCATTTCTCTGACAAAGATATGCAAACAGCACACTCCCTCGGGCTCAATGTCCCAACAGTTGTCCCATTGTACTGAGGTATCTGCTCCTTGGACAGTGCCTGCCTTTCTCCCGCCTCCAGCCAGAGCATGAACACTGATATTCAAGATTGGGACGAATCCCACAGCTGCTTTTGCCTCCAAATCTCTCCCCCCTTCTGGATGCCACTTTCCCAGGCCTGAACACACCTGCTATTTCACTCTGTGATCGTGAATTTGTGACAGTGGAAATTCTATGTGCAGCTGAGCTTATAGATGCGATTGCTGTGAAATGGATTCATTTTGGTACCACTTTAATTAAACTGTGCTCGTACTCATGCGTTGACCCATGTCAGCTGGGAAATCTGTGCATTCAGTAATATGTCAGGATTTCATTGGAGCCTGAGGGCAACAAACAAACTTGCTTCTGATCTCTCTCTCAATCTCTCTCTCTGTAATTGTGGAGTTTAGTTGTTAAATTTTGTCTCTTTCTGTACCAGATAATGAATAATAATAAAGAAATGGCATTCATTTCTGTCCTGTCCTCATCTATTTTGGATCCCCTAACTTCCATGGGGCACAGATGGTTGTGGGCCAAACTTGTTTTTCCAAAAGCCAGACTGTAGATAAGGAAACAGCCCAAACCAGTTTGGAAGCAGGAAGCAGAGATGTCCTGAGTCCTAAAGTTTGTAGTGAGATGTGTGTAAGATGATCTGCAGACCCATCCCCCTGGGATAAGGTTAGTAAGATCTGTCACAAATCACTTTAGCAACTTCCCTGTCACTTGATCCCTGATTACTAACAGAGGTGTCCCTTGCTAGAAGGATGCCCTGTTTTGTTTCAAAGCGGGTGGAGGGGCTGGAGGGGAGGGAGTGTTTTCCTGTGCCCCGTGTGAGTGGGGCATTATACTCAGGCTTTGCCTTGGCTCAGCTTCCTGAATTCTAAGGATGGCAAGACTCGGAGATTGTTCAGAGGGTAACGAGGCCTTAGCCTCCCCCTTGGGGGAAGTGTGGGCTTAGCTCCAAACACACACTCCCAGCTGTTGGTGTGGAGTGAGCTATAGCCCTGGGAAGTCGCTGGCGCAAGTTGTGCCAATCCCCAGTAATGAAAATAACCCACTTTTATAAGGAAAAGCCATGGCAGTGTTGAGATAATGGCAATGAAATTCAGGGCCTCCTTTGAGGATTGAATGTAGAGGCTAACGCCAGGAATGACAGCCAGATGACTTGGGTTCCATTCTTATCCCAGGCTGGCTTGTTGAGTGATACCAACTTTCTGGGGCTGCTAGGAGGTCAAATGAAGAGTCCTCAAGCAGACTCCAGCACACAGATGGGTTTGGAACTTTTAGGCTCATTTTTTCAGGAACAAGCATTCTAGGCAGTGATTTAGAGTCCCAGGGTAGCCCATGCAAGGAAGGTAGGACATGAGGGAGGCCCCCTTGGGGTACCATCCAAGAAACTGAGCCTCCGTTTCTTATCTGCCCTTTGTACTATAAGACCATGGGTTTCAGGGCCAAGGCAGTTGGATTGCTGGCAGAGGATGAGGGTCAATAATAAGGGAGAGGGACAGAGGGTCCTATCCCAGTGTCTCCCAGTCCCTGCTGGAGCAGACACAGGGAATCAGGTGAAGGACAGAGACTGTGCTTCAGGGGTGTGGCTTGGGAAAGTGGGACCCCTTGTCTACCCTGTGCCTACTGCCACACCCTTATAGCAGTTGGCCTGAGACTGCCTGGAGCAAAGGAACTGAAAGACAGTAGGGAGGGTCCATGGGATGTGTGTGGGGGAGGGGCGTCTGGAGACCGCCTCCCCGGAGGAAGCCATGCGGGACTTAAAGCTTGAAGGAAGAGTAGAAATCAGTTAGGCAAAGAGCATGGAAGACAAACCAGTGAGAGGAACAGCATGTGAAGAGGCCTAGAATCCAGCAAGTTTATCAGGTTTTTAAGGAAACAGAAGCCAGAATAGAACAAGGGGAAAGACTTGTGCAAGATGAGATTGGAAAGGTAGGGGAAGTCCATGCAGATCCCCCACAGGCCATATTCAGAGCTGTAGTCTTTCTTCTAGTGAAAATGGGGAGATCACTGAAAAGTGCTTTAAGGAGCAAGACTACATGACCAGGCCTGTTATATTGAAAACAACCTCTCTACCTACCATGTGGAGAAAGGACTGAAGCGGCCATGATAGGATCAGAGAGATAAGGTAAGAGGCTATTGCAGTCATGCAGGCAAGAGATGGTGATGGGATTGGCTAGGATGGTGACAGAGGAGACAGAGAGAAGTCGACTAATGAGAAGGGTTTTGCCCCAACACATGAATTACATATTTAGGAAGTTGTATTAGGGTTCTCCAGAGATGCAGAATTAATAGGAGATATATGTGTGTATATATTGACAATGAGAGAGATATATGCGTATAGAAATAGAGGTATATAGGTATATCTAGATACAATTGACCCTTGAACAACACAGGTTTAAACTGCATGGGTCCACTTATACACAGAAGTTTTTCAATAAATATACAGTCTGCCCTCCATATCCCCAGGTTTCAGATCTGCAGATTCAACCAACCACAGATCAAACACAGCATTTTCGATCTGTGGCTGGGGATCTGTGGATATGGAAAACCAACTGTGTGAATTGTTCTATATACACCATTTTATATAAGAGACATGAGCATCTGAGGATTTTGGTGTCTGCGAAGGGTCCTGGAACCAATCCCCCATGTATACCGAGGGACTATAGTTCAGTGTTTGGGGAGTCAAAAGTTATACATGGATTTTCAACCGTGCAGAAGTCAGCACCCCCCAACCCTGCATTGTTCATGGGTCAACTGTATAGAGATATACCTATATATCTGTATCTATCTATCTAGGGATCGGTTTATTATAAGGAATCGGTTCATACAGTTGCAATTATGGAGGATGAGGAGTCTCACAATCTGCCCTCTGCAAGCTGGACACCCAGGAAAGCTAGTGGTGTAGTTCCAGTCAGAATCCAAAAGCCTGAGAACCAGAGAACCAATAGCGTAAGTTCAAGTTTAAAGACAGGAGAAGACCAATGTCCCAGCTTAAGTAGTCAGGGGGGATGGGGGGTTGGGGGTGGGGAGGGAGGGAGAAAGAGAGAGAGAGAGAGATCCTTTTTCTGCCTTTTTACTCTATTCAGGCCCTTAATGGGGTGTATGATGCCCACCCACAATGGGGAGGCCATTGGCTTTACTCAGTCCACCCATTCAAATGTTGATCTCTTCTGGAAGCACCCTCACAGACACATCCAAAAATAATGTTTGACTAAATATCTGGGCATCCTGTGGTCCAGTCAGGTTGACACATAAAATTAATGATCACAGATGGGACAGAACCATGCATGGTGACTAATCGCTCTGGGGGGCGGGAGGGGTGGAGAAGAGTCCCAGATGCCTGTGAGGTTTGGGGGCTCAGACAGTGAGGTAGATGGTGAGACCATTCACCAGAAGGTCCACACTGGAAGAGGAGCTGTTTTGGGGGGGCACGTTCAGTGTGTGGGGTGGAGTGCGTCTGAAGGGCACTAAGGAAAGAGGACTAGACTGAAGCAAGAGATATCAGAGTAGCTTAAGTTACCATAAAGATGATAAGTGAAGTCTGGGGTGTAGATTTCATGGGCCAGGAGAGAGGCCAGACAGGCAGGGGAAACACCATGGCAGTGCGGAGTACTAGAAACCAAGGGAGGAAAGTGTTTCTAGAAGGAAAGAGAGAACAGTGATGTGAAGTGCTTCCAAGAAGTCAAGTAAGATGCAGAGTGAAGTGGGTTCATTGGCTTAAGCTGCCAGGAGGTCACTGGGGACCTTGGCCTGGGGTGGTTTCAGGTGAATGGTGGATGAGAAAGGAAGACTCAAGCGAGGAGAGGAATGTCTGGGAGGTAAGAGTGGAGACAGTATGCACTGTGAGGTGGCACTTTCAAGGTGAGAGAGGACCATAGCATGAGTAAGACAAGATACCAAGGGAGACAGGTTTTTAAAAACATTTTTTTAACATTCAGGTCATTTTAATTCAGCGACTATTTAATGAGCTCCTACCATGAGTCAAGCAGGCAGTGCACTAAATGCAGGGGAGATAGACAGAGGTGAGAGCAGCCAACAAGATGCTGGGAAAAGGGCTGAGAAAGATGTGACAGTGTTTCCATGCTGGAGAGAAACATCCAGACCAGGGCCAGGGAGGGAACTGAAGGCTCACAGGAATGCAGAGATAAGCCACTGATAGAGCTGGGGCTAGAGCCCGGGCGCTGGGGCCACGAGACTTGTTGGTGGCACAGACAGCTCATCTTTGGTAACATAGAAGCAGGAAGGCCTTGGGGATCATGAGAAAATCCTAGCAGCTCGGACTTTAAGCACTGACTGCTAGGGACTGAGTGCTTCGCATTCCATCAGCCCCTACCTGCCTTTTCTAGGCAGGATCACTGAGGCACATTGCCTCCGGTCACCCAGCTAGGAAATGAGGAGTTAGGACTCAAATACCACTGCAGGGGCAGGGGGACAGTGGAACTACAGAGCTGGCCTCTGATCCCATCCTCCCTGGTGTGCATTGCTCGCATGATGACACACTGGCTCTGTCTCGGGAGAGTGAAGGCAGGTCAGAGTGGGATAGGTCTAGAAGACGTTTGCTGAAACTCTTGAGCTAATTCCTCAGTGAGACCTCCCTGTGTTCTAGCAAAGACCCTGGATGGCCAATCTGAGACACCAGTTTGCATCTAACCTTGCCACTGAATTGCTAAGTGAACCAAGTCACGTCCCGGCCTTCTCTGAGCCCCATCTTGTCCATCTATGAAATGGAGGATACTGGGAAGAGCGTCTGCTTCATAGATGGGAGGCCTTGTCATGAGCTTCTTGTCTGAAAAAAAAAAAGGTGCAGCTTCTCAGACCTGTTTCTCATCTTGGGTTTCTCCTCTCCACGTGTTTCCCCAGCTCAGAGGGCCATTTTCCTTTGGCCTCTGCTGCCCCTGAATTTTGCATACACATCAGATTTCAGCCACTGGACATGGGAACAATTGAAAACAGATGTCTTGCAACCTGAGGAGTCACCCTGCAGGCAAGGCCAAGGGCTCTTCAAAGTCCCCGGGTCCAACCCCTCCCTGGGGATCAAGAAAGAGGGCCTGGTGACTGATAAGACAGGTGACTAAACCCCTCTGGGTTTCCAAATTTGTTTCCAGCTTTTGGGGGAAGGGACTCTTGGGCCAGCAGAGAAACAAGGAGAGGAAGAAGAGCATCAGGGACATCGGCTGGCTACACCACAAGGCAGAAGGCGAGAGGCCCCTTATCTCTCTTCAGCGCTGCCCTTAGCTCCACACGCAGGGCAGTCCTGAGTTACCCATCAGTAACAACTACCTGAAACAATTACCCAGCCACCATTACCCTAAACTCATTGCACTTCCAGGGGAGTCGTTCAGGCAGCCCGCACCCTGCAGGGGGCAACTTTAGGGGCTGATCTGAAGGAACACAGAGGCACATAGCATCTCAGCCACCATGGTCCTGCCGGTAGGATTGTCAGGCAGGGCTGTGGCTCTGTGTCACTGTCTCTAACTCACCTCTGCTGGAGCTGCTGCCTGCAGACTGGACCAGAGCTCAGGGGGCGTGAGCTGCCCTGAAAGTGTGCAGGCAGAGGACACAGGAGCCAGGCACAAGGGTCAGGCTTTTTTTCATCAGTTGACACAGTTCTAGGAACCCATCGCACTCCCAAAGGGCAGAGTGTGGCGGGATTTAAGGCAGGACCACCACAGAAATAATCCCTGTTGCTATCCCGACAGACCCACAGACTTTCTGCCTGGCCAACTGTTTCTATCTGCCCTCTACAGCGTGAGTTTCCTGAGGACAGGAAGCTTGTCCCTATCTCCAGGGCCTGACACCCAGTCAGTCTTGATTCAACACAGCCATGCTGAATGAGAGGAGCCCACATTTGGAAATCAAGGTGTTCCCTGTAACCTCTTGCTGCTGGCCCTGTTCCCATGGGGACTCGGTCCTAAGGGCTACCCCACCTGGCCGTGACACTTATTTCTTTCTCTCTGCTCACCAGGTGACCCTCCTTCCCCAGGCCTGTTACAGTGGTGCAGTTTGCACCTCTGTTCTTCCTGTCTCTTTAAGGAATGGAAGGACAGCTGTGAGGCTCCACTAGTCCCCCGATCCCTTCCCCTCTGGTTGGGGGAGGACCAGAGGCTCCAGTCATGACCTCAGTACCAGCTGCTTTCAGGAGCATGAAGGAGACTTGTTTACAGGTTCGTAGGTTTTATTAGCAAGTGGAGAGGATGCTCCCAGATGCCTGAATGATCAGGGTTTGCAGCCAAAATCAGGCTTGCTCGCTTGGGCTTGGGATTGTAGCTGCCTAACACCGGGCTCTGAGCAGAGCTGGGAGGCAGCAGACAAACACGCCCATTGACTTTGAATGGCCTCTTCCATAGGACCCTAGTTTAAGCAAGTGAGCAAGGCAGGATTCTTGTGGGGGCAGGGAAAGGCTGGAGTCTGCCCTGAAGCCCAGGTAACCCCAATACACCTCCCTGAAACCAAGAAACACAGTTTAAAACTGGGTTTTAGCCCAATCTTCCATGTGAAGATGGGAAACTGAGGCTCAGAGCAGGGGAGGCAAGTTGCCTAAGACGGCCCAGTGTCCGAGCTAGAAGTCACTCCCAGGTATACTGACCCTGGGCTTGGGTAGCCTGCCACCTCCCACTGCTGCTTGCAAAGGAAGTGGGAGCAGGTAGCAGATAGGACATCAGACCTCAAGCCAGCTGGTGGGGATCTGAGTAGGGTGCACGGCTGGCTGAACAGCTGGAGGAGACCAGTGGTGGGGAGGCCCTGGGGGAGGCAGGTGGTCGGGCAGGCAGGGAGACAGACAGACACATGACAAGGGCAGACAGGCGGGCAACAGCCTGAGTTGGACACCTGCTCCATGGGGGGCTGGATGCCCTCTAGATTTTAGCACAAATTTGGATGCAATTAGCTGTGTTTGTTTGGTCCCCAGCGGAGGCTCTGCATTTACAATCACCTTTAGGGAAAACAATGATAGGTTTTCTGTGGAGATAGTCAGCTTGAAGGGAGGGAGAGCCTTCAACCCCATCCGTTTTTGTTAATAAAATAGCTTTTATTTTAATAAAAACCCAAGCCCTCCAGCACACAGTTCACAGGAAAGAAACACAGAAGAGCAATAAACATATGAAAAATTGCTCAGGTTGATTCATAATTAAAGCAATATAAAGTAGGGCAAAATGGGATAGATATCATTTTTCACCCATCATAATGATACCTTTTAGAAAGTTTCATGATACAGTATCTTCTGTTGATAAGGCTGTGAAGAAACCAGCACTTTATTCCTGTTGGTGATGTCCCACTTGGTGCAGCCTCTTCAGAAGGGACATGGATAACATCAGTCAATATCGGGCAACATTGTCAATACACGTCCTCCAGGACGCCACAATTCCACTGCACGGCACCTGCTCGATGAAAACGTTTACCCATGTGAACCAAGAGGCATGGCCAGGAATGCTCACTGCTACTCTGTTTATAAAAGTGAAAAGCTGCATCTATTTCTGCATTTTTCTGTGGTATATTCATACAACAGAGTATTACTCAGCCATAAAGAAGAATGAAATCTGACCATTTGCAACGACATGGATGGACCTAGAGAACATTATGCTAAGTGAAATAAGTCAGTCAGAGAAAGACAAATATCATATGATCTCACTTATATGTGGAATCTAAAGAATGGAATAAACAAACAAAACAGAAATAGACTCAGAGACATAGGGGGAAAAAACTGAGGGTTGATAAGTGGAAGGGAGTGGGGATGGGGGAGAAGGTAAAGGGATTAGAAAGTACAAATTAGTAATTACGACATGCGAGTAGCCATGGGGCTATGAAATACAGTTTGGGGAATATAATTCATAATGATGTAAAGGTTTTGTAGGGTGTCAGATGGGCACTTGTCTTATTAGGGAGACCACTTCATGGATGGCACTGTACACCTGAAGCTGATGCTGAATCACATGGAATGTCAACTATAAATATATATATATATATATATATATATATATATATATATATATATATATTTCCCCCCACACACACAGGATGTGGAGCACAGCATAAGGAATCGAGTCAATGGAATTCCCACAGCTATATATGACGTCAGAGGGGTAGTAGATTGGGGGAGGGGTTATCAGTTTGTGAGGGGTGTAAATGTCTAATCATTATATTGCTTTGTACACCTGAAACTAATGAAAAAGAAAAAAAAGGAAAAAGCTGTAACTTTGTCTGGAGGACAGAATGCAATGAGTGTAAGGCTCCGAAGCCTGAAGGCGTCCTCCCACCCCACTTTCCACTCCCCCCAGGCAGAGGTGGCCTGGTGGCATGTGGGGAGGAAGAGGTGGCCTCATGGACCAAGGTGGTCCCAGTGGAATATTCAGGGGTGGCTGTGGTGCCTTATGTAGTATGGACCGAGGTGGGTTTGGTAGAGGAAGGCAAGATGGCCCTGGGGACCCCCCCCCCGGACCTTTTAAACAGGTGGGAGGGAGAAGCAGTAGGTGTGGAGGACCTGGAAAAATGCACAAAGGCGAACACCCTCAGGAACACAGAGACCGGCCCTACTAGACGCAGAGACGCCACAGAGCTGCATTGGCTACCAGATGGATTGTTTAAACCAGGAAATGTTTTACATTTATAATTCCATATTTATAATGTTGACCACAACATTATGATTATTTCTTGTCTGTACTTTAGAATTTTTCACCATCTGCGAAGAAACACGGAAACAAGTTACATGGTAAAAAATAAAATAAAAATGAAAAACTAAGTGAAAAGCTCTAGACATCCAACATGTCCACAGGCAGGTCAATAAACAAGGGTGCAGTTGTGCGGCAAAATACTGTACTGTGTTTAAAAGATGTGAGGTAGATTTGTTCTGACATGGGAGATTCCCAAGGCACACAGTTCACTTCAAAAAGTAAGTTTCGGAACATCACGTACCTCAAATGTATGATCTCATTTGAGTAAAACACTGCAAACATATACATACACATCTAAGCCAGATGTTCTCTGGGCCCCTCCCTTCCCTTCCCAGAGGCCTCTGTCTAACTTCGGGGGTGGGAAGAGCTTCGGGTCCCCGGCCTTCTCCTTTGGGAACCTTCCACTGGCCGCTAGGTCTCTGCAGCCCCATCGCTTACACTTGGCCCTGAGCCATCCTCCTACCCTGCCTGCCTAAAGCTCGCCAGATCTCTCTGTACCCCGGGTACTCTAGCCCATCAGGCCCCTGAGGCTGGCATACCAGACAGTAGGAGCTTTTGGGAGTGTTTGGAATCAGAGTTTGGGGCAATTTCAGAGGGAGATTATGATAGAGGGAAAACTTTAGCATGCTAGAGAGACATGCTAAGGGACAAATTCAAAATCCCACAGCAAATTCTGTCTCCCACCTTCCAGCCGTCCTTGGTGCCCGAGGTGAAACGCCAGGGTTTCTGGGTGACATTGGGGACCCAGAGATTGTGAAGGAAGTGTCCCCACCCACTCTGCTTGGCTTCAGGTGGTGGGTTCCTTGGCCACCAGGGGGCAGTGCCTCTGCATCACCTCCCTGGTGCCGCAGTGCCCAGGAAGCCCCAACTGGTCAAGGCAAGTTGACAGTTAGAGGGTAATCCGATCTGAGGTTAATAGTGCCAGGTTGTGCCTGCGCCCCGTGCACACAGTTCCGGCTCTGCTTACCGGATTGTCCCAATCCAGCCAACCTGTGGGCAGAGGATTGTTAGCGCCATTGTCCATCCAATGGGGAGACTGAGGCCCAAAGAAAGGAAAGACTTGCTCAAGGTCAAATGTTGAGATCATGGCGAGGATGGCAGGGCATAGGGTTGCCAGATAAAATACAGGATACCCAGTTAAATGTGTATGTCAGATAAACCATGAATAAGTTTTAGTGTAGGCTTGTATCAAATGTTGCATGGAGCATACTTACACTAAAAAATTATTTGTTTATTTGAAAATCAAATTCAATTGGCGTCTTGTATTTTTATTTCCTCAATCCAGCAACCCTGGCTTGGCAGAAACCCATGGCTTCTGCTTCTCAAGCTCCTGAGTCCCACAGAGCACACTTCTCTGCCCCTAAAGTGCCCTCCAGAATGCTCAGATTTCATGGCAGCTGCTCCGCTGAAGCTGGGAAGGGCTTCTCCAGGGATCCTTCGGAATGCAGGCAGGGCTTATATCAGCTCTACTCCGGAGCTTGATCCCAGAGTTGGACAGGTGGGGCCAGGGAGAGGGCCAGACAGGCCAGACCTCGCTCTCTAAGCAAGTCCTGCCCCCTCCCTTTCTTCTCCTCTGCCCTTCCCTTCCCCGCTTTCTCCTTCCCTCCCCTTTTTGTCTTTTCCTCCTCTGGCCGCAGCAACTGTGCTTGGTTCCTTTTACAAATATCTTTCTCTTCCCCGCAGGGGCTCTGGGGCTCTTCCTAAGAGCTGAAGGATCCCAAGGGCTGACTGATACAACCTTTGGTGACCATATCAGTCAGGGTTCCCCAGAGAAAAGGGACAAATAAGATGGATGGATGGGTGGATGGATGGATGGATGGATGGATGGATGGATGGACAAGTATACGCATGTGTATATGTGTACATATGTAGAGATTGACCTTAAGGAATTGGCTCATGCCATTGTAGGGCTAAGCAAGGCCAACATTTGCAAGACAGGCCAGCGGCTGGAATCTTAGGCAGGGGTCTATGCTGCAGTCTCAATGCAGAATTTCTTCTCTGGAAAACACTAGTGTTTGCTCTTAAGGCCTTCCAACTGATTGAACGGGACCCACCCACATTATCCAGGCTTAGTATTCCATTTTACTTAAAGTCCACTGATTGTAGATGTTAACCACAGCTACAAAACACCTTCATAGAAATACCCAGTCTATTGTTTGAATAACTGGGGACTATAGGTTTGCCAAGTGGCCATACAAACCTCACAGTGGTCTAATCAGTAGGGAAGCTAAGAGAGAATTTGGACCTACATCAAGGGGTGCATGGCCTTGGAACACTGAGGGCTCCAGCTGTTGTAGGCAGGTCCCTGCTCTCCTACCTTTCCCTCCTCTGGTTCTCATGGTTTCTGCCCAGGCTGACCCAGGGCATCCAAAGACCATCTCCCATACAGGGCATCTCTGAACTGGGAGAGGCCAGATATGCTCTGCAGAGGACACCTTTGAACAGATGCCGTGGCAGGGATTACTAGCCAGAGCTGGGTTTGCAGAAGCCATGACAGGCCTGGGATCTAACTCTACTTTGGCCACTGACTGACTCAGGTCCTGTCCTGTCGCTGCCTCTCTCTAGAAATGATAGAGAATGGACCCCCCTGCCCCCCACCACCTCCATAAGACCAAATTAGGTGATCTGAGAGCCAGGGCAATTCCACAGGAAAAAAGTTTTGAGCCTTATCTCTTCTCCTCTGTTGCTTACAGAGTAGCAAGGGAGAAGGCCGTTGACGTAGTCAACAAGATACAGCAGGAACAGAAGGTGCTGATCCAAGGCTTGCACCCAATTGGGAGTGTGGCTCCACCCCCCATGTCAAGATATATCTTCCCTGAGCTCCTACCCTTCTTGTGCATCCTTGGTCACAGCTTGCAAGTGAACAAGTGGTCGCAATGGCCGACAACCTCTCTGCCATCGCACAGGAGATGGAACTATCCATGGCCGAAGAAATGGCTACTGAGAGTCATGGGCAAAATCCAGATACCCTGCTGATAGAAGGTGAGGATACCCTGAAATGTCCCTTCCCTTGGGTGTCAGCCCCTGAGAAGATGTGTGTGTGGCTGGGCAGACAGTCATATATATGCATATTTGTATTTGCATGGATGTGTAGGTATGTGTGATTGTGTCTTGGTGTTCATATATATGTATTTCTGGCTTGAGTGACAGGGAGCTCGGGGGAAAGGGATTGATGTGAGCATTTTGCAGCCCATGACGGAGGAGGAGCATGGGACCAACGTGTGTGGTCCCCTGCTTTCTCCTTCGTCCAAGCCACAACTCTGTCTGTCTTTTGCAAGATATTCAGAGGGCTCAATTTATAAGATCAATCAGATCAAGTCTCTCTCCTAACATTCCAATGCCTTCTCCTGCCCTTTAGAGTGAAATCCAAACTTCTTACCACGATCTATAAAAATCTGACCAAGGTCACCTCCTCAACATATTTCATGCTGTGGCATGGTGACCCACTCCACACTGCATTTATGCTTGTCCTAATAACACCTCAAGACTGGTTCTTCCTCACAGCTTTTGTGCTAGCTGTGCCCTCAGCCAGGAATACCCTTTCCCTAGATTTTCCATGGCTGGGCTTTCTCGTTCAGGTCTGTACCTCATGTTGTTTCTGACTTTTCTAGAAGTAGCCCCTTCCTTTTGTCATGTTGCCTTGTTTTGTTCATTTTGGAAACGTGTGGTCTCTTGATCTGAATCTACGCTGATGGATTATTTTCTGTTTTGCCCCTCACTTCCCCTGTATACGCATAGACAGACAGTTTCTTGATTGCTTCAAGCTTGTCTCTTAATCATTGCTCTGTCCAGTAAACTACTTAGCCCAGAGCTTGGCCCTCAGTAAATACTCGCCAAACATTTGAACAGATGAAGAAACTGAGTCCTGATCAGCTAGTGGGCAGCAGTGAATGGATGTTGAATGGCTCCTAAGAAGTTGGGGACCCAACCTCTTTCTGGTGTGTCCTGTGCCTGCCAAGGAAGCCTCTTGGGTATTCCTAATGCCTTTGTTTTTCTCCCCAGAAGTGCTAAATCGTGGATACTGGTCCCTGGAGGTCTCTCAGCATCAACAGAAGATGGATTCAAAGCCGGCTGGCTCTGGTGCAGGAAAAACGATTTGGAATATGATTGCCAGCTGGCCCAAGAGAGGGGTACTGTATGGGGCCCTTGGCCTGTAGTGGCTGGGCTGGGGTTGGGAGTATTGGCTATAGGGGCTGCAGCCTGATGATGCTGACTTGGGGGGAGCAGGAAGAAGGCAAATGAGGGCAAGGACGTGCAGCAAGAGGTCATATTGTTACAGAGGATACTGGGAAAAGGCAGCCATTTTAGAGAGGAGAAAAACCTGTCTGTTTTAGGAAGTCACATGAATCTGGTAGCTCTGTAGCAGATTATGTTAGCTACATTCATCAAGACTGAGGGCAAGTTTTAGAAAAATGGTTGTTACACTGTTGCAAAGGTTACTGGGAAAAGGCAACAAGGTTGGGGAATGGGGGACCTCGACTGTTCTAGGGAATGGGTTAAGATAAATGCTGAAATGATTCCACTCCCAATGAATAAAGAGAAAATGGGTTCCCAGGTCAATGACTTCCTGGGAATGATAATAAGCCGGAAATATTGAATTGGCTTTGTACACAAGACATTTAAAGTTAGGAAATTCAATTTATCAATTCTATTTATTTATCAATGATTTTATGAGATAAAAAAAATAATGGAACTGTTAATGCCTTTGAAAGAACCACAACATGAAAGGACAAAATAATAATAATAATGATATTATTCTGCTGATTGGGGAGAAAAAAGTAACGTGCCTTAAAAATACATGAAAATACAATGAACACTTTTTGAAATAATTAACAGAGGGAAGCTGGGACTTGCTGCAGTTCACAGATTTTCCTAATTTCCATTAAATTTATATAAAACTCTTATGTTTTACAGTGTACATAATTCTCAATAGAAGGTTTCTAAAATTAAAACACAAAAAGCAATAAGGCAACTGTTTTTGAACAGTTAGACTTGCCTTATGATGGGGGAATCATAATAAGTCATCGACTTGCAGATGTTAAATCAATCTTTATTACATTGATGTGTTAAAACAAACTATTGTCATTGTCACAAACAAACTCTAGCCACCAGTCACTCACCTTTGTTTTGCCTTCAAAGCTCTCAAAAAATTTTCTGTTGTTGGCGTTCTGATCCAAATTTTTAGAAAAATCAAGGGCATGCTGTAAAAATTGTTCTAGGAGACACTCTTAATCAATTTCCTCTTTATAGTCCTGGGGTGTTCTGGACACTCTCTGTCTTTTTAATGCAATTTTTGAGGTTTTTGAAGAAGAAGAAACCCTGGGAGGTGGAGGTGCACCATTGGTTCTGGACAAAGAGTGGGGCAGCCTCTTGGCCGGGGCTGAGCGGGCTACTTTGACTCACTGTTCCTTTCCTTAGGGGACCCTGCTGCCGGAACCCATAAAGCCAAATGAAGCAAGCCATGAGGATGGCCAACCCCAGGAGTATCCTAGTGACTTCCAAGACACGGAGGTCCGCTATGAATGGTAAGATGGATCCCAGAAACCCTGCAAGAGGAAAGGAGGACTTGGGAGCAGCTGGTCATGCTGGGAGAATTGGGGACATGTTCCCTCCTCACCACAGCCCTTGAACCTCCTGACCCGTTGCCCACTCAAGGCTTCTGCATGCTCTGCTGCTAGGCTGGGCTGGCTTGCAGCCCTCAGGCCCCATGTCCTACTTACCAAGGAAGGGAATGACTCGGGGTTCACAGAGTCATAGTCCAAGGCGTCTCCTGACCTTACCTGCTTGCCCTCATGGCTTTCCTGTGCTTCCTGTCCGACTCAGCCTGGGACAACCAGCTGCTCTGACCCGCTGCCCTTTCTTATTTTCCAGCAACTCAGATGAAGAGTTGATTGCAGAGATTGACCTGCAAGAGTTCAATGGGCTGGAGCTAGAAATCATGAGAAGGCAGGTGAGTGTCTGCTGTGCAGGGGACCCACTTGGAGTTGTGCAAGCAGAACCACAGTGTCTTGGGGTGGCTAGGCCTTGACAGTGATGAGGCTGCCCGCCTTGAGTTTGCGCAGCCATTCCAAACGTCTCACCCTCTAGCAGCCGCGGTGAGGTCAGGCTCCCCTCTCCTTCCCATCAATCCCTGTGGCTCTGGCATCGCATCTTGGTGCCTTAAGCCTGTGTCTTTCGGGAGATGTGGAAAGGGGATAAGAGAAGAGAAAAGGAGGACAAAGAGGGAATGTAAGAGGATGGAGAAGTCTGCAGAAGGAATGGAGCTCAGAGGTCTGAGAGAGTGGTCTCAGACCAAGCCCAGGTCTTCTCGGGCAGAGAGCGCAGCAGCCATGGGCATGGGTGTGGAGGGCCATTGGCGTGGTGGCCCTCTCTGGCCCCTGAGTGTCCTATACTGGGGCCCTCGCTCCCGTGCTGCTGCTGCCCCACGCCAGAACACCCCAGCATTGAAATGTTCATTCCTGCCCACCCTGCACAGCTGGGAAGGGCTGGGTTCTTCCAGACAACTGGATGCACACCGAGGAGGGGGCACGGCAGCTGGGCCTGCCGACACAGGCAGCCCGGCCCACCCCAGCCCCCTGCTCACAACTGCTTCTTATCAAGCGGCACTTTGGCCTCCCAAAAGGCAGCAGAGGTCCCTCCTGTTTGAACGTCATACATTTCCCACTGGTAGGCTGTGGGCTTCCCCAGAAGAGCCTTGCTCACCAGCCTGCTTTTGGTCTCTCTGCAGATACGTATGATCACTGAGCGTCTGTACGTCCTGGAGGACAAGGTCACCAGCTGGCACTACAAGGGAGCTGTGTTCTTCACCATGCTGATGTCAGCCTACGCTGTCAACCTGTGGCTCTTGCTGCGCCACTAATGCTTTACGAGGCACGCTGCCTCCAGAGCCCTCCCTGCTTTCCTTCTCTTTCTTTCTCTCCTTGAGCCACCCCTGCCCATCCTCCTTCAGTCTCCCAGCCGCCCCCAGCAGTGGCAGGGCCATTTTCCAACTCTTGGAGACACCCTAGCTGCTGGCGGGTGAAGGAGGTGTGGCGTTTGGGAAGTCTGAATGGGTTGAGATGCAGCTCCTTTGGAGGGCGAGGTGGGTGGCATCTGGTCTCCCCAGTAACACCAGTGGCAGGTGCTTCCTGCCTGCCTGTCCAGGCTCTACAGTGACCCTCTCGCCCCTTCTGTTCCATCCTGTGTGGCAGGGGCTTGGCCACATTTTCCTGCTTTCTTCCACATTGCATACAGGGCTCTGCATAGAGAAAATGCTCAATAAAGTTTAGTAATAGCAGCAAATCCTGGTGGCTGAGTTTCTTGTGTCCAGGATTCATGTCGGGCCTTGCTTTCCCCTCCCACCCCCCTCCCATTGTCCCCAGCCCAGGCAGGGGCCTCCTTAGGGGCAGGGCTTGTAAGATCCTTCCTGTTGGACTCAGGCCAGCGAGTACCTGCCAAGAAGGGCTTCTGCGGCAGCTTGTCCTGGTCAGGCGTAGCAGGAACTCAATCAGAGGAAATCTCCTGGAAGGGGCCAGAAAACTTTCCATTTCCCCAGGAAGAAATTGAGTCCCAGAGAAGGTGAATGTGGCTCCAGGGTTGTCCAGCAAGACCAGATCGAGGGCGTGTCCTGAGTCCCTCCTACAGACTTGCTGGGGATGAGGCCCTGACTCATCTCTGGAGGCCGGATGGGTTCCACACGGTGGGGCTTTGAACACCATGTCCACAGCCGTGTGAAGCTCACCTCAGACAGGGTGGGTTGCTCGGTGGAGTAGTGGGACTTGGTCTGAGCAGACGGCAGGGTCACTGCTTAGGGGTAGATGTGCTGGGCTGCAGGGGGCCTTTGAAAGAGCTGCTGCCCCTTTCCCTCGGACCAAGGCATAAATTCATGTCTCTTGGGGGGCAGGGGCCCAGAACATTTTCGATAGCTTTGGTGGCTAATCAAAGCAGACCATCTCTAATCCCCCAAACCAACCAGACCATCTCTAATCCCCCAAATTGGTCATGACTTCTTCATGTATAAAGATGAGAGAGTGTGTTAGTCATGAGATATAAAATAAACATGATCGTGGGGTGGGGGCGGTGAGGGAGAGTCAGAGGAGGAGGGTGAAGGGAGGGAGAGAGGCAGAAACTTGAGTCTTTAAGCTGCCCGCCCCCGCCGCACTCCTCTCTTGTCCTCCATGGCTGCCGGACGATGAGGGGGTTCCTCCACCCCTGATTCTCTGGGGTCTGCAATACTTCTGAGAGCCAAGAGGCATGGAAAGAAGCTGGAACCCCCCTGCCCTCTTCTAATGGGCTCTGGCACCCCAGGAATCAATGGAGGGCTAGGAGGAAGGCTGAGGGACCTCCTTGCCCGTCACACCCCCACTGCCCACAGGCTCAGGAAAGACCCAAGGTGCAGGGACTAATTAACGGGAGCAGCTCACCTTTCAGGCTCAGTGACAGGCAGCCTGCATGGCTTCCTGACATCAGCCCCAAACCCCCACTGCCTTTGATGACATCGAAGGTAAACCATGCAGAGTGGAGTGGCCTGGAGCTAAGGATGGCAGGTGGCCTGCCCTGAAGTGGCCCTCCTAAAGCTGCCCCATTCTTCTGTTCCAGCCGGAAAGCTAAGAGGGAGCGAGCACTGCTGTGGGGCGAGGCAAGGCTTGCCTTTGGGACATGGGGGTGCGTGAGCTGACACAAACCTGTTTGCAGAAAAAGTCTGGCTGAGAATATGTTGTGAAAGAAAGGCTCACCCTTGGGAGCAATTTAGCCGAGATGCAAACAAACAGTGTGGTGGCCCCTTGGAGAAACACCTCTTGGGCTGGGGGAGCTAAGGTGGAGCTGTGCCTGGGCCCGGACTGCCCCTCCACACACCTTGGCTGTTCCTAGTGCTGCCTGCTTGCTCCATCTCCAGCGGCCTCCAGAAGGACATGGGAGCCACGGCAGCCTGGGAGACAGGCAGTGGGACCCTCTGCAGGCTTCTGTGAGGGTCCTTATTGTAGGGGCTGGCACCTCTTGTTTTTGTTTTTTTCTTGAGGGCAGTGTCACTGGTCCTCATATGTGGGACCGAACCGGGGCCGCTGGCTTCCCAAGCCAGCGCTTAACCACTGTGCCACTAGGACGGCCCCAAAAAATGAGATCTTTTGAGGTATATTTGACATATGATAACCTGGACTTTTTTTTTATGATTTTTTTTTTCTTGAGGGCAGTGTCACTGGCCCTCATATGTGGGACCCGAACCGGGGCCGCTGGCTTCCCAAGCCAGCGCTTAACCACCGCGCCACTCGGCCGGCCCCAGGGGCTGGCCCCACTTGACTGACCCTCTGCCTAGTACCTGTGTGGAATATCTGCCTCCTTGATGCTATTTCCTTGCCAAGATGGCCTGGCCTAGCCCAAGTTCTCCAGCGTGAGGCCAGTCCTCTCCCAAGAAGCCTAGAACTTCCCCAGGGATAAGTGGAGGGGGACGGCGGCAGTCATTTCTAGTTACGGGTGAGGGAGGGGGTTCTTGTGCAGCATGCTGTTTAATATTCCTCTGAAAGTTCCCGTGCTTTTCCTAGGTTTAGTACTAGAGGGGTACACAGCCAGTCCCCCCACTGGATCACGAGCTGCTGGAGGACAGGGGCTAGCTTCCATTGCCTTCCACATCCGTGGCACCCAGCAGAAGTGCGTGGCTGGCCAGGAGCCCTCTGACCAAGGTCCCCAGAGACCAATTCTGGCCTGATTGCTTCCTGAAGGGACAGCTGGCTTTGCCTTGGTCACACAAGCCCAGCTTTTAGGGCATGACATGCCCGCCTTGGAAAATGCCCCCCCCTTTTTTTGAGGGCAGTGTCACTGGCCCTCATATGTGGGACCCGAACCGGGGCCGCTGGCATCCCAAGCCAGCGCTTAACCACCGTGCCACTCGGCCGGCCCATGGAAAATCCTTTTAAAGTTAGCCAATCCTGACCGCTACTTTCCCTGATGCGCCTACTATGTGCCAGCACGGTGCATTTAAAAAGTGTTGAATTACCCAAGCCTGCTTGATGACATCCTCCTGAAAAATGCCGACATTATAGGTGTAGCTAACAAAGCCCTTTGTCTCCCAATATCAAGTCCTCCACCCACCCCCCAACCCCCACCTCGAGCTAACTCCTATGCTTGGTTTGGATGCATCCTTGCAAACTCTCACTGTCACATGCAGATATGTACACCTGTATGTGTCCCAGGCTTGGTGCACAGGGTCTCATATAAGCTGCCCTCTGTAGCCCTCTGAGAGAGGGGCCGGTCCCCCAAGCCCTGTGTGCAGGCGAGGAAAGCTGGTTATGCTGCCCTGCTGGGCTGGCCCCTGCAGAAGCTGAAACTCAATATCCCAGGTTTCCTGTCTCAGGTTGGCTTCCCAGCAGCTGTGGAAAGTTGGGCAGAAGAAGGTGGGCATGTGGGTGGGGGAGGCGAGGGTGCATGGAGGGGGCTTTGTTGTACCTGGGAGCAGCCTGAAATCCTGGCTTGCTCAAAAAGAGCCAATGACTCGCCATCTGAGGGCTCTCGCCCACTTTCCCTTCCCCAATCCCAGCCCCTCTTGGAGACCAAATCCAGGGAGGCCTGGAGGACAAGGAATGGATTTCCGCTCAACTCTGCCTCACCCCAGTTTCTTACGAGCTTGCCCTCTGGCCAGGGAGGCTGGCTGAGACTGGGACTAAGGCTGGGAGGCAGGTGCGTGAGGACAGTGAGCTGGTGGCTTTGAGTCCCCAGACAAAAAGCCCTGAGCGATGCATGTTCCATGTAAGAGAGGGCTCCTCAGGGAGCTTGGGAGGGGTTGGTGCTTGGGTCTAAGCAGACAAGCAGCTTCCATAGCCGGGCAGCCCAGCATCCAGCTGTCACTGCTGACAGACGGGGCCCACAGTGAGAGGCTCAGGCATCCAGCCAGTAGGCAGGAAGCTTCACCAGTGGGCAGGTGCCACCCCGGGCCAGGGCCTTGAGCCTACCTCAGCAGTGGGCATGAGCTCTTCCGGGCTACCGCCAGCCTCGCCTGCTGGCATCGGGCAAGGTGGGACAGCTCTCTGACAGGGAGGCTGCCAGATGCTTGCGGGTTCAGAGACACTACTGGCCTGGTCTCTGCTGGCTTCAGGTGCTGATGCATCCCCAAGAGCTTGTCTCTGATCGGAGGCTTTGCAGAGAGACCAACGGATGCTGACTGTGGCCGGGACATCCTGCCTCTGAAGCCTTCTGATTGGTGAGGAAAGGGGCTGGCACTGGGCCGAGGTAGCCACTGACCAAAGCCTGGCACCTTCCTATGGCCACAGGCCAGTGCCTCCAAGGGATTGGGGCTAGAGCTCATGCAGGTCCTGGAGCCGGGCTTGACGTGGGCCATCGCATGCCTGGCCTGCCCAGGTTGCTGAGGGAAAGTGGCTGTGTGGGGAATCTTTGTCTCTTGTCAAAGCAGCCAAATGAAATCCTAGGGGCTCTTGGAGAATGGAGGCACTGAGTGCTATGCTAGGCTTGCCCGAAGGCAGCTGAGCCTTTGTTTTCTCCAAGGAGTGCAGCAAGGAGGGTGGCTGGAAAAGGCTTGGAGCAGAGGGGCCAAGAAGCTCCCTGGCCAGGCAGGGTTTGGTGGGGGAGAAGGAGAAGCCTGTGGACCTCACCACCTGTGCCCACCTTCACTGTCTTCCTGGCATAGGGCATTTCTGGGCATCCCACCCGGCCTCAGGGCATGGGGAGTGCGTCCCTGGGAGCTCCATGGCTCTCTGCATATGAGGGGTAATGGAAGTAGGGGTGGAGGGTTATGTGTGCCTCTCCCAGAAAGCTTGGTGGTGTTGTGGCCTTGGCTTTCAACCCTTCAAGCTGCACCCTGGTATCCTAGAGGGAAAGCGCCCGCTGTGAGTCTCTTAGGCTTTGGGAGCCTGCCCCTTGGCCATCTGGGCAAATGCATCTGCAGTGAAGCCTTCGCAGCTTCTGGCTGAGGGAAGATTCTAGCACCAGGCAGTAGGCCTGGGGCAGAAACAGGCTCCCATCTTGACGCTCCAGCTCAGCTGGAGCCCAGACTAGTAAGTGTCGACTTCATCCGTGTCACACTGCGGCCATAGGAGGCAGCTAGTGCTGGGGTGACCTATTCTCCAGACCTCCTGCCAGCATCTGGGCCATGCTGTTGGCAGAACATGGACAGAGCCCTTAATGCCACTCAGCAAATGGAGGCTTCCAGGATGGTGTCTGCCTTCTCCGGAGGTAGGGACGCTGAGTGTTTAGACTGCACACATGTGCTTCGAGTTGAACCTCAACTGGGACTGACAAGGTGTGTACCTGGTTGGCTCTCAGGTGCCATGGTGGCCTCAGAACTGCTAAAACTAGCCATGGCCACACCCCACCAGGCTCCAACATGAGATGGCCCCACCGGAGATGAGGCTGCAAAGATGGGTCTGGTGAGACCCGCAAAGGGTTTGAATGCCCAAGTCCAGTGTTTGGAATTTAATATGTAGATGACACCTCCTCCATTCAACAAGTACCTGACACTATCCTTAGTCCTGGGGCCCAGCAGGGAACAAGTCACACCTGGTCCCTGCTCACCTGAATATGATCATCTCCTGGGGATAGACAATGAGCAGGTAAATCACTGTCAGGTCAGGATCAGTCTGTGATACAAAGAAAGTGAGGGAAAGCAGACATGAAACATGGTGTGGATTTGGGAAAGTGCAGAGCAAGTTTCAATTCATTCATTCACTTTCCAAATGCATATGTGCTTACCACTGGGCTAGGCTCTGGGGATTAAGGACTGAAGTAAACAGACAAGTCCCTGCCTTGGAAAGTTTATTTCTAGTGTGAGGGCATCTGTCCATGGGTTTTAGAATCAGGAGTGACAGACAGAGCCAGGTGTGGACTGACTGAACTCACCCTGGTGGTGTGGAAGGTAGAGAAGAGGAGAGGTAGGGGATCTGAAGGCCGAGGAATAATGAGTCCAAAGGATGTGACAAGGGTTGAGTCCAGGCCTAGGGCAGCAGGTGTCAGGATGGACAGGGAAGAAGGTGCTGGAGAGAGATTTCAGCAGAGGAACCAATAGGATTTGGGGCTGGGTTGGGGCTATCAAAGATGACTCCTGGGTTTCTAGATTGATCACATGTGGGGAGAGATCTGTGCTTCTCGAGAGAAGGTATGGGAAAGAAAAATAGGAGCTGGGGCTTGGATGAGAAGGTCATGTCAGTTTGGGATATGTTGAGTCCAGGGACCCAGTGATTGCCCCCCATCCCGAAATAGAGATGGCCCCTGAGTACGTGGGGATGTGGAGCTCAGGAAGGCCTTTTCAGTGAAGACAGCAGGGGCTAAGGGATGATCTACTCTTCGCAGAGTCAAGCCTGTCTTGGGGAATGGATTGAGTGTGCCTGATGTCAGATATACTTACTACTCCAGTCTTATCTTGGTAAAAGCAGCCCAACCATGGCAAATTTCTGAGGTAATGGTGTCCGCACTACAGCCTCTTTTGTGTCACACTAGACACCTTTGTCAGAGTAGTGACCATCCACACAGGCCCGCCAGGCCTCTTGGGCAGAACCCTGCCTTCTCTGTGTTCTACTGGAGATTTCATTCACTCAAAGAATAGTTTTCAAGCATCTATTTCATGAACATACTGGGCTGGAGCCTGACCTCGGGGTGGCTGATGATAGCCAAAGGCATATCAGCAAGGACCCACTGCCTGCCTAGTGAGTGCCAGATACTGTCTCCGCCTCCAGCTTGGGACTGCCTGCCCCCAGCTCCTGCAACTCTCCTTTGCCATGATGCACCCCCCCTTCCATCCCTCCAGGCCTGGAGCACACAGGCTCATTGCAGCTTCAGCTCTATACTCAAAACTCAGCCCCAAGAGCCTGTTGGGTTTGGTGCAGTTGTGACCTAACTCTCCTCTTGATATTGCCCAAGGCCCTGGCTCTGTTCACTGGCCAGGCTGGCCCTCTGGCTGAGCGTGCCTTTGCAGCCAGGTTGCTTCCATGTGAATCTGTGCAACAAGGTTAACAATAGTATCAGCGTTGTCAGGTTGTTCTTAGGTTTACATGAGTTCACTTAGATCAAGCGCTTAGCATGTAGCAGCTGCTCAATGAATAAGAAGTTGGGGCCGGCCGAGTGGCACAGTGGTTAAGCGCTGGCTTGGGAAGCCAGCGGCCCTGGTTTGGGTCCCACATATGAGGGCCAGTGACACTGCCTTCAAAAAAAGAAAAAAAAAAGAAGTTGCCCCTCACCCTCAAGTTCTAGCTTCCTCTTGGCTCTCCTTGGCTTGCCCTGCCTGCTTACCTCCCTGATTGCCTGCCCACCTACCATATGCCCTTGGCATTCATGATATGCAGGACCCTCCCCTTGGCACCATCCTCTGCCTGCTGCCCAGGATTTTTCCACTGCAATGGCCAGCATTGAATAGCTGAGACACCCGTTTCTGGCTGAGGCTTGGATCCTGCCTCTCTAGGCTATTAGTCATGGAAAGGTTCCCTTCCCAATCACAGTGGAAAAACTTTGGCTGCTATTAACTTGAATCTGAGGCCAGGATGGGACACCTGGTCACCTGGTCACTTGGTGGGTCTCTCTGGGAAGACCCACTGGATTTAGTCAGGCTCCCCTACTAGCAATTCTGTTTTCTGAGATTCCTCAGAACTGCACCAAGGTCTAATCTTTATGACTTCTTCCCTCCCTCCCTCCCGCCCTTTCTACTTTCTTCCTTCAACCACTATGTATGGAGGGCTTTCCAGGGGCCAGCCCCTGCATAGCAATGCAGACACTGATGCTTACCCTCAGGCAGCGCACACTCCAGTGCTCGAGGATGCTGGCAAGAAGGGTGGCACGGTCTGCACTCAGCCTTCATCCCAGGACTTTGGGAAGTTGGCAGGAAGCTGCGCACAGGGAGCATGAACATAGGCATGCTTTTCAGGGAGAAATTTGAGTGCCAAGCCACCCCGAAGGTCAGAAGCTAAAGGCTTGAAGTTAGTCAGTCACAAATGTCCATGTGAAGTTGCTTGGAAAGAGTTTGATTCTTTTCGGACATTTTTCAGTGGGACCAGAACAGTGCTCAGTCTAAGAACATATGATTTCCCATTATAGATGCAAGACACTTCTGGATACACCCTCCAGGACCCCATGAATCATTAGGTTTTCCAGTATACTTGGTAGCATTAGGCACTATTCCAAGCCTTGTGTAAGGTTGGGGGCTATAACCTCTACTCTTTGGGGATGGTTCTTTTCCCAACCATGGATAGTTTCCTCATAGGCGTGCACTGATAAACACTGAGTTGCATACCTGAGAGGAACTCTCGGCAGATCCCCAAAAATCTCTCTCTATAGCTCTCTCTTCTCCAGTACTCTGTTCTGCAAACTCTAGCTGCCTTGGCCTCCTTCTCTTCTCTGTCTTCTCAACCTAGGGAAATCTGTCAGGCTCCACCTGGGTTCCTTCTGTCACTGCCGTGGCCTGGAAACTCACAAGAGAGTAATTTGCAGTAATTGTAAGGATCACCTCATTTGTCTCCTGTCTCTTAGAAATCACTGCCCATTGTTGCCTAATGTCTAATGTCTTGAGAACTGTTGTTTCATGCATTTTGCCTGAGTTTGGTTATTTCATTCTGGAGGGTATATCTGGTCCATGTTACTCCACCTTGTCCAGAAGCAGAAGTGTTGCATATTCCTTTAAAATCAAGTCATTGAGGGCCGGCCGAGTGGCGTGGTGGTTAAGCGCTGGCTTGGGAAGCCAGCGGCCCTGGTTCGGGTCCCACATAGGAGGGCCAGTGACACCGCCCTCAAAAATAAATAAATAAATAAATAAATAAATAAATAATAAAATCAAGTCATTGATACAGTGGAAGCCTAAGCTGAATAATGGAAGCAGGAAGAAAGGAAGTAATGGACTGAGAAAGATGCAGATATCATTCAATGACTATTCATTCAAAACTTATTTATTGAGAAATTATCGTGTGCTAGGCACTGAGAAAACATGGTATTTTGGACTAAGGTGTTCATGGTGGAGATAGTGAGAAATGATTGGATACAGGGTATATTTTGAAGGTAGAGTCCACATGATTGGCATGTGGAGAGTGTGGGGCTATGAAAGGAAGAGTGGAGCCAAGGATGAGTCTGGCGTTTTTGACTTGAATGACTGGACGAATGGCCTTGCCCTTGTTAAGTATGGGAGGATAAAGTTTCAAGGGGGAAGGCCGAGAGCTCAATTTGGGACATATTCGGCCTGAGATGCCTACTCAGCCTACTAGTGAGATGTCAGGGGGGCAAACTGGAGTTCAGGAAAGAGGCCGGGCTGGTGTTATAAATTTGCAAGTCATCAGCATACAGATGTGTTTGAAGCCACAAGACAGGATGAGGAAAGGATGAAGACATACAATATAAGGATTCCATCCAAAGACTAAGTTTGGGACACTCCAAACTTTAAAGTTAAAGAAGAGGAGGCTCCTTTGAGGACACTAAAAAGAAGTGTCAGTGAGGCAGAAGGAGAACCGGGAGAGGGAACTTGTTATTTCAAGAAGGAGAGAGTGGATAAGCTGTGTCAAATGCTACTGAGAAACAGCATAAAGGTGGACGAGCAAGTGACTCGAGAGCAATTGTGTTTCTGGCTGTTTTCTCCTTTATTCTGGAAGCAACCCTGAGGTCAGAGACTGCCAGATTCATCTCCCTAAACTCAGCACCTAGTGCAGACCTGGTATACAACAGGTGTCTGGGAAATATGTACGGACTAAATGAGTGAGAAAAAGAGCACTGGGCAGCAGGGAGCATTTGGAAGTCACCAATTGGAAGTTAGTAGCTCTTGCTTCTATTCTTGGCTATATGACTAACTTGTCACTTCTGTCCCTGGCCTTAACATCTCTGAAGGAATTGTCCTTAGGACGCTTCCAACCACAGTCCAGGAGAATTATTGGATCAGACTGGTTTTTCTGTAAAAGTCTTGGGCTAATTGTTCAACTTGTGGATGAGGAGAAAAGAGGCCCAGAACTCCACCATGAGTGATGTTGGACTTTTTACAGAATCATTGTGCCTTCCTCTGGGTTTGTAAGTTTCCCTCCTTGAGGATCCCACTTTCATTCCAGTACCCCTGCCCATCTCTCTTTGTCATCTGCATGGCCTACTGTCTTGTCTCCCAGCCCAGCCCTGCCCTCCAGGTTTCTCTGTGCATACCTGCAGAAACTATGGGAAACCTTCCTTTCTCCTCTAAATTCTGCATATATTGCTACCTGATGCCTCTCTCATTTCACTGAGAATGCAGGGGTTTTGTATGAGTGAGCCTCTTCAACGGTGTCTCACTGTAACCCTACCCCCATCTAAAATGTTTGTCTATCACCTCTCTCCCTCCTGGCCTAATCATCAGTGGCACCCCTCCTTCTGTGTGCTTGATAAGTCTCCTCTCACGAACTCTGCTATCTGGACTTCCCCATTATATCTATCTTTCATGAGCTCCAGCCTTACCTCGAGTTCGTCATAAGCACAGATATTTTCATTGTCTATTGAATCCTCCTCAAAACCTCTACACTTGCTTCATTGTCTGCTTTCTGTCAAAGAATAACAACAGTAACAACACAGGGAATCTTTTGCAACCCCATATCTTCCAGTTCGGCACTCTCTCTCCTTTCTGGGTCAAGCTTCTAGAAAGAGTTAGATACATTCTCTATTTCTTGTTCCTTGCCTCCTACTATTGTCTTCTTTCTCACCACTCCTGAGGCTGCTCTGGATAAGGTCACCAGAGAGACCCATGTTGGTAGATGCGAGGCCCCTCCAGCTCTCGTCTCAGGGAGAAGAAGGCTCGGGTGATATAGGCAGCCCTGTTCTTCCCAACGTGGGGGCAGGGTGATGGCCTTATAGACGCCTCCTTTCCTGAGGCTCTCGTTTTCCTGGCCTGTCCTCCTAACTCTTCTCCCTCCAGTCAGTTCCTCGAGCCATTTGTCACCTTTGCAGCTCCTCAGCCTCTTCCTCTGCTCTCCTGCTGTGGGGGCTTTAACCCCCCCGCAAGCCCTGATGGTGCCCATGTCTCCCCTCTAGTCCAGATCCCCGTGAGTGCTAGGCCAGTTAGAGTCTATTGTAGCTGGCCTGGAGAGTGACAGTGAAAGCTCGAGACCAGGACAGGGCGCTGGAGGCACAGATCTTTGACACTTTGGGAGGACAATCAACTGAGGACAGGGGATGTTTGGAGGTGATGATGGAATGAAACAAGGAATCTGGTTGACATCCAGGTTTCTGACTTGGGTGACTGGGTAGAGGGCAGACCCTTTATGAGGGGGGTAAGTTGGAGGAGAAACCTATTTGTGGGTAAGGATGTCAAGTTCAGTTTTAGCTACGCTGGGTTTGAGGTGCCTCAAAGGAGAAGCAGCTGGAGATATGAGTGGGCAGCTTGGAAGAGATGTCTGCTTGGGTACAGGATGGTAACTGAAGCCTTGGGACCAGGTAAGGGGTTCTTGGAGAGAGTGTGAGGATCACTGGCCTGTTCCCTGGCAAGTGGCCTAAAGGGGCCGTTCTAATATAGGGGAGTGTGTGTGGCACAGAAGAAGCCTGTGGACAGCCATACTCAGGGAAGGGCTTGCTCCTGTCAGAGAAGGAACAGAGATCATGGGAGATGAAAATGTTTTGGTGCCAGAGCATTAGAGAGGGCATATCTGGTGCCATGTGCCCCCAGATCTACCCTGTTGTAGTCTCAGGGTCACTGATATTGGGGATGATCATAAAGCGGGGTGGGTCCAAGCGCTGGCTGGAAGAGCCTGCACTGTCTCTCTATCGGCGAGAGGCTGTACCAAGTCCTCTGCCTGGCGTTTGCAGCCTCCATGAGCTGTCCTTGGCCTCCTCTGCCCTATCCTTGTAAGCACAGCTCACTCCCCACACCAGTGTCCCCTCCAACCCTGCAATGGACTTGCCTTTCACTTGCCTCCTCTATCCCTGCCCTTCATTCACCATGTTATGGTCCCTCTTAATCTCCAGGCTTCCAGGAGGCTAACCCTGAAATCCTGATCAATGTGAGTGGCCTCAGCTTTGTTTGCGTTGCTTGGAAGTTTTGGTCTCCAAGGTCTGCTGCCTCCAGGGCCCAAGCAGGTTCTTCTCCCTCAGGTCTGCTCATTAGCATCCCAGTACCATAGTCCCACAGAGAGCACCAGGTGAGCATTTCTGAGGCTGCTTGTTATTACCACCCACCGCAGAGGTCGATGTGCCTTCTATCACCATGGTGACAGCTCCAGAAGCTGGGAAAAGCTTCTTGTTGAAGGCGGGGCAGTTGTTCTGACCACTTCTGACCAAATCTGGCAGGGCGCGCCAACCAGCCACAGCAGGGAAAGGCTGCTCTGAGCTTTTTCTGCCCCAGCCTCCCTGACCCCCTGGCAAAAAACTGTGAAACACCATCTCGTGGCTTTCTCTCTTCTGGGTTCTTCCCTCTCAAGCTGCTGCTTCTCAGTCGATTTTGTGGACACCTCCTCCTCTACTAGATTCTTTTTTTTTTTGAGGGCAGTGTTACTGGCCCTCATATGTAGGACCGAACCGGAGCCACTGGCTTCCTAAGCCAGCGCTTAACCACCGTCTACTAGATTCTTAAATGTTGGGGCTCTGCCCTGGACCCCGACTCTGTATTCTCTTCCTGCATGATCCTACCCACTTGCTCTCCCTTGCACCCCACACCCAATCCTTCTCTGAGTCCTGTTCGTTCTCCTTCTTAGACAGCTCTCCACTCTGCTCTGTCTCAGGCTTCATTGGCATCATCTTCTCTAGCCTTCTATCTACTACCTTGCTTCTGCTCTCGCTTCCCCTATAAAGCAGTCTCCACCTAGCAGCCACAAGGATCTTTCTATAGAATATAATGTTGTCCTTGTCATGTTCCTGCTCAGCTCTTCCAAGGCTCCCCATAGCCCAAAGGAGAGGGTCCTGACTTGGGCCACTCCCTGTGGAACCCATCGGAGCTCCTCTCTGTTCCACAGCTTCAGTGACATTACTGGGGGGAGTTGTGGGGGGGCAGGAATGCTGGAGAGAATGTGATTGGAGCTGAAAGGAAAAAACCCAGGCACAGCGCCCCTGGTTGATGAAGCCAATGAGAGATGGGACTCTGGCCCAAGTAGCATGAGCTCTAGGGTGGCCTTGGGTGAGAAGAACCAGAGAGCTGGGGTGTGGGGTGATGTCAGCTGCTTTGGGCCAAGAGATCTCTTGGCATCTCTTCCCATGAGGCAGTTTAGGGGCAGTGGTTGGTTTGGAGGTGCTCAGTAGACTAAGCATGTGGCAGACATCTGCAAAGCAGGGCACCAGAAGATGGCTTAAACAGTTTTTGGGGGGTTTTCTGTATTAGTTTTGATAGTTCAGATATCACAAAATTATCTGAATTAAGTAAGAAAGAAACACATTTTGAAATTTAGCATTGTCAGCCTTTTCAATTCCCTATCAGGGCAGAGAGAGCAGTCGGGTCTGCTTGGTGCTTGGAGCCTGGCACTTAGGCACTGCTGGATCCCCTGCTCTGCACTGCCATAGCAGTACCCAGGGGTGCTGGTGTTTGCCAGGTGGTCCCTGGCTCTCTTCTCACTGTTCACCTGCAGCTCTCCTGCCTTATATGGGTGCCAGGGTCCTCTGTGACTTTCCTCTTTACCCTGTTTCTGGCAGGTGAGGCTCCCAGGGGTACATGGACGATGACAGAAAAAGCAAATGGCGTAAAGAGCTCCCCAGCCAATAATCACAACCATCACGCACCTCCTGCCATCAAGGCCAATGGCAAAGATGACCGAGGGACCAGTAGTTGGTGAGTCTGCTGAGGCTGGGCCATTTCAGGATGGCCCAGAGGCTGCTACTTCTTCCCAGTTCTGCTTCATTGTCGCAGAGCGAACAATTTTTGAGTCAAGGACACTCTCTAAAGGGGCCATGGGCTATCTAGGCACCTCCCAGGAAGGGAGAGTGTTGATAAGAGACAAAGAATGCCCTCTCCGGTTCGGTCCCACATACAAGGGCCAGTAACACTGCCCACAAAAAAAAAAAAAAAAAGAAAAGAAAAGAAAAAGAGACACAGAATGCCCAGAGAGCTCTTGGTCAACTCTCCTCCTCCCTCTGCAGGCCACAGTCTGCAGCCGAAGATGACACCTCCTCAGAACTGCAGAGGCTGGCGGAAATGGGTGCCCCCCAGCGGGGAAGAGGTGGTTTTCGAAGGTGGGTTCCACCTTGGCCCTGCTGCTACTCTTTCCCACTCATGGGAGCTGCCGACATGGCTAACATGGCTGTCTTCCTTTCAGTCCCACTGGGCCTTTCCACCAAGACTCCCCAAAAGCAGTGTGACTGCTCTCCTAGCTCAACTTTTTCCTCCTGAGGAGGCTCCTGTCAACGTGCTTGGAGTGACCATTGGAAGCTTCCCTTTTGACTTGCCTGTCAGCGTGGGGAGGGGCAGGGCGGTCCTTCCCAGCAGAGGAGTCTATGTAGAGGGCCCTGAGGTCTACAGCCCGGAGTTTTAGGTTTCATAGAGAGATCAGGGAGCCTGGGCCAACCTTCCTCTTCTCTTAGCACCTCTCCCATCTTGCCCTGGAGACCTTCTATTGGTTCGTCACAATCAACTGAGATGGCATCTCCGACAGGAAGTCATCCCTCTCCCCTTGGACGGCATTCAGAGGCATGTCTGAGCCCCAGCTCTGTGCCTTCACCGTTGACGCTGATCCCGGCTCTTAGTTTCCCAGCGCCCTCACCAGACGCTGGAGCTCCTGAGGGGCACGTCCTGAACACTTGGTTCTCTCTGGCTCATGTTCCCTCTCTCACCTCTAGGATTGCTCGTCTGGTGGGCGTCATCCGAGAGTGGGCCAGCAAGAATTTCCGCGAGGAGGAACCTAGACCTGACTCATTCCTCGAGCGTTTTCGTGGGCCTGAGCTCCAGACTGTGACGACACAGCAAGGAGATGGCAAAGGCGAAAAGGACGGCGAGGGCAAGGGCACCAAGTATAGCTGTCCAGCCTGTGGGACTGGAAGGGCTCCCAAGCATGCAAGGAGGCGGCTCAGTGGGGTTTCTTATGCTGCCACCAGGGGAAGAGTAGGCTCTAAACCAAGCCCTGCCATGGCAGGGAAAGGTGCAGGCAGGGGAGACCTGCTATGGTTTTAACTCTAGAATATTTCCATTGTCTTCGCCCACAGCCTGTCCACTTGTCTGCTTGTCTAGTGGCCCACTTGCCATAGGAGCCCCTGGTGGCTTTTTGTCACCTAAGCTGCCCCTTGCCAGATGTCCCCTTGTGCTCATGAAACAAGTGTCAAGTGCACTTGAAAGTGGGTAAGGGGAGGGTTCAGATGCAGCCTCCATCCCAGCAGTCAATAAATGCAGAAGGGGACCGTTAGGGGGTGCTGTTGAGACTGTGCCCATACCAACCCCAACGGTGGGCTTTGGAAGAGATCACACTGGAGGCTGGCTGGCAGGGAAGGCCCAGGTACAACTGCGCACAGAAGGGTGGGGAGAACAGCGAAGGCAGAGCTGGAGGGTCTGTTCTAGGAGGAATGAGTAGGCGGCTGCAGCTGTCTGGCCAAGCTGACATTCCCCACCTCTGGCCTGTGTAGCAAAGAGCTCTTGCCGACTCAGGAGGCAGCATCTGGGAAAGTGATTTGGGGGCTGGAGGCCAGGGAGCAAAAGGGGGTGGGGTGGGGTGGTCAGGAAGCACGTGATGCTCACTCGCTTGGCGTTCCTCTCTCTTTCTGGGAGAGATGTGGGAACAGGGCTGAGCCTTCGTTATCATGCTGTGGAAGTCTCTGCCAAGGCTCTGAGGCCCATCCCAGTCAAAACACTGCCCCTTGTCCTTCCCTCTGGGCAAGAGGCCTCCAGAGGGCATGGGAGCCAATGGACTAATGGGGTTTAGAATAGAAAAAGGGGTGTCTCTTGCCCATCTGAACTCCAATTAGATGCCCAGTTCTAGGTTGTGGCTCCCTGAGAAGTGGGAGCCCTCACCCTGCACACAGCATGGCTTTTTAGGGACCCCTGGCCCCTGGGAGTGGGAGGTTTTTGCCACCCTGGGGAGCTGGTCCCCAAGCCTGGCCCCTGTCTGTCTCCTCAGGAAGAAATTTGAACTCTTTGTCATGGACCCGGCTGAGGACTGGTACTACCGCTGGCTGTTTGTCATTGCCATGCCTGTCCTCTACAACTGGTGCCTGCTGGTGGCCAGGTAAGCAGGGGGTGAGCTGGGAACGGGTGGCCAAAGCAGTCCCCGGACCCCGGGGTTGACAGCATACCAGCCCTAGCTGTGGACACAGAACTCACCCCCATTTAGCCCTCCTTCTGGATTCCCGCTTGCCAATGGCACCTCCTTCTGCCCTATTAACCCCACCCCTACCCCCTCACCCCCAATTTAACACTTTGTAAGCGGGCATAACACTTTGTATGACGAGTTTACTCGTTTCCCGCAAAAAATGTGTTAATATGCTACCAAACTTTCATGGCCATTCTTTTATCCTTTTCCCGGTGTCTGTCCACACCAATACTGTCCATCCTCTCTCCCTGGGACAAGTACAACAGCACCACAACCATTCCTTGCAAGCACTCTTGCCCAAGCCAATGCATCCTCCACACTTACAACCATGTTGGTAGAAACTGGGATTTGATTACGTCAGTCCCTCCTCACAAACCCTTCAATGACTCCCCCCCCCTTGCCCACAGGATGAAGTTCAAGGCCTTAGCATGGTCTTTAAGACGCCCCTGGACCTGGCCTTCCCTTTAACTCCACCTTCTGTCAGACATATCCCAATCCTAGCACTCGCTACTTTCAAACATGGTTTCCTTAAGGGAAAATTTTCTCTCTCCATGTTCAGCCTTGCAGTCTCAGTTCCAAAGCCACTCTCCCTGAGCTTTTCCTGGCAGCAGTTTCCACCCCACCCATCCCCCACTCTAGTCATTCATTCAGCCAGGATTTGACTGAGCACCCATTGGGTGCTAAGCTCTGTGCTGGGGGGCGATGTGCCGAATGAGGCACACATGGTTTCTGTTCTCCCAGATCTCTCAGGCTGCCAGGGAGGCACTGACAGTAAACACTAACAAAACAAGTGCCCAAGATGATTCCAGGAGCTAGAAGCAGGGAGGTACTAGAGAAAGGACAGTCAGGGTAGATTTCTCTGAGGAGGTGATACCTTTGAGCTGAGACGTGGGTGGTGAGAGGGAGTCAGAGAGGTAGGCACAGGCCAGCTCTGCAGACTCTGTGTATCAGGGCCGGGAACTAGGCTTTTATTCTAAATGTGACCAAACGGTCAGAATTAACTGCTCCCCTCTTTGACCCAGTGCACTCGCTGGGTCATAATCCTGGGTTCTATCCTCTCTTCTGCCCTCTCCCTAGGCCTCTACCCATTCAGTCATCTCTCTCTCACTTGGATTGGCCAGTGCTGCACGCTGGGTTCTCAATAGGTATATATATGTTGAAGAGATGAGCGTGGAGGCTATTCAGCTGTGTATTGTAGCTCACTCTTCCAACAACTTAGTTTTCATTCAACTCACACTGGTTCAATACGTGAATCCTGGTGCCCTGAGTTAGGGCATGGGGTACGCAGTCATGACTAAGAGATGGTCTATGTCTTCTTGGAGCTCACAGTCAAGTGGATGAGACAGACAAGTAATGGTCAGTAGTGATGACTATATAATAATAAGGGTTGGAGTCGAAGTTGCTTGTCAATAAGTGTCTCCATGACCCCAGGCTGACTGTGTCTCATCAGTTCCCCTGGTAGCCATCCCAAGCCCCACACACAGTGGGCACTGAGTTTGGGGCCTCTGGGGGACCTTGGCGGGCGTTGAGGGTAAAGTCCAGCCCTGTCTTCCCGTAGAGCCTGCTTCAGTGACCTACAGAAAGGCTACTACATAGTGTGGCTGGTGCTGGATTATTTCTCAGATGTGGTCTACATCGCGGACATCATCATCCGATTGCGCACAGGTAAATGAAAACTGATGCACAGGCAAAAGCACAGGCAAAAGCATGACCCCTATGTTCAAAGGCCTGAGTCCACGTTTTCAGGATGTCTTTTTTTTTTTTTTTGAGGGCAGTGTCACTGGCCCTCCTATGTGGGACCCGAACCGGGGCCGCTGGCTTCCCAAGCCAGCGCTTAACCACTGCGCCACTTGGCCAGCCCTCAGGATGTCCTTTTGACACAGCGTTAGACTCAGCTGCCTGGCTGGGACTTGGGTTGGTGCTTGCCCCCTTTTGAATGTCATGGTCCTCCCATGCTTAGTGAGGTTCAGATCGGGGGTGATCTCTTATGGTCCTTCTGGCCAGCCCTGCTCCATGAGTTTCCTATACCCCTTCATGGGAAGAAGGGTTAAATGAGCACTTTGTGCATTTGCTTATTGGGAGGGATGGCCCCGAGGGCTGAGGTGATATGTTGGTTTGTATCTCTACTAGGTTTCCTAGAGCAGGGGCTGCTGGTCAAAGATCCCAAGAAGCTGCGAGACAGCTACATCCACACCTTGCAGTTCAAGCTGGATGTGGCTTCTATCATCCCCACAGACCTGGTCTATTTTGCTGTGGGCATCCACAGCCCTGAGCTGCGCTTTAACCGCCTGCTACACTTTGCCCGCATGTTCGAATTCTTTGACCGTACTGAGACACGCACCAGTTACCCCAACATCTTCCGCATCAGTAATCTGGTCCTCTACATCTTGATCATCATCCACTGGAATGCTTGCATCTATTATGCCATCTCCAAGTCCATTGGCTTCGGGGTTGACACCTGGGTTTACCCCAACATCACTGACCCTGAGTATGGCTACCTGGCTAGGGAATACATCTACTGCCTTTACTGGTCTACACTGACCCTCACCACCATTGGGGAGACACCACCTCCTGTAAAGGATGAGGAGTACCTGTTTGTCATCTTTGACTTCCTGATTGGTGTCCTCATCTTTGCTACCATCGTGGGAAATGTGGGCTCCATGATCTCCAACATGAATGCCACCAGGGCTGAGTTCCAGGCCAAGATTGATGCTATCAAACATTACATGCAGTTCCGCAAGGTCAGCAAGGAGATGGAAGCCAAGGTCATTAAGTGGTTTGACTACCTGTGGACCAATAAGAAGTCTGTGGATGAGCGGGAAGTTCTCAAAAACCTGCCAGCCAAGCTGAGAGCTGAGATAGCCATCAATGTCCATCTGTCCACACTCAAAAAAGTGCGAATCTTCCACGATTGTGAGGCTGGCCTGCTGGTGGAGCTGGTATTGAAGCTCCGTCCTCAGGTCTTCAGTCCTGGCGATTACATTTGCCGCAAGGGGGATATTGGCAAGGAGATGTATATAATCAAGGAGGGCAAGCTGGCAGTGGTGGCTGATGACGGTGTCACTCAGTATGCCTTGCTCTCAGCTGGGAGTTGTTTTGGAGAGATCAGTATCCTTAACATTAAGGGTAGCAAAATGGGCAATCGACGCACAGCCAATATCCGCAGCCTGGGCTACTCAGATCTCTTCTGCTTGTCTAAGGATGATCTCATGGAAGCTGTGACTGAGTACCCTGATGCCAAGAAGGTCTTGGAGGAGAGGGGCCGGGAGATCCTCATGAAGGAGGGGCTTCTAGATGAGAATGAGGTGGCAGCCAGCATGGAGGTGGATGTGCAGGAGAAGCTAGAGCAGCTGGAGACCAACATGGAGACCTTGTATACTCGCTTTGGCCGCCTGCTGGCCGAGTACACGGGGGCCCAGCAGAAGCTCAAGCAGCGCATCACGGTTCTGGAAACCAAGATGAAGCAGAACAATGAGGATGATTACCTTTCCGATGAGATGAACAGCCCTGAGCCAGTTGTCCCTGAGAAGCCATAAGGGCTTGGGCCCAACTGCCTCTCCAACCTTGGCCTTGACCCCAGGAGTTAGAAGAGCTGAGTAGGTCTTCACATTTGAACACATGACCCCCATGTTGCTTTGAATTCTCCGCAAAGCCTCTCTGTCCCCAGGTTTTTGGCTCAATCACCCAGGAGCCCTCCTGTAACCCAGCTAATAGCTGAGCTAGTACCCAGCGCAGACCGCGTTGGATTGGCTTCCAGGAGCTTCTGCCTGTCCAAATCTGCGGAAGAAAGAGAGGGGCCATTGAATTATCCCCTTGGCCATTGAATTATCTTCAAGGGGTCTCTCCTGGGACTGGGAGCCTGGTCAACAATTTCCTCTGAAGAAGCCCATCTGTAGAGGGGATGCTGTGCGTCCTGTAGCAGCTCTCCCCTCTCCCTGGGCACCTAGCCACCCCCTACTTGTTTCTGGCCCTAGCTTTCCTAATATATGCTCTGAATATCCCCATTTCCATGCACGTGTATGTCACTCACACACTGGCTGCAGACATTTAGCACAGGTGCCCCAGTGTTTGTCTCCCAAGGCAGGCAAAGTGTCTGGAGGGGTGCAGAAAAGAGGGCATTCACTCAGGGATGCCTCTCACTGCCAGGTACTCCAACTCCTGCTCTGTCGATTTGTCTGTTTGCCAGCCAGAGGTGGGGTCTCTGCAGTCCACTCTGGACCAGGGATATGATGATAAACCTGGCTTTTGGTCCACTCCAGGGCAGGAGCGAAGAGCAAGGTAACCAACAGTGTCCCTGGGAGAAGGAGGTGGTCAGGAGCTCTGACCTTCATCCCTCTACACAGAACATTTCCGAAGAGGCCCTGAAGGCGGCTGGTGGGTGGAGACTCTTCAAGTTAATATCTGCACTGGAGGCACTTATAAGTTAATAAATTCCTTTGAACTGTTTGTGGTTATTGCTCAGCTCTGCTCTCACATTCTGTCCCTTCCTCCCTCAAGCCCTCTCTTTTCCCCATACTTTTCTTGTCCCCTTATCCAGGACTCACTTGCCTGGAATAACCTCTGCCATCTTCCACTGCCTGCCTAAGCCCGGTTGGTCCTTCAGGACTCAGCTCAGGCACCACCTCTTGGGAACAAGGCCTCCTTGACTGTACCCATTCCCACACTAGGCAGTCAATCACCCCCTCTCTGGGCGTTCAGTGCTCAGTGGCTCATCTCACACTATATGGTGGGTTTTTGTTTTTTTTGAGGGCAGTGTCACTGGCCCTCATATGTGGGACCCGAACCGGGGCCGCTGGCTTCCCAAGCCAGCGCTCAACCACCGCGCCACTCTGCCAGCCCAATGTGGTGGGTTTTGATGGATCCGATTTTCCCTCCTGACTGTAAGCTCTGAGGGCAGGGCTAAGACAATCTCCCTCACAGCTCTGTCTGTAGCCTTGGCAACATGTCTGGCACAGAGAATGTTTATTCACCAGGGAAGCAAGTAAACACACCAAAACCCCTATGCTCCCATTTGCCAGCAGCTGTGTCTTGACAGAAACACTCGCTATGTCTGAGGAGTTTGGAGAGGAGTTCCTGGAGGAGCAGGTCTTTGAGTGGGCATCACTGGATGATCAGGAACTTGAAAGACAAGCGCTAATTAGCAGCCAAGGGGCAGACTCCAATGCCTTTGTGCATGCCAGGTCTACACCCCATCCATTGTGGTACAATACACATAAAATTGACCATTTTGACTATTTTTAAGTGTACAGTTCAGTGGTATAAAGTACATTCACATTGTTGTGAAACAAATCTCTAGAACTCTTTCATCTTCCCAAACTAAAATTCTGTACCCATTAAATAACTCCCCATGTGCCCTCCCCTCAGCCCTTGGCACCCACCAAACTACTTTTTGTCTCTATGAATTTGACTACTCTAGATGCCTCATATAAGTGGTGTCATACGCTATTTATCCTTTTGTGGCTGACTTATTTCACTCAGTATAATGTTCTCAAAGTTCATCCATTTGCAGCATGTGCCAGAATTTCCTTCCATTTTAGGGCTGAATAATATTCCATTGTATTAACCACATTTTGTTTGTCCATTCATCCATCATTGGACATTTTGGTTGTTTCTACCTTTTGGCTACTGTGAATAATACTGCTTGCACATGACTGCACAAATAGCTGTTCAATTTTCTGCTTTCACTTGGTTTGAGTATTTATCCAGAAGTGGAATTGCTACATCATATTGTAATTCTATTTTTAATTTTTCGAGGAACCACCATATTGTTTTCCATAGCAACCGCTTACGTTCACATCAACAGTGCAGAGGGTTCCAATTGCCCCACATCCTCGCCAAGACTTGTTTTCTTTCTTTTTTAACAGTAGCCATCCCTATGGGTGTGAGGTGGTGCTTCATTGCAGTTTTGATATTCATTTCCCTGATAATTAGTGATTATGAGCATCTCTTCAGATGCTTGTTCAGGTCATTTGTATGTCTGCTTTGGAGAGTGTTTATTTAGTCTTTTGCTTACTTTTGAATTGGGTTGTTTTAATTGTTGTTGTTAAGTTGCAGGAGTTTTTTTTTATATATTTTGGATATTAACCCATATCCGACATAGGATTTGCAATTTTTCCCCATTCCATAGGTTCCCTTATCACTCTGTTGATTGTGTCCTTTGGTGCACAGAAGTTTTTAATTTTGGTGTTGTCCAATTATCTATCTTTACTTTTGTTGCCTGGGTTTTGGTATCCCCATTCATTTTTATTGGAATTCGTTCTTCCAGACTTCTTTTAAATTTAATGTATTTCCTTGGCCTCTTCCCTAGCTTACAGTAATAAACCTTAACCAAGGGCAGACTCACTTGAAGTCACCTGTAATTAATTACCCATGCCTAGGCCCTAGTCTCTGAGTGTGGCAGCAGTAAGAAGGCAGCAGTCATGATGGAACAGTGCTCTGTGTATGTTCTTCTGGGTGTTGGGTTGGAAGAAAACGCTGTAAGCCCCTTCACTGCAGGAGAGACAAAGCCCAAAGGAGGTGGAGCCCTGGAAGACCCAGCTAGCTGCTTGCCCACATGCTCATTGCTAACATGGCATTAACAAACTCAGTTTTCACCATGCGCTAGAGCCTGAAGTAGACTGTTTTGCAGCCTGAGGATGACATTGGGCCCAGAGGCAGAGGGATGACTGCATTGAAAAATGTTGCCTTGGTTTCAGCAAGAAATATGCAGTGTTTCTCCCTGGAGCCTGGTTCACCCTCAGTCCAGGGCCAAAGGGTGCCTGAGTTCCAACCCACATCAAGTGAGAGGACATTGCATCTTGGATCTGGCTTTCCCCAGGGCAAAGCAAGTGGTTCACCTGGGTCCATGGGAAGCCCACTGGTTTTGGTATGCAGACTTCAAGACTAGGCTTTCCCACTGCCCCCGGCGTTGCTTTCTCCAGACATCCTCGGGTCCAGTCACCCATGACCTTTTGTGGTGGTTCCAAGGTCTACATTCTCTTAAGCTTCCTGGCCTTTTCTCAGGCTGTTTGCTCTGCCTGGATCACCCTTTTCTGTATTTTCTTCCTCTGAGACTCCATTCAAAGGCCTCCTCTCTGAGTCCCACCACAGCCTTCTATGTGACACCCCGTTGCACACTGGACTGCCGGTGTCTGTTTAACAACTCTTCTCATCTAAACCCAGTTTGTTATTGAGAAAGGATGAAGGGGAGACAGAAAGACTATCCACGCAGCTTGGGCTGTGTATGTATGAGACAGAATTTGTGTGTGTGTGTGCGTGATGTATGCACATGCCTGTGTTGGACACCTGTGTGGACATGGTGCGGACGCTTGTCTGAGTACCTGGATGTCAGCCTTGGCAGCCAGTGTCTATCTCTGCTGCCTCCCCTCCATCTCCCTTCTCGGCTGCTCTTTCTGCAAGAGTGTGGCTCTCTCCTGCCTGTCGCTGGCCTCCACCCCTGCTTCTCTCCCATGACTGGCTGTAATGTAAGAGCTGAAGTCCATTTTCCATCATGTGTTGTATTTATTCAGCACAATCTGATGTTCCTTGCGCTTAATTTAAAAATGTTTAAATTGGAGTGATTTTTATTTTCCTTTGAAAATACCCACTGAAGGTAAATTACCCTATTTGTATATGGCCATCAATTTCCTTTCCTTTGCATTGGTAACCTTCTATAGAAAACAAAAAACCCCTGCTCTCCCTTCCTACCACTCTCCTTTCCTTTTGGGTCTGACCCTTGATGGACCTTGCCTGGCTTGCAGACTGCTGCCCCTACCTCGGCCCAGCCCGAGTCCCAGCCTCATCAGCATCTATGTGTCCCTCAGTTTGGATCTTAAAGCTAGTCTGACCTCTTGCCCTCTCCCCACCTTGGCGGGAGGCCAAGAGTAGGGTCCTCCTCTTTTGTGTAGCCGGGAAACAGGAATTCTGAAGCCCCCAGTGCACAGAGACAGGCAACCCAGCCACCAGAGGGCGCATGAACCTAAGGAAAAGGTGGTGGGCTCTGCTTTATGAACCCCCCCATCCCCGCGGATCAGAGGGCTGAGCGTGGCCCACTGAGGGAGTTGGGTGGCTGCCCCCAAGGCCTCACCATGCTGCAGGACCACGTCTCTCTCCCTGAATGCCCCGCCACGATCCCTGATCCCTTTGAATGCCCTCACATGTTCTTGGGTATCAAAGCCAATGGCCAAATCTGTGTGTTAGGTGCCCAGACTCTGCTTGGCGGTTGGGGATGGAGGAAACGTCAGAACTGAACTGCAGGGGGACCTGGGAACTATGGTTGCCATGATTTTAATGTGAATTCAAACAAAAGTACTAGTAGTCCACAAAACCCTTGATGTTATGGATATTGTTGCTTAGCCAGGAGCTAAATAAAAAAGTGAGCTGATTTAAATTGATGTAAAGAAGATACTTTTGTAAATAACTGTTCCAATGGCACATGGAGCTAGTGCACAGATGATGGTGAATATCCAAATGCCTTCATGACGCCATCGTGCTGTTTCAGAATTAACACCGTCATAATTCACCTTTTGATTTTCTCCCAAACCAGCTTCCCCAGGTCAGTAAGGGCATAGCTACATTTCCAGTTGCTCAGGCCAAAGCCCGTGAAGTTATCCTGGGCTCCTCTCTTTCCTTTACCCACCATATCTCATCAGCCAGGAAATACTCTCTGCTTAACTTTCCAAATAAAATCAGAATCTATGCACCCCCCCACCCCCACCTCCATGGACCCCACACTCATCCAGGCTGTGAGCAGCTGTCTTCTGGACAGCTGCAATTCCCTCCAGACTGATGTCCTTATTTCCACCCCACTTCTCTACAATCCTCTCCACCCAGCCACCTGGGATTTCAAAAAAATGAAAATCTTGTCACATCACTTCCCTGCTTAAAACCTCCCAGTGGTTTCCCATTATTCTTATAAAAAAATCCAAATTTTGACCGTAGTCTCCAGGTCCTGTCCGTTACGGCCCTTGCCTGCCTCTCTAACCTCTCTCGTTCTTTCTCTCCCACTGCTTCTCCCCACCCCAGGTTCTATAAGTTTCCATTTTATTCCTTGCACATGCTCACCAAGCTTCTTCCTGTCTTGATGGCTTGGCACTTACTGTCCCTGTGCCTTAATCCCTCTTCCTCTGGACCTTGCCGTGGCTGGCTCCTTGTCTTCAGGGCTCTGAAGGGGCCCTCACAGATATCCACATCGAAAATAGCCTCCCCCTCCTCCATCACCCACGTCTCATCACCCTGTTTGACTTTCTTTATAGTATTATCACTCTTTGTAATCATCTTGTTTGTTTCCTTATTTATTGTCTGTTTCTGTCAACCCCCGGCGGCAGACATTATTGTTGGTTCCCCATTGTATCACCAGTACCTAGAGTAGTCACTGGCCTGTCACAGTGCGCTTTATTGTTTAATTTTTATTTTTTTAAACTTTAAATGCCAAATGCTGGGAACTCCTTGAGTGACTGGCTCCCTCCCGTCTCTCTAATGGATTGCATCACATGTCCTCAGCCTCATCTCTCTCTCTCTCTCTCTGTCCCTCTTCATATGCCCTGGGAGTGCTGTGGCCTCACAAGACTCCTTTAGCATTTCATAACCCACCCTTAACTGTCCCACAGACAACTCAGCTTATACCTACTTCTTCCCTTAAATTTCTGCCTACAATATCCTAGTCTTCTTTCAAAGTCAGCCCTAATACTACCTCCTCCCTGAAAATGTCTTTGATCCCTTACAAAGAGGTGTATTGTTCCTGTGCCCACTGTTCATCTGTGTCTTTTTTCTCCTTGCTCCTTGGGGAGAGGTTTGTGTGGGAGTCATACTGCCTTCCCCATAACCAAGGCTACTTGGGGTTGGGGGTGTAGGTGGGGAGTTAGTCCCTAGAGGGCCCTGCTGAAGGCAGAGCTCCACAAGCTCAACAGGGAGCTAGGGTAGGTAGGCATGGGGTGCCATCTGGTCCCCGTGGGAGGAATTGCTTGCCATACTGGCCGTGGGATCAGTTGCAGGTCACCTTCCCCCTGTCATGGACTGAGCTGCCAAATACTAAGTGATTTTGCTTCTCTCCAAGGCAGCTATTTCCTTGGAAGGATAATCTGGCCCCAATTTAGAGCCCGACACCAAATCAACTACAGCCAGCCCCAACTGGGAAAGTAATGAAGATACATTTCTAGCTAAAAGGTTTGCTAAGCACAACTCCAAAGGAGCTCAGTGTTGTGGCTGGGACCAGGGCCATACCCCAGGAACGTAAGCTGGCTTCTGTTCCACCCATTTGCTGAGAACTTGGAAATTTCTACCCTCAGAAACCTGGGGCATAGCATAGTGAGGGAGTTGGGGAGGAAGACATTCTCTTTATTTCCATAAACCATCCTGTCTTGGCTCCTCCAGGATTGGAGAGGTCTGCTCTTTTCCAGTACTTTCCATCTAGTTGTACTCACGTGACTAAAACTGGGCAGTGCTCTAAGGGGGTGGGAGCAAGTTGCTTATTTGTCCTTCGTGGGCAGATTGGTCTCTGAGAACCTGATGTTTGCCAAGGGTCTTGAAGGACCCAGAGGTGCTGTCTGGGAAAGCAGGGGGTGGGGTGCCGGGTCCAAGGAGCCAGTTGGGCCAGGATATTGAAGAACAAGGCCAAGGGTTCCAGTCTGTGGCTGGAGTGGGGTATGAATCCAGAGCTTTCTGGGGCTCCACAGACTGCAATTAGGTTGGCCTCATTGGCTGAATTTACACATGTTTCTTTCTATTCTGGGCTCGGTTTTTCACTCATTTTCAAGAAAGACTTTTCAGGGCCCTTTGTAGCCCTCCTGGGGGCAGGAGGAGAATGAGTTTGTCTTATCTCAACTCATACCCTGGTGTCACTCAAGTTTGTCAAACCACTAACTTCAGGCAGAACTTCAGCGTTACCAGATTCTCTGAATCAATGTATTTAATTAGATGGGTTTTCTTGTTTCTCCTTTCTGGGACTGAGTAAGCAAATTAAACTGGGCAATTTGTTTTTAGGTCGTTTAAACGCCAACTCAGTTTCATAAACTGGGCTTGTGCCACATCCAAGTGCTTCCAACTTCTTCCCGGAGTGGTGGATTCAGAGGCCAGTTGGAGGAGTGAATATCACGGGTGTTTGTGGATTGATCCTCTGGATCTTGAAGGTCTGAATCCCTGGGGCATAGCCCAACTATCTTCGCAGGTCTAGGGGGCAGGGTGGGTGGTTAGAGGGGCTTCAGCACTAGTGTTGGATGGGAACATAATAATCAGTTCTTAGCGTTGCCCATGGACGAGGGTCTGCTTTGAATTTTCAGCCTCTGTTTTCCTATCTTTAAAGAGGTAAGGTCTCTGGAGACTCTTTCTTTCTGGCCTTTTGGGGCACTCCGGCTCTGGGGAGGTGGGAACTGACCCAACCCCACCAGGACACAGTTGGTCTGTCCAGTTCTGGAGTGGGGGGTGGGGGATGCAGCCTTTGGGACCCAGGTCTTGGAGGCCAATCGAGGTGGGCTAGGCAGGCGGCTGGATTGTTGGTGAGCGACAGCCTGGGCTAGGGTCTGCGAGGCGCCTGCTGGCCAGGCTGTCTCAGGCTTCGAGACCTCTCTTCCAGTTGCTGTTCCACCTCTGGCCTCAGAGAAGGGTGGGGGCGCTGTCGCGCCGCGAGTAGAGCTAGCCGCCGCACTTTCCTAGCCCTTGCCCACCCTTCACGTCGCGGGAGGTATTTTGCGGGAACTGGACTCTGGGGATCTGGGGCACCCCAAGACCTCCAGGAGAGAAGGGGTTTGGGCGCAGTGAGAAATGCAGCTGCAGGCACAGGGCATGACAGATAGGAGGGAGCTCCGGGGACACCTGCCCCCAGTTTCCCCATCCGCATCTCCTCCACTGAGCCTCACCCTTCACCCCCTCCTCTACTGCCCGGGGCCTGACCACACCAGCTAGCTGCTAAGTGCCACGCTGCAGAGTTATTGTTTCAACCCCTTTCCTTTCTTGCCCGAAGAAGGGCGAGAGGGTTATATAGCTGTGGACCATTCCCCCGCTGGAACCTGCTCTGAGAGAGAGGGGGTGTGTGGCTGGGACCATTAAGCCACCTTGCTGGTTCCTGGAGCCACAAGAGTGAGCTGGAAAGTCTGTAGACAGGCTGTCTAGACCTGTTGAATTCAGGGATGTCGTGACAAGATGTGACAGACACAGGGACAATGGCTGGAGGGCTCTAGCAGGGGCTAAGGACAGGCATTCGAGGCATGGGGCTTGGTAAATAGCATTAAGGAAGCGACAACCTGAGCGGGCAAATTGGGAATGCAGACAGGGCCCCATGACTGCGGTGGCTGTCTGCCTGTGAGTCACCTCTGCAGATCGATTTCATCCCTGCACGCTTGGATATGCAGTGTGCTTAGAAAGAGAGGCTGGCTAGGAGCCCTCCCTCAAAACAATGGAATAATTTGGGGTGCCTGACAGTGGCCCAGGAGCACTGCCTCCTCATGCCAGGTCCAGAAACCATGGCCTTTTTGTCTTCTCCTCCTTGGCCCCTCTTTTGCAGGGGCTGGGACCAGTTCCCCAGGTTTCAAGTGAAAACTAACCTTCCCCAAGGCCACCTTGATTTGAGGGTCTCTGGAGATTCCCCCCAGCCCTACTCAATTAAGTCACCTCTTGTGGCTCAATCTCCTTGTCCCCATTCACTGCCTGGCCCAGTGTAGATGCCAATAAATATTTGTCTAAAGAATGAGGAAACCAGTGTATTTCTCTATTTTTAAAAAACATGCTTGGATTCTTTCTGTGCACTGTACCTATGAAATAAAAGTACAGCCCTTTAGGAAACAAGGGTTTTCCCCGGTATGGCCATAGCACAGCAGGGGTTTCAGGAAATAAACCAGTTCTGTGCAAGGTACAGGCCAGAGGAAAGGCTGGGAAAGAAGAAATCTGCCTGAAAAGAGCCCCAGGAATGCAGCTCGTTTTGCAGACATGGCCTTGCTCTTCCTTTTCTGTTCTGACCATGCACCAGAACAGAAAAGTTTTCTTTGGCCCAAAGACAAGGTAGGCAAGGCAGTGCCTTGTCTGCTGATGTGCTGTATGTATGATAACTGTACGTACAGATAGATACTCTCTGCAGGAAGGTGCATGGGGTGGGTGGTTCAAAGCACTGGCTGCCATGGGGATTGCCACCCAGAAGCTGCTCCTGAGCCTCGAGGTGACAGCCGTCCCCAGCTGAGCCACCCTGGGACCAAACCCCAGGTCTCTGGTGGGTTGTTTACTGAAATGCAGAGATAACATCTCAGCCAGATGAAGCTAGCGCTGATTGGTGATATTTGAGGATTGGGGATGGCTGGAACTTGATTTTAGTCTATTTTCAAACCTTGCTGTGTATCGAATCATTCTTTGAATGACACAAAAATCCTATCCACTGACCAATTTCAATTTGCCTGTTATTTTCAGAGCATATTTTTCATAGCCAGTGACGCTGACTAGATCTGTCGTGTCCCCCTTACAATTTGGGAGACCTAATACCTTGGACTAGTAGCCTCACAAAACCACAACTTGAAGCTGGAGATGGCTTGCCCCCTGCTGCACAAAGCACTGGGGCTGTAAAGAGTGGCTGGCTGTGAGGGGCCGCCACATGCACATCTGGCTTCTGCCTGGCTCCCACTTTGGGGCTTCAACCTGGACCTGGGGCTGGGTCCAGATCTCCACCTGCCTCACTGAGGCATCGAGGGCCCTGGAGGACAGGACAGGTGAAGCTGTGGCCAGCTTTGAGTGGAGAAAAAAAGAAGGAAGAAAGAAGGAAAGAGAGAGAGGAGGAATGAAGGGAGAAAGGAATTAGGAAGAAAGGAGTGAAGGAGGGAGGGAGGGAGGGAGGGAGGGAGGGAGGGAAGTTAGGGAGGAAGGGGAGAGGGCCAGAGGCAGACAGGGAGACTTCTGGGCCCCTCTCCGGTGACTCATGGCCACAGAGTGATGAAAAAGCTTGGCTGCTTCTCAAACCAGGCCAGCATCCAACACCCAGCACTCCCCGCTCAGCTCTGCGGCCGGGCGGGGCTCTCCCCAGGAGGCTGGCACAACGTCACTCACAGCGTGGAAGCAATCTTGACACATCATGCGGGTGTGCTGGCTTTACTCTGTCGGGGAAATGTCTCTGTGTCTCGTGGGAGCCTGGCCAGCAGGCCATTGTCATATCCTCTCTGAAATGGATCTGCACAGGCTTGGCTAGTCATCCCTCAGGGCACCCAGGTCACAGGTGCCATGTGAGGTGGTCCTTCCTGCCTTGAACCCTTTGTGGTTTCCGTCCCTGGGTTTTCCTTTCTTTGCTGTTCTTTCTTCTCTCTTCCTCCTTCCTTCCTCTCATGGTTTCTGGTCTTCCCTGTTGGTCCCCGTCCTCACGCGCACCCCACTTTCTCCTGTTTCTCTTGCCCCCTTCTCTTTCCTCTCGCCTGTCTCCCTCAGTAGCTCTCTCGCCTGTCTTCACTCCGGTCCTTTCTTTGCCTTTTTCCTGCTCTTTTCCTTTTCCACCCCCCCTTTTCCCCCTTTGCCTCCCTTTTCCCCTCCCCCTCCTTATTTCCTCCAAAGTGCCCCCTACCCATTATTTGTAACTCTTTTTCCCTCACATATTTTCCTCTCCTCATTCTTTTCTCTCTTTCCTTCCTCCTCAGTCCCTCTTCCCTCTCCAAAGAATCATTTTCCTCATTCGCTGTCCTTTCGTCACTCTTTCAGTAGGCCACTGCCCTCCTTTCCCGTTCGCCTCCCTGGGCTCTTTGCTCCCTTTTCTCCATAGCTCTGTGTTCTCTAGCTGGCTTCAGAGTGTTTCTCTCTCTCTGTCTCTCTCTCTCTCTCTCTCTCTCTCTCTCTCTCTGTCTCTCTCTCTCTCTCTCTCTCTTCTTCCCTCCCTCCCTCCCTCCCTGTCTCACCATCCTCTTCCCCTTCTCACAGCTTTTCCCTTCACCATCAAGCTCTCTGTATCTTCCTTCTCTCCCTCAAGCTGCCCCCCTTTTCTTCTCCTCCCCCTTTCCTTCTCAGTCTCTCTTCTTTCCATTTATTAAACTCCGAGCCCGCTCTTCCCCCTACACCCCTCTTAACATCCCAAGCAGAGAATCCTGGCAGCAGTCTCCGGAGGTGGTGAGGGCTTTGCCATGACAGATTTTTACTGAGCCCAAGTGCTTGGACCCCATCCCCTAGCTCTACCCTTACACCCCCAACTCTTCTAAGCACTGCCTCAGGAAGCAAGCATTTGGGAGAATAGATAAACCAGGAAAAGCAAGCAGAGGCCTGATCACCGAGACCCCTGAAAGCCGTGTGGATGCATTTGAACTTTGTCAGATTGTCTATTTACAATATTTGAAAGCAGGGGAGACGTACTTTGATTTAATGCTGTGTCTCTGCTGGCCAGCAACGTGGGTAAAGAGCAGGGGAGCCGTCACTGCTGAAAGAAAAGTCCGTTCCAAAGTCTCCATCACACAAGAAGGTACACGTGGGCCGCGTATGGTGACCTGGCTTGTAAAGGAACAAAAGGCGCATGGGTTGGAATGTTAGCATTACCAGTCCCAGCCTTGGATTTCCATGTCCAAAGGTGCTGGACTTGAACACCAAGGCCTTGGGGAGTGCTGCCTGCCTAAGCATCCTGAGACTCAGTGGCACCATCAAGATAATGACAGGGGCCTCCAAGCAAAGAAACAGCTTCCAGGATCCCCTTTAAAGAAAGGAAATGTCTTTTTTTTTTTTTTTAGCTGAGCCATCCTGCCACCTGTTGGCAGCTCAGCAGCAGCTCAGCTCAGGCTAGACATCGAACTGCTGCTGCTCAGAGCTCAGCTCGCACTCTTGAGCGAGCTCTTAACCAACTGAGCCACTCGGCCGGCCCTGAAAATGTCTTTTTTTTTTTTTTGAGGGCAGTGTCACTGGCCCTCATATATGGGACCGAACCGGGGGCCGATGGCAAAGCCAGTGCTTAACCACCGCGCCACTCGGCCGGTCCACGAAAGAAAACATCTTGATGCCTCCTACTAGCTTGTCTTGCAGTTTAGAAGAGTCCCACCCCTGCCAGAGCTGGGCCCTCTGAGGACAGCTCCATGCAGGGTGAGGATTACGGTCCCTGGGCACACAGTATGGTGTATACAAGACCCAAACCTTCATGCGCGCGTGCGCACGCGCGCACACACACAAGCTGTAAGCCTAGGGCTCTGGTGCAAAGCAAACTGTTTGAAGAGCCATTCTGTGTCTGAGTGAAAGACTCTGAACTCTGCCCCACTTCCACCCCCCTGCACTGCAGACCTCTTGGTTGTTTTAATTTGACATCAGGAGGGATGACAAAATTTTGGGCAAGCCTTGGGAAAGAGGGGAAGAGTTGTGATACTGCCTCCTTAAAGTCCCAAGTCACTGAAATGTAAATAGGCTGCCATGTCAGGAAGGAATAAAGGAGAGAAAATTGCCTTGTGAGCAATTTGGCTTGGTCATAAATATCCCCAATAATCCTTCACACTCATGTGGTGCTTCATCAGGCGCTGAGCTCCTCCCCATCTATCAGCCCCTAGCTCTTCCCAGTGGGGCTGTGAGGTAAACAGGACAAGAACCCCCTACTCGGGGAGGTGTGGGCAGAGCCCCCAGTCCAGAGCATGGCTGTCTGTGCCAGTTTTGCACAGGCCCAGGCCCAGGCTCAAGAAATCCTTGTGCTGCAGTGGGGAACCTGGCCTCGAGGGCCAGCGGGCAGGAGACAGGGCTGTCAGGGCTGTGAAGAGGACGAGAGGGGAGCAGGCAGAGTCTGAGGAGCCCTGAGGAGCACGTTCCTCTTCCCTTCTTCTCCCCTCACCCCTCACCATTTTTTTTTTTTTTTGGTTTGTATTGAGGTAAAATTCCCATAACATAAAATTCACCATTTGGAGCATTTTGAAGTGTACAATTCACTAGCCCTTGGTACATTCCCAATGTTGTACAATGATTGCCTCTATCTAGTTCTAGAACATTTTTATCACCCTAAAAGGAAACTTTATACCCATCAAGCAGTTAGTCCCCATCTCCCTCTAAAAATCTATTGAAGCTTATTTGTGGGCCTCAAGTGCAGAGAGTTGAATTAAATTCACCCCTCATTTCAGGGCTGGCTATGGAATCACCTATAGGTTATGCAAGGCCCCTTTCTCATTTTTGTTCTTCCCCATTATTCCAGATCCCCACATCCTTTCCCCCACTCTGTGAGCACCCACTCTAAAGCATTTGAGATGAGTCTCTGAATATGTATGTGTTCTTGTAAAATATAGTGTTGTCTTGTGTATGTGTTCTTAATTTGCATAAATGTTATTGTGCTATAAATCTTGTTCTGTTTCTTACTTTAAAAAAATCAGCACTATAATTTTGAGATCAGTCCACGTCGCACATACATCTAGTTACTTCAAACTTCTGCTTAGATTTCTATTTTGACTCTCCATTTTCCTGGGGTTGGAAAAATGGCCTGTCCCCAGTTCCATGCAGTGCCACAGTGGACTTCCTTGGACATGTCCCAATGGGACCTGCATTGTGATAGTTCCCTAGACGTGACCTAAGTGGGTCAGAAAGTACACATACATGGCTGGTTTGCTCTCCAACCAGTAGGGTACTTTACACTCCCACTAGGAGGACATAGGGCCTCCAGTGTCACCTAATCCTTGCTGACACTTGGCATTTTCCAACTTTCTAATACATGCCAAACTAAGAGGGCCCAATTGAATCTTATTGTTGCTTTAATTTGCATATCCTTAATTATTTTATTAGTGAGCTTGTGCATCTTATCACATGTTTATTGACCAGTATGTAGATTGCCTATTCAAATTATTTCTCTGTTTTTAAAATTTGGATTCGTGTCTTCTTGCTGAATCATTCGTCTTTTTTAAAAAATTGATTAAATCTATTGGGGTAATATTGGTTAGTAAAATTGCATAGATTTCAACTGTACAATTCTATAACACATCATCTGTATATTGTATTGTGATCACCATCCAGGGTCAGTTCTCCTTCCATCACCATATATTTGACCCCTTTTACCCTTTTTTGCCTCCTTTTCCCTCTGGTAACCACAATACCATTGTCCGTATCTATACATTTTTGTTTGTTCATTTGTTGCTTTCACTTTTGTATCCCACATATGAGTGAAGTCATATGATTCTTGACTTTTTCCATCTGACTTATTTTGCTTATTATAATAATATCAAGATCCATTTGTCTTGTTGGTTCACTTTCAGATACCACAAATGTATCTCCCTCTCAGTCACTTATCTTTTTCCCCTCAATGTTATCATTTCTGAACTGAGATTATCAATTTTGTTTAATCGAACCTAACAATTTGTATGGCTGGAAGGTTTTATTTTAGGTCTGATCTTGCCCTCTCCAAGATCAAACGGCATTCTCCTATACTTTCTTCCAATAATTTTATTTCTTACCTTTTATATTTAGGTTTTTATGCCATCAGAAATCAATTTTATATTTGCTGTGAGGTATGAACCTAGCTAGTTTTCTTAGAACTATTTATTGAAAAACCCTTCTTTTGCTTATTGATTGGTAGTTCCAACTTGAATATACATAGTGACTATTATTTTCCTCAGGGTCTTTTTTTTTTTTTCTCCTGCACCAGTACCTATTCTTATTTTTTAAATTGCTATAACTTTGTATTATACCTTAATATCTGGTAGGACACATCTTCATCTTTGTTCTTCTTCTATACAAATTGCTTTACCTATTTCAAGGCCTTTATTCTTTCAATGTCTTCTTTTCTTAATTCTCAGATACACTAGACCATGGCATTGACACTGAGTTGGCGGCAGAATGGGAAGCCCCACTTCCTCTCAGATCCCGAGCAGAACTACTCCTTCCCAGGAGCCAATGCTTCAAGCATTGCAAATAAAGCAAGTGCCTTGCTTTACTTCAGGCCCTACAGGACGCTCCTGATGAAGGCAAGCCCATTTTATAGATGAGGACACTGAGGCTCAGTGAGAGGTAGGGATTCCCAGGGATGCACAATGAGTTTATCAGAGTAATGGGATTTGAGCCCCTGCTTCCTGAGTCCCCGTCTTGGGCTCTTGTCATCATAATAGGCTAACACACAGTGTTCAAAGAAAACAGACAACTGATGCTCCCAAGCACAAACGCTTGTCACTGCCACTCTCCACTCAGATGAACAGGTAAAGGGACAGTATAACCAAAACTGCTTTGAAGAACACAGAGTGCCCTGTACTGTACTAAAGACCTGTCAACTAATATCATGTTCCATTCCAATTGGTCTAAAGCAAAACTAAAGAACTTCTACAAGTTGTTTCCCCTCTCCTGTATTCTCCACTCAATAAATGTCTCTACCATCCACACCCCTTTCACTTCCCAATATACCATACATTATGTCAACTTGAATTCTTGTTTTTGTATTGTTTTTGAGGGCAGTGTCACTGGCCCTCATAGGTGGGACCTGAACTGGGGCCGCTGGAGCCAGCGCTTAACCACTGCGCCACTCGGCCGGCCCTCAGCTCGAATTCTTAACTACCTCTTTCCCCATCCTTACTGCTACCATCCAGGTCCCAGCCACCACCATCTCTTGCCTGGGTGACTGCAATAGCCTCCTAAATAGTCTCCCTGCCTCTGTTCTTGCCCACTTTCTCAAATTTTACTCTCTTCACAGCAGTCAGGATGATTTTTATAAAGCTTTTAACTCCTGTTCAGAACCCTCCCTGGGCTGAGGAGCCTGGTGTGATGCTGGAACCCTTCACTCCTCCAGGGGAGACCTCCATAGCCGAGATATCCCTCCCAATTTTTAATGGTCACACACGGATGTAGGACCAGCCCATTTCGTATCTCTGCCCCTCCTATCAGTCTCGAGGTGGCTTTTTCTGTATGTCCTTAGAGGTAGGACTTAGGTTCACCTACTTCAGGCAATTCTCAATGATGGTCGTTCTGGAGTTTAGTTGTCATTTGATATGGTCAAGAAAAGGAGGTAAGCACAGCATTTATCTACTTCTCCATCTTGACTGGATCCCAAAGGCTTTTCGTATCATAAAGGATAAAATCCAGGGCTGGCCGAGTGGCGTGGTGGTTGAGCGCTGGCTTGGGAAGCCAGCGGCCCCGGTTCGGGTCCCACATCTGAGGGCCAGTGACACTGCCCTCAAAAACAAAAACAAACAAACAAACAAACAAAAAAGAATAAAATCCAAACTCTTCTCCAGCCCAAAGCTCTGCCAGATCTGGACCCTGCTTTCCTCTCTGACCTCACCTGCTGCCTCTCCTCCCAGCCTCCACTATTTTCTGGCTACACTGACTCCTGGCTCTTCCTCAAATACAGATGATCATCTTACTTCAAGTCCTTTGCACATATTGACATCTTTGGCTAAAAGCTAGTTGATTCCTCATATTATGCTTCAGTTTATATACTGCCTCGGCAAGGAAGACTTTCCCAACCTCTTATATTAGATCAAGTTCTCCATTACATGGTTTTCATTGCATCCTGGGCCCCTCCTTCATAGCTCTTGGCCCATTATACCTTCATTGGTGCACTTACCTGATTAATATCTGTCTCTTTCACTAAGCTTCATAAGGACAGAGACTTTATTTGTCTTTTTCAAAACTATGCTTCCAATAGCTAGAAGAGTATCTAGCACATGATAGATGCTCAATAAATAGTTGTGAATTTTTCTTTTTTTTTTTTTGAGGGCAGTGTCACTGACCCTCATATGTGGGACCGAACCGGGGCCGCTGGCTTCCCAAACCAGCGCTTAACCACTGCGCCAGTCGGCTGGCCCAATAAATAGTTGTTAAATGGCTGAATTATTCAGGCCAATTTTGATTTGGGCTTGGAAATGAGCATGCTTTTCTATGTTTTTTATTTTTTTATTTTATTTTACTTTATTTACAGGAGATTGTTAGTTGGGTGGTGCACAAAGAGGAAAAGGGATTCTAGGTGAGAAAACAAAATGAGCAAAGGCATGAAGCCATGGGAATGAAGGGTGGTTGGAGAGAAAGGTGGAGATCTTAGAACGGCCGAAGAAGAAGGTATATACGCAAGGCATGTTGGGAGGTGAAGATGAAGATGACAGCTGGGGCATGGCACACCTTGTGCTCTAGGCTAAAGAGCTTCATTTTTGCCTGGTGGGCAATGGGGAACCATGAAAGGGGTGTGATGTGAGGAAGGATGGTCCCAAATGAACACCCTGCTGACGTCATCTGGCCCCAGGCATCTTTCATTATAAGCCATTTCCAAGTGCTCAGGGTGAATTTTCAAAGCCAGGCCAAGTCCCAGGGAGTCCCAATGGTTCCCTTTCTTTCCTGCCCTAAATTTTCCAAAGCTTAAGAGCACTTTTTTTTTCTTTGATAAAGCATGTGGTAAATCTTCAACACTGGCTGTTCCATTAACAGCCACTTTTCAAAGTTAGACATCTGGGGGCAAGGGCCACAGTTCTATGTTTGGAGGGAAAGTGTTGGTACTTCCTGAGGGGTTAGAGTCACTATAACCTTCAGATTTCAGGGCCTTGGAGACGTGCCTAAGGCCAGAGTGAAGACAGGCAGGATGAGAGAGAGACACAGAAAGAGACAAAGAGATACAATCTGAGAGCAAGCCAGAGAGAAAGAGACAACAAAGACAATGAGAGAAGACACAGACAGCTAGAGAGACACGGTCCATGAGCATCAAGGCCAAGGAGCCAAAAAGAGATGATACCAATGAGAAAGGCTCAGAAGCCCAGTCAGAAACACGAATGTGGTTAATTAGTGGGCCGGCTTCCTCAGTTTGTGATAAATGACTTCTTCCTTCCGGTGAAAGGGGATGTATGAGCTCTGGAGTTTGAAGCTACGTGAGAAAAAAAATACCAAGGGAAGCCAAGGGAAAAATCAGCTTGTCAGTTGGTTAAGAAGTTTACTGTCAACATTTTTATATCCATTGTTTTTCTTCCTTTCAAGCCCCATCTGTGAAAAGTGTGAATGAAGGTATGTATACAGGCTTCTCACCCTTATAGAGGAGCTTGAAATGACTAATAGCTGTCTGGGCATCATGCAGAAGGATCTGTCCCCCACCTGCCTCCTGGTCCAGCCTCAGTCTTGGCATCTGGAGCTACTTGGAGACTTAGCCATGATCAGTGTGTACCCCACCCCAACCTCTCTCTTCAGGGCAGGAGAGAAGAGTCACGGCTGTAGCACCCACTGGGTATGTGAGAGCTGGGTGACATTCAATGCCAAATGGAAAGAATGAATGATGCTTTCTGGCTTTCCGCTGCTCTGCTGGAGAAGGGAAGGTGGAATGGTATGTTTCTGCTTTTATTTTCAATGTCAATTAGAAGGAAGCTTCACATATTCTGGTGATGGAAACAATGCGACTGTCCATTGTCCCCTTGTGAAGAGGACCTACAGCAGGATAAAGAGGACAAAGTGTGGACTGCATTGGGACAAAGCTTCATTCTGTTCTGCCAGAGTGGTGGCTTTGGGCAACCTCACCTCTTCTTCTCTGTGGGCTTCTGTCTTCCCTGTCCAACAAAGAAAAGGGACTGGTGATCGCTAAGTGGCCTTCTCCTTGTGCCAATGTAGGCATCTCAGGGTTTTAAGCCACCCAAGCGAAACTCTCATGACTTTCTCAAGATGTGAGTTGAATATTCATACCACCGGTTGGACTCAACTACCTGAGCAACTACATCAAAAGGATGTACATGGAGAGCTGGGGTTCCACACTGAACACAGAGGCCAAATGTGACATGTCTTAGAACTCTGTTCTCTATCTTGATCAATCCCAGATTTGAAGACAGAAGGATCTGCCAAATTTACCGATGATACAAGACTTGCTAGTTGTAACACCCTGGCCAAACTCGACAAGATGATTTTTAGAGGGCCACATAGAAAGCCATCATGTTTTTCAAAAATAAAATCTATGCCCCTGATTAAAGATCTCTGGCTCTGAAGAAACTCAGAAGAAAAATACCCAATTTGGTTTACCACAAAGCTCAAAAAGGGTGCAGAGTATGATGTGGCTAGCAGACAAGCTGCCATAATAGTTGGCTGCCCTGTCCAGGGAAGGGGAAGTAGCGACTCCCAGCTGAGCAAACCATGCCCAGAGTCTTCAGCTTAGTTCTGGGCCACACACTTGAATAGGGTTGGGTACAACCTAGTGTTTAAAAAAAAAACTACCAGGGTGGGTGAAGAGGAGAAATAAGTGAAAGGACTACTTAGGATGGAGAGGAGCAGATATCGGGGGCAATGGCTGCCCACTTGAGGTCTGTAAAACTCTGTCCTGAGGAGGAGAGAGTAGGCTTCCCTACTTGTGGGCATCAGAAAGAAATCCAAAGATGAGCCATCAGAAGGCAAGATTAAAGAAGCAGCTGTCTGCTGGAAGGCTGTATTTTGTCAGCATAAAATAACAAGTATCTCCCATGATCCCTGATCCCAATAACAGATTGGGTTGCTTCCTGAGGACATTTTAGCTATAAGGCTGAGGAAGTGTTCCCTGGTGACTTCAGGACTAAGTATCATGTATCCTGCATTGGGTCCACTGGCCAGTGTGGGAGGCTGGATAAGTGAGCTGTAGCCCTCACAGACTGACAAGTCTTTCTCTTACACTCCTGGTCATTCGTTTGTTCATCATTCATCTACTTAGTAACTGTTTCCAGAGAACCAAAGAAGACTCAAACCCTGTCCATGAGGAGCTTCTGGGCTAGAGGGCCCCGTGTGACAGCAAGATGACCTGTGAGCCATCCATCAGCGAGAGCTCTATTGGGTGTTCAAAGGAGGAGAGTGTTGTCCCTGTGCTGTCAGCTCACTTGTAATGCAGATGGGGGCCAGGTGTCAGCAGAAGAGCTGGCCCAACCTGGGATGGGGCTGGAACAACCCAGGAGTGATGCTCAACACTGTGCCTGGGACTGACACATAACCTCAGCAGCACTGCACCGCGGTGCTTACAGCATCCCCCTCTTGCCTGTTGTGAGAACCGCAGTGGCATTTGGTGGCACCACAGGCAGCACAGACACCAGGGTAACCTCCCTCAAGGAGGAGTGACTCACCAAGGGTGAGAATGGCCAGATTGCAATGACACAAAAGCCTTGGAGATGAACATGCCAATTAGTATAGAAAAGAATTAAGTCCCCTGGGTTTCAGAACTCTGAATCTGTCTCTTCTCTTTCAGAGCAGCAAGAATGTTGGAAGCAGCCTGAAGCCTCTCATGAAACTGATGAGTCTTTGGGGACAGAGCTGTCGAGCCACAGCGTGAGCCTCGGCACTCCTCGGAATGTAACTGGCAAAGTCATCTGCCTTGCTTTGGATGCTGTAGAAATGGGCGAATGTGGAACCTGTTGTCAGTCCTCCTCCCTGCAGAGCATCCACTGGTCTGGGGTAGAGGCAGCCACACAACCCCTTACCTTCGACGTTGCATCCGTAATCCACTGCCTTGCAAGCCCAGTCTTGTGTCTCTTTGGGTTGGTTGGAGGCTCCAATTTTTCCTGGGCATAACAAGCAAGGAATTGAGATGTTTGCTCTCCTGGAGCCACTGGCTGGCCAGGGCATCAGCACGCTTCCCTGGCATCCTTCCATCTGAGCTGACCTGTGGGACTAATGAGCCACAGGTGAGCTTGGGCACAATGCCAAAGATGCAAAGCTGATTGCTCCGGGAGCTGGCTGCCTGTATTGGATTTCCATGGTTGGATCAACTGCCACTGGCTGCTCTAAGGTGACTGGGTGTTATTGCCCCTGCAGCAGAGGCCATTTATCAGCATGATAGATATGTAATCTGCAGCCCAAGCCATAAGCACAGTGATAGCTCTAGATAGAGGCAAGGGGAGGCTCAGTACACACTGGCGGGATTGGCTTTATCACGGCCAAATCGGTAGTGAAAGGAGGTGATAACAAGATGCCTTTATAATCACCATGAAAAGCTCATGCTGCTCTATGGTTTTGTGGCATGCTGTGTGCATTGAAAAAGGAAACAGGCAGCAAGCAAGCAGGCAAAGGGGTTGGGCAAGGCATCAGGCTAGGGACAGGGCCGAGAACCTTCTGGGACAAACAGAGGTTCCCCTACTGAACATAGAAAGCATGGCCACATCCAGCCCTCCATTCTTACTACTGCCATTGGTACCACCACCACCAGCAGCACCACCACCAGCGCTCCCTACATCCCAGGAAGCATGCTGGGGTTTGCAGAGTTTTCCCCAAAGTCTCCAAATCTCCTGTTGAGGAAGGAAGAGGGAATGGCCACTGATAAAGGTTCAGAGGATGCAACTGGCTTTCCTTGGGATTAGTTGAGTCAAAACAAACTGGGCAGGGTCTGGCTCATGGGCCTATCAGGTTCTGCCTTTCATAGCAGTTGTGTGGGAAATAGGTGCACAGCTGCTTCCGGAAAACTAGAGTTCTCCTTATATAGGGCATATGTTTAAAGTTTGGAAGTCAGCTGAGAGAGGTGATTACCTTTAGAAAAGGGCTACCCTGCCGGCAGAGTGGTGCGTTGGTTAAGAGTTGGCTTGGGACTCCAGCTCTGAGCAGCAGGACCCCGGTTCGGATCTCACATGAGGGCCAGTGATGCTGTGCCCTTTACAGCTAAGATGGTGAACAACAGCTCGACCTGGAGCTGGGCTGCTGTGAGTCGCCAGCGACGGCGTAGGCTGCAGTGGGGCTGGCCGGCAGCTCACGTGTGCTTTTGTGAGCTGCCGTGAGCAGCCATGAGCAGCCGTCCAAAGGCCAGCAAGCGACTGCCTCATCCGGGAAGAGCACAATGACGATATCAACATGGGTCAGTGAAGCGACGTCCTCCACAACTAGACTGAAGAACAAAAGGACAGCAACTTGTCTGTTCCCCTTCCCTGATTCCCCAACTCTGTTCCCCTTCTTTAATTCCTCAATAAAATCTTTGGGAAAAAAAAGAAAATGGCCACCTCAGGACATTTATGGTAAGCCCCAATATTTCTTCTTCTTCCTCCTGCACTGAACTCCATTAGACTAGAGGAAAGGCAAGAGAGCAAGGAGCCATGGCAAATATCTCTTAGCTAAAAAGGGCTCTTGGAGATGCCAAACACAGGTATCCCTCAAGTTATCCACCCGGCTGCCCAAGGTCTGTCCAGTGGAACTCAGACCAAATGTTGGCTGGTTGCCTGGGAATAATAACTTGATGAAAAATTTCTGCAAGGCCTGGAGCCTGTCCCAGGCAACCCCATGGGACATTCTCTTCAGTCCTGGCTATATCATTTGCTTGGTGGATAATAGTGGAAGGTTGATGAGTGGGGACCTAGCTTTCTTTGCCTGCTTGCATTTAGAAACCTGTGTGTTTTCTTAGAAACATCGAGTCTAATAAATATTTATACTTACCTGTTTACATCAGTAATAATGGTTCTGCAATAAGTGACTCTTTAATTCCATTTCGACCCTGAAAGTCTCTTATTATATTTTGTTATAATAAAGTATTATGGCTAAATGGAAACACAAGCTATATTTTCTTTGACCCAGTTAATGATGTTTGTGAGAAGCCATGCTGTTTGGACACCATGAGTCAGTAACCTAAGCACCAATTTGCTCAAAGTTTATTTAAATTGGGACAGAGTACTGGGCAATGCTCAACTATTTCTGATAAGCTCATCTAGTAAATGTATGTGTTGACAGGGAAGGTCAAGAGCTTGGCACTCTCTCGCAGGGCTGGCCACTCAGCAGGCCCTTGGAGATCTCGTTAAATAAGTAAGTGAATGAATGCCCAGACCCTTACTAACACCATCTTCTTTCTTAGGGAGTTTGACTGTTTCTTTCAACATCTTCACTCCCATCTGCCAGCTTGTCCACGTTGGTGTGGGACTCACATGAAGAGAAGGCTGGTAGAGATGGCAGGATAATCCGTGTGTAGGTCATTATTTGACTCTTTGTATGGTTCCCCCACTTTTTGAGTTTGTTTCCTTACTGAGGCTTCTGCTCCTTTCTTATTCCAGCTTCTCTGAGTCTCTAACCCTGAGATTTGTGCTGTGTTTGCAATTGATGGAGTCCTTAGGCCTCTGGCTGTCGCCTACTTCATTACACTGGCCTCTGTGTCAGCATGGCTAGCAAAGCTAGTCCCACCCTGGGATCTCATACCTGGGTGGGTACTAGCTGGCTTTGTCCCCTGCTCATTCCCAGCAATCACTCTACTCTACAGGCTCACAGGCACCCTGTGCTTGGGACCTGTTTCAGCCCCACAGGGCCTTTGACTGAAGGAATTCTAGGTACCCGATGCCTACAGAGAGGGCCAGGGCATGTCCAACACCACAGAACACATCAGTAGCACAGTGGAGACTCAAATGCCACTCTCCTGACATTTACATTGCCTCATTCTGCTCTCTCCACCTCACCTGGTTGTCAGCTATCACTAAGCAATGGAAAGAAAGCAAACACACATAAACTCTCACTTCTCATAAAAGCTAGAGTCAATATTGTAAGAAAACCCTTGAAACTTTTAACTGTGACAATTTGGGGGTAGGTGGAATGTGGATAACATTTTCTATTCCTTTTATTTGAAATGTTTCAAATGTGCTTTAAGGAGCATATATTGCTGGTAAATGGAGAAAGTCAATATATATGCAACGATGGAAGAGGAGAAAGAGGAGGATGAGGAGGGAGGAGCAGGAGGAAGCTTGCAAGGAAATGGCTTGCAAAGCCAGCATGGGTGTGAGAGCATTTTGGAGAACCCAGTGCTTCCTTAGCAGGCTGTGCACATCCCCGTGGATGGAGGAAGCAAGCCAGCTCTCCTTTAGACTTAGACACATACAGCTCTCACATCAGCCCCAGCCCTACCCCCATCCCCATCTGTGTCCGGGGGAAGAGGCTGCCTGTCCCAGAATTACTGACCTCCTGACCCACATCTGCAGTGGTGACTTCACACTTCATTCCCAAGGTTTCTTGGGTTACTGGCCTCCCTTGCCAACACTGAGCCATCATCTACTCAGTGCCAGGTTCTAGGGTGTGGACTGTGAGGGAAGTGTGATACAAACAGGAATCAGATGCCATTGCTGGCCTCAAGGGCTCTCAATTCAGTGAAGGAGACAGATGTGCACACAAATAAGGCAAAGGCAGGATGGAGGGAGCTCTCCGGTTTCACCCCAGATGCCTGGGGGATGACGTCAAGCTTGCCTTTGAAACACAGCTGTCTTCATGGGACAACATCGCAGCAGCTGCTTTGATGACTGCAAGTATGGGCTCAGTCCCCATTTGCTGAGCTTGGCGTGGCCAGAGTGGGTCCTTACAGGACTATGTAGCCGCTTTTCCAAAGAGGCCCGTACTCTGGGGCTGAGACTTCACATTCCCAGCCTTCTACCTGCGTCCCTGGGGAGAAGAGGGCCCCTGCCTGGACCAGGCCAGGCTTCTGTGAACAGCCTCCCCAGTGAAAAGCCCAACCAAACAAGCTGAGTGGCCTTCAGGAGCATGATGGGTCCCAGCACAGTGGGACTTCACCTTGCTCTAGCTCTTGATTTTGTCTCCTTCTCTCCCAATGCGTCCATTTCACCTCCAGTTCTCTGCTCATCTGGGTGTGACGTCACAAAGTCGCACTGTGTCCTCCAAACTGCCACTCCCTACCCGTGTCCCTGGGCCACTTGGATGCTTGAGGCTAGGTGGGTAAAGGTGTATACATATCCTTCCCAGAAAAGGAGTATTGCCAGGTAAGACTGCCAGGGTAGCAGGTCTGGGCAACCAGGAAGTGCAGCTAGAGGGAGCGTGGCTGCTATCTGATTTCATGTGCTGTTAGAATTGCCCCAATCCAGGAGGGCTGTTTCTCAGAGCAAACTGAGTTTCCTCATGTGATTGAACTCCATGCTGGGTGATCCAAGAGAATGGGGAAATCAGGAATCTCTATGCCAGGGGCTGTGGAGTTCAGAGGAGATGGCATTGGATTCTGCCCAAAGCACTATGGTGAAACTAGGGCTGGAGCTAGCCTTTGCCAAGTGCCTGGGCTGTCCAAAGGGGGCGAAGGGGCTGTGTGAGCAAAGGTATCTGAGGGCAAGAACTTCAGTGCATCTGGCATGCCAGATATGGTGTAGGAGGTGCCCCAAAGGGGCCCGAGGGAACTCGGGTCCCATCAGGTCGAGATTTGCAGCCCTAGTGTCAGGTCTTGTGGGCAGAGCTGGAGTGCTCCACATGGCACCACCCCTGCAGTGACTGTGGCCCAAGAACCTGGGGTGTGGCGGAGGAGGAACTGTCGTTATACATTCTTCCTTGACATCGTCTTCCTTCTCTGTTCTCTGCTATCTTTGGCTGGCATGCTTGGTGTCATAAGTGATGGTGAGCACTGATGATTTCCGGTGACAAGATGACCTTGTCAGCTGCAGAGCATGAAAGACAGTATTTATTCTGTTGGTGCTGAGCCAGACGGGTGGGTGTGGATTTGCTGCCCCTGGAAGTATGCCTTGCGTTGGCTTTGGGGTTAATTAAGGCCCTTGGAGACATGCAGATGGGGCCAACTTGCACACCTGAAGGTAGCAGCCTTTCTTCACAAATCACATACCATGTGCCATGCATGACCCATGCACACAGCCACCATCATAGAAGAAAGGGAGGGCCCCAGCATCCTGAGTGTCTTCAAAGGTCTCAGTTGGGCTGGATGATATAGAAACAGGAAACAAGGACTCTTGCAGCCAGTGCTTTAAAACAACATCATGCTGTTTTTAGAGCGGTGAGAGGTGGGAGAAAGGGGGAGAGAGAGAAGTGATTTTTCACTAGGGATGGGGCTTAGGAATCACATTTTTTTTTTTTAGCTGAGCCATCCTGCCACCTGTTGGCAGTTCAACGGCAGCTCAGCTCAGGCTGGAATCAAACTGCTGTTGCTCAGAGCTCAGCTCTCACTCTTGAGCAAGCTCTTAACCAACTGAACCACTTGGCCGGCCCAGGAATTATATTTTTAATCAATGATTCTTTTTTTTTTTTTTTGAGGGCAGTGTCACTGGTCCTCATATGTGGGACCGAACCAGGGCTGCTGGCTTCCCAAGCCAGCGCTTAATCACCGCGCCACTCGGCCGGCCCTAATCAATGATTCTTTTACGGGCTGAATTGTGTCCCCTTAAGATTCATTATGTTGATGTCTTTACCCCAAGGCCTTAGAATGTGACTGTATTTGGAACTAGGGTCTTCAGAGAGGTGATTGAATTAAAATAGGTCCTTAGAGTTGGCCTTAATCCAATCTGACTGGTGTCCTTATAAGACAAAGAGATTAAGACACAGACACACAGAGGGAAGACCATGTGAGGACACAGGGAGAAGATGGCCATCTACAAGCCAAGGAGAGAGGCCTGGGACAGATTCTTCCCTCAGCCTTCAGAAGGAAGCGACACTGTTGACACCTTCATCTCAGGCTTCTAGCATCCAGACCTGGGAGACAGTAAATTTATTTCTTAAGCCATGCACACTGTGGCACTTTGTAATGGCAGTCCCAGCAAATTGATACATCCTCTCTAAAGTTAGGAAGCCTAAAAAATCACAGGGCAGCTGTCGAAACTGCAGATTCATGAGCTCACCCTCTGAGGGTACGACTTAGCAAGCCTGGGATGGAGCCAACTGTCAGCTTGCTCAAGGAGCGCTGCACAGGCCTCCAAAACTTGTGATCTCTGAGCCACACTTTGAGCAACTGAGAGTAAGATATTGGACTTGGACTGAAAGCCTACTTACTCTGTGACCTCAGCCAAGTGAGGTTGCTTTCTGGGCCTCAGTGTCCTCCCTTGTAGAATGGGGTTCTCACTTCCTTTCTCCATGCCTAGCCCACAGAAATGTGTATGATGAGTGTGTATATAAAGGGCAAAGCTCTGGTTTCTTATCAGAGGTGGGGTCTTAGCTCAGGCTGCAATAACAAATACCATACACTGGGTGGCCTTTCTCCTGTGGACAGGCCAGGCTAGTAAAACTCTTCTATCTGTCACTCTCAGGGGCTGGGACTTCCTTGGGCCACCTCTAAGCTGGCACCATACCCTTGGGGAAGGCAGTGTCAGCATATTGTTCAGGCCTCAAAAAGGACAAACCCAACGGCAAATGCATTGACAGTTAATGTGGCATTTCATCGACGTCTTCAAGGCGGGGCAGAGGCGATATTACATATCACAAAGCAGCATTTATTAAAGAGCCTCTTTAAACATCTTGGTTATTTTCTGAAAATCCATCTTCCATGGTAGCTGCCCCATTCCTGCTCTCTCTTCCCCACCCAGTCTTCCTCAGCCTTTCTAGCCTCTCCAGCCAGGGCCCAGCTCAAGGCTGGGCACAGAGTGACTTCTCAGTCAGAGACTGCTGCGTGCCTGTGAAAATCCAGGGTCCCCGTGTGCCAGTCCTGCTTCACGGGCTGTGCTGCGCCCCTCCTACCCACAGGTCTCTCTGGCTCTGGGTGTGGTGGTGAGTGCAGAGCCCTTCAATGCAGCCTTTTGCACAGTGGAGGCTGTCACAGAGTTCATGGGATAGCGTCATTGGAAGGTTTTTCAGTCAAGGGCAACATAAGCCAAACTTTCATTTTATAGGTGGGAGAACTTGGGCCCAGGCTTAGGAGTAAACTAAACCAAGGTCCCTCAGTAAGGTAAGCAGACGATCCCTGAGAAGGCGGTGACCAATACAATCTGAGCATTCACAGGCAGTTCAGAGGCCCAGAGGTGTTGTTGGCAGGAGCAGGTAATCTCCCTGCAGACCCAGCTTGTATCCTGGGGGGCTGGGAGCTGGTATGTCTAGAGCACCCTCCAGAAGCAGAGGTAAATCTTCCAATAGACATTCACATCTGGCCTCCCATGATGCACCGGGTTTCTAAAGATCCTGAATAACCAGGAGTCTCCCTCGCAAATCCCACCTCCCCTCACCACCCTTGCACATCACATCTCTCCTCACACCATCTACGGTGTTCGCCTCATTTAGTCTGATTCTTTCTTATGCCCACCTCTGGCTGCCTCTCCATCAAATGCTGTGAGGCCAAGTGAAACCTGGGCTTGAAGGCAGGAAGAGGTGGACATAGAAGGGAGGTTTCCACTGCTGAGGTGGCAGGAGAATGAAAGGGGTTTGTTTTGCTGGGAATGTGGGCTTGGCAAGAGCGTTGTGGTTTCCTGCTCCACAGCCATTCTCAGACTCTTGATTTCTCTCTTGGAAAGTTCTGGCAGCAGTGTGGGGTGGAAAAAAGCATGGGGTGAGGAGCCTGGAAAGCTGGATTCAGATTACAGCTTGGCATCCGCCTCTGAATGTGGCCTTGGGCAAGGCCCGGCCCTTCCCTGGGCCTCTTTCCTGTCTTCCGGGTACGGAAAGGCAGACAGAGCCTCCTCTCCGCAGACTGGGGGTGGCAAGCAATATGAGGTGGGAGGTGCAGATGCAGCCCTGTGCCTTGCACACAGAAATCCTGCCTGTGCAGGCGCTGGCTGCCAATCTGCCAGGCCAGGCTCTTCCAGACTGTGGTTGGGAGACAAGATCGGGGGGCCTCGGGCCTCTCTGCCTGGGAGGGATCTCGGAAAGCAGTTGCCTCGTTGGTGCATTTCTAGCACAATGGCTTTGCAATGGCACTGCTATGGCAGACATAGGCAGAAATCCTGGTGATCTTCCGGGGGCCAGGGGCCAAGGTTAGAGTCACAGTGGGAAGAAGTAGCTCTCTCTCTCTTGGCTTCCCACTCCTTTTATCTTCTTCCGGACCACTTTAGTTCTTTGGGGAGGAAAGGGGCTGTCGCAGCAAGCAGCTCACTCTCTACGTGTACAGAGATGTGGCAGCAGCTCTTGACTGAGCTCTCACAGAGCATCCTTGTTGAAGCCAGTATCATGTCCCTCTCTGTAACTGGTCTCCCTGTGTTATGGACTGCAGGTTTTTGTCCTCCCACAATTCATATGTTGAAACCCTAACCCTTAATGTGACGGTATTAGGAGGTGGGGCCTTAGGAAGGTGATTAGGTCATGCGAGTGGAGCCCTTGATTAGTGCTCTTATTAGAAGAGACAAGAGAGCTCTTCCTTCCTCGCCTCCTGCTTTCTACCATATATGGAAACAGCAAGAAGATGGCACCTACCAACCATGAAGAGGGCCTTCACCAAGAACCCACCATGCCAAGCACCCTCATCTAGACTTTTCCAGCCTCCATAACTCTAAGAAATAAATGTCTATTGTTTAAGCCACCCAGTCTATGGTATTTTCGTACTGCAACCTGAGCAAACTAAGACACTCTTGCTTTGCCTTCCAATCTATTCTTTTCTCAGCAACTAGACTGTTTTGTTTTGTTTTGTTTTGTTTTGTTTTGGGGGGGATCTGGGGAAGAGGAACAGCAGTAGGGAACCGGGAAAGCAGAACAGACAAGTCGCTGTCCTTTTGTTCTTCAGTCTAGTTGTGGAGGACGTTGCTTCACTGGCCCATGTTGGTATCGTCATTGTGCTCTTCCCAGATGAGGCAGATCGGTCGCTGGCCTCTGGACAGCCTCTCACAGCTGCTCTTGGCAGCTCACACCGGCTGCCAGCAGCTCACTGTAGCCTATGGCAGCCCACTGCAGCAGGGGCTGCAGCTATGCCCTCCCAGGGGATTCACAGCAGCCCAGCTCCAGGTCGAGCTGTTGTTTACCATCTTAGCTGTAGAGGGCGCAGTGTCACTGGCCCCCATGTGGGATCTGAACTGGCAGCCCTGCTGCTTAGAGCTCGCGCTTCCAAACAAACTCTTAACCAACGAGCCACTCGGCCTGCCCCTCACCTTTATCTTTAGACACTTGAATGTGAGACTCTGGGGGTTCTCATTCATGTCCGTGGCTTCATTTGTCATCTATATATATAAGACTCACAAGCTCATCTCCAACTCACAAAACTTTTCCTGAACTTAGACCAGTATATCTGAATGCCTACTAGACATCTTCACTTGGATATCCCACAGGCACCTAACACACCTGGCATGTCTAAAACTGACCTCCTGGCCTCTTCCAGTACCCCAATATCAGTGACTCCTCCATCGGGCACTCAACTGGCCAAACCAAAATATGGGTGTCATCCTTTACTTCTCCCTTTGCCTCATGCCACCTTTCATCCCCTGCTATTTGACATCATTGCTCTGAAGATAATGATAAAAATGCTTAATATGGTCTACAAAGCCTTGCACGTTAGGGCCCCTATCAAGCTGTCCCACCATATTTTGCACCATAGTCACCCTTGATCGTGCTGCTTAAATCATAATGAGTTTCTTTCTGTTCCTTGAACACACAGGCTTCCTTCCACCTAAGGGGCTTTTACACTTTCTGTGGCTTCTCCCAGATCTTCATCTGCTTAATCCCCCCTCATCCTTTGGATCGTAGATAAAATACAACTTCCTCAGGAACCCCTTTCTCTAATCTCAAGCACTCCTTGGACCATGCACTTCTCCTATAGATCATTTTTTAAAATGAATAGACTTTATTTTTTAGGACAGTTTTAGATTTACAGAAAAAGTGAGCAGGTATAACCGAGGGTTTCCATGAACCCCTCCACCCTGCAGCACAGCTTCCCCTGTTGTTACCATCTTACTTTAGTGGGGAACGTTTGTTTTAATAATGAACCAACACTGATAAATTACTAACTAAAGCCTGTGGTATATTCATGTTTCCTTAGTTTTTACCTAATGTCCTTTTTGTGTTCCAGGATGCCACATTATATTTAGTTATCTAAATATATGTCTCCTGGCTGTGACAGTTTCTTAGCCTTGCCTTGTTTTTGATGATTTTGACAGTTTTGAGGACCGGTCAGGTACTTTGTAAGCTGCCCCTACTGGGATTTGTCTGATGTTTCTGTCATGGTTAGGCAGGGCTTATGTTTGGGGAGAGCAAAATTACAGAAGTAAAGTACATTTTCATCACGTCATATTAAGGCAACATACCACCTACACGATTTTCTGCTGGTTAATGTTGACCTTGATCATCTGGCTGAAGTAATATTCATCAGGTTTCTCCACCATAAAATTATTCTTTTCCCCCTTTCCATACTCTACTCCTTGTAAAGAAGTCACTATGTGCAGCCCATACTTAAGGAGAAAGGTGCTATGCTTCCCTTCCTTTAGGGTGGACTATCTATATAATTTATTTGGAATTCTTTTGTATCAGAGGCTGTCTCTTCTCCCACATTTATTAACTTATTCAAGTATTTATGTATATGACTATGGACTCATGAATATTTACTTTATATTGGGTTATATTCCAATACTACTTTATTTTTTCGCTCAAATTATTCCAGCTTTGGCCATTGAGAGGTCTTTCAATTGGTTTCTGTGTCACTTTGACATATTCTCATAATCGTAAGATTTTGTTTTGCTTAGTTTTTAGCACGTCTTTACTTTCTGGTGCTAGAATATACTCAGTTTATGTTATATGTTTCCTGCCCCAGTCCTAGAATCAGCCGTTTTTCCAAGGAGACCTGGTTTCTTTGATTAGAAAACCAAGATCTAGGTGGTAGATGTGCTTGCCATAGAGCACTTTTATTAACTGTAATTTTACAACTATTTGTGTGATTACTTAGCAAGTGTCTTTCTCATCCACAAGGTGTTTCTGTAAGGTGGGGACCATGTATGTTTTTGCTCCCATTATGTTCCCTAGTGCCAAGCACAGGCTCTGTTACATGATATGCATTTAATAAATACTTTCTACAGTAGATGAAACAGTGTTTATGTTTCATGGAAATGTCATCCTCTTGGTCATCCAGGACAGAAATATCAGAGTAATCTAAGACTCCATCACCTTTCTCATTCTCCACATCTAGTTATCAAGTCCTGATAATTTCAAGAATGTATTTACTAATTTCCATTCTACCACTACATTGATTCAAGCACATATTTCCAATCTATGGATTATCACAGAAGTATCCCAAGTGGTAGGCATGCTTCTAGTCCAATCTACACTCATATTGCTACAAAATTGATCTTCTACAGCACAGCTCTAACAGAGACACTTCCCTAATTAAAAACTCATTGTAAAAATGGAAAAATATACCATGACATGATGTATGAGATGTCAATTCTCACAAGTTGATTTATAGATTTATAGACTTTATTTATAGATTTACAGATTTAGTACAATCATGTCATAATCATGGCAGTTTTTTTGGTAGAAATTGACCAGCTGTTTCTAAAATTTATACAGAAATGCAAAGGACCTAGAAAACCTAAAGAAATATTGAAAAATATGAGCAAAGCTGGCGGACTAACCTTACCTGACTTCAAGCCTTTCTCAAAAGCTATATTAATCAAGATAGTGTATTACTGGCATACGTATTGACCAATATATCAGTGTGAGAGAGCAAAGATCCCAGAAATAGATCTACATTTATACAGCCATTTTATTTTTGACAAAGAAATCTAATTAGAAAGGAAAATTCTTTTTAATAAATCACACTGGAATAACTGTACATCTGTATGGATGAGAACACTGAACATAACCTCACACCATACACAAAAATCAATTTGGCATGGATTAAGGACATAAACATAAAGTAAAATACTGTAAACCTTTTTAAAGGAAATTATGGAAGAATATATGTCATTTGCTAGTAGGCAAGTGTTTCTTAGCCAGGACACAGAAAACAGAAACAATGATAACAATTGATAAATGGGACTTCATAAAAATTAGAAACTTCTTTTTTTTTTATGGTGATTTTATATTTTTTTATTTCTTTTTCATTTCATTTTTTTTTATTTTCAGGTGTACAACACAATGCAATAGTTATACTCTTTGCCCCCCAAAGTGACAACCCTCCTCCCCCAGTTCGCCACCCCACTCCCCGCCCCCATATCATACATATCCATCACAACTCCCCTGACTCCCCTCCACAGTATACTCCACATCCCGTGACCGTCCACATATTCAGTTACAGTTGGCATACAATACTATACAATATCAGCTTCAGGTGTACAGTGCAGTGATCAAGCCTCTACTCCATCCATGAAGTGGTCTCCCTAACAAGACGTGTGACTATCTGACACGCCACAAAATTTTTACATTATTATATTCCCCGAACTGTGTTTCATATCCCTGTGGCAATATTGTAGCTGTCTATTTATGCTGTCTAATCTCTTCCCCTTCCACCCCATCCACACCCCCCTCCCAACTAGCAACCCTCAGTTTTTCCTCTACATCTACGAGTCCATTTACTTTGATCGTTCACTCAACTCTTCAAACTCCACACACAAGTGAGATCACATGGTACCTGTTCTTCTCCGACTGACTTGTTTCACTTAGCATAATAGTCTCTTCACAACATTATCAATTACATTCCCAGAACTGCCCCCAAATCCCTGCAGCAACATTGTAGTCTCACCTACACTGTCCAAAACCTTCCCCCTCTCCCTCTTCCCCACTCCCTCCCAACCAGCAACCATCAGTTTTTCCTTTATATCTGCTTGATATGACTTCAATCTTCTTAAATTTACTGCGACTTGTTTTGTGGCCTAACATGGTCTATCTTGGAAAATGTCCCATGTGTACTTGAGAAGAATGTATATTCTGTTTTCTCAGGGTGAAATGCACTAAAAATATCAACGAAGTCCAGCTGGTCTAAAGTATCATTTAAGGCCCCTCTTTCTGTGTTGATTTTCTGTCTAAAGGATCTGCCCATTGGTGACAATGGTGTTGAAGTCCCCTACTATGACAGTGTTACTGTTGATCTCTGTCTTTATGTCTGTCAAAATCTGTTATATGTAATTAGGAGTTCCTATGTTGGGTGCATAGATGTTTATTAGGGTTATAGTGCCCTTCTCTGTCTTTTATTGTAGTCATTTTGAAGTCTATTTTGTCCAAAGTAAGTATTGGTACTCCAGCTTTTTTTTTTCTCATTTCCATTTGCATGAAATCTTATTCCATCTGTAAACAGCATATACATGTGTCCAATTTTCTTATCCACTCAGCCACTCTGTGTCTTTTGATTGCAGCATTTAGCCCATTCACATTTAAAATGATTAATGATAGGTGCATATGTATTGCCATTTTGTTATTTGTATTCCTGGTCTCCCTGGGTTAGCTTGTTTACCCCTTTATTTTGTTTAAAAAAGCCCTTTTAACATTTCTTGCAATGCTGGCTTGGTGGTAATGAATTCCTTAAGCTTATTCTTTTCTGAGAAGCTCTTTATTTCTCCTTCAATTTTAAGTGATAGCCGTGCTGGGTAGAGCAATCTTGGTTGTAGGCCTTTATTTTGTGTCACTTTGAGTATCTCCTGCCACTCCCTTCTGGCCTGCAGAGTTTCTGTAGACAAGTCAGCTGTGAGTCTAACAGGAGTTCCTTTGTATGTGACCTGCTGTCTTTCTCTTGCAGCCTCTAGGAGTCTGTCTCTGTCTTTAACCTTTGCCATTTTACCTATGATGTGTTTTGGTGTGGACCTGTTTGGGTTCAGCTTGTTTGTAACCCTCTGCACTTCCTGGGCATGTATGTTGATTTCCTTCACCAGGGTAGGGAAGTTGTCAGTCATTATTTTTTCAAATACATTCTCGACCCCTTGCTTCTTCTCTTCTCCTTCTGGTATTCCTATGAGTCTAAGGTGGTTGCGTTTCACCTTGTCCCATAGGGCTCTTAAACTATTTTCATTGTTTTTTATTCTTTGGTCTTTTTGCTGTGCCAACTGAGTGATTTCTGCTATTTTATCTTCCAAATTGCTGATCCGCTCCTCTGCTTCATCTGCTCTACTGGTGATTCCTTCGAGTGTGTTCTTCATTTCAGTTATTGTATTCTTTAGTTCTAACTGGTTGTTTTTTTATGATTTCTCTATCCTTCCTCATGTCCTCACTAAGTTTGTTAAACATTCTTATCATCAGTGTTCTAAACTCTGTCTTTGAAAGGTTGGATCCCTCTGTTTCATTTAGTCCCATTTCTAGAGGTTTCTTCTGATCTTTTACTTGTGACATGTTTCTTTGTTTCCTCATTCTGGCTGTCGCTCTGGGGTTGCTTTGATGTATTAGATAGATCACCAGGTGAGCCCTGGCTGGATCATGCAGGCACACAGCTCACAGCCCAACACTCCCAGGAAAACTCCCAGTCTCAGCCTGTCCCAATCAGCCGCTCGCAGATCAGGTCAAGCAGCCCGACAACCAATCACCAGCCTGGCAACTCTGCAAGCGGAGTGCGGAGAGCGGGGACTCGAGGCGGCTCGAGCACTCCCGCGTCTCAGTGAGCAGCCTGTTGGAGCCGGAGGGCACCCGCCCAGCGTTTCCCTGGCAACGCAGTATAAGCCGAGCGGCAGGTGGGGATCCAAGGCCACATGCACTTCTGCGCCAATTCCACCAGACCAATGAGGTCTCGGACCTGATCCTCCGTGGGAGGGCCCAAGCCCGGCAAAATGGCGCCCTCCCTACACCACTCGCGTGTAGGCTCCACACCACGGGAACAACAGTGCAAAAATTTCCAGCCTTTGCACCAAAGGTGCTCAGCTCAGTCCGTCCCCGCAGGCTCCCGGCTCACACAGCCGCTCCCTCCACCAGGAACCAGGTAAGTGCTCACCGGCGAGCAAGCCCGGGCGCCGGCCCCACTGATTCTCCAGCCGCTCTCAGCATCACCGAGCTGAGCAAAGACAGTCCTCACTAATTTACTGCCGGCTAAATTAGAACTCCTCTTCCCGGCAAAGGAACTCTGGGCTGGTGAGCTTGGGGTGCGGCCGGAGGGTCTCTCCCCCAACCAGACAAGCTTCCCACGGCTGGGGCTTCCCCCACGGGGCTCGCCCTCTCTCGTCTCCGCCCGTCCTACCAGACCCGACGCGGCTTCCTCTTTAAGTTCTTCGTTTAGTGGTTCTGTTCCTCCAGTGTTTCGGGGACCTCCAGGGTTGAATGCTGTATAATTTGCTTGTAATTTTGGTGTGATCCTGGGAGGCAGTTAGCACAGCGTCTGTCTATTGCGCCATTTTACCAGAAGTCTAGAAACTTCTGATCATCAAATGATACTGCTAACAAAATGAATAGGTAAGCTATGTACTGGTGGAAATTATCTTTTTTTTAATTAAAATTTATTGGAGTGACAATGGCTAGTAAAATTACATTGGTTTCAAGTGTACAGGCTCAAATACATGGTGATGGAAGGAAAATTATTCTTAGAAAGACATATTTGACAACAGATTGGCATTCAGGATATAGGAAGAACTACAAATCAATAATAAAAGCAAACAATCAAAAATGCACAAAACACTGAATGAACACTTCATAAAAGAAGATCAACAAATCAACAATAAGCACATGAAAAATTGCTTACATCATTAGTCATCTTGGAAATGAAAATTAAAATCACAATGATACACCACTACACAGTCACCAGAAAAGTTCAAAATAAAAAGACTTATAATACCATATATTGATGAGGCTTTAGAGGAAGCAGAACTGTCACACGTTGTTGCAAGAATGTAAAAGGATATAATTGCTTTGGGAAAAGGTCTGGTAGTTTCTTATATAACTCAACATCTAGTTACCCTATGACCCAACCATTCTACTCCTAGGTTTTACCCAAGAGCCATAAAAATACATGTCTATAGAAAGAATCATACATGAATGTTCACTGCAGCTTTATCAATCATAGCCTAAGACTGGAAACAACTCAGGTGTGCAACAGCAGGATAATCAAAAGCAAAGTGGATAGACTTGTATACACAAACTAGGTATACAAACTGTGGCATGGTTATCCAACAGAGGACTGCTCAGCAATAAAAGAGCATTATGGATGTACACAACAGCATGGACGAATCCCCACATCATCATAGGAAGTGAAATAACTTAGATACAAAAGAGTGCAGTTATTCAGATTTATTAGATTGTGGCTTTCTTTTGTTTTTTGTTTTTTTTTCTCTACATGAGATCTAAATTAATTTTTCTCCACATGCCTACCCATTTATCTCAACATATTTCTATGCTGATTTGAGATGCCTCCTATATTGTATACTAAATATTCATACTTTGAGTCTGCTCCTAGCCTATTCTGTACACAAATCTGTCTCTTCTGTCACATTTCGTTGTAATTATTGTGACTTTAGAATACATTTTAATATCTGTTATGCAAGTGTTCCCTTGTTTGTTTTTTAAAAATGTTTCTAGCTATTATCAATTGTGTATGTTCCAGATCATCAGCTTTTTTTTTTTTTACTGCTAAATCTATGGACTTTATTCAAATTTTAGTGCCAATGACATACTAATTTTTTTTTTTTAAAAAGAAAGTTACAGAACAATACATATGTATAATGTCATTTTTGTTAAAGCACACACACAAGTTATAAATGTATACATTTTATGAGCATAAAAAAAGATCTAAATCAATATACAGACCGGTTTTGGAATCATCCCATCTAGGCCCCCCAAAAATCCAGTTGGGATTATGTTAAATCTGTAGATTGATTTGGGGAGAGTTGACATTTCTTTGATAATGAGGTTTTCCATATAGGAATAAGCTCTCTTTCTTCATTTGTTTAAATCCTCTAAAATGACAATAAAAACTTCCATTTTTTTGTCATATAATTGAAAACTGAAATGGCCAATGAGGCAGGGATATAGCAAGGCAAGGTAGGATGACCAGTCCCAGCCTCCTCACTGAGCAGAGAGCTAGCCTGGGAATAACAAGGCTCAAGGATCTCTATCCGTCTCCCCACATGGCACCAACCCCTCCTTCCCTTCTGGTCGGGCCCCATATGCTGATGAGCTGTTCACTAGTCATTTGCGCATTCTTTCTTCATCCTTATTCCAGAAAGTCCAGTTTGGGGAAAAGGGTAACATTCTACATGTAACTGTTCAACATGGTAGAACCACTGCGGATCTGGGACACTGGTAGGCCTGGGATTTGGGAGGAGGGATGGAGATTCTATTATTCATATGAGCACTTTGGTGGCCCCAAATACAGCACCAGCAGGTTCTTAGTTGTCTTTTGCCTCTAAGTCCATATGTACTGATTCCATTGATGGGCAGGCATTTCTTGACCTCTCTTGCTGGTTATAACCTCTGGCTATCTGAGGGCAATCCCAGCTCAGTTAGTGAATTCTCTGATGATTCTTTAGACAGACAGCCTCTTTAGTTTTACTCATTTTCTCTCATCAGACCTTGGTGCTGTGAGCCAAGGACTTGAAACGTTGGCTTTGCTATCCCTACATGGAGGAGGGAGCATGGGCTCCTGTAGACCTCTTCACTGTCACTGACACATAGGCTGATTGGAAAATAGGAAGAACATCCAACATTGAGATAGAAGCCTGCACACCAACATCTGGGCTGAGGCCTGGATGGGGTAAGGTATCCAGAAACTTGAAGCCCAGTCCAAGTGCTGCAAGTAATAAGTGAAGGGGTCTAGCCAGCGGTCAGTTCCATGAGTCACAGAGCAAACAGAGTCAAGGCCAAGCCACAGGCTAGGCATGAGACCCTGAGGTTCTGGGATCACACAGCCCCTGCGTAGACTTGGCCAGGAGAAGTAGCAGCGGAGGCTAGAAACAGAAAACAGGAGGGCAAAAAGCGATGCTGACAGATAGTAATTTTCTGGGCATCCCGAGTCACTCCAAAGAAGGCTGCTCATTTGTTCTAGAGAAAGGTTCACATGCAAGGCTCCTCAGGGCAGGACAGCTGAGGCCAGAAGCCAGATGAGTGGCTGAGGCAGGAGGGGAACAACAAATAGCAAAGTTAGGAGACAGAGCACTGGTGTGGGATAGAGGCTTCTCTGTGCCTGATCCCCCAATCTAGGTTTCTTGGTACAGATCTCTGGCCAGACACAGTCCCATTAGGGGGGGAAATGATGCAAACATAGGCCTTGTTAGAGAATCCCTGCCAATCCAAAGTGGGCGGAGGCCCTGGCAGACGGCAGGAGTCCCACACTGATCACGGTAGAAATGTTAGGTGAGATTGCAAGGACTTGTGAGGTCTCAGATCAGCCTACTAACAGTTAGGGAGTGACAAAGGGCTAATAGGGGTCTCTGGGTTCTGTGAAGCCCTCAGGGTGTATCCAAGAACCTGGGATGGTTCCTAGCACTCCCCTCACTTCCTTCCTGCTGCTCTAAGGCCACCGGCTACTTCCACTCCCCTCCTCATGCCCTTTGGGCTACTCTTCATCATTTGGGAAATGACCTGAGAAAGTCCTCCTGAATTCCACTTTTATTTGGCCTTCACTAAAGAAGTCACAGGCCTTTTGTACTAGGGACTTCTGGGAAATGTTCTGGAATCTTCCAAAGGTCTCCTGTACCACACTTTGTCTCTGGTCTTCATCTCCTCCCTCTTCCCCAACTTCTCCGAGATAGTGCTTGGAATCCCATGCCTCGGATTTTTCTATGATCCTGGAGGGGGAAGCCCGTCACATTTTCCCTGTTTCTCGGCATTTCTCCATTCTTTGGAACTGTAGGATCCTGCTCCCACAGCCTTCTTTCTAGCTGTCGATATGGATCAACAAAAAACTGGATACCTATTATCCAATCAGACTCCAGTGAGTCTTTCCCATCTCAGGAGCTGCAGACCAAGGAACTCCCAAGTCCTGGAGTTTCTGTCCTCACCCCACAGGGGAAAAAAAAAATCACAATTGGGCATTTCCTACTAGGACACTAGAGCAGAGCTACAGTGGAGAACTCTATGTTGGGTCTGATTTCACAGCACATATGGAAAAAACATTTACATATGCTTGTTTAGAAATCTGCTTATGCTCTTGGAATATTCTCTTAATCATTCCATTCTGGCATAATTCAGTTTCCCAAGTCCAAATCCTAACAAAAAACAGTTTGAGGAGTGGTGATTGCTAAGGGACCATCCAGCATATATTTTGAATACCATAAGCTTTTGAGGGCAAGGAACTTACGGGACATTTAATCTCCTCTGATTGGGGAAAAGACAACCACAGGGTTTCAGGACGGAAAGCAATCCCCATATGGCCATCTTTCTTTCCCTTTTGGATTCTCTCAGATTCCTTGAAAACAAAGGCAGAAACACTATGATGAAAAGAAAATGGCATCTCTGATTAATGACATCAGTAGAGGGCTGTTGGGAAGAGCCACAAGAATGATTCTTTCAACATCACAGCTCATGATGGTGGAGGGTGGTGTCAAAGGAAAGGTGGCCAAGCCATTCTTCTTTCTTAGATCTTTGCTTGAGGTAGCTGACAGCCAAACATGTGAAGGAAGCTCGGCATAAACCTGAGGTAGAAACTAGCAGATTAGAGCAAGGGAAAAAGAAGGTACTAGGTTGATGGGTTTAGACTTAGCAAGGAAGTTTCTTTAAAGTTCCTAGGAACTTGTGTTTCTCTAAACCCTGCTCTCATTGTGTATCCCATTTAGCCATTCTAGTTTACCTTAATGCCCAGCTGTATTAATCAAGCGGTCTCCTTGTTAGGTTGCAATTGAGTAGTAAAGCTTATACATTTTATTCACTTAGCCATCCCCAGAAAGAGTCTAGCTGTCTTTATCAGAAGAACATAACCAAGACTCTAATATCTACTACCCAGTGACTGTTTATCCTAATTGCATGGCAATTCTAGAGAGAAAATAGCCATCTTGTTCAAGTCTGCCCACACAACCTCACATTTCTAAAATACTGGTGATTTCCAGTGTGTTCGATGGCCCTGAAGCTACTTTAATTTCCTTGTGATGGGGATCTGTGGGGAGCAAGATTCACCTGGGACTTCTAACCCAGAGAACGTTGGATAGTTCATTTGCCTCATTTCTGCCTTTGGGGGGATTATTGGTGTGCCTGGCTTTGCCTTGGAGATTGGCCTCTTGTTGATAAACCACACATGGTCTTGGAGGTCACATAAGGAAGAGAGACAATAAATTATTCTCTAATTGACTAGAACCAATGAATCTGACCTTTTTTCTGGATAAAGCTATGAATCTTTCTACAATGAAGCAGTCACTTGGCAGATTAGTCATTGTCAGGATTTAAAGGGCCAAGCTACCCAGACAGAACAGCTCCCTAATACTAACGAGATGGAAGAATGTGTGCTCAAAGACACTACTAACCCTACCTCTGCATATTGGCAGGGATTTGCCTGCTTGTGTGTGTTTGAGGGGAAAGGGAAAACTACCATACAGGGTGGCAATGGTTGGCAAATTGACAGAAGTCAAGGGCTACCTAGGCCATATACGCATCAACATTAACATCGAGGACCGGAGTTCAGAAATGGCCAGGAGGCAGGCCGGGCCAGACAATGAGCTGCAGAGGATGTGGCCAACCATTTCCTTTGGCTTCAGTCAATTCTGTTTTCGTGGGAACAGGTCAGGCTGAAGTTCCAACCATGGGGTATGTCTCAGCAATCAAATAAACTTTTTTTTTTTAACATTTACATTGCTTAGAACACTATGTGAGGCCAGGACAGTTGGAAGGTACTGGTCACCAGTGTGTCCCCACTATCTATAGGACAAAGTCCAAGATCCTTAGCCACCCTGAGATGCTCTGTGAGCTGCTCCCACTTTACCTTTCCAGGTTCATCTGCCACCTCTGCCCCTTACTCACAAACCCTTCTCTTCAGTTACATGGGTTGACTTGCTGTTCCCTAAGCTCATGTGCCTTCCTGCTACTGTGCTTTTGTTCAAACTGTTGTTTTCATCCCTCTGACAATGACCCCTATCCCTCACGGATTGCTCACATACTCATCCTTCAAAGCCCAGTCCAAATGCCACCTCTTTCAAGAAGCCCATCCTGATAGCTACACCCTCTGCTCTGTTTTCTCACTCTCTATTTAGTGGTAGAGCTAGGTGTGTGCAAGTGACCTGGGGGAACTTATGGCAAACAGGGACCAAACTGGACGTAGCCCTGTCCCCACAACAGAGCTTGTCCAAATCCTGGTCTGGAGCAGATTTCAAATGCTTGCTGGCTAGAATGAAATGCATTCCTTCCTGCCTCAGAGAAGTAGGTAGTCTTTTTTTCCCCCACCTTCTTTGAAACTTTCTCAGTTTTGATTTATGGAGTGCATTAGCTTATTTTCCTCTCTTCTCATCCATTGTGCCTGGTTCTCTAAGAGGCGGATCTTTTAATTCCAAGGTAGAATTAAATAAGTGACTTTGTGGGGCACTTTGTCGCTGTCAAAGCACTTTCCTATCGACTACCTAATTGATCCCCACAGCCACCTGTGAATTATCCCCCATTTATTGCTGAGGAAAAGAAACCCAAGTCCAGGCTGTCTGCCTCTAAGCTGTGTCCTCCCCAGCAACAGCCACTGCAGCCACAAGAACAACAGCCCCAGCATTTAGTGACCGCTTACTCAGTGCCAGGCACAGTGCTACACACCTCACATGGGTTATGTTTTATCCCAACAACAGTCCTGTGAGGCAGGTGCTATTATTATTTCCAATTTACAGAGGGCTTGGAGGTTTGGAGAGCTGGAGAAATCGACTGAAGGGCACATGGCCAGTAGGTGATGGAGTGGACACTTGAATCCAGAAATGGCAGAATTCACAGAGCCTGGTTGCTTGGGATTGCCGTTTCTCAGCCATGCTGTCCCTGTGTGCTGGGAAGCGCTGGTACCTTGGCATTCCCAGCCGCCCGTGTGCAGCATCTACTAGACTAGAAGAACCAGTACTATCCCAGGAGTCAGAAGGTTTGTGTACCAGTCATGGCTCAGCCATCTATGCTGGGGAAACCACTGACTGTTTCTGGGCCTCAGGGTTTCATCTGTAAAAGAGGAATAACATCTCTATGGATCTGGGCATTAAAGCGCTGGTGTCTAGGGCAGCTGGGTTCTCCCTGACTCTGAGCAAGTCTGCTGGTCACGTTTTGTCTGCTGGTCACATCCTATTTGACCCAGATTTCAATCTGTCTCCATATCGGTTCTCCTGAGGCCTTTTCCAATCTCACTTCCAGTCACACCCTCACACCCTCACCTGCAGGAAACTCACCTCCTACCTTGAGCTCTGTGAGGCCATTCAATGTGAATGAACCAGGACCTGGACCTTTTGTCCCGTGGAGCTGGGCTGGAGTCCTGTCTCTCACTAGCCAGCAGTAGGGTATTGATTTGTGTGAGTGGCATTTCCTTCCTCTGTAGAATATGGATAATAATGACACCTACTTCATGGGTCATTACGAGAATGACCCAAATGGTCCCTGAGGAATACTCAGCCTGATGCCTGGCACTGTATATGCTTAAGGAACGGTGCTTGCTGATGGTATGGTTTCTTCCCTTAAGTCTAAAAAGTTGCATTTTCTCCACCTCAATATTTCTCCTGTCCTCTATGCTGAGGCCCACCTCTCTACGGTGCTCTCACTGCCCTCCCCATCCAGTTTCCTGAGGTCCCAGCTTTGTGACTCACCACCATCTATACTTACTTCCTGGCTTTTTTTTGTTTTTGTTCTGTTGGCTCTGCTCCTGTGTCTAGAAAAATGCGTAGGGCAGGCCCTACTCTCCTGGACTACTTTGGTGTTTTCCTTTGCTTTCACCTCAAACATCTGGAGAGTGGAGATTGACTTCAAGGCCATCCCATCCTCACCCTGGCCCCTTCCTCAATTCTCAGCCATCTGTCTCTATCCCAGTACTTTCCAGAACCTGATCCCACAACAAACACTCAAGACCCCCTAAGTGTCAAGTTCCATGGCCCATCTTGCCCACTGCTTCCTCAAGCCATCTCTACCGAGCTGCTAGCCCCACCTTCCTGAGGTGAAGTTCTTTGCTTCCCAGCTGCCATCTCTCACATGGCAGGTTGGTCTTCTCTCTCACCAAACACACCTTGCATTTGAGTCTCCCAGAAGGTTTCTGAATACTGCCAGGAATGCAGCACAGAAACAGAAATGTGGGCCTATTCCCAATCCTGATGACTCCCCTAGGCTCCTGTGCCCCCTCCCATCTCCTCACATAAACACTCCCTAAGCTTCTGTGCTTGGCTTAGTTCTCTGTCTCCACACTTTCTCCCCTGGAGATCTCTCACACTCCCACAGTCTCTGTGTTCACTTCTGTGTGGATGGTTCCCAGGCCCTTATCTTCTTCAGTCCCATTCCCATCTGGGCCCAAGATTCTCATCTCCAACTGTCTGCTAGATGCCCCAGCAGCCTCAGAATCTTCACACATCTGAAGCAACACTGTCTCCCCCATCAAACCTGTTCTGCCTGCTTAGTCTATTTCTGATCATGGCATCAATACCTCTTAATCACTAAGACTTGAGACCCACAAGTCATCTAGGAGAGCTCCCTTTGTGTTTTCCCCCAGCAAAACCCAGGTCCTAGGAAATCTGCTTCTACACTAGAGCTTCTGCCTACCACCGCTCCTCTCTAACCCCTCTAACCTTGCCCCATTCAAGCTTTCACTATTTTCACCTGGATGACTACGGCAGCTCCTACCTGGTCCTCTGACATCCAACCTTCTTTCCTCTCAATCTCTCCCTCATCATAATAACCAGACAGACCTTCTTGCAACCCAGACACCTAAGTTATAACAGGTTCCATTGAGGTGTCACCTCTTCTTTAAAAAAGAGAACTTCTCTTAAATTGTAGGGAAGTTGAACTTTATATTTTTGTTTAAGATATCATTTATACAAAGATACCATTGAAAACTATTTACCTCTCTGCCCACAGGCCCCCCACCCCCCATCTCTATGCCTATCCTCATTTCTAAGTATGAACTTAAAGGCAAGGTTACAATGATTATTGTGTAGAGATTGAAGTTATTTTTTTCTTGAGGGCAGTGTCACTGGCCCTCATAGGTGGGACCCGAACCGGGGCCACCGACTTCCCAAGCCAGCGCTTAACCACCATGCCACTCGGCCGGCCCTGAAGTTATTTTTAATTTCTTTCATTGACCTTTTCTGTATTGATTTAGTTCCTAATTAGAAGAACACATAAATTTTACAGAAACAATAAAGCCATTCTTCTGGGGAAAAAAGGGAAAAAAACCCTCCTTATTGTTACTAGAACACAGTTAACAATGGCTCCTCATTGTTACTAGAACAAAGTTCAAACTCCTTAACCCAGATTCACAGGCCCTCGTGGTTGACCTCCTTATTAAATGCCCATCTCTCTCTCCTCACTGAAGGCCATTCTCTCTACCCTCCATAGTCCTAAGCTTCAGCCCCTGACACTTGCAGACTCACCATTCCTAGTCCATGCCTTGCCCTTTCTCTTCCCTCTTCTTACCTTTTGAAAACATGTCTGTCCTGCTGGGTAAAGCGAACAATGGGGAAAATGAGATATCTCTGTGGACTGATAGGTTTCTTTGTTTCTCAAGCACAGTCCTGGCCTCAGAGTTGGCCGTGGACAGCTAGGAAGTCACCCCTCCCTTCATGTGCAGCCAGCCTCCTGAAGGAGGAGCCGGGCTGGGAACACGGACCAGACAGATAGATTGAACCCTGACTGTGGACCAGGGAGCAGAAAGAGTCGCTAAGGAAAGGAGTTGGGAGACCAGGGTGGGCTTTGCCCCCCCACCCCCCGTGCTCTTCTGGAGTGCATATGAGCATGGCGATCCACCTTTTCCCCCGGACCAACCCCAGAAGGCAGAAGGAGCATATGCCTTCTGGTACTAAATGGGCCTCAACTGTTCAGATCCCAGGCAGCCTAACAGGGTCCACCCCAAACATGGGTCTGCTGTGGGGACACAGAGCTCTGCAACCAAAGGGCACTTCCTTAGACAGCCCCTACCTGGCTTTTCTCAGTGCTGCTAACCCCCACTGACCTTATGTTACTATGAAGGTGAAGGGCAAGGCGCCCCATGCAGACCACCATCACCATCCCTCCCAATCCCAACTCTGTCCCCACAAGGAGCTCTTACAGACATTACTTAACGACTCCTTCAGCACCTTGAACACAATATGCCCAAGACAGAACCCAACCCTGCCTCCTCCCACTGCCACCACCACCGCAAGCTGTTCTGCTTTCTGTGTCCCAGATCACAACTAATGGCGCTACCATCCGCCTCGTCCCTGGCGCACACACATGCATCATGCTGTGTCACGCCTCGCTGCCTTCACATATGGTGTACACTTGCTTGCAGTATCTGTACCCTCTTCCTTTCACCTAGTCCCCATCAAAACGCAGCTCAGCAGTTAACTTTTTTTTTAATTGGGCGAACAGCCATGGTCATTGGTTACACATTGCTTTCATGCTACAATGGCATAGTTGACTCTTTTAAGGAGGGCGCAGCTCACAGTGGCCCATGCGGGGATCGAACCAGCCACCCTGGTGTTAGCAGCACCAAGCTCTCACCAATGAGCTAACCGGTCATCCCCTCAGCGGTTAACTCTTGTGAGAATTTTCACTTTAGCCTTCCCATCTTTTTTTTTTTTTTTTTTTTTTTTCTTGAGGGCAATGTCACTGGCCCTCATATGTGGGACCTGAACTGGGGCCGCTGGCTTCCCAAGCCAGTGCTTAACCCCCACACCACTCGGCCGGCCCCATCTAGTAGCCTTTTGAATCTGTCCAGCTTGGCTTGGAGTGAGTTAGTGCTACACTGCGGAGTAGAAGTGCAAGGCAGGGGCCCCGTGTTAGGCTGCTTCTGATTTTCTCATACTTCTGCGATCTGGAGGTTTTGAAAAATAGCTCATGTGGAATTTCTTGCCCTACGCTCTTCTTTTTCTTATCTCCCCTGGAGATACCCCTCAGCCCTGCCTTCTTGCGTTGATAGATTTGGCTAGAGGTCCACACTGACGAGAAGGTGAAAAATGAAGCAAGGCTGCTCCTAATTGCTTGCTTTATCATGACCAAAGTGCTTTATTGACCAGTATAGCTATGGCCTTTCTCCTCAGCTTGTCACTGAGTCACTGTGTGTGTGTCAATAACAAGACCACTGAAGTGTTGTCTTAATGGCTGAGACCAATTGACTGTTAGCTGACCTAATTGATTACTTGACTCCCAACTTGAGTCTGTCCCAAAATAGCACCTTCAGGGGAGCACACGGACTTGCTCTATGTGGTTTTAGTGCAATCGCTTCAACTTTTTGTACTTTGGTTTCCCTGTCAAGTCAATAGGTTTGCTGTGAGTGGGTGCTCTGATTTGCTGAGAATACCCAAAGGGTTTAGTGGAGGCTGAGGACAAATGTGTCAGAGTGAGGAAGCCTCGCTGGTCCCCGAATGTTCATGGGGGGCTGCTCTCTGTCTTAGACAAGTCCCTTAGGACCTCCAAAGATAGAAGAGTGGGTGTAAGCCATGTGCACACACATACCAGTGTGTGAACAGGAGCTTCTCTCTCCCTTGCGTGCTCTCTCCACGGCCTCACTACCCAACCAGCACAAGTACCTCGTTAACTCAGATCTGCTTCCTCATCAGTTCCTTGGGGAGATCGCCCCTGACCCTCTGGGTTAGGCCAGGCCATGTTGGTCTTCACCCTCAGAGCAGACTGCAATTTTCCTTCCTAGCACTTACCCCTGTTGGCAATTATAATTCGTTTCTGTAACTACTGGTTAATGCCTGTCGCTCTCCCTAAGAAGTTCCACAAAGAGGAGACCACAAATCTTTTACCCCTGGAACCCAGCAGAGTCCAGTAAGTAGTATAATCCCCTTTCTCTTGACCTCTGTAGTCTATATACCCCTTCCTTTCCTACCTACACTGGCCAATAGTTGAAGTTTAGTCACCAGTAACCAGGCGTTTCCCTTGCCCATCCTGCCCTCTCTCCACTCCCTGAAGCCTATTCAGATGCAGAGGCCAGATTCATCCTCTAAAAGCACCTGGTTTTAATCATCTTCAGGGCTTCTGAATCACCTGGACAGGTGTGCCCCTTCTGCTGTTGCTTCCACATCCCCCCCCCCCACACACACCTCATTGCCCCTTTCTCTACTACAATTTTTTTCTGTTTTAGTCAAGCCAGTCTTCTCAGGTATTGTATTCCTTGCACTGATTCTACCTTTTTATGGCAATCTAGGTCCATCACCCCCTCCTTATCTGGTAGAAAATGTAATTTGCTACCTGGAGTTTTCCTTGATTGAACTCACTCACCCCAGAAGTCCCCTGGCTGAGTCCATCAAACACAGTGCTCCCTAACAGATTCAATGCAACTACAACGAAGTGTCTATCATCATTTAGATTTGATTTAATAATATTACTGAGCACTTACTGAGTTTCAGACGCTGTGCTGGGCCCTGGGGATATGGCTATGACCGTGACTGACAAAGTTCTTTCTCCGTGAACTGGATAGTCCAGTGGAAACTCCAGAGATGGAACAAGTAATTCCAAGTGTGATGAATATTTCAAAAGGGCATGTGCGGGGTGCGTGGGAAGCTGACCCAGCCTGAGGTCAGGCAAGACTCCCCAAGAAAGGGCCATCTCATGTGAGACCTAAAGATAAGTAGGAGTTAAACTGGCCAAGGAGTAGGACAGAGGCAGGAAGGGAGAAGATAGGGAAGGGGTTCTAGGCAGAGAAATGGCCTGTGTAAAAAAGACTGTTCATGAAAAAGAAGCAAAGGAAAACAGTGGGAAAAGAGGCAAGGGTTGGAGCATGCAGGATCTTTAGGCCATGGGGAAGAGTTTGAATTTTATTCCAAGAAGTCAAGTGATGGGATAAGGTTTCCATTTTAAAAAGATTACTGGACCGGCCGAGTGGCGCGGTGGTTAAGAGCAGGCTTAGGATGCTGGCGGCCCCGGTTCAGATCCCACATGTGAGGGCCAGTGACACTGCCCTCAAAAAAAAAAAAAAAAAAGATTACTGATTGCCACTCAGTAAATGGATTGCAGGTGGGTAAGAATAGAAGCAGACAGATTAGTGAGGAAGCTGTGCTGATTACTAATTTATAGCCCCTTGGCTCCAAATTTACCCTTTTCGCCTGCTCTGTTAAATTGAATCTGGTCCCTCCAAATATTGTTTTTCCTTGCCAGTTGTCACTAAAATTTTCTGGAGAGACATTGCAGAAGGATAAGGGTTTGAGTGTTTGTGGGGTTTTTTTCCTTCCTGGTTCTGGTGGGTTCCATCATCAGGCTCTGACAGCCTCTGTGGATGGCTCCTGCAGAGCTTGTAGTCTTTCCAGAAATCAGATCCTGCAGTCCCCAGTAGCTACCAGCTTCCTCTGGCACCTCCCTTGAGCAGTTTTGGTAAGACGCCTCCCGGGGAACAGCTTTTCTCAGCATTCTAGAGGGCAGATTTCTGACAAGTTTCAGAGGTTCGGTTTCCAGCAAGCCTACCAGCGCAGCACCAGAATGAGTTCTCTCCCATTCAATGAGTCATGGCTGTGTCCTCCAGGCAAGGTATGCAACCCCAAGGTCAACAATGCCTAGAGGATGCAAGGGGACTTTTCTTCGGCGGGTACTGCATATGACTCCTAGGGGTGGTGCCTGCTCCTATATCTGCTATTCCTATGATCTTTTTATTTCAGGGGTGCCAAAAAAATGTATACAAATGACTTGTAGTCATCTTGTTTGTTTGTTTGTTTGTTTATGAGCATTCTATAAGACTTTCATTTTATTTATTTATTTATTTATTTATTATTAGTTACAGATGTACAAAACAAAGCAGTAGTTATCCTTTTCACCCCTTACAAAGTGACTCCCCCCTCCCCTGCCCCCCACCCCCGATATCATACATATCTATTTCAATTCCATTGACTCCATCCCCACACTATCCTCCACATCCCATGACTATATATGTGTTAAATTATAGTTAACATCTAATATTATTCAGTGGCAGCTTCAGATGTACAGTGCAGTGGTCAGGCAGGAGAATGTTTTTAAGAATTGGGGGTAGGCAAAAATTCCTTAGGCCACAAAAAGAAATAACGATAAACGAAAACTAATAAAATGGGCTCAATCTAAATGAAAACTCCTGCTCATAATAAGACACCATTAAATACAATTAATGGCAAGTCCCGGGCTGGGAGAAAGTGTTCTAGAATATGTGTTCTTCTGTGTCTGACTTTTTTCACTGAGCATAATAAATATTTTTAAAATTGTGGTTAAAAATACATAGCATAAGGGCCGGTCGAGTGGTGCGGTGGTTAAGCGCTGGCTTGGGAAGCCAGCGGCCCTGGTTCGCTCCCACATTTGAGGGCCAGTAACACTGCCCTCAAAAAAAAAAATCACTGTATTCTAAAAATACATAGCATAAAATTTACCATCTTAATTAACCATTTTAAGTGTGCCATTTAGTAGCCTTAAGTATATTCACATTGTTGTGAAACAGATCTCTAAAACTTTTTCGTTTTGCAAAAGTGTTAGTTAATAATTCTTCACATTAAACTTTCCGTGTTTAAATCATTGTGTAGTTCCCTGTCATGACTGGACCCAGACTGATACAGAAGTGAATACAGTGTCCCAGGAAAGTGAGTGGAGTTTGGACTGAGTCACAGTGGAGCTGGAGAGAAGGAGGCATGATACTTTTTTGCTAGAGTTAATAGGGCTGGTGGATGGATTGGATTGAAGGGTAGAAGAAAAAGAAATATCAAAGATGAGTCCTGGCATTGTGGCTTGGGCACTGGGTGACAGTAATACCCTTCATTGAGGGGGAAAAGCACATATTTGGCAGTAGAGCACTTGTATGAAAGGATGCATCCTTCTCAAATTTGTCTTTTCTTCTGGTATATACGTGGCATACTCTATAATACTGGCTCTCAACACTGGCTGTGCATTAGAATCACCTGGGAGCTCTTAACATCTATTGAGGTCTTGGCTCCATCCCAAAGTAATTCCATCAAAATATCTGCAGATGAAGTCTAGGAACTGATCATTTTGAATAGCTCTCCAGGTGATTGTAACGTGTGTTCAGGTTTAAGATGCATCCAAGTAAATATTCAATTAGAGCTTGTCATCAAACTGAAAGGATTTAAGGCAAGGCCCCCATGGCTGGCCTGGATAATTAGAAAAGATAGGCTAGTTAGGACAACATCGATTAAAGGATAAAGATGGTCAGAAGTGTAGATGCGTGCTAGAAGATAAAGGAAATATTGAAAGGAAGATGTTTGGATGACAGCTCTGATGGCCATTCCAGAAAAAGAGTTCCAAAATTGCTTTGAAGGGTGGACTAGGCGCTGGCGTCGGTGCATAGCTTCCCAAGGGGAGTACTTGGAAGGTGACCATAGTGATATTCAGCAATGAGGTATGGAGCACTTTCTCTAGGATGAGTTCGCGAACTCAATTTTCTGACCGTGTGTGTGTGTGTGTGTGTGTGTGTGTCTGTGTTATACACGTACCACATAATGACCTTTTAGTCAATGATGGACCGTATACATGACTCTGGTCCCATAAGATTATAATGGAGCTTCACTTCCTGTAAGAAAGGATATGTGCTTCAAAAGGAATATTTTTTTCTCTGACAGGAGCAATATCTGTGGGGCTTGGCAATAGATTCCCTCTCACTTATGGCACCTCCATTTTGAGGGCACAGATCATACCTTCATCAGTCAGCCACTGACCCATTTCAGCACAGAGGAGCCTGTCCCTCCAGCGCTACATATTCAGAGGGCATTACAGCCCCCGCCCCCAAGATCTAGCCTGATGGGCTTCAGAGCACATGGCTGTGAATTCTTTGTTGTGGACGTAAGATCCTGCACAAGGACAGAGGGCTTCAGGAGCTCCCTTAACACGTATAACGTGCCACGGCCACTTTTGTAAAGGCTTTCTGTGGTAGTGTGGAGCCAGCCTGTCCCTGTACTTTGAAAATGTTTTCAGATTGCAATGATGGAAAGCATAGGTAAGTGATATTTCTTCCGCCAATTCAATGCCAGAAAGAGCCCTTTGTGCCAGATAGGGTCGATGGAGCCAAAACCAAATTTCCAAAGTCAAATTATTGAGTACTAGGTTCTACACCTTCTTCACACTAAACACCCTCTTTTTTAAATGAATCCCACAAAGTTTTTTAATCCGACCACTGCTGCAACATGCAGTAGCCAAAACCACATTGCCATGGCAATCCCCTATGTTCCTGTATCTCTCCATCTTTTTGGGTTTTTTTTTGAGGGCAGTGTCACTCGCCCTCATATGTGGGACCCGAACCGGGGCCGCTGGTGTCCCAAGCCAGCCCCCAACCACCGCGCCACTCGGCCCTGTATCTCTCCATCTTGATTTCTTGTTCCTGCTGGTCCTCAGGCCCTCTTTCACACCTTCCAGACAATCGCTATTATGGCTATCTATGCTGTACCCAGAAAGTTTCTCCTCAACATTTCCAATCAATCCAGTTTGCATCCCCATTCACAGGGCAGCATTGACAGTTTTATTTTTTATTTATTTTTTAGAGGGCAGTGTCACTGGCCCTCATATGTGGCATCCAAACCAGGGCCGCTGGCTTCCCAAGCCAGCTCTTAACCACCACGCCACTCGGCCGGCCCGGCAGCATTGACAGTTTTGATGTTCTATTTCTGACCCTGTCAGAGGGAAGCAGGGGAGGGCTGGTGAGACAGTATTTATAAAGTCTCCATAGTGTACGGTGATGTCCTAGGCCTTCACATTCACTCCCCATTCACTCATTAACTCACCCAAGACAACGTCCAGTCCTGCAAGCTCCATTCATGATAAGTGCTCTATAGAAGTGTGCCATTTTTTCATTTTTTTAAAATTTTTTAACTTTTTTTATTAGTCATTTTTTATCTTTTATATTGTATTTTTACCATACCTTTTCTACATTTAGATATGTTTAGATACACAAATACTATTGTGTTACAATTGCTTACAGGATTCAGTACAGTAACATGTTTTGAGCATAGGAGCAGAAGGTTATAACATATAGCCTAGGTGTGTAGCAGGTTATACCATCTAGGTTTGTGTAACTACAATCTGTGATTGTTCACATGACGGTGAAATTGCCTAATGACACATTTCTCAAAATGTATCCTTGTTGTATTGCTTCTTTTTCTCTGGAGAACCCTGGCTTACTGGCGCTCTCTCCCTCTCTCTCTCTCTCTCTCTCTCTCTCTCTCTCTCTCTCTCTCTCTCTCTCTCTATATATATATATATATATATATATATATATATATATCATAGTTTTATATCATATATATCATTATATATATATATATATATATATACATATATATCATAGTTTTCCTCTGCTACACTGGCATCTGGTTAGTGGGATCAGACATTTCTGTTTTCCTTTCAAAAAGGCCTTCTCCCCTCCCCCTTCAGGGAAGCCTGGGATCTAAAACTCTGTTTTTAGAATGATTTTAGGATGGTGTTCCAAGCACCAACTTGGTAGTGCTAGAAAAATGTTCTCAGGAATTACTGCAAAAAGAAAACAGATCTCCATTTCCAATCCAATGGGGAACATTTCTCTAACTCTTGCCTCTGGCGTAACGGTTTTCTCAGCAGCTGTTTGCTCAGGTATGAGGTGTTAGTGATCATTCCTTCAACAGGGGGACCAATTCCCCTATAACAGCCTCTAAGCCATTCAGGGTGTCTGAGAGGGGCTGGAGAAAAGTTAATGAAGCTGTTAGCCTAAGACCCTGAGCAAGGAAGTGGATTGTGGAACATGCTGTTAGAGCTGAGTTGTTAGTCTGGTGAGTTCTAGGAGAGACTTGGGACTTTCTAATTCTTGCTTCAGCTGTCCCAGGGTTTAACTCTACCAAGCAAGCTCACCAGGACCCACAGGGGCTATAGACATCAAGATATCCAAGCTCTATCAGAAATATCATTCCGTTTGGCAAACATTCACCTTGTGCAGGGTGACACAGACATGAGCTCTGCTTCTAAGGAGTTCATAGGAAAATGATAGATGTTTGCCCTGGAGCACCACAGAGAGGCAAGGGTGCAAAAAGGGGTGAGGGAAAGCTGCCTAGATGCTGTGTTGCTTGAACTAAATCTTCAGGAGGAGCCAGTGAAGATCTCAGCAAAGGATATTCCATATACCCCATGGGTGAGGCCTAACTAACTCACTGACATGGGGAGCACCAAAGGCCAGCCAGAATCTCTTTTGGGCAGGGTATGGAGCGATGAATCAGAATAATGATCACAAATGAAATGTTCGGTAAGTAACTAGTGCATGCACAGCACTGAACGAGGCACCACCCATGAGGGAATGCAGGGGGTCTTCAGTTTTTGCCCAGTGCAGGAATCGCAGTAGTGTTGGAAATTGGTCCCTTTGCCCCCTGGCCCAGAGGCCTGGCCTGTTCTGTCCTTCCCTGCAGCCTACAGGGCACACAGGCTGTGGTTGGATGGGCAAGTGAGGAAGGAGACTAGCAGACGCTGTTCCACAACGTCTGTCCTCATAATCGCCCTCAAGGACAGCGGGAAGGCTTCTCTTTCTGTGACCATTGTGGTACAGGCAGCTGTGGCCAACCAAAGGCCTCTGGCTGTTTTGTGCCCCTCAACTGTTATTTACTGTAACAGCAGCATTATAACACCATTAGACAACATTATAGGTGAATTACAAAGAAGAATGTAACCCATAACTCCAACATCCTAGTGCATAAGAGCTTATTTTCTATCCCACCTTGCCTCTCAGGCCTTGGCCACCTATGTGTGTTATTTTTTGCATTGCTGTAATGAGTTTATTTACAGTCTTATAGTCAGCATTTTCCACTTAGCATTGCATTGTAAGCATTTTCCATGTTGCAACATTGTCTTCATAATGATCATTTTTAATGGCTGCATAATATTCCTTGGAGATGATGTACAATTTTCTTAACCATGTCCATATTGTTTCCCATCTAGACTGTGTCTAATTCCTTGCTGTTATAGATAATGAGCCGTGAATTACTTGTGTCTGGGTTGTAATTTTGGTTAACCCTGACTTGCTTGAAGTATAGGGCTGCCCTAGTTCTCTCCTCTTAAAAGGGAAACATTATACAAGCATCATTTCCAGCTGAAGGGTGCCCAGAACACTCCGCCACATCCAAATGCAGCATTTTCTGGTGGTGGAAAATAATTTGCGCCTTTACATTCACTGGTGAATGGAAAGGTACCCAAGGCAGATGTTGAAAGTTGAAATCAGGTGAGGTAAGGCAACAACTAAGACCAAGAATGGAGGGTGAAACAACAATGTGTGTGTGTGTGTGTGTATTTATTTATATGTGTGTTTGTGTGCATTCACATGAGTGTATGTTATGAGGTTGGAGACCATGAAGCAAGACAGAATAAGGGTTATCTGACATTAAGCAAGGCTCTGCAGGAGTGTATTTGATATCTGGACACTGTGGCATTCTTAAAAAAAATAAATAAATAAATAACACCCTTGGGCCAGCCGAGTGGCTTGTTGGTTGAGAGTTGGCTTGGGAGCGCTGAGCTCTGAGCGGTGGGGCCGCCGGTTTGGATCCCACGTGGGCCAGTGGCAATGTGCCCTCTACAGCTAAGATGGCTCATGTTGGCACCATGATCATTGCACTCTTCCTGGCTGAGGCAGTTGGTCTCTGGCCACTGGACGGCTGCTCACAGCGTTCATGGCAGCCCACTACAGCCCCACTGCAGCCTACGCTGTCGCTGGCGACTCGCGGCAGCCTATCTCCAGGTGGAGCTGTTGTTCACCATCTTAGCTGTAGAGAGCAGCGTCACTAACCCTCATATGTGGGATCCGAACCGGGGCTCTGCAGCTCAGAGCTGGCACTCCCAAGCCAACTCTTAACCAATGCGCCACTCAGCCGGCCCACTGTTATTTTTTATAACTCAAGGTTTGCCCTTCTGTCCGCCTTCACCCTTTTCACCCATCCTCCCCAGTAAAATTTACTGAGCACCTACTATATGTCAGTCAATGTGCTAAATACTGGTAATATAACAGTCAACAAAACAGACAAAAATCCTTGGTCTTACAGAGATCAATAATAAAGAAATAAATAAAATGTGTAGAATATCAGATGGTGATAATTGCAATAGGGAAAAAAGTAAAGCAGGAGGAAGGGTTGAAGGGGCATTGACATTTTAGGTAGAGTGGTCAGAGAAGGCCCCACTGAGCAGGCCTGAAGGAAATAAGAGAGAAAACTGTCTCAGTCAGGGTTCTCCAGAGAAACAGAACCAATAGAAAATATTTCTTTGTTTGTTTATTAATTATGAGAAATTGGCCCACACACTTAAGGAGGCTGAGGAGTCCCTCAAACTACCACTTGCAAGTTGGAGACTCAGGAAAGCCAGTGGTGTATTTCTGAGTCCCAGTCTGAGACAGTAGACCATGTTCCGGCTTCTCCTCTGCCTTTTAGTTCTCGTCAGGCCTTCAGGGAGTTAAATGATCCCACTCAGATTGGGGAGGGCCATTTGCTTTACTCAGTCCACTCATTCAGATACTAATCTCTTTTGAAAGCAGTTCCACAGACACACCCAGACATAATGGTTAAGCAGCTCTCTGGGTACCCTGTGATCCAGTCAAGTTGACATAGAAAATTAACCATCACAAGAACCAGGTGGCTATCTGGACAAAGAGCCTTGGGGGCCGAGGGAAGAACACAGGGCCTATTATGATGCTGCAGGAGATGAACAGATATCTCGCTCTTCATTAGGTTCTCTGGTGTCTACTCATTTAGTTCAGATACACTTGAGGAGAAGCAGCCTTGATGATCACGTTTCACCAATGTGCTGCTTATAGTTTCAAAGGCCCATGGCCTTGCAAGCCACTGAGGGAAGAATCCACAAATAGTTACCAACAGTAAAGCATGTTGTGCAGCAGGGACTTTTCCCACGCTAGCTCTGGAACCTTGAGCCAGCCATTTGCCCTCTTTGGGCCTCATTCATCTTCATCAGGAAGACGGAGATGTGATCATTTCTATCACTGGGGGTTGCTATGAGGCCCCCATGAAATAATCACTGTGGAAGCTCTTTGTATCCAGATCTCTGAAAATTGCAGGGATTGTTCCTAATGGCCTGAAAAATGTCCTGCCTGCCAGTGGACCAAGTTAGTCATTAGCCTGTCACCAGCAAGCCACACTGAGGCCTCCACCAGTGAGAGTTCTGTGAGAGGAGTTCAGCTCAGGGCTGGAGAGGAGGACAGGGGCCCTGTGTAGGGTCTTAATCCTCTCTCTGCCAACCTTGGCCTCATGCAGAAGGCTGACAGGAAGCCTTGACACTTTTGCAGGACTGCTTAGATGTCCTGCATTAGTTTTCTTTGCCTGTGTAACAAATTACTACAAACTTGGCAGCTATCAATAACATTCCTTTATTCTCTTATAGTTCCCGTGGGTCAGGCGTCTGGGGACAGCTTTAACTAGGTCTTCTGCTCAGGATCTCACAAATCAAGGTGAGGGCTGAGCTGTGCTCTTTCCTGAGGCTCTGGGGAAGAACCTGCTAGCAAGCTCATCCACGTTGCTGGCACAATGCAGCTCCATGCAGTTGTAGGATGGATATCCAGACTCTTTGCTGGGTGTCTCAGGGCTGTTCTCAGCTCCCAGAGGTCACTCTTTGGTCCTTGCACATGGGCCCCTTCATCAAGAATGCACTGAATTCCTCTTGTGCTTTGAATCTCTTTGACTTCCCCCTTCTGCCACCAGCCAGAGAAAACTGATTTCAAAGGGCTCCTATGGTTAGATCAGACCAGTCCAATAACCTCCATATCTTAAAATCAACTGACTTTTAATTTTCACTACATCTGCAAAATCCCTTTATAACACTATCTAGATCAGTGTTTAATTTAATAACCTGGGAACAGATGTCTTAGGGAACCATCTTTAGAATTCTGCCTTCCACATGTCCCCACTGAGTTATTAGAATCATGTCAACAATTTTCCTTTGGGGGCGACTTCAAGCCCCGTAAAATAAAACAAAGATTGCTTCTCCTGGTCCTAAGCACAAAAAGGAGACAATACCTCCCTCCTTCTATTGTCTCTGTGGGGTTTTTTTCTCTAGTGGTCTGGCTAAGGCTGTACCCTGGGCACAGGTCCCAGGTATGTCCAGAAGGAGTTGCAGTTCTAACTCAATCATTGTCAGTAAGGAAGAGTCTATTTCTCAGGGCAGTTGGAAAGGACCCACCGGGTCATGGTCTTTCTGGTAGAATGACAGTAAGAGACTGCTAAGGGGGAAGAGACTTCCCAAGACTCAAGAGTTGGGTCTATCGCGATCTATCTGCCATTGCCCACATAGATATACTCTCTCCATGTCCCTCTGGAAGGTCACTTTAATCCTAATTAGCTGAAGTATTTCTAAATAATGGTGTAGCCCACTGTAGGCCAACAATCTAACATCCACAGAGCTTGCTGTTGGAGGAAACAATAATGGCCACCTAGAGTGATTCCTAGTAGGCAATCCCTCTGGGTATCTGGGCACCCAGGTCAGTTGAGGATGGACCATTTTCTTTTTGGGTCTTTCCACTCGGGTTCAGATCAATGACTCAGCCCACTATTTCTTTTAATGAGAAGATTGGATTTCCATTTGGATAGTGAATGATGTAGAAACTTTGATCCCAAACACTGAGACCAAGCAAAGAAAGATATGGCTGAGCCAAGGGTCAGGGGACAGCCTGTGGGCCAGGGTGGGACCTATCAGATAGTGCCATTGGAAAGCCTCAGCCATCTGCCACTAGCAATCCCCAAATGATCGGAGGAAGGAGGGAGAGCAAAGCTCTGGCATTGAACACAAATGACTTTTCCTAAGTGCAATTAGAGCAGCAGTCTGTGTAATTCAGAGAGCGGGATCCTGAAACTTTCACCTCAGGTCCAGGGCAGGAGGGCAGGAGGGCTGGCTCAGTTCTCATTAAACAAACAAACCTGGCTCAATTCTGACTGCCGCTCTCTTTTCACAGCTATGATTATGCGGAGGGACAAGTCACACACTTCTGTCTCCAATATAACATCACACAAGCAAAACCCAGCAAAGCCAGCACAGAGGATGGTACAGAGGTAATGTGAGTGAATGCGTGAAAACCAGGAGACAGCGAGGTAAGAGAATCTGAAGAGAGAAAGGGTGATCCTGGTACCACCTTATCATGTGACAAGGCGACATTTTGGCCTCACTTGGAAAGTAGGGCTCCTTTTCTACCTAAATGTGGTGCAAGGATCAGGAAGAGTTGTTTTTTTCGAAGGGCCTCTTACCAGGTTTGATCACCCAGGGCATAAAAAGTAGCAGATTTGGTAGGCAGGAATCACTTGGCAGCTGTTATTCGCTTCCCCTGTCTTCTTCTTTATCCCATTTGCATTTGTATCTGAGCTGAGTCAACTGCTACTCTCTTTTTTTAAAGTTTTATTATGATTTTTTTTTAAGATTTTATTGGGGAATTGGGGAGGGGAACAGTGTTGGGGAATTGGGGAAGGGAACACTGTGTTTTTCCAGGACCCGTCAGCTCCAAGCCAAGCTGTTGTCCTTCAATCCTAGTTGTGGAGGGCGCAAGCTCAGCTCCAAGTCCAGTCGCCGCTTTCAATCTAGTTATGGGGGGAGGGGGCGGGGGGCGGGGAGGGGAACGCAGCCCATAATCCCATGCAGGATTCAAACCGGCAACACTGTTGTCAAGAGCACATGCTCTCACCAGGTCAGCAGCAGCTCAGCTCGGGCACAGTTCACTGTCCCATGTGGGAATTGAACCAGCGACCTTGTTGCTCAGAGCTCACGCTCTTAACCAACTGCACCAGCCGGCTGGCCCTTGACTGGTGCTTTTAAGAGACAGAAGTTGATGACTTACCCTTGTGTCAAACATACCATTAGGAATCCAGTTGCCCTGCTCTGCTTTGACAGATGAGGAAGACTTTCCCAGCCTGTTTCATTTGTCCAACTAATGGCTCAGGAGCAGAGCAGCAAGCCTAGCGCTTGGTGCTTCAGGGGTGGTGTTATGTGAAAGCTAGTAGGGAAAAAAAATACCGGAAGCCAGAGAAAAGAGATAAATGTCTCGATTTTTTTAAAATGCAAAAATGGGCTCAGAGAAACTGAATAGACCAATGACCATGGAAGGCTGTCGTGGTGATCAAAGGCTCACCTCTGCTCAAAAGGACTAGTTCCAGACAATTTTATAGGTTGATTGTTTTATCCAATTTCCCAAGAAAAGATACTCTCTCTCCTGGATGTTTTTCCAGAGATCAGAAAAAGTGGGAAAGGTGCCCACTTACATTAGGTGGCTACTATAATCTTGAAGCCAAATGTGGATAGGGGCGACAAAAGAAAAGACAATTTATAAGAAGTGTCACTTGAGAATGTAGCAATTGCTAAGCCAAATATTAACAAGATCTAACAGAGCATTAAAAGCAAAACAAAACATAACAAGGAAACAAACAAAAAGATTGTATCATGGCCAAGTAAAGTTTATCCCCAGGATGCAAGAATGGTTCAGCATCAGGAAATCTGTCAATGTCATTTATCACATTAATACACTCGGGAAAAACAACGAAAAAAATACTTTCATAGATGCATAAAAGTGTTGTATAAAATCTAACACCTATTTGTGATAAAAGACATTAAAATTATTAGTAAAGGTAGGCCGGCTGAGTGGCGCATTGGTTAAAAGCTGGTTTGGGATGCCAGCGGCCCCGGTTCGGATCCCACATATGAAGGCCAGGGACACTGCCCTCTACAGCTAACAACAGCTCCACCTGGAGCTGGGCTGTGCGAGCCCCGGCGATGGTGTAGGCTGCAGCCCCTGCTGCAGTGGGCTGCCATAGGCTACAGTGAGTGGCCGGCAGCCAGCGCGAGCTGCCAATAGCCGTGGTGAGTGACCATCCAGAGGCCGGCGACCGATCTGCCTCACCCGGGAAGAGCGCAATGACGATACCAACATGGGCCAGTGAAGCAACATCCTCCACAACTAGACTGAAGAACGAAAAGACAGCAACTTGTCTGTTCCCCTTCCCCGATTCCCCAATGCTGTTCCCCTCCCCCAATTCCCCAATAAAATCTTTTAAAAAAAATTGTTAGTAAAGGGGTTCCCCCTCATCCGTATAAGATCACCTATTATAAACCCACAGCAAATATCATAGTTAATACAGGAAAAACTTTAGAAGCTTTGATTTTAAGGTAGGAAACAAGATGAGGATGCTGCTATCACATCCCAAGTTAATATGGGAACTCCTAGAAAGAAATGAGTATAGGTATTGTTAGGGAAGAAACAAAATGAGTGTATTTGGAAATGATGTGATCATCTATATAGAAAGTTCAAGAGAATTAGACAAACTTAAAACTAATGAGAGAGTCTGGCATGTTTACTAGATGAAAGATCAATATTCTAATATCAATAGTGTCTTCTACACTAGCAGTAACTAATGAAAAAATATAAAGGCACCAATATGGGGCTGGATAAATTAAGTATGGAAGCTGTAAATGAAGGAGGTATATAGCAGTTAAAGGGGAAGAATTATGAACATGGGTAAATCTTAAATAGTAATGTAGAGTGACAAGAATAAGAGGTGTAATCGGACCACATTACTAGCTACCATTTATTATGTACCATGTTCCACACACTATTCTAAAGTCTCCCACTTAATCCTCACAACCCTATCAGGTTGATAGTGAGAGGATTCCTTTATTGGTAAGAAAGTGGAGGTGCTGAGAAGTTAGTACATTGTGAAGGCGGGGTCCAAATCCAGCGAGCCTGGCTTCAGGCTGTGTTCTTACTACTGTGCTCATACTTAGTAGTGTGTGTGGTGTGGCAGGGACATGGAGCAGCCACAGAATGGTAGCATCCTCGTGATGTATCCCTCCTTGAACACTGCATCTTACAGCTTGTCAAGCACCTTCTTGTCCAAGATCTCATGTGGTCCTCATGAGACATTTACAGATGAGAAAAGTGGAGCTCAGAAGTTAAGCTGCTTGCCCAAGTGAAGGAAGTAATCGGGTTGAGAATTCTGATCTTTTGACTCCTGCCTCAGTGCTCTTTCCACTAAGCTAGAGCCAGGAAAGCCAGGGCAAGGCTGGCGCGAAGCACCTATATTTTGTTTTGTTTTAGTTTTTTTTCCTTAATTATCTTTTTAGATTTGTGCATGGACCGATACTTTGATAAATGCAACAAAACTGAATTACTAGGAGGGTGAAAATGAAGACATAAATTATTTTTATTATTAAACTTAATAGCCATGATCAAATTGCTATAAAAGTTTTGAAACACTCTCGATTTCTGTACTTTACTCATTGCAGCCTGGCACCGATCTGTGGACCGCACTTTGAGTAATGCTGTTGTAAGGCTGTGTCTCCATTCAGCCTTCCATCCCTGTCATTCCCCTCACCTTTCCCCAGAGACCCAGGAAGGAAGCCTCCTCCATCTCAGTGTTACCTGAGAGAACCCCAGAAAGCCACCCATTAAGGAGCAAGATTACTGTCAGGATGCAAAGTGGGGCTAGAAAAGAGGGCCTGTGCCCCCAAGGCCCAGGAGGCTACTCAACCCCTATCCATGTGTACACCTGTGCTGGGACGGGCATGCGTAGTGGAGGGATCAGAGTGGAAATTACCTGGAGCGATAAGAAAAAGTAACAGCAGGAAGAAAGGCAGTTGCTTGTTGGTGACAGAGGAGACCGAGTTATCCACCAGGGATGCTCTCCATAACCCGCCCGGCAACTGTCTGGTGGGCTCCTTGACAGAACAACCTAGAGGGATGTCTTTGCTCAGAGATGCTTCTTCCACTGCAAATGTCTTTCAGATGAACACATGACTGCTCTGAACTGTCTGTCAACAGGATTAGGGCACTGGGGAATGACTTGGGGCAGGGTCTGATCATGGGTATGCAACCAGTTTAGTTGCATGAGGCCTATGCTGGTTTAATGCTCTACTGTCCCTATCTTGAAATTCTTACTAATTTTGAAGCAGGAGCTCCTCCATTTTCGTTTTGTACTGGACCCCACAAATTATGTGGTCAGTCCTGACATGGAGTTTGTGTCATACAGGGCAACCCACAGGGTGCCATGATGAGAGGTAGTGGATGAGGGCGACTCAATCTGGGTTTCCTCCTATATGACAGAACAAAAATGCCAAATCCCCTACAGAGCAGCAGAAAAATTGGCAGTCATTCCAAATCACATATTTCTCCTTAAAGTCAGACAACATCAATTGTATGTGTATGTGTGTGTGGAAGGGTAAAACTGTACTGAGAATACCTAATGACATGTTAGGATCCTCTGTGTTTCCAAGCTGAAGTGAATCAAAGATCATGGTCCTAGTTCCCCCTCATGAGACTCTAGTGGCCTCAGGAGACAGATTAATGAACATAATAGTTGCTTTGCATGCATTGTGTCTCAATCCTCATGCCTCTTCAAGGTAAATATTATTAGCCCCACTTGACCAGCAAAGAAACTGAGGCACACAAGAGTTAAGTGCTTTGCTTCGAAGCCTATTCTCTCTCACAGATACCACTCACCTCTCAGACCCCCTGGGCTCTATGTGGTAGAAGCGGTGGGGCAAAGGGAGGGTGCCTCCAAATATTGGCACCAGCCTCTGAGCAGTGACCATGCAAGAGCCCCCACAAGGAATGTGGGCTGCAATCTGAGAGGAATCCGCACCTCCAGGAGTGAGAAAGTTTGTGGAGTGCTGGGGATCTGGGAGGGCAAGGGAACCTCCATCGGTCTCACACAGACACGTGGTCTCTCAGCACGACCTCCCAGCATCCTCTGCTCTGCCCGGCCGTCTCTCTCTCTCTCCCTTGCCTTCTGGAGCCGAGAAAGACCCCTCTTTCCTCCTAGACAAGAATCATGCATTTGACCCTATGCCTCCAGGACCCTCTGAGTCCCTTTGAGTAAGCTGCTCTCAGGCAGCCCTATTGCAAAGGTGACTGGAGAACGGGTGGTAGGCAGCACGGGAGGGGCCGTGGGCCACGAAGGAGGCAATAAATGGTCCAGAGATATACTGTGCTCTCTCCTCTAGAAATGGAGCAGCTGCACAGTATGCTGCTTCCATTTGGCCTGGGAATTCATCGCCTCCTCTCTAACCACCTAGAGCGACATTTAGAACTAACAATAGTGACTAAGTCTGGGATCTAAGAATGATTATGCTCAAGTGTTGGTGGGTATAGAGTAAATCAAGTCAACCTCCAAACCAATCTATCATGCCTTTTTGTAATTTGTCCAAAATTCTCTTCTCTGTAATTGTGCATTTACCAAGGTGTTTGCTTTGTATTGGCTTCTTATGCTGTAACCCTCTTTCCCCCACATGAACTCTCCCCATCAGCGGTCCTTTCTCTTTAGCATTTTTAAGAGTTTCTTTTCTCCTGCTCTTTTTCCTAAGCCTATAACCATTTTTATTTTCCCTATGGTTTCTTGAAGAAAAAAAAATGTATATATGTATGTATGTAGCAGTAACATTGATTAATAACATGTTATAACTTTCAGGTATACAATATTATAATTCAATAACTGTATACACTGTAGCATGCTCACCACAAGTCCAGTTTCCATCCATCACCATAGATTTGACCCCTTTCACCCATTTTTTTTTAAAGATTTTATTGGGGAATTGGGGGAGGGGAACAGCATTGGGGAACTAGGGAAGGGGAACAGACAAGTTGCTTTTTGTTCTTCAGTCTAGTTGTGGAGGACGTCGCTTCACTGGCCCATGTTGGTATCGTTGTTGCACTCTTCCCGGATGAGGCAGATCGGTTACCGACCTCTGGATAGCCGCTCACAGTGGCTATTGGCAGCTCACACGGGCTGCCAGCCGCTCACGCTGGCTGCCGGCCACTCACTGTAGCCTATGGCAGCGCACTGCAGCAGGGACTGCAGCTATGCTGTCCCGGGGACTCACAGCAGCCCAGATACAGGTGGAGCTGTTGTTAGCTGTGGAGGGCAGTGTCACTGGCCCTCATATGTGGGATCCGCACTGGGGCCGCTGGTTTCCCAAGCCAGGTCTTAACCAATGCACCACTTGGCTGGCCCTATCTCCCCTATTCTTAAACACAACAGCAACAACATAACTTCACACCCCTTGTGAGACTTGTCTCTCTTCTCTTGATTAAAATTTTGCAAGAGTTGTTCTAAGTGTGCTACCACCTCTTCCCTCTTGCAACTTCTGAAGGCGTCTGATCTGGTCCTATGCCCCCTTTCCCCAAGGTCACTCATGGCTGCCTCATTGCCAACACACCATGCCTCATCCTCCTGTACCTCTCAGATGATGTCCCATTTGTCCCATTTCCTCCTAGAATCCCCCTCCTTCCTTAGCTCCCATCATTCTTCTAGAACTGCTCTTTGCTGCTCTTCTGCTCACCTGCAAAGTTCTGTCCTAGGCTCTTCTCTTTTATACTCTTTCCCTTAGAGCCCCTAGTCACTCCCCCGATTCAGCTATTATCTCTGTGGTAAACTCAAGAATTTGTCTCTAGCCCAATCCTCCCTTCCAAGCTCCAGGCTCATATATGGAGGCACCTGAGAAGCTCAACTTGCCTAGTCTACAGTACCTCTAATCCTATCTGGGTCGAATTTAACATCATATTCTCACCTCTTATCAAATCGAAATCTCGCAAGTGTTCTCTAGTTCAGAAATAGCCATAACTGATCTATCTATAGACTCAAACCAGAAATTTGGAATTCATTCTTCACTCTTTGTGTCACTTCCTAAGCCTTCCCTTCTCATTTTCCAAACTCTTTCTGGATGAGCTCATCATCTTCTTTGTCTTTAACCAACCTTCAGCCCAGATCTTGTTCTGAATCTCCAGACCCATGAGGCCAATGCCTAGTAGATACCTCCAATTGACAGCATACAGGCATCCCAAACTCCTTATATCCAACCCTTAATACATGTGCTTTCCAACCCCATTCCAGGCCCTGTCCTACTCTATTATTCCCTATCTTGATCAATGACATCACTCTCTAACAATCAGATTTCCTGGAAGAAATCTGGAAGACTTCTGCTCTGCCAACATTGAATCCATTACCAAGGTTTGTCCATTCTACCTGCGGAATATATCCTATAGGCCCCCAGAAGTACACTTGTGTACCAAGGTTAAATATTTCTGATCAAGATGCTAATTAACATGACACAAATATCTGTTTCTAATTTAGGCTTCTCTCCTGTGCTCTGGACCAGTTGTCCAACTGCATGCTGAACGCTTCCATCTGGCTATTGCTCAGGCTACTCAACACATCCACTACCCAAACCAGTATCTTGTCTCCTTTGTTCTCTATTCACTCTTTATTTTTGTAGAGGAACTACCATCCTCTTGTCCTATTCTGAACATCTCTGGAGGATCTCTGAACATCTCACTCTTGTCCTTCACGCTCAGTTTTGTTGATTCAGCCTCGTCCACAACACTTGCATTCAGTTTTGCGTCTACATTTTCTCTCCCTACTCTCCCACTTCATTCCATCAGGAGCCTCTAGCTCCTTCAAGGGTCTGTTTGCCTAGAGTCTCTGTGCTCTCTCTGACCTCATTTCCAAATTCTTCTCTTGAGCCCAGCTGTCATCGTGACACAGCTATGCTCAAAAACCACCTATGGTTCCTCCTCTTATTCTATCATCAAACCCCAATTGTCGTTCAGAACCTGGCTTGAGAGCTAAGCCTTATTTCTACGAATTCCCTCCCACGTAGCCTTTGCTGTAGAAAAATAGGATTACAGTAATACCTCAGTTTGCAAGCATAATTCGTTCCAGAAACAAAACTACTCATATTGCAAGACATCACTCATTTACCAAGTTCAAATGTATTATTAGGTTGGTGCAAAAGTGAAAAACTGCTATTACTTTTGCACCAACCTAATAGAAATGTTTGCTCGGCTTGCGGAACACTCACAAACCAAGTTACTTACGGCCCAAGGTTTTACTGTATTTACTATTCTGCAAACATATCTTGAGTTTTCTACTCATGGATCATCTGTGTGTCTCAAGTACTTCCCTTTTATTTACCTTTGTCTGAAAAAATTCAACAAAATTCTACCCCTCCTTTAAGGCCTAGAGCTAATGTCGACTCTTTCTTAAGCTCGAACTGAACAGAGTTCATTACTACCTGAATATTGTATTACTGTGTCTCCCAGCAACTCAGCTCATTCATATTTTATGGCAATTGTCTAGTCCTGTTTTTCTCCTCCACTGGGTATTGAACTCTGTGAAGGTAGGACCATGTCTTAGTCCTCTCTGTATCCTCAGGATCTGGCTCGTATTAAATGCTCAGGGAGAAAGCCTGCATGCAGTCCTTCTGCCAGAATCAAGAGATTCTTCTTTGGATTCCTGTATCAAATATAGACATTTGTGAAAACGCTTATCTCTCCAAGTGGACTGCAAGCCAGAGGAAGGTATGGTCAATGTCATCCATATCTCTCTGTCCCATGCACAGAGCAAACTCTCAAGAAATGTGATTGAATGAAAGGAATGTGAGACAAGCCAGCTAATACTATGAAAGCTCATAATGTCCTTTGCACGTTAGGGCATATTTGGAGAAAATCTATAAAGAGAGCTAAGCCCTAAGTCATCATGGTGCTATGGATGGTATAGAGCAGGGGTATAGAGCATATGAAAGAGTGTGTGAATGAGGAAGTGAATGAGGGAGGGAGAGAAGGAATAATAGTGTGTGAGATGGGGAGTGGGCAGATGAGAAGGAAGGGAAAAAAAATAACGGAACCACTGAAGAAAGGAAGGAAGGAGTGAATGAAGGAGTGACTGAGTAAGTTAACTAATTTGATGAGCAAGCAAATGCATGATTGAGTGAATAAGTAAATGGATAAAGGATAAATAATTACATTGTTTCTCCTCTGCTTTTGGGAGCCTTATTTGGCTTGCTGAGATTCCTGATCCCTTGGCAGGGGTCTCAGGCATAGTTTGGAAGGGCCTCAGCTTCCTCAGGTTTTAAATTGCAGCCCACTTAGGCTGTCTCTAAGGATGAGATACTCTCAGACATATATATATAAAATTGCCATGAAAGTAGTGCCGCTTGAAAACTCGATTAATTACTAATATCCTTCATCATTTATCAAGTGCTGGTTGTTGCTTGTAATCTGTAAAGGGAATGAAATTAAAGAATTAAGGAACAATTATGTCTGAAAAAAAAAATCCTCCCCAAATCTAATCACCTTGTGATGGAGAGCTTTGTACTGAGGTGGCTGGGAGGAGAAGGGCGCCCACGCGCCACTGAGGCTCCTGCGGCTGGTCTGGGAGGGAAAACGAGTCGTGACCTGCCAACGTGATGTGGCAGAGAGCAGTGTCTTACAAGGGCTCAGGAAACGGAACTGTGTCCTGCTTACCTGCCGGGTGAAGCAGGCTATTGCTTGTGTGGGTGGGAGCCCCTGTGCCTCCGCACACCAGAGAGCCGAGGGGGCCAAGGGGGCCTGCACTGCAGAGGATCTGGGCACCCCCTCCCATGCCTTCTTGCCCCTTATCACTGTGGAGAAGAAGAGGTTTGGCTTGGGGCAGTCGGGGAAAGGCCAAGTCATACAGCAAAAGCCTGCCAGGAAGATAGCCACTTTGCAAGAGTTACTGTGGAGTAACCATGTAAATGTGGAGTTCCACTCTTGAGCCATTTCTCATCCTTCCAGCACCCTGTAGGCCTTAACACGCAGGCTGGCCAGTGCCGTCAACCTTTACTGTCTCTCACTCCAGAGCTGGGGAAAAGGGGTTTGAGCCTCACTGTGACTGCCCTCCACCCTGAGAGAACTGGGAGGGCCTAAGACCCCTTCTCCAAGGCAGATACCCCCCAAAGAACTTAAGTTAACAAAGGGCCCTGATGCTTGCTCCTTAAAAATGTGGAAACAGAGCATTTCCGGATGCTAGTACCAGGGCGGAAAGACAGGCTGTTCTTTAGAGAAGCATCCAGTTAGGTACATGTGAGACCAGTATCTCTTGCTTCCCAGGCTGTGTTCCTGTTAGGATGTCACCTGTGCCATGCCCTTCTCTAGGGCCTTTCTTTCAGCCATGGGACTAGCACCTAAAAATGCCCCATTTGCATATTTTTAAGGAGCAAGAATCAAGGCTTTGTGTGCAGCCCAAGCTTTGTGAGGTATCTTCCCCTGGAGAAGGGGTCTTAGGCACTGCTCAGACTGGTGTCCTAACAAGAATACCACGTGGGAATGAAGAGGCCCTGATCTCATCGGTACCCTACTGGGCTACCTCAGGGGCATGACTCCCCTTTACCCAAGACCTTGCATCCTGTGAGTATGCAATCCTCAGCCTTTCTCTGGTCCTCCATTCCCTTGTCTCTATCAGGGTGGATTAGAGCAGCGGGTCTCTAGCTTTTGCATGCATCGGATTGCCCTGGAGGGCTTCTGAAAACACAGATTACTGGACCTACCACCTGCAGTTTCTGATTCACTATGTCTTGCATTTCTAACATGTTCCTTTTCTTTTATTTTGTTTTCTTTTATTTTATTAAAGTTGATTGGGGTGACAATGGTTAGTAAAGTTACATCGGTTTCAGGTGTACAATTCTGTAATGCATCATCTCTATATCACATTGTGTGTTCACCACCCAGAGTCAGTTCTCCTTCTGTCACTATATATTTGACCCCCTTTACTCTCATCTACCACCCCCCTCCCCGCTTCCCCTCTGGTAACTACTAAACTGTCGTCTGTGTCTATAAATTTTTGTATCTTCATTTATGTGTCTTGTTCCTTTGTTGTTTTCAGTTTTCTAACATGTTCCTATGTCATGTTGCTGCTGCTGGTCTGGGGGCCACTGGACTACATGGTACCAAAATGTGTGCAGCACAAAGCAGTGTCCCACCTGTGTACTCATCACCTTCTGGAAAAAAATCCATGACCTGGGGAGTCTCTATACCTTTTAGAGATGGGAAACAGGCTCATGATGGTGCCCAGACTTGCCTAAAGCCCAACTACCAGTAAACAGTGAAGCCAAAATCTAAAGCCAGGCCTTCAGTGCCCGAAGCTTGCTCTGCCTTCCCCACACTCCATGGCCTAGGGGAAGCCCAAGCTTATCATCTACCTTCCACATTCACTACTCTTTTTTTTTTTTAAAAGATTTTTATTGGGGAATTGGGGGAGGGGAACAGCGTTGGGGAATCTGGAAAGGGGAACAGACAAGTTGCTGTCTTTTTGTTCTTCAGTCTAGTTGCGGAGGACGTTGCTTCACTGGCCCATGTTGGTATCATCATTGCGCTCTTCCCGGATGAGGCAGATCGGTCGCTGGCCTCTGGATGTCTCTCACGTGGCTATTGGCAGCTCACGCTGGCTGCCAGCCACTCCCTGTAGCCTATGGCAGCCCACTGCAGCAGGGGCTGCAGCCTACACCGTCACCGGGGCTCACACAGCCCAGCTCCAGGTGGAGCTGTTGTTAGCTGTAGAGGGCAGTGTCACTGGCCCTCATACGTGGGATCCGAACCGGGGCCGCTGGCGTCCCAAAACCAGCTCTTAACCACTGCGCCACTCGGCCGGCCCAACATTTACTACTCTTATTTGTAATGCCATGAAGATGGCAAGAACCATAATACTTATACGTAGTTTACACCATGCCAGGCATTGTTCTCAGAGCTTTATAGACATCAAAGCATTTCATTTCCATCCTAACTCGAGGAAGTTAGTGTGCTATTATTTTCTTCATTTTAAAGATGAAAAAACAGAGGCACAGAGAGGTCAGCTCACTTTCCCAGGGTCACAGAGTTAAGAAGTACTGAAGCTAGAACTCAAGCCTGGGCAGGCTGATAGCTAGGTCTCAGCTTTGAGCATTGCATCCTAGGAACAATGGTACTCCTAGAAAGCTGCCTTGGGTCCCTGCCCTGCAGGGAAAAGGAGCTCAGAGAACAGGCTCAGGATCTCAAGAGACAGGAGTGATCCCTGGCCAGGGAGGGGCTTCCTGCTGTGGAATTTTCCACAGGTTTTTACAGAGTGCCTGTTGCGTGGTCTGTCTCATGGCTGGGCCTCCCAGTCTCTTGCCGTGTCATTGCTCTCAGCCCCCACATAGCCAGGGCTATCTGTCAAAGGGAGCCAAAGCACACTCAGTGAGAGGTGAGATGTAGTAGTCAGGGCACGCGTGTAGGCACGTGAGCCTGCCGGGCTGGCTGCAAAAGGCTTGATTGCATAATGGCATTTAGAAAATGGCACTTGTCTTTTCTTCAAAGACCTTCAAAATGATGAATTGGGGCTTATTGAAATGGCCTTAAATCAAGGTTTCTGTGTACAACAGCTTGCTCAGACTCATACAAAGTGGATTTCTCCTCAGAGTGTCTGACACCAGTAGCTCCCTACCACTGGTTGCCTTTTGGGCTCAGGGCCTGGGCAGGGGCCAGAGTCATAGAAGAGGAGAGCTTGGAGCCAAAAGGACCCCATGAGACAGTGTCTGGCTGGAGGCTCTGAGGTCCCAAGAGGAGAAGGGAGTAACTCAAGAGCACCTAGTTTTTGTCAGGCAACTGCCTTCTGAGCCCTTAGGAACCTTCCAATGGCCATCTCCCCATGGGAATACTCTGCAGCCTGCCTGTGTGGGTAGCCTACTGCCTGGGGCTGCCATTCACACCAATGGGCCACCTCCTTTCTGCGTTTCTCTCTTCTTTCTCTTTCAGGATGGATCTCTGTGACTGTGGACTCTGGGGATACTGGTTTTTGTGACTTCACCTTGTGTACCCCCTCCACTCATCACCCTCAAACCACGCCACCAGCATCCTGAGAGTTTGTAGGACACTTGCATGGAAAGGCCCCATCTAATCTCCTACACTGATTTCCCAGGATCTGCAGCCTCAGCTGCCTTGTCTACCCACAGGCTCATTTTCAGGTACAACTCTTAACTTACATGAACCCCCCAAATAAGTGTCTCTAAATTTTACACTCTAGGCTAGGCTCATCCTGTCAGTCATTCTGGACCTCCTATCCAGGAAGCAGCATCTTCTAAAGGCATGAGTGACACTTCTACTTTCTTAGTGTCTTAGCTTTCCCATTTGCTAAGTTACAATAATGGGTCCCTGGCTTCTCTACATCACTAAGTGATGAGAGGAAGTTGGGGGGAAAGTCTTGTATATTGTAAAGTGCTATGCAGGTACAGTGTCTGGGGCTGGGGCTAGGGCTGCACTGCTGGGCCTTATCTCTATTTGGCTTTTTTTTGGACCATCTTTCTGAACCTCCACAGGTAGAGGCTGCTATGTGGCTGACTGGTGACGGGCCTTCATGGGATTTGATGACACTCCTGGGGCTGGCTGCTATAGTGCTATAGGTATAAAGTAAAACAAGGGCTGACTGAGTGGCATGGTGGTTAAGAGCTGGCTTGGGAAGCCAGCGGCCCTGGTTTGGGTCCCACATATGAGGGCCAGTGACACTGCCCTCTAAAAAAAAAAATCACTAAAGTAAAACAAAACATTATGCAGCTTGGCAGAACACGACCAACACCACCAAAACATCAGAAAGAAACAATATCATTAATATGGAATTGATGAGATTTAATAAAATTCTAATTTTTTTTTCTTTTATTAGTTTCAGGTGTACAAAACAATGTAATAGTTAGACATTTCACCCCTCACAAAGTGGTAACCCCCTCCCCGAATCTACTACCCCTGTGACATCATATATATCTATTACAATTCCATTGACTCTATTCCCTATACTATACTACATATCCTGTGAATATATATATATATATATATATATATATATATATATATTTCATTATTATTCAGCTTCAGGTGTACAGTGCAGTGGTCAGGCATCTACACTGTCCATGAAATGGTCTCCCTAACAAGAAATATGACGATCTGACAGCCCACAAAATATTTACAACATTAGTAATTATATTCCCCGAACTGTCTTTCATATCCTTGTGACAATATTGTAGTTGTCTATTTTTGCTGTCTAATCCCTTCCCCTTCTCTCACATCCCCACCTCCCTCCCAGCTAGCAACCATCAGTTTTTTCCTCTATGTCTCTAAGTCTATTTCTGTTTACTTTGTTCATTTAGTTCTTTAGATTCCACATATAAGTGAGATCATCTGGTAAAATTCTAATATTTTTAAGGGGAGGAAAACTACAGCTGGGCAGTGCTGAGCATAGACTGGGCTATGGGGACACGTAGGAGGCAATAGGAAACTGGCATTGCGTGTGCCTCCTGTACACAGGGGCTGGGAGCAGAGATGATAGAGCAACTCAGACAAGGTCACTGCTTCTGGGGACCCCCCGGTCCTAGGAACAGATGGATCTGGATATGATCGCATCCTCTGTAATAAGGATGAATGTTTAGGAAGCACAGGAGGCTATGGGAATCCAGAGGAAAGGCCCATGAATCAGACCCAGTAGAAAGATGGGGAGACGAGGAAATCTTACAACAGCTGATGCTTGAACTGGGAATAGAAAAATGAGTAGCGGTGTGCCATATGGAGCAAAACGGGTAAGGCCATCCCAAGCAGAAGGAAGAACACGAGCAAAGGCACAGGGGTAGGAAGCAGCACACAAGGTTTGGGGAGCAGCAAGTGCTCTGGTAAGGTTGTCACCTCAAGTACAAGAAGGGGTTGGAAGCGGTGGCCATTAGCTCAGGTGGTTAGAGTGCAGTGCTCATAACACCAAGATTGCCGGTTCGATCCCCACATGGGCCACTGAGCTGCGCCCTCCACAACTAGATTAAAGACAACTACTTGAGTTGGAGCTGATGGGTCCTGAAAAACACATTGTCTCCCCCACCACCAAAAAAAAAGAAAGAAAAAAGAAGTGGTGGGACGGCGACAGGCTGAAGTTGTCTGGGGCCAGGTCCAGAAAGACCCTGAAAGCCATGCTCAAGAGACTGAACTTGATCCCAGGAGCAATGGAGAAGAAGCCACAAGGGATGAGGAAACTGGAGCAGGGGAGGGTCATGATCCAACTAATGCTTTCAGAAGATGCTTCTTCCTGCAGTGTGGAAAGAGAACAAGAGAGTGGTGAAAGTAGAAGTAAGGACACCAGAGAGGGAATTTCAGAAGTCCAGGTGACAGATGGAGACAAGGGGACAAAGGCAAGAGACAGCCAAGAGGTAACATGCACTAGACGGATTGGATAGGTGTGATGAAGGAGGTAGGTGTTAAGGGATATATTCAGGTTTGTTGTTTGTGTAATAGAAAGGATGGCCGTGTCATTCCTCAGAAGGGGGTCACTGGGGTTGGAAAAGCCTTGGGAAGATCAAAGGTTCCGTTTTGGACAGGAGACATTCAAGTTGCTGCCCCTACATCCACGTGGAAATGGGTAGTAGACAGTTGGGTATATATCTCTGAACTATGAATTAGAGATAGAGGTTTAAGTGAAGTAGAGGTTTGTGATTTCCTATCCCCAATGTTCCTGAAAGGCCAAGCAACATGAGGCGGATCGGTGTGCAGTGGATTTGGTAATGCGCAGGTCATCGGTGATGCTCAAGCTCAGTGCAGGGAGCAATAGGGCCCGTGGCTAGGATGGATGAAGGACTGAGTGTGGGGTGAGGGAATGTTCCAAGCCAAGTAGTTTCTTTTATTTTATTTTATTTTATTTTATTTTATTTTATTTTATGTCACTGGCCCTCACATGTGGGACCCGAACCGGGGCCGCTGGCTTCCCAAGCCAGCGCCCAACCACTGCACCACTCGGCCGGCCCCCAAGTAGTTTATTTTAAAACTCTGTGCTGGGAAGAGGGTAGAGACAAATCTCTGATCTGTGTGACTTCAGAGTATGGTGGCACGGACAGTGTGTGTAAAGCCTGAAAATATCAGTTAGTGGACCAGCTCAGCTTCTTATCTCCTCCAGTTAGACAAGTAAGAAATGAGCCTTTTCATCTTTGTGCTCCTAGAGCAGTGACTATCTGTATAATTGTCTTGGTCATGTGGTGGCATGAAGGGTGGAGGAAGAGCACTGGAGACAGAAACAACAGCAAAGCAAAGACCCAGATGCAGAAAAGACAGAAATGAATTGGAGGAATTTAAAGAAAGCTAATATGACTGAAACACAGTGGGCTACAGGTAGATGTGGTCTGCAACATGAGCAGGGGCCAGATCATGGCGTCTTGTAGGCCATAGTAAGGACTCGGGGTGTTGCTTATTTGAAGTGCAATATGAAGCTATTAAAGTATTTTAAGCAGGGAAGTGACATGACCTAATTCACTTTTTTTTTTAAATTGGGTAATTGGGGGAGGGGAACAGACAAGTTGCTGTCTTTTTGTTCTTCAGTCTAGTTGCAGAGGATGTTGCTTCACTGGCCCATGTTGGGATCGTCATTGCGCTCTTCCCGCATGAGGCAGATCAGTCGCCGGCCTCTGGATGGTCGCTCACTGCGGCTATTGGCAGCTCACACTGGCTGCCGGCCACTCACTGTAGCCTATGGCAGCCCACTGCAGCAGGGGCTGCAGCCTACACCATTGCCAGGGCTCCTGCAGCCCAGCTCCAGGTGGAGCTGTTGTTAGCTGTAGAGGGCAGTGTCACTGGCCCTCATGTGTGGGATCCGAACCGGGGCCGCTGGCATCCCCAAACCAGCTCTTAACCAATGTGCCACTCGACCAGCCCCTAATTTACATTTTTAAAAGATCACTCTGGCTTTGGTATAGAGAAAAGTTTATAGAAGGCAACCTGGAAGCTGGGAAATCATTCACTTTTTCAATTAATAAATATTTATTGAATGACCCCTTCAGTGGCAAATTGATCTGGTGCTTGGGATAAAGTCATGAATGGTGAAGACCAGGCCCCTCTTCCCATGGAAGCATCCATCATTCTACGGGGACAGACAGACAATGGTAACTAAGTAATTAACTCATATCATTTTCAGTGCTAGTAAGTATTATGAAGAAGTTAAAATAGGGTGATGAAGGCCGGCCAAGTGGTGCAGTGGTTAAGCTCTGGCTTGGGAAGTCAGTGGCCCTGGTTCGGGTCCCACATATGAGGACCAGTGACACTGCCCTCAAAAAAAAAAATAAAATAAAATAGGGTGATGAGATAAATGAAGAGTGACGGGACTAAAGAGCCACAGCAAGGTGACGAGAGATGGCCATTATGAGTAGGTAACATCTGAGCTGAGACTTGAATAAGAAGGATCCAGTCATTCAGGGGTTTTTAATAAGAGCATTCCAGGTCTCTAGGCAGAGCAAAGAACAAATGCAAAGTCTCTGTGATGGGAACAAGGTTAGTGTGTTTGAGGAGCAACAAGTAGGCCAGAGTGGCTGGAGAGCACGGAGCAGGAGAGGGAGACTGTCAAGCGATTGGTATCAGAGAGGAAGGTAGGCAGAAGCCAAAAAACGGGGCCCCATTAAGCCATGTTTGAGTTTTATTCTGAGAACTATAGAAGCACTGGAGAATTTCTCATAGATGAATGACATAATCTGATTTGTGTTTTAATACGATCCCCCTGGCCTCTGTGTTGAGAACAGATTGGAAAGAGAACAGAGTAGAAGCAAGGAGATTAGAAAGAAGCTTCACTGCAATAATCCAGGGGAAGATCACGGTAGCTTGGGCCACAGTGATGGCAAGAGGTAGTGGGAAGTGGTTGAAAGCTATATATTGAAGAAATTGTTGAAAGCACTTGACAGTGGATAGGATGTGTGTGGTAATGGAAAAAGAGGAGTCAAGTAAGTCTGACTTGTAAGTCTGAGGGAGGTTTGAACAGATGGGTAGATGGTGGTGCCCTTTATTGAGATGGGGAGAAATTTGAGCAGGCATGATAATGACAGGAGCTGCCTAATTAAGAATTCTGTTGTAATGTGTTGAGTATAAGATGCCTATCATACATCCACATGAAGATGACAAGTAGGTAGTTTGATATGTGAGTGCAGTATTCAGGGAAGAGATCATGGATAAATTTGGGAGTTGTCATTATTATGCAAATTGTATTTCAAAGCACATGATCACCTAGAGAGGGAGTATAGATAAATTGAGGTCCAGGGTGGAGCCTGGGGCACTTCAACATTTGGAGGTGTTCACTAAACAATAATATCAACTAGTTATTCCATCACCAAAAAGGGTTTATTCAGAAAAAGAAAAAAGGTTGCAACCCAGCACGTGCAAACCCATCAAGCCACATGCACATTCTGGCTTGTGTGGTAAGATGGAGGGTATTTAAGGCATGGAGACAGGAAATTAGAACCATAGAGTTTTATAAAAAAAAAAAAAGAAGTTAGGACCATAGAGTTTGACTAGGTAGATTCATGAACTTCCATGAGCTCGACTCCTCCTGTAGACCGCCCAGCCTGATAAGTTTCCTTAAAGTCCCAGTTCATCTTTATCGTTCTCCCCATTTGATTGAGATCTTTCCATGAAAGTATCACTGACCAACGTCTGGTCTTCAACTTTGGCCTTTTTGTCCCTCAATATCAGGAAGGACCTCTTCTGGGTGTCATCTCTCATATCAGAGGAAAAGTGCATGGATTGGGAACAGCTCATATCCAGGATTAACAGGAAACAGGTGCAGAGCTTAATAACAAGAAGAATCTGGGCCGGCTGAGTGGCGTGGTGGTTAAGAGCTGGCTTGGGACGCCAGCGGCCCCGGTTCAGATCCCACATATGAGGGCCAGTGACGCTGCCCTCTAAAAAAAAACAAATAAAAATTTAAAAAATTAAAAAATAACAAGAAGAATTCAAAACAGAATTAGAACATAACAACCTATCCTACATGATGAATTTAAACCAGGAGCTCAAACCTACAAGGTTGGACAATTAAGTTCGTGAACTTATCCTAGAAAAACTGCTACATACCTCATTGCTGAATATCACTACGGTCACCTTCAAAGTCCTCCCTTGGGAAGCTCTGCCCTGACGCCACTGCCTAGTCCCCCCTTCAAAGCAATTTTGGAACTCTTTTTCTGGCATGGCCATCAGAGCTATAGTCATATTACCCTTGATGTCCTGAATGTCATCCAAATGTCTTCCTTTCAATATTTCCTTTATCTTTGGGTATAGAAAGAAGTCACTGGGGGCCAGATCAGGTGAGTAGGGAGGGTGTTCCAATACAGTTATTTGTTTACTGGCTAAAAACTCCCTCACAGACAGTGCCGTGTGAGCTGGTGCATTGTCATGATGCAAGAGCCATGAATTGTTGGCGAAAAGTTCAGGTAGTTTCCATCTAACTTTTTCACGCAGCCTTTTCAGCACTTTCAAGCAGTAAGCTTAGTTAGCTGTTCATTACAAATTCATAATGAATAATCCTTCTGCTATCAAAAAAGGTTAGCAACATCATTTTGACTCTTGATTTGGACTCATGGAACATGGAGAATTGGCTGACTTCCATTGTACACTTAGACACTTTTAGGGTCGTATTGGTACAGCCATGTTTCATCACCAGTGATAACACGGCCCAAAATATCATTTTGCCTCTCCAAAAGGTCTTGGCAAAGTTCAACTCTCTTGCTTTTGTTCATCGGTGAGCTCCTTCAGGACCATTTTTGCGCACACCTTTCTAATGCCAGGATTTTCAGTTAAGATTTTACTAACTGTTTCTCTATTGATGTTTACTTGATCTGCTGTGCTTCTCACAGTCAGCCGACTATGTTGACGCACAATTCGATGAATTTTTGCAATGTTTTCGTCAATTTTGCTCATGACTGGCCGCCCTGACTTCTCTTCATCAGTGACACATTCTCTCCCCTCAGAAAAAGGTTTAATCTATTTGTGCACTGCCATTTCATGGCATTGTCCCCATAAACTTGGACTAACATGTCCCTGATTTTGCTTCCACTCTTGCCAAGTTTAACAAGAAATTTAATGTTTGTTCATTGCTCTAATTCAAGCTCAGATATTCTCGCAAAGGCACACAAAAACACCCAACAACAATAATGAACACCACTCAGCAAGACACAGCCACATATCAACAGGATCACAGACAGCTGTGAGACACTGATATACCAAGGTTATGAAACCTTACTGAGGTGTTTGTACAGTGCTGCCAATGTAAGTGCACGGTGGCAAGTTTGCTAACATAATTGTCTTATGTTAAATAATGGAACAAAGACCATTATTATCTTAGATAGATCAAAGCTCTTGACAGAGTCAACAAATAGTAAAGTTCCCCCCTTTCACAATCCCCCCTTTCACAAGTGCAAACAATGGCATGTTCCTTCCAAGGCAAAGAGAAAGATGAAATAAGAATCAATGGTAAGAAAAGAGTTGTACAAGCCTGATTCAGTCATTTTTGGCAATTCATTTCCTTCAGCGCTCTCCTGCTTTAATTTTTGACAGCTGTGGTTCCTGGTCATCAGACTGTGTGCAGTTCCAGTCAGGGTTTGGTGCCTTCTTTCGGTGTGACACATGTAACCTCCCTGGAGTTTCAGCACAGGAGTTAGTCAACAGTACCTGGTAAGGACACTTCCAGTGAGGCCTGAAGGGACACACTTTTTTTAATTCTTTTATTGTGAAATACACAGTTTTTAAATTAGTTTCAGGTGTACAACACAGTGCAATAGTTATACTTTTTACCCCTCAAAGTGACAACTCCCTCTCCCCCAATTCGCCACCCCACTCCTCCCCCCATATCATATATATCTATTACTCCTCCTCTGAGTCTCTTCCACAGTATAATCCACATCCCATGACTATCTATATTCAATTACAGTTGGTATACAATATTATACAACCTCAGCTTCAGGGGTACAGTGCAGTGATCGAGCCTCTACTCCATCCATGAAGTGAAGGGAGACATTTTTGAGGTGTCTTTTCCAATAAACAAAATCTCCAAATCTCCAGGTTGTAGAGTGTGGATTTTGAGTTTTTCATTTCCCTGGAGAGCACTTTTACAAGATTGTTCTACCAAAGCATGATTATTTTCAATAGAAGCAATTAAGCCATTACAATATTGAATTATGTCTCCTTTTACAAACTGTGGATCAAAAGAAACAGGAGCCAAATGCACGAAGCGTCCTGTAATTATCTTAAAAGGTGAAAGCTTATGTGTCCCAAAAGAGGTAGACCTGAGATTAAAAATGACTAACAGCAGTGCTTTTGGACAAGGTATTTGAAGAGTATTTTACTAATTTTTCCAATTGAATCTTAATGCCATTAGTACATTCAATTAAACCTGAAGATTGAGGGTGGTAAGCACAGTGAAAACATTGTAGAACTGGCCAAATAGCACAGACTTGTTGTAGCACCTGACCAGTGAAATGGGTTCTTTGATCACTATACAGGCATTAGCTTGTCTACAAGGAAAGCTTCAGTCCAGTGAGAAAACATACATATCATAACTACAATATACTTGTATCCATGAGTTTGGGGGAGCTATATAAAATCTATTAGCCAGACCTCAGATGATCCGTTTGGCAACTTAAAATGCCCAGGGGCAGTGTGAATAGGCCTTCCTGGGTTATACTTTGGACAGGTGGAACACCTAAGGTAGGCACCTTTTGCAGCCTTGTTAATATCTCCCCACCAATACTGGTGCATGAATGCTACCATTTTGTCAGTGAGCCAGTGGTTTCGTACATGTACAATAATCAGGAGTGGAAATGTTAGAGTTTCTGGTAGGACTGTGTTGGTATTTGATCTGAACCAGAGCTTCTTTGTATCAAACTAGCAGTTGTTGGATTTCCAATCTTGTGTTTCTTCTTCCGAAGCTAATTGTTGGGCTTCTCTGGCCAGAGGTCTGACTGCTGCTGATTCCTTTAAGGACAGCATTCTTAGCAGAAATGTAAGTAAGCAAGGTGATTTCCTTTAGCTTCCAGAGAACCAAGTCTAGAATGTCCTGGAATCTTAATAGTAGCTAAAGTGTCAGGTAAAAGTATAGCATTCAATAATTCCTGAACATATGGACCATTTTTGATTCCATCTCCATAGGAAGTAAGGAAACCACGTTGTTTCCATAACATTCCAAAGTCATGAACTACTCCAAAGGCATACCTACTGTCAGTGAAAATGTTGACGGTATTACCCTTTGCTAAAATGCAAGCTCTAGCGAAGGCATATAATTCAGCCTGCTGTGCTGAAGTGGCCAGAGTCAAAGGTGCTGCCTTGAGGACTTCCAAAGGAGTTACAATAGCATAATCAGCATGCTGCTTACATTTTTTGTTTTTTAAGTCGGAACCATCCGTAAACCATGAAAAATCAGCTTTAGCTAGAGGAGTCTCCAGCAAATCTTCACAAGGAGTCAGGATCTGTCAGTGTCAGGCAGTCATGAGGGGCTTCCTCAGTCTCAGAATGCAGAAAAGTAGCTAGATTCAGGTATTATGATGTGAAAGGGTTAAATCCTTTACAAAAGGATTTCATAAGAAGTTAGGGATTGAAAGATGCTGGGAGTGATGAGAATTCAGGAGAGCTTCTAGCGCATGAGGTACAAAAATTGTTATAGGGGATTCCACAACAATCCTCTCCGTGGCATTAACTAGGAGGGCAGTAGCAGCAATGTTACTAAAGCAAAGCCACAGGGTCCAGTTGTTGACTTTCCTGTGGCTCATCTAGAGTACGGGCAAGCTGACTGGCCAAATTCTCTAAATCTAGGGTGGCCATTGTCTCCCATTCTATCCTGGTTCTCTTAGCTAGGAGGAAAGATTTCTGTTCAGCCCATTGACAAACAAAGAATTAAAAGTTACCTGGACTGGCCAAGTGGCGCGGTGGTTAAGCGCTGGCTTGGGAAGCCAGCACGGTTCGGTCCCACATATGAGGGCCAGTGACCCTGCCCTCAAAAAAATAAATAAAAATAAATAAAAGTTACCTGTGTGAAGCTAACATCTGTAGGAAGACCAGAATTTTCCTTAAAAACAACCTGAAAGGCCGGTGGAGTGGCTCAGTTGGTTAAGAGTTGGCTTAGAGCGTGAGCTCTGAGCAACAGGGCTGCCGGTTCGATTCCCACATGGGCCAGTGATGCTGCGCCTGAGCTGAGCTGTCACTGAACTGCCAGCAGGTGGCATGATGGCTCAGCTGGTGTAACAACAAGATTACCTGTTCGATGGTGGGCTATGACCACCTGCAACTAAGACTGAATTCGGCACCTTGAGCTGAGCTGCCTCCCGGATGGCTCAGTGGATAGAGCGTGTGCTCTTAACAACAAGGCTGCCGGGTTCGACTCCCACATGGGATGGTGGCTACGCCCACCCACAACAAAGATTGAACACAGCACCTTGAGCTTAGAGGCCACGAGCTGCCGATGGGAAGCCAGATGGCAACTGGCACCCTCCACAATGAAGATTGAAGAACAACAACTTGGCTAGTCCCCTTCCCCAATTCTCCAACACTGCTCCCCTCCCCCAATTCCCCCAATAAAATCTTTAAAAAAAAAACCACAAAAAAACCCCGACCTGAAGTCTATTATAATAGTCATGAACAGATCCATCAGACTTTTGTGAGCAAGTCTGAATTTTGCTCTATTCAACAGGCTTTGGGAAAGCCTTAGGAACTGCTTGGTGTAGTTTTTGAGCAATTTCCCAACTTCTATCCCAAAATTGGAAGTTTGCTTTTCAAGTCTCTTTCAGGATGGTCCCATCCAGCAATTCTCATCCATTGTTGAGCCTGGCTTAACATATGAATTAGCTAATACAAATCAGAAAACCCAGGCTGATAGGACTGAATAACAATATCAAATTCCTCAGCAAACTTGTAAGGCTTCTCAGTTCCCTTAGGGAATTCTCTTACAATGGCTCATAACTCAGCTTTAGTTCAGGGGACATAGGAGACTTGGGGCCTGTTAGGATCCCCAGGTTTCATCTTAAATTGAAAAGTACTGATAAGTTCAGAGGAAGAGGTAGAAGAGGATTCAAGGGAAAATGGCACTGGGGGCATGGCTGAAGGCAAGAGAGGCAGCAGTGGAAACCAAGAAGACATTGGAGGTGGAGTGTGAGCTACAAGTATTGGGGAAGAAGTTAGAGACAAAGTATCCATAGAACAGGGTGGATTTTTTTTTTTTTTTGAGGGCAGTGTCACTGGCCCTCATATGTGGGACCGAACCGGGGCCGCTGGCTTCCTAAGCCAGCACTTAACCACCGCACCATTCTGCCGGCCCCAGGGTGGATCTTAAGATGGAGCCCAAGACAGTGGAGTAGTGGGTTAAGGGCAAGACAGAGCTGCAGAGGGAGAACACATGGCTTCAGATGCCATTTCCTCGTTTTTTGAATGTTTTGCAGCGTCTGTTAACTTTCAGACTTTATTTCTCAAAAAGCCAACTTCAGATTCATGGTCTCAATTGGAGGCCTCAATATACCATTCAAAATAGGCATTCCACTCAGCTTCATCAATTCTAACGCTGTTATTGTCCAATTTGGTTTTAATAAAATTAAGTTTGGGGGATCTTCAAAGTTCTCTAGAGTGGCCACTGGTTTTTTTCAATTACTTTTAGTCAGATCTGTCCATTTAGTTAAATATGTGCATGAAAATTATGCGGCTTTTAACAATGTACTAGGCCGGTGTCCCTGGTGGAGGAGGGACTGTCTGAGATATTTAGACAGCTGAGACCCCATACTTTTTTCTCCCAAGGCCTCAAAACAATTTACAAGTTGAGCAAGCTCAGGTCAGATGCCAGCCAGCCTCACTCTAGAACAGCCTGATCACAGAGGAACAGGCGAAGGCTAAAGGCCAGTTCTAGGAAAATAACCAACCCTCAGAGAGTCCAGTTATAAGCTGAGCTGGGTGGCATGCCTCTCATGAGATGGCACAGTCTAACACTAAGCCAAACTGACTAATTTCAGAAGAAATAACCTCTGTCCCCACAGTGATCCTTAGGAGAAAGTCAGTTTTGTCTCAAAGGACAACCTGTTTCCGAAGAAATCAGGCCAACATGCCAAATTGAGTATTCACAGACAACAGACAGAGAAACAAACGAGGAAGGCCTTATTAACATATGCCCACCACACACACACACACACACACACACACACACACACACACACAAATCTCTTAAACAGCTCCTGAATAAATCCTGGAGAGCTTCAAATGCAAAAAGCGGAAGCTCAAATCCAGGAGAAAACTTACCTGCAGCTTCTGAATCGGAGAGCAAGCAGTAAACCAAAACAGCTTTATGTGATGCGCCAGGCACCTGTTGCTTACTTGCTCTGAAGTTGTTGGGGTTGTTCTTCTCTGGATCCTGGCTGAGCCCCCAAAATGTTGACTGAACAATAATATCGACTAGATATTCCATCACCAAAAAGGATTTATTTGGAAAAAAGAAAAAAACAAACGGGCTGCAGCCCAGCACTTGCAGACCCGGCAAGCCATGTGCACATACATTCTGGCTTGTGTGGTAAGATGGAGGATATTTAAGGCAGGGAGACAGGAAGTTACAGCCCTACAGTTTTATGAAAAGGAAGTTAGGACCATAGAGTTCGACTAGGTGGGTTCCTTCCATGAGCTCAGCTCCTCCCCTAGACCTCCCAGCCTGATGAGTTTCCTTAAAGTCTCAGTTCATCTTTGTCAGAGGTCAAGAAGAGGAAGAGCCTCCAGGAAAAGAAATTCAAAGGGAGCAGCTACAAGAGGGGCGAAAAGCTAGGTGAGTGTAATCCTAGGTGTAGTCCACAAAAAAAGAGAATTTTAAGGATATATGAGTGATTAACCTGTCAACTACTACTGAGAGGTCTAGAATAATGAGGACATGTGATCGTGAGCTTCAGCAAGATGTAGGTCTTTGGTGATTTGATAAGAACCAATTCAGCGACATGGTGGGTCATGAACTGACAGGATTGAGGACAGGATGTGAAAGAGAAGAGAGGAGCTAGAAAGTGAGACACCTTCTTTGCGGGTGTTTGGCTCTGTATGGGTTTAGAGAAAGGTGGTAGCTGGGGGAGAATGAGGCTCAAGGTTTGGTATTTTAAAGGTGAGAAATATATGGCATGCTTGCATGCTGGTGGAGATGATCCTAGAAGAGAAGAAAATTGTATGATGCAGATAGAGGAGGAAATTACTGGAGCGATGCCCTTGAGTAGGTGAAAGGGCACATGAGTTTATGGACATGCATTAGGCAGGTTCATGGATCTGTGTGCAAAGGAGGGGAAGCCAGACTTTGTTTTGTTTCAGATTTAGGAGGTGGTCCTCATAGCAGTCTCTACTGAGTATCTGGAGGACGGGATATAGAATAAAGGTCAAGGCTACAGATGGACTTGAAGGTCCCTGGAGTGAAGGGGAGGAACTTAGGCAAAGTTCCACAGATTTAAGTGTCAGGACTGGGATAGGGACTCAAGCCTGTCTAATTACAGAGCTTGTACTCTTTCTCTGCTATGTTCCACCTCTGGGTGGACATTGGCTTGTGGATTCCAGTGCCCAGCAAACATCCTTACTGCACCAATGTTTACAGCTCCTGGCCATTTGGCCTTGGTACAGAGCTGAAATGTGGATGGTCAGAGATGGGAGGCTGGCTAGGTGACCTCTGGCCTTTCCCCTGTCTCAGCTCCCTGGCCTGAAACGTCAGAGCTTGATGCATGTTTTAGCCTCATAAATTGTTGATAAACGCTGATGGCGAGCTCCAGATTTGTCACTCCCTAATCTGGAGGTGGTTATAGCCAGCTGACATCCAGCTCTGGGGAGCCATGTAGTAAATCATTTTCCCTTTTGTGCAAGAAGAAAAAACCAGAAGATTACATTCTTCTCACATTTCGCTTTTGAATGTGCTGGTGTCTCTGTCAAGAGCTGCCTCTTGCAAGTAAAAGAATAGCATGCCCCCCAGGGAGCCTGCTTTCTAATAGGCAATGTCTCGGTCATCCCCAGACAGAAAGGGCAAGCTCTCTACAGTGATCAGAGCTTTGTCACATCAGCTCATGGTGGTGTGGTCCTCTTGACAGGTGAAGGTCTGGCTCTTCATTCTGCAGGTTGGGAACTGAGACTCAGGAAGGTGGGGAATGTGCTCAAGTCATCTAACCCAGCTGGTAGGAGGCAGAACTGGGCCTCAAATCTGACCTGGAGTTCACATTCCTACACTTTTTCCAGTGCCCCATTTGGCCCTGGGTGTAAGTCAAGACTGGGGACCTAGCAGACAAAGTGGGGACAAAACCTGCCTAAATAATGAAAGAACAAAGTAATCATAGTGATAATTATAATGACATTATAATAATAACAACAATAAACAATGCTTCATTGACTCCTGGAAACCAGAGAAGGCAATTATACATGCAGGGAAGGCCCAGCTGCACTCACATTTCATGCTTTGTGGTCAAGGCCAAATTGAGCAGTCTGGACCCCACCGAGGGCCACTTCCTCTAGGCCAGGCTCCCCTCCACTTCATCTTTTCCTGGCCCTTAAGCAGCAACAGGAAGTCCACCCTCCTCCTGTCTTCTGCTTTCCTTCCTGCCCTCAAGTCCCTGCCTAGTCCACTTCGTGGCTGGCCATACCCTGCCTACAGAATCACATGGGGCGTCTGATCATTGGGACCAGCCAATGATTTGAACACATGTTCCAAGTATGATCATAGCAGGCATCTGGCTGTGATATTTATTCTTGTGCTTGCCACAAGAGATAGGGCAGCATGGAGGCAAGGGGAACTGTTAGCTGTATGTGAAACAGTACTTCCAGAACATCGCCCAAGCCAATTGGCTCATGCTCATCTCTGGTCAAATAGACAAGAGTTGCAGAGGGAAAAGAGCACACAACTAGCCAGTGACTCAGCCCTGAACTGCTCTGTGGCTCCACTAGGACACCTCCTCTCTCTGGGCCTTGGCATCCCCAACTGAGACAAAAGAGTTAGATCAAAGGGCACCTGAGGCCTCCTCTAATGTTTATTTTCTAAGATTCATTTGTTTGCTCTCTCTCTCTCTCTCTGTTTCTTGCTTTCGTTTGCTCTCTCACTCTCATTCTCCTTACTCTCTGTCTTTGTTTGCCAAAGTCCCTGAAGCTTACTGTGAAAGTATAACTGGTTTTGTAATAAACATTCCACACTGTATCCAGCCAGGTGTATGTGCTTGTGGCACTGGCTTATTCCAACAAGGCAGAATCATGACCTTTGGATTCCTTTTCACTCATGCCCCCTAGAGCCCATTGACAAAGCACAAGTGGAACATATTCAACAAGAATGGGCCTGTGGACATGAGGACCTGTGTAGGAGCTGGTGGGTCAATGAACTTGGAGTTGGGCTTCTTTATTCCTGGTCTCCAGAACCAGGGCAGAGAACTCAGCAGCCTCTCCTTCTGATAAACATTTGTGGGAAGGAAGAATGGAGCTAACCTGTGAACTGGCCATCAAGACTCAGAGCCCCTTTCAAGGACACACAATGAGTAGATCTTCAGTCATCTGGTCCCAAGTCTAATGAATTCCCGTTGCCCTATGCATGTTTCTCAACAAGGACCCCTGTGATGTCAGCAGGGGAAATATTGAATTTCTATTTTTGTTACCCTCTAATTGAAATTTCTCATTTCATTCCATTTTGTACGCAATGAACCACAGCAGCATTAGTGACACGTAAGAGAAATCACAGTTATTTTCGTATCACATTATTATTGTAGCTACCGCTAGATAGCCTTGATAGTCAACGTTATTTTGAAATCCCAGTAGTTGTTAAGCTCACCACTAAATATTTTATTTCATGCATTAATAAAGAAGCATTATGTTAGTATATCATCATACAAGTTTTATTTAATGTTTTGATATAATTTGTTCCCTTTGTAATTTTATGCACTTAAAGCATTATTGTGAGAAGGGATCCACGAGTTTCGCCAGTCAGCCAAGAGTCCACAGCACAACAAAAGGTTAACACAGGGGCCAGCTGAGTGGCGCATTAGTTAAGAGCTGGTTTGGGGATGCCAGCGGCCCTGGTTCGGATCCCACATATGAGGGCCAGTGACACTGCCCTCTACAGCTAAGATGGTGAACAACAGCTCCACCTGGAGCTGGGCTGTGCGAGCCCCAGCGATGGTGTAGGCCGCAGCCCCTGCTGCAATGGGCTGCCATAGGCTCCAGTGAGCGGCCGGCAGCCAGCGTGAGCTGCCAATAGCTGCGATGAGCGACCATCCAGAGGCCGGCGACCGATCTGCTTCACCTGGGAAGAGCGCAATGATGATACTAACATGGGCCAGTGAAGCAACGTCCTCCACAACTAGACTGAAGAACAAAAGGACAGCAACTTGTCTGTTCCCCTTCCCTGATTCCCCAATGCTGTTCCCCTCCCCCAATTCCCCAATCAAATCTTAAAAAAAAAAAAAGGTTAACACAGCTGTCTAGGGCAAACCTAAACCTGTAAAGTATGGAGTTTCAAGCCTGATGCAGCCTTCCCTCTCACTGGACACTACTCCAGATATCTACTCTCCCTGTGTGTAGGACACCAGCCTGGAAGATACCCGTTCATTGCCCAACATCAAATCAACTCGTTCTCACAAGGGCTGCTTTGACCTCACTGTAGTTTGTTTGCCCTCAGTACCCACTCTTCAGTCTAGGCTCTGCTGAAATGCCAGCATCATGAGCTCTCCCCTCGCTTGCCCATCGGACCTCATCCTCCTTCGCCCTGGGTTCATCATTACCTTTCTCACCAGCCTTTTCCCCCCAGCTGCTGCTAACAGCATAGCCTTCTAGGCCCACAGCATAGCCGAGAGGGGCCACAGTGCCACACAAGCCCTGCGTGTTCTGGAAGGAGCAATTTGACTTGGGGCTCCAAGAAGGTGCTGGGGCTGCTGCTGAGGCTGCTGATAGGGATGGGGCAGAAATGGCGATGATGGCAAATGGGGAAATAGATGCAGGCTGGCTCTGAACCAGGTCTTTTTATGCCAGGACCTTACTACCTACTCTAATCTCTCTGATCAGACTTCATCTGTTTGGAATTTTGGATTCCTGAATAGTCACTCCTATCCTGCGTGGTCATGAGCATCAAATGAGATATTTACTATTGGGGGGTCTATGCTGGATGTTCCCAGAGGGCACCTTTGGAGTGAGGCAGATGAGAGGGTAGGCTGAGTGGCAGGCTACCTGATTTGGAATCACTTACCAACTGTGTGAACTTGGACAAGTCGCTTAATCTCTCTGTGCCTCAGTTTCTTCATTTGTAAAACAGAGATGGTAACAGTGTTCATCTTACACGATTGTTGTGAGGATGAAATGAATTCACTCCCTTAAAGTACTCAGCGCAGTGTAGACACAAGGTCAGTGATAGTATTATTGTCTTTGGTCAGCAGGTGCATGTTTGCAGGAAGTGAAGAAAAAGAGGAATTCTGGGCGCAAGATGCTTCTCATTTCCAAAACGCAGAGTTTGACTGCTGCCTCCGCTTCTTCCCAAAGTACTTGCTTTGGAATCGAAAGGAGGTGACCTTCCAGTTTACTCTGCTGTCCCCACTCAGCTCACATCTGTTTGGAGTCTATGGTTCCTTAACTGTCCCTCTGTCCCAGGGTTGTCATGGGCGTTGAATGAGATTTTGCCTCTACAGAGATGGGAGGTCCTTCAAAGATGGGGCCATGCTGCAGGCTCCCCAGGAAACCCACCTTTGAAAGGGGTTTGTTTGGGAGGAGTCTAGATTCACATGCTCACAGCTGCTGGCTAGATTTCCAAGAGCCTAATAGCCCAGTCATTGCGCCTGGATTCTATGGCTCCCCTCCCCAGAAGCCAGCCATGTAAGCACCCTGATTCCCGCACATGCTACCCCACTCTTGTCAGAGCCAGACCTCCTGCTGTTGCTCCTAATTTCCATCTACCTGCTTGCCTTTGTTCTACCATTCCCTGTGCATTGATCCAGAACCGCCCCCATTCCTCAAAGACCAGTCCTCCCCATGCTTTAAGGTTCAGTTCCAGTCCGACCTCCTCCAGGAAATCTGTGCTGACTAGTCATAGATTTGCAGTTGTCAGAGGTCTAGCTGCCCACTCAATACTTAGCCTTCATTAACTGCCCCTCCTTTACATTCCTGCAGCACTTAAGACCCATGCCAGACAATTTAGCACTTAATTACAGGCTGTCGTCAATTGTGCCTTAATTTTTCCTTGTGCATTAGAGTGTTATTCCTAACTCTATCAAAAGCTTTTAGAGGACAGAGAGCGTTAAAGACACTAACAGCTCTTCCTGACACTGATGTAGAAATACGACTATTGTGGTATCTATCGAGTTGAAAATGAAACTTTTTGTCATCCAGCTACCCTACTCCCAGACATAAGTCTTATCCTACAGGTTGTTTCTGTCCCCAAATATGGCTGGAGGCCTCCTCTTTTATGGCACAGGGAAGTGGAAAGGGACAATCTGCCCAGCTAGCCAAGGAAAGGTGTGTGTGTCAAGATGCTCAGAGCTTCCTCATCCCACCTGATTCTGGACCCGGTAGCTGTGGCCAGAGGATTCAAACATCTGCCTTCTGCTCCAAAAGGCCTTCTCACGTAGGCTAGGGCCACTTAATGCCGGGGCCAGTGGTGGAGCCCACTGTCCTGAGTGTCCCCCGCACAGGGACATGGCTCTTTGGGCTGCCTGCAGGAGAGTTTGCTCTAACGATGTAGTGCTTGCTGCAGTCTGCCTAGGGTAGGCTATTGTGATCTGACAGAAAGCCTGCATGCTGGGCTCTTGACACATAAAAGTTTGGGTGCAGACTGTCCTCATGCCACCCATCCATGGCTTGTTCTGCAATGATGCATCCATCTACTTTCCCAAACTACCTCTGCCGAGCCAGTGGTCTGAGGCAACAGAGAAAGGCAGGGGCAGGAGTCAGCCAGTTGTTCATGTCCTTGTTCAAACACATTTATTGAACATCTATTATGTGTCACACACGTCTGTGCTGAATGCTGGAGTCACAAAGAGAAGAGAGTCCTTGTGTTCTGGAAGCTCATGGTCTGCTAGGAAAGGCAATCTATAGAGCCAATCAAATTCCATGATGGGGGAAGACACAGAAGCCGTGGGGGGCTCCTACAAATAACCCACCTTCCCAAATCAAACCAAAACTCAGTTTGCCCAAGTTCCATACTGACTCTGTTCTCTCCCAGTTACCCATCCTTTGATCAGCTCCACAACATTTATTCTTCCACTGCAGCCTTCAGGGGAGCTCCACACTGAGAAAAGTTAATTTGACAGACAAGCACAGGGGCAGTTTCTAGGAAGAAGATGGGAGATGAGGTGTTGTGTATCATGCATGATGTTGCTAAGAGAGTTCCGCTGGTGGCACCACCTAAGTTCCAAAGCAAAAGCTGAGAGTGGTCTCTGAGACCCCGGGAGGCACTTACACAATGGGAGCTGTCATTATTGTCCTAGTGTGTTGCTTCGCTTCATATAGTCCCCACCAACACGACGACATAGGGCAAATGTTGATCGTCCTGGTCCAATGGAAAGAGGCCTGGACTTAGGGTTGCGGATTTGCATTCTATTATGATTGTGGCTGAGCCACTTACTAGCTATGTGACCTTGGGTAACTTACTGACGTTCTTTGCCTCTATTTCCTCATGTGTCAAATGGAGTTCATAATAGTATTTTGTGGGGCCGGCCGAGTGGCTCAGTTGGATAAGAGTGCGAGCTCTGAGCAACAGGGCCACTGGTTCGATTCCCACATGGGCCAGTGAGCTGCACCAGAGCTGAGCTGCCGCTGAGCTGCCAACAGGTGGCAGGATGACTCAGCTGGTGAGAGCACATGCTCGTAACAACAAGGTTGCCAGTTCAACTCACGCATGGGATGGTGGGCTGTGCCCACCCACAACTAAGATTGAACACGGCACCTTGAGCTAAGAGGCCGCGAGCTGCTGACGGGCGGCTGGATGGCTCCGTGGTTAGAGTGTGTGCTCTTAGCAATGAGGTTTCCGGTTCAACTCCCGTATGGGATGGTGGGCTACCCACAACTAAGATTGAACAGGGCACCTTGAGCTGAGTGGCCACAAGCTGCCAGCGGGCGCCCAGATGGTGACCGGACTTGGAGCTGAGCTTGCTGTGCCCTCCATAACTAAGATTGAAGGACAACAACTTGGATGTTCCCTTTCCCCAATTCACCAACACTGTACCCCTTCCCTAATTCCCCAATAAAAGAAAGAAGGAAGGAAGGAAGGAAGGAAGGAAGGAAGGAAGGAAGGAAGGAAGGAAGGAAGAAAGGGAGGGAGGGAGGGAGGAAGGAAGGAAGGAAGGAAGGAAGGAAGGAAGGAAGGAAGGAAGGAAGGAAGGAGAAAGAGTACTTACTACTATGAAAAAAAATAGTATTTTGGTTAGGATCAAATGAGATTGTATGTTGTAGAATTCCTCCGTACTATGTGTAATCCACAACTGGTGACTGGCTGCTGTTATTAAAAGCCACCCTACTCCTCTTTCATCCTCCTCCTCCTCCTCAGCAGCATCTTTATACCATTTTCTTTTCCCCCTGTGTCTGGCCTGTCTCCCTCTCAGCTAGCTGAGTCCCTGAGTAAGTGGGCAGCTGAGGACCTGACAATAGGAACAGACAGTGTTCTCAGGTAGAACCAGACAGCTTCCTAGCAGAGAATTGACAGTTGCTGTCAGAGGGCTTCTAGAGTGGAGGTAAGGGAGAGGGCTGAGTTCATGTGTTCAGAATACTGCCCTCCCTCTGAGGAGGTTAACTCGTACATTTCATCTGATGGGTGTGTTAAAGCACTAATGAGTTCAATGCGGTCCCTTTTTTCTGGGAATTAATGACTGGGGATACAGTCTGGTCCTTTTTGTGGCCATTAGTGCTGGGCTATTACTAATTCCAAGAAGGACTACATTAGTGCTCTGGTGAGCGTATGGGCCCAGTGTTCTTAGATTGGCTGATTGCCTGTGGGGACATACTTGGTACTTTAAACCTCAATGTCCTCCCCATTAGGCCACTCGGCTGCCTAGACCATTTTCTGTCTGTTCCATGCTCGCACTAATAATGTTTGTTTGTTTGGGGAAATTTTAGGCAATGTGATAGTTAATGTCATTATCAGCCTTCAAATTAGAGAGTACCTTTTAAGTGGAAGGCACTTAGCTTGGATATAAAACATCATTTGAGAAAGAATGGATGATGGCTTTGGTTGCCTTTGGTTACCTCTCTCCAACCTAAGAGGTTGGGAGTCACCAGTTCTGAGTTTTGTGCCCTCTCACTCTCTCTCTCTCTCATAAGAACATAGAACAGGATATCTATTCTCTTAACAAATTTTTAAGTGCACAATACCATATTGTTAACTATAGGTAATAGTTATCTGATAATGAAATACAATTTATCAAAATTTGAATAATGCGGACAGGCTGAGTAGTGTGTTGGTTAAGAGTTGACATAGGACTCCAGCTCTGAGCAGCAGGGCCCCAGTTTGGATCCCACATAGGGCCAGTGACACTGCGCCCTCTACAGCTAAGATGGTGAACAACAGCTCCCCCTGGAGCTGGGCTGCTGTGAGTCACCAGCGAGGGCGTAGGCTGCAGTGGGGCTGGCTGGCAGCTGGTGTGACTACCTCAGTCAGGAAGAGCACAATGATAATACCAACATGGGCCAGTGAAACTATCTCCTCCACAACTAGACTGAAGAACAAAGGGCAGTCAGAAATAAATCCAGGCATTTATGGACAGTTAATCTATGACAAGGGAAGCAAGAATTTACATTGGAGTAAAGATAGTCTATTCAATAAATGGTGCTGGGAAAATTGGACTGACATGCAAAAAAATGAAACTGGACCACCTCCTTACGCCATATACAAGAACAAATTCAAAATGGACTAAAGACTTAAATGTAAGACCTGAAACCATAAAACTCCTAAAAGAAAATATAGGGAATACATTTGCAGACATTACCCGGAGCAATATTTTTACTGATACATCCCTGCAGGCAAAGGAAGTAAAAGAAAAAATTAACATATGGGATTATATCAGACTTAAAAGTTTTTTCACAACAAAGGAAACCATCAATAAAACAAAAAGGAAGCCGACTGAATGGGAGAATATATTTGTCAATGATATATCTGATAAGGGGTTAATATCCAAAATTTATAAAACACTCATGCAACTCAACACAAAAAAAAACAAACAACCCAATTTAAAAATGGGCAGAGGATATGACGAGGCATTTCTCTAAAGAGGACATACAGATGGCCAACAGGCATATGAAAAAATGTTCAACCTCACTGGTCATTAGGGAAATGCAAATAAAAACTACAATGAGATACCACCTCACTCCGGTCAGAATCAAGAAATATAGCCGGAGTGATAGCCTCACTCCGGCTAAAATCAAGAAATCAACAAGGGTCGGCCGAGTGGCTTAGTTGGTTAAGAGCTCGCTCAGGAGTGCTAGATGAGCTCTGAGCAATGGCGGTTCGGTGCCAGCCCAAGCTGAGTTGCCGTTGAGCTGCCAACAGGTGGCAGGATGGCTCCGCTAAAAAAAAAAAAAAAAAAAAAAAAAAAAAGAAAAGAAATCAACAAACAACAAGTGCTGGCGGGGCTGTGGGGAAAAGGGGACCCTGCAGCACTGTTGGTGGGATTGCAGATTGGTGCAGCCACTATGGAAATCAGTATGGAGGTATTTAAAAAAACTGGAAATGGAACTACTTTATGACCCAGCAATTCCACTCTTAGGTATCTATCCAGAAAAACTCAAGATGCTAATTTGAAAACATATACGCCCCCCCCTATGTTCATTGCAGTGCTATTTACAATATCCAAGACTTGGAAACAATCGAAATGCCCGTCGGTAGATGACTGGATTAAGGAACTGTGGTACATTTACACAATGGAGTATTATGCAGCTATAAAGAAGAAAGAAATCGTACCATTTGCAATGATATGGATGGACCTAGAGACTATTATGTTAAGTGAAATAAGTCAGTTGGAGAAAGACAAATACCATATGATCTCACTTATATGTGGAATCTAAAGAACTGAATAAATGAGCAATGTAAACAGAAATAGTCTTAGAGACACAAAGAAAAAACTGATGAGGGCTAGATGGGATGGGGATGGGCATGAGGGAGAAGGGGAAGGGATTAGACAGCATAAATAGGTAACTACAATATTGCCACAGGGATATGAAACACAGTTCGGGGAATATAATAATGCTCTAAATATTTTGTGGGGTGTCAGATGGTCATATGTCTTGTTAGGGAGACCATTTCATGGATGGAGTAGAGGCTTGATCACTGCACTGTACACCTGAAGCTGAGGTTGTATAATATTGTATACCAACTGTAATTGAATATATAGATAGTCACGGGATGTGGATTATACTGTGGAAGGGAGTCAGAGGAAGTGTAATAGATATATATGATGTGGGGGGGAGGAGAGGGGTGGCGAATTGGGGGAGGGGGATTGTCACTTTGAGGGGTAAAAAGTATAACTATTGCACTGTGTTGTACACCTAAAACTAATTAAAAATAAATAAATTAATTAATTAAAAAAATAAAAACATTGTATAAAGAAATTGTTTCTGAATGTGCTCTGAAATATAGTGGAAAGAATGGACATAACAAAGCATTCACTATAGCTTTCAGTGATATAAAATTTCCATTAAAAAATATTCAATCTTAAAAAAAAAAAAGAACGAAGGGCAAAAAAAGAAAAAGAACAATTGGGGTTCCCCCACCCCCAATTCCCCAATAAAAATCTTAAAAAAAAATTGAATAATGCAACTGAAGCAGTGCTTACAGGAAATTTATAGCACTGTATATTTATATCAGAAATGAAAAGAAGACTAAATACAATTACTAAGATTTCATTTTGAGGAAGCTGTGAAAAGAAGAAAAAGTAAACCCAAAGTAAATAGAAGGACACAAAAAGAAAAAAGAAAAACAGTGGAGAAAATTGATGAAGTACAAAGTTGATTCTTTTAAAATATCAACAAAATTGGGCCGGCCAAGTGGTGCATTGGTTAAGAGCTGGTTTTGGGATGCCAGCAGCCCCAGTTCGGATCCCACATATGAGGGCCAGTGACACTGCCCTCTACAGCTAACAACAGCTCCACCTGGAGCTGGGCTGTGCAAGTCCCGGTGACGGCGTAGGCTGCAGCCCCTGCTGCAGTGGGCTGCCATAGGCTACAGTGAGTGGCTGGCAGCCAGCGTGAGCTGCCAAATGGTGAGTGACCATTCAGAGGCCAGCGACTGATCTGCCTCATCCGGGAAGAGCACAAGGACGATACCAACATGGGCCAGTGAAGCAACGTCCTCCACAACTAGACTGAAGAACAAAAAATACAGCAACTTGTCTGTTCCCCTTCCCTGATTCCCCAACGCTGTTCCCCTCCCCCAATTCCCCAATAAAATCTTAAAAAAAAAAATCAACAAAATTGATTTAAATCTATCTTGACTAATTAAGAAAAAAAAGAATGTAACAAGTTACTAATATCAGGGGTGAAAGTGGGCTTATCACTACAGGTCTAACAGATACTAGAAGGATAATAAGAGAATGTTATAAACACATTTATGCCAACAATTGAAAACTTATATGAAATAGAGAAATTATTTGAGAAATATCACTTACTAAAATTGACACAAGACAAAATATGAAATCTGCATATCTCTATATCTATTAAAGACATTAAATTAATTATCAAAAACATGCATGCAAAGAAAATTCTAAGTCCAGATGGCTTCACTGCTGAATACTATCAATCATTTCAGGAAGAAATGGTATCTGTCTTGCACAGACTCCATCAGAAAATAAAGGAACAGGGAACAATTCTGGAGGCTACTGGAAGGAACGCCTTACACCTCTCTAAACCTCAGTTTTCCCACCTTGACCTGGGCCAGGAAGTCTCAAACAGGAATCCTAGAGGCTGCCAGGGTTGTGGGGGGAGTGGGTGGGGGAAAGGAGAGAAGCCTCCAGCAGGAAGATGGATGTCCCATTCCACTTGTATTTGTTGCACAGGTTGAGCCTTCCACTCACAGAGGAAGAATTCTGCAGGTAGATCAAGTTGAAGTGGGGCTGGGGGTTTGCCTCATATTTCTGATTTTCACAGTCCTCAGATCTCAAAGAATAGTCCCTCCTTTGTTTCTTGTTTCTCGTCCTTATGCCTCCTCTCTCCCCACCATGTTCCCTTCCTCTCGCTTGCCCAATCCCTTATTCATAGGAGATCATTTTCCCACAGTGCAGATTCCTTCTACTGGGCCCCTGGTCCAAACCGTTGTGATGAGGCACTTCTGCCTGGATTAGGGGAATAATGCTGGGTATGTGGAGCCTAAGGCCCACCAACCGAGAAAGCAGTCTGGAGAACGGAGGGGGCAGGCTGGCTCCGCGCCTGCACACTGGGGACTGCAGTCAATGAAATGGCAGCAACCAGTCGTCAGCTCGGGAAGAGTAAATGCTTCCCTTTGCTCTGAGCCAAAACTCAGTGGGCCTGTTGGGAACAGAGAATGTATGCCAGCCCCCAAACTCTATTCAAAGCCCTGCAGTCAATGAATCTTTATTGGGCTCTTGTTTTGTGCCAGGCCTGGTGCTGAGCACTTCAGTGTTGCAAGGAGTAATCCATGAGTTAAAAGGCTCTCCTAGCCTTTCAAGCGAGCTGAGCACATGCGCTAGTGACACTAACACAGGAGGGGAGATCCAATACCCTCCAACCTCTGACTTTATGTCTGTTGAATATGTATGATGTTGCATACGCTCTCCAACTAGCCCAGAGAGGAAGTAGGAGGCTTGATCACTCTAAGGAGTAAGGACTGCGGAGCCTCAGAAGCCTCTTTGTGCCCCTGAGGGTTGGAGGTGAGATGCTGTCAGCCCACCAGGGTGCCTCAGCGTGCGTAGTCTGAGTCAGGACCTATGTTATTAACGGTTTCCAGAGCACTGCCTGGCCGCTGGAGTCTCGCTGCTCCCAACCTAGAGACATGTGGTCTTCTCCCATTATAATGGAAAGACAGGGCTGTTAGAGGGAGAGTGGGGGATGCCTTCTTCAACTTCAGACTCTTCTGTAAGGATTCAGAATTGACTGCCATTCTAAAGACTATCGTTTGAGGCAGGGACTCCGGGTCAGAGCTCCCTGCAAGCTCGGAGGCCCCCACCCCGCCCCTCAGGCGCCCGGCCTCCTTGGCCCAACTTCCTCTCCATAAAAGGCGAGGTTTGGGAGCGCCCCCGGGAGGGGGCGTTGGGCGGCCGAGGAGGTTTGCCTAGGCCACCCCCTCCTTGCCCCCCTCCCCCGAGGAAGCAGCCACCGGCCTAGGGGGCCCCCCTGCTGGAGAAGGGGCGCAGCCCAGAGTCCGGGTTTTCCAAATTCCTGCCTCACCCTTCCTCCTCCGTCCCCCAGATCACTATCTTGACCGCGCTCCCCCATCAGAACCGACCCCGCAGACCTGCCGCAGCACAAGCGGTCTCCGTGAGCCGTGTACTAGCCCCATTTTGCGTCAGAACAAACTGAGGCCCCGAGTGGAGCAGGGCCGAGGGCGGAGCGCTGGGCGGGGGGGAGGGGGGGTTGGGCGCTTAAAAACTTCAGGAAATTGCAAACATGCCTGGAAGAGTCACATTGCAACTCCCGCTCAGTGTGGATGCCTAGGAATTCTAATTTCGTGCGGGTGCATGTGCATGTTAATAAAATAAAAAAAAAGACTATCCTTTGAAAGACAGGGTTTTGTTCAGTTTCAAGTCCTCAGAATTCCAGAGAGGCCAAGAAAGAATGTTCGCAGTCTCAGCTGCCCCCCATGCCCAGATCACGGTGTGCTGCAGAGTTCTGCAGGGAGGGCCCCACGGCTACTGGGCATTGTCGGGAAGCTCAGCTTGGCGCTTGGCCCATAGCCTTGGACTGCAGGAGGCCCAGCGAGGGGAGAAGGACATCCCGTGTTTCTCTCCTTCTGTTCTCATAGTAGTGACAGACTGGAAAGCTGGGTGGTCCAGCAAACCAGAGAAAGGGAGCAGAGGCATTGAGGAAGAGTGAAAGGGGCCTAGACTTTGGAACCGGGTGATCCAAAGCCCAATGAATACACCGACTAGATGTGGACCTTGGGAAAAATCACCTTTTTTTTTTTTAAAGATTTTATTGGGGAATTGGGGGAGGGGAACAGCATTGGGGAACCCGGGGAAGGGGAACAGACAAGTTGCTGTCTTTTTGGTCCTCAGTCTAGTTGCGGAGGACGTTGCTTCACTGGCCCATGTTGGTATCCTCATTGCGCTTCTCCCGGGTGAGGCAGCTCTGTCGCCGGCCTCTGGATGGTCACTCACCGCAGCTATTGGCAGCGCACGCTGGCTGCTGGCTGCCGGCCGCTCATGCTGGCTGCCGGCCACTCACTGTAGCCTATGGCAGCCCACTGCAGCAGGGGCTGCAGCCTACACCGTCGCTGGGGCTCGCACAGCCCAGCTCCAGGTGGAGCTGTTGTTAGCTGTAGAGGGCAGTGTCACTGGCCCTCATGTGGGATCCGAACCGGGGCCGCTGGCATCCCAAAACCAGCGCTTAACCAATGCGCCACTTGGACGGCCCAAAAAATCACTTCTTTTATCCTCATCTATCTTCACCTACAAAATGGAGTTAATGATAGTACCCCCAAATGTAAGATATAATTTACAGGATGCCCGAAACAAGGTAGAACTCTAAAAATAAGAGCTGTTGTTAAAAGTACTAATGTCATACCATCATCATCACCAACATCATCTTGATGTTGCCACTTGAAGAATGTGGTTTCATTACCATGTCTTGAAACGGGGTGACCCAAGAGGCTGCAGAAGTCTGGGACAAGGGCTAGCTGTAAGTTCACTTAGAGACATCCAAGCTGCCCTGGAGTCACTTTTATACAGAAAGAAACTCCTGGCTTTTGTCTGGACTAGAAATGGCATTCTGGTTTAGTCATGGTCAGAGTGACCTTGTCAGCATCTCTGGCTCTCTGGACCTAATATTCTCTCAGGCTGGCCTTTGGTGAATTCTACCTCTCGCCACTCCTGGCTCCAGGGCCTGCTTCCTAATGGCTCAGTTGGGGGAGAAATAGCCCACTACCACATTCTCAGGTGGTCACCCTGGCTTTGTAGGTATGGCTCGTCGCGGATGCCGACTATAGATGATGCCATGTTCCACTTCTGCGGGAACATGCTATCCTTTCAATGCTCAAGTGCCCACTCTGTGTTTGGACTGATGTTGGCCTCTGGTTTTCGAAGGACAGGTTTTAGGGTCTGTAGGTAGCTGGCTCCGCACTTTAAGGACAGATCCACGGATGGGAATCCCACGACCCATTTGCTCCTTTTGTGGTCTGGTGGAGCCATGCTCTCCTAAGATTTTAGCAATACTAGGGACATTCTGGGCTGACATTCTGTTCTCATATCAAGGGGCTGGTAAAGCTGTCTTTTTCTGAAAGCTATACATGTTCCTCGGGATGAAGGTGAAACAATTATTCTACCATTTTACAGGTTAGCTAACAGAATCAGAGAAGTGAAGGGAAGCAAAAAAAAAATGTGATATCAATGAGTCCAGTATGCTGTGAATGTTGATAAACCAGCAGGAATCAGACACATGGAACCAAAGTTTATCTGCTACACTTGGTATTCTCTCTCTCTCTCTCTCTCTCTCTCTCTCTCTCTCTCTCTCTCTCTCTCTCCACACAATGAACTATTATTATTCTGCCATAGAAAGGAATGGAGTAATGATACATACTACAACATATGTGTACCTTGAAAACATTCTACGTGAAAGAAGCCAGACATAGAAGGACCCAGTGTATTACTTCGTTTGTATGAAATGTCCAGAAGAGGCAAATCCATAGAGAGAAAGCAGATGGTTGCCATGCTATGGGGGATGCCCTTATTTTTGGTCTAGGTAGTCGGTTTACCAGTGTTTGTTTCACTATTATGCTCAAAACTGTTCATTTGTTTTTCGGTATGTATCGAGTATTGTGAAAAGATGGAATAAATGGGAAAAAGCAAGTATTCAGAAAAAAAATAAAAGGCCTCATTCTGTGGGCATCAGCTTCCAGGCTGGCCTGGCAGAGAAGAAGGGGCAGTGGTGAGGGCTCGAGGTGAGGAACAGTGGTGACTTGGTACAGGGAAAGGCAGGCCTCGGGGAGGAGGTCCCAGGGATCAGATCGTGGGCCCTCAGTGGAGGTGAAGAACAGCATCTCTGGTATTAAGTTGCCCACATACAATTTATATGATGTTATTAACCACCCTTCCCCTAATAAATTTCGTACTACTAATAAAAAGCTGAAGCTCTTCTATGACTTGGGCATTCCTAGAGGCCAGGTTGAGCTTCCCAAGTGCCCAGCACAGGCCTAGCATCCAGAACATTCCCATAGAGACGGAAGCATCCAGGCGCCTCTGTGCGAGTCTAACTCAGCATCCAGGCAAGACCTGGGACTCCAGCTCCTGAAGCAGAGAGAGGGAACTCCCTGTACAGAATCCTGGGGCAACAGACATGATCCTGTCCTGTAACGTGGAAAGCTGTGTCCACAGAAGGGCTTAGGGGGTTGTGCTCTTTCTCTCCCCCTCACCCCAGCTTCAAGGACGCTAGGGGTCAGTCCCCCTCCCCCACTTTTGCCCTTGATGTATGGGCTCTACTGGGAGATCAGCTCTGCAGAGCCTTCTGACTTGTACTGGAAGCTTGTGGACCTGAACAGAAAAGACAGTTTGGCAGGTATTTAGAATCAATTGATTACGATTAAGGCCTCAGTGGGTAATGCAGGGCCCTGCAGACGGAGTCCTGTCACTTCTGATTGTGTTTCCATTCCATCATCGCTGGCTGACTCCTTGGCATACTGATGCAAGGAAGCAGCCTGGAACCCCAATCTGATTGCTCAGCACATATTGGGATGTTCTGGGCTTTCATACATACCAACGAGGGGAACATAGGAAGCCCACTCCTATTAACACCTGCCTGGCCAAGTGCCACAGCCTTCAAACCAGTCTTCCCACCTCCACTCTCCCTCTTTCAGTCTGTTTGCCACACTGCAGCCACAATGAGCCTGTACAAATGAAAATGTAACTATCGTTGTCCTGCTGAAAGTGTGCCCAGAAGACAACATCAAAGCTGCTTAGATTCCAACAAGCCTTCCAGGATTGTCTTGTTTTAAAGTCATCAGCCTTTAATTTGTTACAGAGTTCCTGAGTTTTAGGCTTAGATGCTATTCCAACATCATCTAGTCCTCACAACGACAGCATAGGTAATTTTTTTTTTCAATTACAGTTGACATTCAATATTATTTTTTATTATTTCAGGTATACAACACAGTGGTTAGACATTCATATAACTTACGAAGTGATTCTCCCCAGTTAGTCTAGTACCCATCTGACACTATACGAAGTTATTACAATGCTATTGACTATACTCCCCATACTGTACTTTACATCCTCATGACTGTTTTGTAACTACCACTTCATACTTCTTAATCCCTTCACCTTTTTCACCCATTCCCCCAAACCCCCTCTCATCTGGCAACCATCAGTTTGTTCTCTGTATCTTTGAGTCTGTATCTATTGTGTTTGTTTATTTTGTTCTTTAGATTCCACATAAAAGTGAGGCCATATGGTATTTGTCTTTCTCTGCCTGAATTATTTCACTTAGCGTAACACCCTCCAGGTCCATCCATGTTGCTGCAAATAGTAAGATTTCATTCTTTTTCATGGCCAAGTAATATTCCATTGTATCTGTGTACCACATCTTCTTTATCCAGTTGTCTATGGAGGAACACTTAGGTTGCTTCCGTATCTTGGCTATTTGATGGGATTGCAAATTGGTGCAGCCACTATGGAAAACAATTTGGAGGTTCCTCAAAAAATTAAAAATAGAACTACCTTATGACCCAGCAATTCCACTTCTGGGTATTTATCCTAAGAAATCCAAAATACTAAATCCAAAAGATATATGCACCCCTATGTTCACTGTAGTGCTATTTATATAGGTCATTTTTGTTTTGTTTTGTTTTGTTTTGTTTTTTGAGGGCAGTGTCCCTGGCCCTCATATGTGGAACCCAAACCAGGGCTGCTGGCTTCCCAAGCCAGTGCTTAACCACCGCACCACTTGGCGGGCCCTACAGGTCATTTTTATGTAGTGCTTTCCGTGTGCGAGGTACTGAGCTAAGCACTCTACATGTATTCTCTCCTTTAATTCTCACTGCAGGAAGGCACTATTGATATCTCCACTTTACAGATGAAGAACTGGCCAAAGAAAAGTTTTGCTACTTGCTGAAGTTTATTAAGGTAGAAGGAGCAAAGCCTAGGTTTATTTGCACACCGATCTGTTTCTTAATCACTGACACTGTGCTGTGGGGACTCTGCCCAAAGTCTCTATCGAATGGCTGACCTGCAGTGACAGGCTGCTTGCCACCCCAAGCATCCTGTTCCAGGGGGAGACATGCATCAGCCCTTGCTTTGAATGAGCTGAAATCTGCCTCCTTGGCCTCCATTATGCCCTCTAGAGCCTGTCAAAACAAGCCTAAGACCTCTGCCCAGTACTGTCCTGCTGGTACTGGCAGCCAGCGATTGAGTCTCCTCCTCACCCCACCCTCCAAAGACTCTGGGGTCCTCACCCCTCTCTGGTCAACCTCTTCTGGAGTTCACCCTATTAAAACGAACTCATCCTCACAGCTCAGAGATGCATATTGGGAGGCAAATCTCTTTTTGTGCGTAAGAGCTTTGTTGTCACACAGATCTAGGTTCAAATCTCCATTAGACCCTTTATCAGCTCTGGCTAGATGATCTAACTTCCACAAGCCTCAGTTTCTCCATGTGGAATATGGGGACAATAACAGGACCTTCCTCATATGGTTGTTGTGAGTATTACATGCAGTTAATTTATGTAAAGAACTTAAAATACTGCCTGGCACATAGTCAACACGTATTCAAAATGTGTTTATTGCACTGCACATTTCCCTGGATTGTCTTGGGAATAGACATTTCCTTTTATTTTACCTAGAAAACATGATTGATATCTAGCTTATGTGCTGTAAAGTATACAAACATTTAGTGGATGTTTCCAGATATACATGAATGTCTACAGATTTATACAAGTGCATGATCGTGACTCAACTCAAGATACAGAACAAGTTTCCTATCCAGTTCTCTCATGTCCCTTCCCATTCAATACCTGATTCCTAGATGCAGTCAATACTCAGATTTCTATTACTATACTTTAGGGTTGGCCCTTTTAGAGTTTCGTATAGATGGAACTATCCAGTTTGTATTTTTCTCTAGCTTCTTCCATGCCGCATAGTATTTGTGAAATCTATCCATGTCATAGGGTATATCAGTGGTTCCTTCTTTTTATTCCTTTGTACCACATTTTGTTTCTCCATTCACCTGTTGAGGGACATTTAGGTTTGGGAGCTCATATGAATAATGCTGTTATGAACATCTGAGTACAAGTTTTTGTGTGGACATAAGTTTTTATTTCATTAGGGTAAATACCCAGGAGTGGAATTGCTGGGTCATATGGTAACTCTATATTTAACTGTGAAAGAAACTGTCAATCTGTTTTCCAAAGTGTTTGCACCCTTTTACATTCCCTGCAGCAATGTATGAACATTCCAGTTGCTTCCCATTCTTGCCAACAATTGATATAGTTGGTCTTTTTAATAGGTCTTACAAAGCCCTTCTAGTGGATGAGCAGGAATTTATGAAATGGCTGTATACTGTGCTCAGTCCTGGTATAGGCTATGTATGTGACATGTATTGGGCACAGTGGATACAAAAATTACAATTAGGAGGTCACCTTTTCTTCGGTGCCATTACTATACAAATGTCAGGACATAACGGCACTGTGAGGTATCTCAGGAGCCCTTATGCTGTGGTACAGAGGATGAGGCTGCAGTTTGTTCACTCATGAAACAGTGAAACTGCTAAGTGCCAGCTGTCAGGCTAGACTCTCAGAGACTCAGGAACTAGCCAGATATGTCTGCCTGTCACAGTGTATAGGATCCACACCAGTGGAGAGGACTGCTTCTGGGCAAGCACTCAGCCACACAAACCAGACACAAAACTGTAAATGAGACTTGAGGCCCGGCTCACCTGGATTCTAGCCCTTGTGACTCTGCCCTTTTGGGGGCTCAGTCTAGTCTAGGTTTGAGGATCCTTTTTGCAGAAGACTTATTTTTCAAGTCGGGATAATGATGCTGCCATAGCAGACGGTTCTCCAGGGCTGGTGTATGGCAGATAAATAGCAACTAGGACTGTGGCTGTTAGGTACAAACCTCTTGGCCATCCTGGTGTCACTCAGACCTAGTCACTCATCACTGGAGGTGGAGTCACACCATGGCTGGGCAGAAAATCATCATTTGGAATAGGGAGGGTCCACCCTAGAGTACTTCTATGGGGGATCATATTTTGGGGCACTCACTACTGTCCAAGGTCTCTTAGAATTACTGGATGCTCTGTCTTGACTGCTACCCTAAAGTGATTCCCATGCATTCTACAGGCCTATAACTTAAGCCATATCTCCTCCAAACTTCCCTTAAATTGGGTGGCAATCTTTCCAGCAGTTTTCAAGCTACGCAGACATAGTTACACAGTAGAAACTAGATGGGCAATATCTCTCAAAGGACAGAGTGGGACAACGCATGCCTCTTCCTACACAGATAATATATCCCACTCCCTCTGATGGCTCCTTTGTATAGTATGCTAGGGAAATGGGGGACACTTCCCAAGGAGCCTTACCTGCAATTTCCTCAAACATAAGGCATATGTTGTTTTTCTGATAGCTTGTTCTTGGAGAGTTTTTGCTTTTAGATGATTATGCATCCATGGTAGATTCATCAGTCTATAATAGATCACTTATCAACAAGCAATTTGTTGTCCGCCCCTAGCACAAACCACAACAGCCTTGATGAACCTACCTTCCTCTTCTGCCAACTTTCAAAGAGTGGCTAGCTTGGGCCACTCTATAAGTGAGCATGGTCCTCGGGTAGAAATGGCACAGGGAGTGTTCATTTAAACAGAACTGGAGACGCTAAGGCATAGCAACCATCCAGGAGGCCATCTTGGAGGTATTGTCAGCCTCTGCCCTTTCATTGATATAGGTCCCACTTGGGGAACCTCAACAACTGCAAATAACACTCTCTTTCCAAGGGCCCCATGTGAGCCCCTGTTACTTTTTTTCAAAATTGTTTTGGCTACCTTAAGTTGTATGTACTTCCATGTTAATTTTACTATCAAATTGCCTATTTCTACAAAATATTGCTTTTGTGATTTTTTTTTATTGGAATTGCATTGAATCTATAGAACAATTTGGGTATAATTAACATTTTAATAATATTAAGTCTTCTGACCCAGGAACACAGTATATCTCTCCATTTGTTTTGGTCTTCTTTCATTTCCTCAGCAATGTTTTATAATTTTCAGTGTATAAATGTTTTATGTTTATTTGTTTTGGTCAGATTTATCTCCAAATATTTCATAGTTTTTGAAGCTACTATAAATGCAATTGTTTTTTATTTCAAGTTGTTTGTTTGTTGACACTATATAGGTCTACAGTTGATTTTTGTATATTGATCTTACATCTGCAAACTTGCTGTATTAATTTCCTATGACTGCTATAACAGATTATCACAAACTTGGTAGCTTAAAAAAACAACACAAATTTATTACCTTACAATTCTGAAGAATAGAAGTCCAAAATCAGTCTCAGTGGGCTAAAATCAAGGTATCCTCAAGCTGTGTTCTTCTGAGGAATCTGGGGGCAAATCTAATTCCTTTTCTAGCTTCTAGAGGCTGCCTTCATTCCTTGGCTCATAGCCCCATTTTCACTCTTCAAAGCCAGCAGAATAGAATCTTCCAATCTCTCCCCCCGCCCCCAATTCTGCCCCTTTGGCTTCGCTATTATGAGTGCTCTTGTGATTACATTTAGGGTCCACCTAGATAATCCAGAACTCTACTCCCATCTCAAGACCTTTAACTTAATCATATCTTCCAAGTCTGTTTTGCCATATAAGGTAACATATTCACAGGTTTCAGGCATTAGGGCTTGAATCTTTGGGGGACTTTTATTTTGGTTTCTTTTGTTTGTTTGTTTGTTTGTTTGTTTGTTTGTTTGTTTTAGCTGAACCATCCTGCTACCTGTTGGCAGCTCAACGGCAGCTCTGCTCAGGCTGGGCATCGAACTGCTGTTGCTCAGAGTTCAGCTCACACTCCTGAGCGAGCTCTTAACCAACTGAGCCACTCGGCCGGCCCTGGGGGACTTTTATTTTGACTGCAATGCTTATCAAAGTTGCTTAGTTTTAGATTTGTTGTTTTAGATTTAGTCCAGTTTTCTATGTATATGCTAATGTCATCTACAAATAGTTTCGTTTTTTTTTCCAATCTACATGCTTTTACTTTTTTCCTTCTTTCTTTTTGTTACATTTTATTTTATTTCTTATTGCATTGCCTAGAATATCTAGTACACTGTTAAAGAGAAGTGATGAAACTGGACTCCTTATCTTGTTCCAGATCTTAGAGTAAGATCATTTGTGCATGTGTAGTCTGTCGTTGTGTACAAAGTGTTCTATAAATGTCAACTAGGTCATGTTGGTTGATAGTACTGTTCAATGTTTCTCTATCCTTATTGATATTCTACTTATTGAGAGAAAGGTATCAAAATTTTTGAATGTAATTGTATATGTGTCTTTTTCTCTTTGCAATTATATCAGTTTTCTCTTCATGTAGTTTGGATATCAATTATGAAGTACATAAATATTATGAATTGTATATTTTCTTGAATTGAACACTTGATAATTATTAAATGACCTTATTTATCCCTGGTAATATTCTTTACTCTAAAGTTTATTTTGTATGATATTAATTTAACCACTCTAGCTTTCTTTTTAGTCTCTTTTTTTTTTTTTTTTGAGGACAGTGTCACTGGCTCTCATATGTGGGACCTGAACCGGGGCCGCTGGCTTCACAAGCCAGCTCTTAACCACCACGCCACTCGGCCGGCCCTAGCTTTCTTTTTTTTTTTAAAGATTTTATTGGGGAATTGGCGGAGGGGAACAGCGTTGGGGAATCGGGGAAGGGGAACAGACAAGTTGCTGTCTTTTTGTTCTTCAGTCTAGTTGCGGAGGGTGTTGCTTCACTGGCCCATGTTGGTATCGTCATTGCGCTCTTCCCGGATGAGGCAGATTGGTCGCTGACCTCTGGATGTCGCTCACCGCGGCTATTGGCAGCTCACGCTTGGCTGCCAGCCGCTCACACTGGCTGCCGGCCACTCACTGTAGCCTATGGCAGCCCAGTGTAGCAGGGGCTGCAGCCCACACCATCACCGGGGCTCGCACAGCCCAGCTCCAGGTGGAGCTGTTGTTAGCTGTAGAGGGCAGTGTCACTGGCCCTCATGTGGGATCCGAACCGGGGCCGCTGGCATCCCAAAACCAGCGCTTAACCAATGCGCCACTCGGCCGGCCCCCTAGCTTTCTTTTTAATAGTATTAGTAAGGTATATTTTTCCCCATTTTCTTACTTTTAAATTATTTGTGTCTTTCTATTTAAAATGTGTTTTTTGGGCCAGCCAAGTGGCACAGTGGTTAAGCGCTGACTTGGCAAGCCAGCTGTCCTGGTTCGGGTCCCACATATGAGGGCCAGTGACACTGCTCTCAAAAAAAAATTAAAAAAAATAAAATACAATGTGTTTCTTGCAGGCAGCATAAAGTTGGGTCTTGCTTCTTCATCCAATCTGACAGTCTCTGCTTTAAAACATTGCTATTAACAGGATTATTGATATAGTTAGGTTTAAATCTATCACTTGTTTTCCATTTGTCCCATCTGTTCTTTGGTTTTATTGGCCTTTTACATCCTTCTTTTGAATTAATTGTATATTTTTATGATTTCATTTTATTTAATCGTTAAGTTTATTAGCTATAATTCTGTTTTGTTAATTTAGTGGTTCTTTTAGGGTTGATAATAAAATCTTTAACTTAAACACTCTACCTTCAAGTAATACTATGCCATTTCATATATAGTATAAGAACTTTACAAGTATACTTCCACTTGTCCCTTGCCAGGCTTTTCACTGTTACTGTCACACATTTTGCTTCTACATATACTATAAACTACACAGTACTTTGTTACTATTTTTGCTTCAGCTGTGATTACCTTTCAAAAAGGTTTAAATAGGACCGGCCAAGTGGTGCGGTGATTAAGCGTTGGCTTGGGAAGCCAGTGGCCCCGGTTCAGGTTCCACATATGAGGGCCAGTGACACTTGCCCTCAAAACAAAACAAAACAACAAAAAGTTTAAATAATAAAAAAAGAATATCACATATATTAACCCACATAGTCATCATTTTTGGTTCTCTCCATCATTTATATTCACAATTCTTTTTCTTTTTTAGCTGAGCCATCCTGCCACCTGTTGGCAGCTCAACGGCAACTCAGCTCGGGAGGGCCTCGAACAGCTGTTACTCAGAGCTCAGCTCGCACTCTTGAGCGAGCTCTTAACCAATTGAGCCACTCAGCCGGCCGTATATTCACAATTCTATCTGTTGTCATTTTCCTCTTTCTGTTTCCTTTCTCTAACCTATATTGTAGGGAGGATCTGTTAGTGGTGATGTCTTTTACCTTTTGTATGTCTGAAAAACCCTTTATATCACTTCATATTTTTTTATTTTATTTTTTTAATTTTTACTTTTTATTTATTTATGTTTTTAGCTGAGCCATCCTGCCACCTGTTGGCAGCTCAGCGGCAGCTCAGCTCGGGCTGGGCATCGAACTGCTGTTGCTCAGAGCTCAGCTTGCACTCTTGAGTGAGCGCTTTACCAACTGAGCCACTCAGCCAGCCCTATCACTTAATTTCTTTTTTTTTTTAAGAGGGCAGTGTCACTAGCCCTCACATGTGGGATCCGAACCCGGGCCGCCGGTGTTCCAAGCCAGCTCCTAACCACCGCGCCACCTGGCCAGCCCTATCATTTCATTTTTTGAATGCTTTTTTTCTGGGTATGGAGTTTTAGGTTGACCATTTTCTTTTTTTTTTTTTTCAGTGCTTTAGAAATGTTGGTCCACTGTCTTTTCATTTGCATGGTTTCAAAGGAAATCTTATGGCATTCTTATCTTTGTTCTTTTATATGTAACATTTCTCTCTTTTTCTATCTCCTTTTAAGATTTCCTCATTATCACTGGTTTTCAGAATTTGTTTATGTTGTGCCTCAGTGTAGTTTTATTGATGTTTCATGTGGTTGGTGCTTGCTGTACCTTTGGTTTTCAACAAATTTGAAAAAAAATTGGCTATTATTTTGTTGCATAATTTTTCTGCCCCCCTTTTTCAGAGACTCTAATTATATGTTTATTAGGCCACTTGAAGTTGTTCTACAGCTCAGTAATGCTCTGCTATTTAAATATAAATCTTTTTTCTCTCACCTTGTCATTTTAGATGGTTTCTATTGTTATGTCTTCAAGGTCACTAAATTTTTCTGCAATATCTAATGTTCTGTCATTCTCATCCAATGCACTTTTTAATCTTATATGTTGTATTTTCTTCTGTGAAAGTTTCACTTATGTCTTTTTACATCTTCCACATCTCTACTTAACTTTTCTTACCATATACAATGCAATTATAATCATTGTTTTAATGTTCTTGTCTGCTAATTCTGACATCTGTGTCAGTTCTGGGTTTGTTTCAATTGATTGATTTCTCTCTTAAGTGTTGTTTAGATTCTCTTGGTTTATTGCATGCCTGCTAATGTTGGTTTGGAACCAGACCTTTTGAATTTTACCTTATCAGGTGCTAGATACTTTATATTCCTCCAAGTATTCTTGAGCTTTGTTCTGGGATGCAGTTAATTAGAAACAGTTTTACCCTTTGGGTCTTGCTTTTAATATTTATTTTTCTCAGTCTAGGACTAATAACTCCCTACTTCTAAAGCAAAACGCTATGGTGTATCCTACCCCATGCCAAGTGAATTATGAGTTTTTCCCATTAACTTGCGTGAGCAATCCCTATGCCAGGCTCTGTGTGAGTGCAGTGCTCTTCACTGTCATTATTTCCTTCCCCAACCTCAAGTCACTTCCTCACATGCATGTGCTGATCAGCATTCAGCTGAATACTGAAGGGGGCCCCTCTGAGGATCTCTGGAATTCTCTCTCTCTCTCTCTCTCTCTCTCTCTCTCTCTCTCTCTCTCTCTCTCTCTCTCTCTCTCTTCTCTCCAATATTTTGCATTTGAGCTCTAGTTGTCATTGTCTTCCTGACTGTCAGCTCTCTCTCCTCAACTCAGGGATACTGTCAGGCTCTGCCTGGGTTCTCCCTCCTTGCATCACAGATTGGAAACCCTTTCAAGACAGTAAGCTGGGGCAACTATAGGGCTTTCCGCCTTTGTTTCCCATTCTACTAGGGTTGCTGTCCTTTGTATTTTTGTTTTCTCAGGCAGGAGGATAAATCCAGTTTTTGTGACCAGAAGTGGAAGTCCAAATTTTATTTAAAATTAAAGTTACATTTAAGTAGACACATAGGTATTTGAGTTGTTCTAGAGGATTACAGAAGTTCGGTGCGCCTGAAGTGCGGAAAGCAAGGAGCATGTCACCAGATGAAGCTGGTGCAATCTGGCTCTGTTTTAAATTCAAGTTATTTGTCACCCCAGCTTTGCTCAGCCCTACCTGCTTTTCAGACACAAGGTAATTTTCTTAATGAAAAGATCTACTTATCACCTAGCACTGCTAGTTGCTTCAGTCATCCCTCCCCCACTCAGGGTGAGGGCAAGTTTCCATTATAATGGACACCATTGACTCACTGTGCTGCTACCCAGGCGTGATCTAACTGTACCCAATGGAAGCTTCTAGACTCAGATAAAGTGCCTTATGAAACAGAGGATCTTACTTCCAGAGATGAGAGATACCTGAGGGGCCAGATAACACAACCTAAAAGTGCAGGTGTGATAACAGCTTTAATGAGTGAAATTTTCAACAGTAAGCAACAGAAGATACATTCTACCTGTCCATAGATGTCTAACATGAGTGAGCAACTGGCTGAATTTCTTTTGAAACTGCAGTTAGAATTTAGGACTTCAGAGCCCTGGAGAGCCCCTGAAGTGTGTTAGGCAGGGAAAGGATAAGTGCACTTTAGAAATTGTACATTGGCTGCTGAGAGGAGAATGGGTTGGAAGGGATAAGAGTAGAGGCAATAAGGCCAATTAGGGAGCTAATGCTATAATTTAAGACAGAGCTGATGCCTGTTTAGACTAGGGTGGTAATAGTGAAGGAAAGGAGAAGCTGATCTACAGGAATTATAAGTTCCTGGTTTTAACAACTGGGTGAATGTTGATGTCATTATCTGATATGAGAGATGCTGTGGAACAGAATGCTTGGAAGCAGAAGATGAATTTGACTTTAAAGAGGTTGTGGATACTATGGGCCATCCAAGAGGATGGGTTTAATTCTGCCTTTATGGGAATGAACTTGCATTTTTCTGTTTCCCAATTATTACTGAGCATTTGGTGTATGTGTGGTGGAGAGGGAAGGGCAGTGAAAGGGAGAGAGTAAGCTGGCCATCTTGTTAAATATGTGGAAACTGAGGCGTTCGCTGAGCAAGTGGCTAACCCATAAACTCATGGCAAAGCTGAATGCTGTTCTCAAGGCTCGGTGTGGGTAGTGGAGGCAGGAGAGAGAACATTTGCTGATCCTAGAGCTCTTGGGTTGAAAGCCACTGTGGCCTCATTGTTCGTTCTGTGGCTTCACCATCGGCCACCTCTCCAAAGTTGCTAGGGACAAGAGACCTGAGTCTCTTGGTCTTTTGATTTTGCCCAGTAACAAAGCAGAAGTAAGCTGTCTGGGACTAGAAACATGTATTTCTTCTTTTTATGGTTTATTTTGCTTTCTGTCCCATAATTCACAGAGATGCCTGAAGACATTGAAAGATATCACAGCTCTTTAGGGAACAAGGGGCCCTGAAACCCTTAGTAGCAAGTTGAGACCCAGCTGTGGTTGCCATGGCTCTCTTCATGTGCCAGTTTGAGCTGCACCAACCTTTATGCTGCCACCACAGGTTTACCAAGAAGAAACGAGCAGCCCCACACCCTACCCAGGGCTTCTCTGCCTCATTTAGTTGGGCCTTAGGCTCAGAAATGTTCTCTCCCTCCCAGGGAGTCCCAAGGCTCAACCTATTCATCAGGCCTCTGTCTGAGGTTTTGAGGATTTAGGTTTAATGCTGTGGACAAGTCTCATCCTAGGCTCTCACAGTAGGCAGCTAGGAGGCAGGTCTAAGTTATTACTCAGGCTGAGTCGTTAAAGATCCGGAAATTGAAGCTATTTGTACCCCTGCCAAGCACAGCTCTCTGGTACGGAAGAATCCCGGCTGTGTCTTGAATGGATGAGTAATCTTCTGCCCACACTGCAGCTTCATCTGTAGGCAGAGTCCAACTACCTGTGTAAATAGACTGACTGGGCAGAGATTTGGCAAACCCTTGCACATTTATGTGGCTTCCTGGCCTCTACCTGCCTACTTGTTAGTCTCCTATCCCAGGAGTTAGGCCCAAGTTGAAACAATCTAGGGTAAAAGGATGTGGCCTTGGCTCTTGTCTGGAGGATTTTAGTTCATTTCAACACCACCGACATCAGTAGACTGCCATTTGCTGCCCTGCTGTGCACATCACCATAGGTCACACCTGGTCCTTGCCCTGTTCATGTTCACGGGTGGCCAGCTAATCATTACATAAGGAAATTAGTAATAGGTTCTCTGAGCTTCTAATGACCAAAGGGATTGCAGTCTAACAAACTGTCTTGGAGGAGGTGACATTTGAGCTGAGTCTTTTGAGAAGCAATTCTTTAGACAGGTGGAGATCTGACTCAGGGCATTCCAGGCAAAGAAAACTGTGTAAGCAAGATAAAAAAAAAGTGATGAATAGCAGAATCTACTCAGGTGGCAGAATGAATTCTGAGGTATTTGAGATGGGAATGGAGGGGGTGCAACAGCCATGATAGGACAGGCCCCCCCCTCAAGGGCCTTGCAGCCATGCTGTCAATTATATTATTCAGCTTGTGCTCTAAAGCCAATGAAGGGGCTTGAATTCCATGGGGATGGGCAGAGGTGTGATCATCACAAAGATCTGTATTTTGGGGAATTCTTTTTTTTTCTTTCTTTTTTTTTTTGAGGGCAGTGTCCCTGGCCCTCATATGTGGGACCTGAACCGGGGCCGCTGGCTTCCCAAACCAGCGCTTAACCACCACGCCACTAGGCTGGGCCAAGATCTGTATTTTGGAAAAGTCAGTCCACAGAACAGATCCTTTGGAGTGAAAATGGAGAGTTCTATTTGAAGGATTTCAGCAAGAGTTGAGGAGGGTATGACCTGAGATGCTGGCAGAGGGGTTGAAGAAGAGAGGGCAGATTCAAAAGATACATAGGGTTTGTTCCTCAAATACAAAGGAGGGAGGGGCAGGAAGAAGACAGTTCCCAGGATGCTTCCCAGGAATCACCCACATGGATGAAGGAGTCACTCCTAAGATGGGGAGTCCTGGAGGAGCAGTAGAGTGGGGTTGAACTGATGGGATTATGTTTGGCCACATTGAAGAGCAGGGCATCTGTGAGACATCACAGAGCACGGACGCCAAGAGAGTAATTGTGCACATGAACTCTTCAGATTCGAATCTGGCCTGCCGCATTGCACTGCCAGTGTGAGCTCGGATGGGGATTTGGTTGTTCTTTACCCAATGGGGCAGCATGGGTGCATTGTCACAGGCATGGTCGTGCCTAATTCCAAAGGCCTCGTCAGACCCTGTGAGGGCCCCATCATGATCCTCGCTCTGCTGAGGAATAATTTCAGTTAAATCGCTTTTGCAGAATACAAGCAACGATTTTGTTCATTTTCTTGTTGATAAAACATCCCAAAGTATTAGGATGATTTTAGCAGCTTTTAGAGGTCTTTGGGGAAAATTACCAGGACTCAGTAATGGAAAGATCAAACCCTTTCTGCTGAGATTAAATGCTTTCCCTTTTACCTTTGTAGAATTGTGGATGGGTTGATGGGGACCCAATCAGGAGACTTTTTCTGTGGAAGACCTAGAGGCCAGTCCATCTGAGATTTCTTAGAGTTGGGCTGGGAAGGGGTGGCATGTGTGGCAGAAAGGATAAGGACTCCCCTAACTTCTGGCAAGCTGCATCCAGATGTAAAGGGCAGGCCCTCAGATTTCACCTCATCTATTATACCCACTGTGCTAATAAGGTCATTAAAGCTCAGATATGTGCAGGGACTTGTCCAAAGCCACATAGCCCGTCGGGGGTGAAATCAAGTGTGACCCCACTTCAGACTTTTAGTGTTCTGACCCCTACCCCATCCAGATGGAGTCTTCCACTACACCCATCCCACTGGACCTAGTTCAGAAGCAGCAGCTGTGGGGTTAGGGTGCCAGGCTTTCCCCCCACTGGCCCTGATCCTATAGGTAGTGGGGATCAGGGAAGAAGCCTCGGAAACCCTCCATTGGGAATGACTCAACAGGGAACTAGGGCCCCTGGGCCTCAGATAGCAGAAGGCTGTCCCCCAAGAAGCTGCTCAGAGCATCTCTTCCTGGTGGGAGATACTGGCAGGGGCTGGCCTTGGACGCAGATGATTAGCATGCATTTCAGGGGACTACTTCATTAACCGCCACTGACTCTCAACAGAAGACCTATTTCCAACTATTTATCTTTTCCAGCCTCGGAACTCAACAACCACTAATTTTTCCTTTGCTCTGGTTCTTTTTGTCATGGAAACTTTCAATGTCAGCTGCACTTACTCCCTAGTGGGAAGCCTTGAAGGAAAGTTAGGGAGTCTTAAAAGAAGTCTGCGAGGATTGTGATGGCAGGGGGAGGGGGCAGTGTCACAGACAGGTCTATTTGCCATCTGCAGCCAGGCCAGCGTGCTCTTCACTTGTCCTCATCCTCCCATGCACATTGATGGATGCTGCCTCATCACCTTCAACCTGGTCCCTCATATTAACCTGGACTCAGGACTTGCACCATGTCTCAGGAATCTTCACAGAAGTACTAGCCCAGCGCTAAATGCTCAGGAGAAACTGAAGCATGAGCCCTCTCTACCAGCCCCTCAAGGGAAATGGAGAGCTGGGATAGCCATACTGGGCAGCACACCTGTCGCTGGCTAGGACTCGCTGGGTGCTTTTAGTAATATCCAGTTTTAGGGAGCAGATAAGTCTGAGGAGGTGGCCAGTGGGCAGAGCCCTCTGGGAGACACTAAGGCTGGTTCATGACAAGGATACAGGCCCAGAGAGGCAGCGACTGGCAGCAAGAACTGCCAAAGAAACAACCTGAATAACTTGCCTTCAGCACTTCTAGGAGCTTTCAGTGAAGCCTCAAGCACAGGATGGTCATCCAAGATTCATGGCCCAGAGTTGGCATCAAGGAAATGATTGTGGAATGCATGAGTCTAGATCGATGGAACATGGTTCATGGATAATCGTTTCCATTTAAATTTCTCTAATGTGTTCTTTCAGGCACTTCCACTACATTTCATTTCATGTATTAATTTTGGTATTGGGGCTCTGGTGTTGATGAGCATTTACAGTGTCTGGGACATAATAAGCAGTCAATAAATATCATTTGCTGTTATTATAAATCATCAGTATTTTAAGCCTTGTTAATAGCCTGCAGGTACCTTTGGTTTCCAACTCTGTCTTCTCTAGGAGGAGGAGTTCCCAGAAGACCTGGGACTGCAGGCTGCTTAGTCTCTGGGGTGGCCTCAGCCTCATCAGTACCAAGATCCTAGGAGCACCTAGCTTGCCCACATTGCAATAGCCCAAATGTATAGAGGCTGGGAGAGAAGAAGCAGGAAGCCCAATAGCCAGTGACAGTATGGCACAGGGCACTGCCCTGGCAAGCACAATACTCTTTGAATGCCACAACCAGGGCAGGGATGAGAAAAAAGATCTTCAGAGGGGCAGGAACTTGTGATAGCTCCCACAGCAAAGCATGGCAGAAGTCAGAGCCGCAGCCTCAACAACATCCGGTAGACTATCTGCTGCCTATCTCCACAATATTGGGAGTTATATTTAAGGTTTTTCTGGGAAGGGAAGGTGCCATCTTCCTTGTCTTCTTTCCTACCTCTGCAAGTAAAAGAGCTTGGAGAACTTTTATTCAACATAGTTCTGGAAGTTCTAGCCACAGCAATCAGACAAGAAAAAGAACTAAAAGGCATCCAAATTGGCAAGGAAGAAGTAAAATTGTCATTATAGGCAGATGACATGATACTGTATATAGAGAAACCCAAAGACTCCATTAAAAAACTATTGGAACTGATAGAAGAATTCAGTAAGGTAGCAAGATACAAAATCAATGTTCAGAAATCAGTGGCATTTGCATATACCGATAATAAACTAACAGAAGGAGAAATTAAGAAAACTGTCCTATTTACAATTGCTTCAAGAATATAAAATACCTAGGAATAAATTTAACCAAAGAAGTAAAAGATCTGTACTCAGAAAATTATAAGACACTGAAGAAAAATCAAAGAAGATACAAACAAATGGAAACACCTACCACGCTCATGGATAGGAAGAATTAATATAGTTAAAATGTCCATACTGCCTAAAGCAATATATAGATTCAATGCAATTCCTATCAAACTACCAAGGGCATTTTTCACAGAAATAGAAAATATAATACTCAAATTTATATGGAAACATAAAAGACCCCAAAAGACCTCGGCAATCCTGAGAAATAAGAACAAAGTCGGGGGTATCACTCTACCAGACATCAAAACATACTACAAGGCTACAGTAATCAAAACAGTATGGAACTGGCATAAAAACAGGCACATAGACCACTGGAACAGAACAGAGAGCCCAGAAATAAATCCAGGCATCTATGGACAGTTAATCTATGACAAGGGAAGCAAGAATTTACACTGGGGTAAAGACAGTCTATTTAATAAATGGTGCTGGGAAAATTGGACTGACACATGAAAAAAAAAATGAAACTGGACCACCTCCTTACACAATATACAAGAACAAATTCAAAATGGATTAAAGACTTAAATGTAAGACCTGAAACCATAAAACTCCTAAAAGAAAATATAGGGAGTACATTTGCAGACATTACCCTGAGTAATATTTTTACTGACACATCCCTGCGGGCAAGGGAAGTAAAAGAAAAAATGAACATATGGGACTATATGAAACTTAAAAGTTTTTCACAACAAAGGAAACCATCAATAAAACAAATAAGAAGCCTACTGAATGGGAGAATATATTTGTCAATGATATATCTGATAAGGGGTTAATATCCAAAATTTATAAAACACTCATGCAACTGAACACCAAAAAACCAAACAACCCAATTAAAAAATGGGCAGAGGATATGAAGAGACATTTCTCTAAAGAGGACATACAGATGGCCAACAGTCATATGAAAAAATGTTCAACCTCACTGGTCATTAGGGAAATGCAAATAAAAACCACAATGAGATACCACCTCACTCGGGTCAGAATGGCTATCATCAAGAAATCAACAAACAACAAGTGTTGGTGGGGCTGTGGGGAAAAGGGGACCCTGCTGCATTGTTGGTGGGAGTGCAGATTGGTGCAGCCACTATGGAAGTCAGTAGGGAGGTATCTCAAAAAACTGGAAATGGAACTACCATATGACCCAGCATTTCCACTCCTAGGCATTTATCCAGAAAAACACAAGGCACTAATTTGAAAACATATATGCCCCCTTATGTTCATTGCAGTGCTATTTACAATAGCCAAGACTTGGAAACAATCGAAATGCCCATCAGTAGATGACTGGATTAAGAAATTGTGGTACATTTATACAATGGAGTATTACTCCACTATAAAGAAGAATGAAATCGTACCATTTGCAATGATATGGATGGACCTAGAGACTATTATGTTGAGTGAGATAAGTCAGTTGGAGAGGGACAGATACCATATGATCTCACTTGTATGTGGACTCTGAAAAACTGAATGAATGAGCAGAGTACATGGAAACGGTCTGGTAGCTATAGAGAAAAGCTGAGGGTTGCTAGTTGGGAGGGGGGTGGGGATGAGGGAGAAGGGGAAGGGATTAGACAGCATAAATAGGTCACTTCAATATTGCCACAGGGATATGAAAGACAGTTCAGGGAATATAATTAATAATGTTGTAAATATTTTGTGGGGTGTCAGATGGACTCATGTCTTGTTAGGGAGACCACTTCATGGATGGAGTGGAGACTTGATCACTGCAATGTACACCTGAAGCTGAGGTTGCATAATACTGTATACCAACTGCAATTGAATATTTAGATAGTCATGGCATGTGGATTATTCTGTGGAAGGGAGTCAGAGGAATTGTAACAGATATATATGATATGGGGGGAGGAGTGGGGTGGCGAAATGGGGGAGGGGGGTTGTCACTTTGAGGGGTAAAAAGTATAACTATTGCACGGTGTTGCACACCTGAAACTAATTGAAAATAAATAAATTTAAAAAACAAAGGGTACTGTACAGATCAAGGACTAACTGTGGTTGCCAAGTAGGGAGACTGGCTGGGACCTTTGAGGCCATAATTGTATGAAGGAAGAACCTGAGGGCCACAGACAACAGGTCTTGCCCAAAGTCATCAGCAAGTCCATCAGTGGCAAAGCTGATTCGCTAACACCTGCCAGACCTCAGACCTTCCCAAAGCACCATCCTTCCCTGTAGTTTCACCCGATCATGTGTGCCCCCGAGAGGGTGCCGCGCTCCCTCCATCTGAATAGGCCAGGTGAATTGTCCCGTCAGTCTCTCCTTACCTCTCCAGGGTCAATCCTGATGGTTGCCGCAGTTAAGTAGCTAGGCACAGGCTACCAGCCACCCCCCACCCCAGATGACTCAGAGGGCAATGTCCTGGGAGGTCCAGGACCAGTTTTTGTTCTCCTAGCAGGGAGCCTCACTCACCAAAGGCCAAAGTAGGGGAGGTTGGGTGCCTAACTCAGGGAGCTTCTGTGGACTCAGTGAATCTTCCCAACAGTCTTGAGAGGTCCAGCTTTTCACACAAGAAACGCTAAGTTACCTGCTGGAAATCACATAGCCACTAAGGAGTAAAGCCAGGATTGGAACCCACTACATGTCAGCCTTCCTCACTGGCTGACCTGAAATCTCCCACTAGAGCTAGGAGGCAGCTGTGGTTTAATGGGAATCAGGATGCCTAAATTTCAGTTCCAGCTTGGCCTGCTTCTGCTTATGCACCCGTGGCACAGACACTTCATCTTTCAGAGCCTCAGTTTCCCCAGCTGTATAGTGCTGACCACCTTGCCAACCTTTCTAGCTTTTGGTCAGTCAACAAATGTTTACGGGGCTCCAATTTATGCTATATGGTGTTAGGCACTCCAGGTACAGTCAAAGAAAGCCTCAGGGGGCTTACATTCTATTGAAGGAGGGCAGTTAGAATACATAAATAGCATATTTTGCCGTGTATAGTGTGCATGTTTTTGCCCAAATTTGTGAGGGAAAAATAAGGATGTGCATTATATATGGGTAGTGCTAATTCCATATTTATATAAATGCTTTTAATTCTTTTATTTATGCTTATGAATTAAAAGTGTAACTTTAAAAATCAATCACAATATCTATGTGCAAAATAATACTCTGGAACAAAATAAATGGCTTTGTGGAACTTACGACAATCTGGCAACGATGAAGAGTTCTTGGCCTTCTATGATGTGTAAATATCATAAATTTGTTTCCGGTACATAAAATGTCTTGTACCTTGTATCTGTTCTTGTGTTTTGTAATTATTTGTTACATAAAATTTCTTGTTCCATAATATGTTAAAAAATAAATGCTAAAATTCCTGTATATTAAAAAAACACAAGTACTGGGCTGGCCAAGTGGTGCGGTGGTTAAGAGCTGGCTTGGGATGCCAGCGGCCCCAGTTTGGATCCCACATATGAGGGCCAGTGACACTGCCCTCTAAAAAACCAAACCAAACCAAACCAAACCAAACCAAACAAAAGAAAACACAAGTGCCTAAACGGAAACAAATAAAAAATTTGAATTAAAACATTAAAACAAAATATTTGTCCCTGAAAGTTTGGGCCCAAAACGTGGGAGCGCATTATACACAGTACAATACGGTCAATGACCAGACTGTATTATGTCAGGCCAGCTGGTTTTTACAAAGAAGATTCAATAGGGAAATGTGGTGGAAAGGAGTTGCTTTCCACCACTAAAGGGGCTGCTTTAGCTAGGATAGTAGGACCTTAGGGTTGGCATGTAGCTCTAGTGGTATAATGCCCGTGGAACTACTCAGCAAACCAGGCCAGCGGTGAGGAGTGAGCGCCATAATATGAGAGGGTCAGGTCAGTTTGCTCCCTATCTTCAGAATCTCACATCTCATCCTCCCCGCTTGAGTCACTGCTCTAGCTCCAGTTTGGCCCTGTTGCTACCTATCTTTTATGCCTCTAGGGATTTATTTCGACCACTCTTGCTCTCCGGTATTAGATCCATCTTTCTTTCGCTCCAGCCAAGATTCACCTCCTAGGAGAAAGCTGCCCTTCTATAGCTCCCTGTCATGACTCACACATCTGTCTTCTCATGCTCTAGTTCCAAAGGATGTGCTTCTGTATAAGAGTAGATCTCTCATGTAGATACTTCACTTAGCCTACCAGATAGGATGCCAGGGCGCCATGACTGCTTCTGAGCCCCTTGGGCCCCAACATTACCCAGTACACTATTCGGCACGGGGGCGGGGGCACTCAAGTTATGTTTCATGGCACTGCTAATGGCGGCAGCAGGCTCTCACACTGAGGGCTCTGCAATGTTCCACATTGTCAGAGTAGAGCCAAGCGAAGGCCAATGGAAGGGAGGAAGGGAACTCAGGAGAAGAGGGGCTGGGTTTGTCCAAAGTCATTGGGCTACCAGGCCTAGAGCCATCCTCTTTGCTCTCATATAACAGTGTCTCCTGGCCTTCTTTCCATCACTGGTTGATCCCTCTCAGCTTTCTCCAAGCAACCATTACGTGTAGGTGCTCTTCAAGACTGTGCCCCAGCTCTTCCCAACTTCTTCTTTTTTTCTTTTTTAAAGATTTTATTAGGGAATTGCGGGGAGGGGAACAGCATTGGGGAATCAGGGAAGGGGAACAGACAAGTTGCTGTCTTTTTGTTCTTCAGTCTAGTTGCGGAGGACGTTGCTTCACTGGCCCATGTTGCTATCGTCATTGCGCTTCTCCCGGGTGAGGCAGGTCTGTCGCCAGCCTCTGGATGGTCACTCACCACAGCGATTGGCCGCTCACGCTGGCTGCCGGCCACTCACTGTAGCCTATGGCAGCCCACTGCAGCAGGGGCTGCAGCCTACACCGTCACGGGGGCTCGCACAGCCCAGCTCCAGGTGGAGCTGTTGTTAGCTGTAGAGGGCAGTGTCACTGGCCCTCATATGTGGGATCCGAACTGGGGCCACTGGCGTCCCAAGCCAGCTCTTAACCGATGCACCACTCGGCTCGCCCTATTACGACATTTTTTTGTGTGCCTTAGAAACGTTAGAAATCTTGAAAGCATAAATAAGAGAATAAAAGTCACTAATATTTCCACAAGCAGGAGAAAAACATTGTTGCTATTTTGCTGTATATACCCTCAGTTGTTTGTATGTATGTCTCTATTAACGTGTGTGTGTGTGTGTGTGTGTGTGTGTGTGTGTGTCCCACAGTCTTTCAATCTGGTTTTAATTTGAATAGCTTGAAATACTGGGACAGTTGTCATACGTAGATAATTTAGGTTTTAAATTTGGATTATTGTGGTCCGGCCGAGTGGCGTGGTAGTTGAGAGCTGGCTTGGGGTGCCAGCAGCCCAGGGTTCGGATCCCACACATTACGGCCAGTGACACTGCCCTCTTAAAAAACAATTTGGATTATTGTACTTCCGATCTTCTGATTCTGGCCATGATGGAGTAATGGGATGAAATTTGGGCACCTAACCTACTAAAAAGCAGGCAAAATACAAGAAACAATGATTTTCAATTTATTAGACATGAGCCAATGAAGAACAGTGTTCTCTAAGATTAAATACAAATGAGGTGAGGGCGACCAGGTGACTCAGTAGGTTAGAGCACATACTCTGAGCAACAGGGTTGCCGGTTTGATTCCCACATGGGCCAGCGAGCTGCACCCTCCACATTTAGATTGAAGACGATTTCAGCTGAGCTACCGCTGAGCTGCCGATGGGAGGCTGGATGGCTAAACTGGTGACAGCACGTGCTCTTAACGACAAGGTTGCCTGTTCAACTCCCACATGGAATGGTGGGCTGTACCAACCCCCCAACAACTGACTGAAAAACAGCAACTGGACTTGGAGCTGAGCTGCGCCTTTCACAACAAAGATTGAAGGACAACAACTTGACTTGGAGCTGATGGGTCCTGGGAAAAACACACTGTTCCCCAATAAAGTTTTAAAATAAATAAGGTGAGTCCTGCGATTGCCCAAGCTCACTGCCTAGAAAGAGATTGAGGGCCACAGTGCACAGTGGAGAAGCCTGGCCATCTCCTTGAGTTGAGGAGATGAAGCTGAGTATCTAGGGGTGCTAGGTCGACAGACTTTGCAGGGCAAAATTCCAGAGAAGAGAGAGGTCCAGAGAAAAAAATATCTCCAGAGATCTAGCATGTCTGGGAGTCCCTCTTCCCATTAGCCAGAGTTGAAAATCTCATTATACATGGGGCTCACTTAGAATACTGAGAATGGCTTTGCCTTAGAAGGGAGAAATACTGGCCATGTCTACATGCTGTTTTTATCTCACCTAAAAAGTTTAAAAGCAAAACCTAAAAGGATCATACTGTTTCCAAGTAACTTGTATTCCAGAACAAAGCTAAAGAATATTTATTTACAGAAACGCAAAAATACCAGTACTTTAACAAAGTAAAATTCACAATGTTTGACATCCAGTCAAAATTACCAGCCATTCAAAAGAAGCAGGAAAGTAGGACCAATGATGAGGAGAAAAATAAATTAAAACTGACCTAGAAATGATACAGACGATACGGTGAATAGACAAGGACAATAACACAGTATTATATATTACTGTATTCCATATGTTCAAAAGAAAAGAGGAAAGGTGGGCATGCCGAGTAGTGCGGTGGTTAAGTGCTGGCTTGGAACGCCAGCGGCCCCGGTTCGGTCCCACATATGAGGGCCAGTGACACAGCCCTCATAAAAAAAAAAAAGAATAGAAAAGAGGAAAGGTTAAACATGTTAAATGCGGACATGGAAGATGTAAAAAGACCCCAAGTAAACAGAGCACTGGTGAGTAGTGAAGCAACTTCAAGTAGCCTATGCACATAAATTTGGAGACCCCAAAGGAGGGGCAAAATGGGGGCATGGAATAAAATCTTTGAATAACAAGTCTCCAAATTTGATGAAAACTATAAATCCAGAGATTCAAAAAGCTAAAAGAATGCCAAAAACGAAGGAATATGAAGTAAACTACTGAGGCCCATGATATTCAAATCACTTAAAATCAGGGATAAAGAGAAAATCTTAAAAGTACCCAGAGAAAAAAGACCCTTTACTACACAGGAACAAAGATAACGATAAGAGTCAATTTCTTGTTAAAACAATGAAAGCAAGAGAAGAATGGAGTAATATCTTTAAAGTACTGAAAAATTAAACTGTCAGCCTAGAATTCTATATACAGTGAAAATATATTGCAAAAACAAAGGTTAAGTAAAGGATTTTTCTGAAATACAAAACCTTAAACAACTGATTACCAAGAGACATGCACTACAAGAAATGTTAAAGAATGTTTAAAAGAAATGTTAAGGTCCTCCAGGCAGAGAAAATTACACCAGACAGAAATTGGGATCAAAGCGCACCAGGAACTGCAACCCCATGGATAAACACAGACAAGTTGGAAGGTCGGCCACAGGCTGGGATGGGTGCGAATGGCAGGGACTGTAGATGAATTTAGACCAGGGGTCCGGCTCTGCCCTGTCACTTACTAGCCACGTGGCCCGGGGGAAATTACCAGGCCTGCGAGCCTGAGGTTCTTCATCTGTGGAGACAGTGCGTCTGATGAGCCCTGTCCTGTAGCACTGCGGGAAGCATGGAGTGTTTGTAAAGCGACTCGCACAGTGCCTGGTGTACACTGGAACTTTGACGAGTGGCAGTTATTTCTATTATGATATTACCCCCAAGTCTTACTGCTCTCTACTCTGGAAAATTTGGTTTTTGTTTGTTGGTTTTTCATATCTCAGGGAATATGCAATGCAGTAGGACTTAGAATATGAAATTAGACAAAACTACTGCTTCATAAATAAAACTCAGGACAATGACCCTCCCAGAGGACCTATTATTTAATTGGGGTGTAGAGGAGGCTTTCCCAGCTGGGTGCAGCTCAAAGCTCCTAGAATTTGAGTCAAAGACCAACTCTTTCCCTCCCTCCCAGCGGCTCTTACATCCAAAGCATAATTTTCATTCCTTCACCTCCACCAAATATCTAGCCTGTGCTTCGAGTTATACAAATTACACTCCATATGATGTACTTCAAATATCCTTTTTAATGCACTGTGTCTGGTGTCCCATGACCAGGGGAGAGTGTCCGTCTAGCGGCTTCTGGGAAACACTTAAAGGACCATCACCGTATTTCTGCAGAAATCCTTGCAGATGATGGGTATAAAACATCTAGTTTGTACACTGTACTCACCTGCACTGGGACAAGTGTGTAGGGTCCCTTCCCCATCTGCCCCGGGGGGAAATGGCTCTCTGGTTACTCCCCTATCCCCAAATAACTGCCAAGTGCAGTTTTCCATTCCAGGTTTTCTTCTCACGCCCAAGACAGACCATCTGCCCACTCTGGCCGTGGCCACCACCAGCTTCATCACAATCAACACCCCCAGAGGGAATCCATTTCCCAAAGCCCCAAACTGCCCTGGCTTGGGCCATTTACACTTGAGTGCCCTCCCCTGGAGCCCACCGCCTCTCCCCTTCTTTCGCTCCTTCTCTAGGGCTGAGGGGACCCCTCAGCACCTTCCTTATAGGACTGGGGCTCCCACCCTTCATTCTATGGGTGGGTGTGTCCTGCTGATCCCAATGTCCCCACTACTGACTCAGGGCCTTCCACAGGACAGAGGCTCAGTGAACATCTGGGGACAGAAATGAGCCAGTGAGCAGCGATTTTATTTATTACTATTTATTTTTTCTACCATGTTGAACAAGCTGAGAATATCCAGGTCTCTTTCTCTCTCTATAGTTTACTTTTACAGAATGACAGACTAAAAATATATAATCACTATGTTATATACTTGGAACTAATATAATATTGTATGACAACTGTAATTGGAAAATAAAACAATTATTTTAAAAATAAATATACATAAAATCTTTTAAAAATAAACTGTTTCCTTATATTTAAAAAATTAAGTATTTAAAATTTTCTCTATTTTGCTAGTAAGTTCTTTCACATTTTCAAAAAAAAATTCCTACTCCAGTGCCATGTTATCATGTTACAGACTACAAACAAAATGTAAGGTTTCCCACTTTGTTTGGGAAAACAAAGGTTGTAGCAAAACTGGTTCTCTTAAACTGGATAAATAGCAATAAATATGCAACCTACGTAATTCACCAAGTTAGACTCTGAAGCTAATAAATATTATACTTAATGTAACACTTTAAAATACAACAAATAAAAGATACATTTCTAAGTCACCCCTATGCAACAGGAACACAAAGATGTTATTCGTTATGACACCTTCAGGCCCAGCCTAGCTAGCCCTTCACTACTTAGATCATGGACAGCCCTCTCAAAACACAAAGGAAAGATCTGCCTTGGACTTCACTCAGAGTGGGAGAACTCCCCGGACATGACACTAGAACTTGCCCTGGTCATGTTGAGGGCAATTTCGGCCTGGGCTCTCACAGCCTGATCTCTCAAGGCGTCCAGATACAAGTCTGGGAAGGCACCGGGTTCACGCCCATTGATCTTGGCCAAATATTCCAGGACTTTCATCTTGCTGGTTTCAGCGTGGGCCCTGGGACCCCACAGGAACTCGTAGCGAGCAGGATCACTATCAGCCACCCGCCGGTACTCAATGTACAGTTCCTGCACCAAAAATCTGGTCAGGAGCTCCCTGGGATCCCCATAAATGGAATGCTCTATCTCAACACTCACCCCTACAGCATCCAGCTTTTCCCAGACCTTCTCTTCAGGGACACAGTTACCCTCTATGAAGATTATGCTCAGGATAAGTACCAGGAAGCCAGTCTTGGGAAAGCTACGCCCATTGATCCCCACCCCATCATAGGTGAGGCCCAGGGTGCTGCCCAGGACATAGGTGTGGTTAATGGGATCCACTTCCCTCACATCAACACCAAAGACCACCTGCAGGCATTCACAGGTCTCACTAAAGATCTCACAAAATTGCTCTCGACACTCTCTGGTGACCCTGCTCAGCATCTCCGCCCGTGTGGTCAGCTCCTGGGTGCGGTACTTGAGGAGCAGGAACCTCACCAGGGCGCTGACCCTGTCAGGAACGATATCTGCGGGCAAGGGCTCCATGTATATCAGGCCCTGCGCGGCGCAGGAACCCACCACTGCTTGGCTGACAGATTGGCACAATGGCATGGAAGCAGGATCAGGGGACAAGCCTCTGGGACTTACAGAGCTCTGGGAAGGACTCAGTGTGTCTACAATAGGCAAACCCCCCGCCGGGGCGCTTGAGGATGAGGAGGGCAAAGAGGAGGAGGCCATAGAGGTTGAGGAAGATTCGTGTTCCATGACCTCAGGATCAGGAGCCTGTGCACCCGAGAGCCCCTGGGCCTCACTGTCGGATTCAAGGTCTTCCCCAAGCATGTAGGGACGTCACTTCGGAGTTCTTGGCAGGATGACTTGTGTCAGGCCGACACAGGAATATGGGCAGGAGGTGGGCGATGGGGTCCCACGGGCCTGGGGGAGAGAGAGCGTGAGTGGCCTCAACAGAGAAACTCACCTTAGGAGGCTCTGACAAAGGCGACTTACAGGTCTCCTCTTTGTGGGTGTTGTGGGGCCTGTCTCTCCTCGGCGGGCTGTCCCGTAAGATCCTGAAGGAGGAAGTGAGAGGGCTGCTCAGGGTGCAGCCAGCACTCCCAAGGTTCTGGGGCTGACAGTGGGGTCCCCTGTGTCCTGGGGTGGGGGAGCCCCTGGGGACACATTCAGAGCATGCACCTCACCTGGACCGCTGACACTGCCTGGGCCTCCTCTGTTCAGGGATGGGGGTTCATGTACCTCACACCTTCATCTGCTGGTCCTGGAGCCCCTGTAAGAGGAAAGGAGGGGGCACTTCAGGGTTCAGACGGCAAACACAGCCCTGAGCCCACAGTGGTGACACAAGGGAGGCCCAGGCTCTGTGAGGTCCACTTTGTTCTGGGGTGAGTGGTCCCCTCTTTGTGCACTCAGGGTCCTGACCTTATTTCTGGCAGGGTCTGCTACCCGACTCTGCTGTCCCAAGGCAAACCTCTCAGAACAAGACGACATGCCCCGAGAGTGAAAAGAAAGAAGTGAGGGGGCCCCACCTCTTGCCACACCTGCCCCGGGGTCCCCCAGAGGGAACAGCAAGGGATGACCAAATGCTGTGGGGTCCACCTGTCCTGGCATGTGGGGTCCGCTCACTCTTCACCGTGATGCCTGGCAGGGCTTCCCCCGTTTACCTGAGGCCACCCTCCTTAAACAAAGGTCTCACCGCTATGCGAGAGCAGAGCTGGAAATGAGGGGTCACCTACTGCAGCCACGCAGCCTCAGGTCCTCTGCCGGCTGACAGAAGGGACAGGGAGGGCTGGCTGTGGGCACAGTGTGCTGTGGGGTCCCTCAGTCTTCTCTCCCAGGCCTCAGCGCGACCCTCAGAAGGCCTGGGCCTCCTCCCTCTGCCTCCCTTAGCCCAGCCCTGGGGGCTTAAGCCTCCCCTTCCCCAGCTGCCCAAGCGGGGAGTGAGGCACCATCGCGTTGGCACCACCCTCCCAACCCCCCCCCCCACCCTCGCCCCACTCCCGCCTGTAGCCGCCCCGGGGTGACCGCAGGGGAGCATTTCTGTGGAATCCCCCGTTGTGGCGTCCAGGGTCCCATGGTCCTCCCTCAGGGTCCTCACCTTGCGTCCCGGCAGGACGTGGGCCCTCCTTCCCTGGACCTGACCCTCTGCTCCTGATACCACGTGGGCGGTTTCTCTGAGACCCGGATTTGGTGGTTTGTCTGAGACCCGGATGCGGGAGTCAGGAAAGGTCACGTGTGGTTATTCCGCCAAGGGGCCTCCCAGGACTGACGGCAGGGGCGGGCCTCGGTGGGGTCCCTTCTGCTGTGGGGCTCAGAGCCCCCTTAGTTCTCCCTTAGGGTCCTCACCTTGCGTCCCGGCAGGACCTGGGCCTTCCCACTGCCGACCAACGCCCTGCTCCTGATACCACGTGGGCGGTTTGCCTGAGACCCGGATGCGGGAATCAGGGAAGGTCACGTGTGCTCATCCCTCCCTAGGGACTCCCAGGACGGACTCTGTTCTGGGGTCTAGGGTCCCTCAGTCCTCCCTCAGGGTCTTCACTTGGAGCCCTGGCAGGTCCTGGGATCCTCCCTCGGTTGACCCGAGCCCGGGTCTCTCAGACTGTGGCCCTCACTGCCCTGAGTCCTCCCAGGGAAGCCCGTGGATGTCCCATCCGGCCTCCCAGCACAGCAATTCCCACGGCTGATGGAAGGGGTGCAGATGGGTTGTGTGGGGGCAGCAACCTCCCTCCGGTCCCCACCTTCACTCAGCAGGACCCGGGCCCCCAGACCTCTGCGGAACGGAGTCTGCACCCCTTAGACCAAGGCTCTGACTCCCGAGTTTCTTGAGAGGCCAGGGCTGGATGGGGGTGCAATGTCCTACCTGCAAATGTCAAACCCAACGTCTGGCATGTTAATACCTGTTTCATTCACCCTACACTGATAATACTTAAGTCTAGGTACTTACCTACTGGGGTGCATATGACACCTCAGACTTGATACAAGGTTAAGATAACCGGTTGAGCAAATCTGTTCACTGAAGGCAGTGATTTCAGACTGGAAAACAGAAAACTGAGGAGAGCTGTGTGGACACTGGGAGAAAGAGGTGGGTTGGAAAAGATCCCTGGTAGCGGTTAAGAAGTGAGGGGTTTTCTTTGTATTTTTTGTGGTTTGTTTTTGAGGGCAGTGTCACTGGCCCTCATATGTGGGACCTGACCCGGGGCCGCTGGCGTCCCAAGCCAGCGCTTAACCACCGCGCCACTCGGCGGGCCCTAGAAGTGAGTGGTTTTCAAAGTGCATAAGTGCAACTTGTAGGAGGGACGTGGGGTTGTGGGAAGTCGACAGCCCCCCAGTGTCTGACAAGGCCACATTGCCCTGCTCAGCACTGGATATTAGGGGTGCTGCCTTATGGTTGGTCATGTAATATCTCCTGCCTCTAAGAACCCATGTGCCTTTCCTCCTATAGGAGACAATATACTCACTGCATTTATGGCAGGTTCCTGTATACCCCAATGTGCTAACTATGCAGCCAAAGACGGGTAAGATCTCCTAAAAGAGGGGAGACAACCTAAGCCAGGCAGTAGTTCTGTGGAGAACCCCTAAATTGAGATATTGGGGACTCAAGCCCCTTTGGAAACTGAGATATAGGCCTTTGGCCACATAGGCCTAAAAAAGCCAGTCTGTGAGAAACAGACAGCCTCTGTGAGAAACTGGTGCTATCGTTCGTCCTTGCCTGTGCAGCTGTGAAAGGTTTCCTTGGAGACGAGGAGATCAAGGTCTCTCGGCCATGAAAGTTCTGATAAGAGGCAACTTACTGACCATAAGTTATTTTAATTAACAGCCTTGTTTTAACTCTTTGTTCTGTACATTGCTAGCAACAGATACTGAAGCTTTAACTGAGAAACAGATGTTACCCTCTATTACAAAAACATGCAGCTCTTTGTAAGATAGGAAAAGTTTGAAACTCCTTTTGCTACTAAGTATTATAATCACATAGAAATAGTTTCTTGCCTAAACTCTTGGCAATAGTTCAAGTATATGCCCGGTAAGGTAGCCACGGTAACCACTCTTTAGATGATAAGTAAAATCCTTGAACAGGTCACAGTGTAGCTAAAAAGATACAATTACAAAAAAGTAAAAGTTCTGAGTAAGGGAAAACATCATGGTCATGTGAAACATAACTTGTAATTAAGATAATGGTCAAAAGCCCCTATAAAAGGAGTTAGGCTTTAACAATAAGGTGTGACACTTCTGAGAACCTCTTTCCGCTGTCTCCGCTTTCTTTTTTTCTGCCTTTACTGTAATAAAGATTTTCTGTCTTTCGTATCGCCGACGCCGTGTCCACCTTCTTGAGCCCTGGTCAGCGGGGACTGGTCCCCCGCATGGGGTGATTTGCACATCTCCACAGCCCCATTACCTTGGAGGGATTTTAGGTGAAAACTAGTTAATGCTGGAGGCGGCCGGTTAGCTGAGGTGGTTAGAGTGCAGTGCTCCTAACACCAAGGTTGCCAGTTCTATCCCCACATAGGCCAAGGAGCTGTGCCCTCCACAACTAGATTGAAACAACTACTTGACTTGGAGCTGATGGGTCCTGGGGAAAAAAGCCCTGTTTCCCATTAAAAATATCTTAAAAAAACAAAAAACAAAAAGCTCGGTGAAGGGTGAGAGAACAGAATGAACCACTGACATGGTGGCCTTGGGGAAAGGTTTGGAGGAAACATCATCTCTCTGTCAAGTGACCCATCCAAATTGAACATGGGGCCAATCAGTTTGAGAAGGCTCTTTAAGGGTGTTTTAAAAAATGCCCTCTTTCTCCTGCCAAAGCATCTTGGCCTCGTCACCTCCCCTCTCCACGATGGAGATGTCAGGATGGCACTTTGTGATGTCTAAACTTCTTTCCCAGGACTACCATTGGCTGGAAGAGATCCTTGCTGACCAATCAAAGCCTAAGCGTTTGGCCCCGCATTGTCCCAAAGAGAAGCATATATTCTTTTCAGTTTGTGAAGGTTTCTTTCATGGCCCAGAATATCATCTCTCTTGTTAAATATTCCATGGACCCTTGACAAAAATATGTATTCAGCTATTGTTGGGTTCAGTGTTATGTAAGTGTTCATTGGGTGCTGTCCAGTGGGACCTTTTCCACAACTGGCATAGTGAAGCAGCTGGTCCAGCCAGCACCCTTCTCCTGAATAACTGCAGGTCCCTCTGCCTCCTTTAAAAAAGGGTAGTACTGTATTTGCAGACATTACCCAGAGCAATATTTTTACTGATACATCCCTGCGGGTAAGGGAAGTAAAAGAAAAAATGAACATATGGGATTATAGCAAACTTAAAATTTTTTCACAACAAAGGAAACCATCAATAAAACAAAAAGGAAGCCTACTGAATGGGAGAATATATTTGTCAATGATATATCTGATAAGGGGTTAATATCCAAAATTTATAAAACACTCATGCAACTGAACACCAAAAAAACAAACAACCCAAGTAAAAAATGGGCAGACGATATGAAGAGACATTTCTCTAAAGAGGACATACAGAAGGCCCACAGGCATATGAAAAAATGTTCAACCTCACTGGTCATTAGGGAAATGCAAATAAAAACCACAATGAGATACCACCTCACTCTGGTCAGAATGGCTATCATCAAGAAATCAACAAACAACAAGTGCTGGCGGGGCTGTGGGGAAAAGGGGACCCTGCTGCACTGTTGGTGGGAGTGCAGATTGGTGCAGCCACTATGGAAGTCAGTATGGAGGTATCTCAAAAAACTGGAAATGGAACTACCATATGACCCAGCATTTCCACTCCTGGGCATTTATCCTGAAAAACACAAGACACTAATTTGAAAACATATATGCCCCCTTATGTTCATTGCAGTGCTATTTACAATAGCCAAGACTTGGAAACAATCGAAATGCCGATCGGTAGACGTCTGGATTAAGAAACTATGGTACATTTATACAATGGAGTATTACTCCACTATAAAGAAGAATGAAATCGTACCATTTGCAATGATATGGATGGACCTAGAGACTATTATGTTGAGTGAGATAAGTCAGTTGGAGAGGGACAAATACCATATGATCTCACTTGTATGTGGACTCTGAAAAACTGAATGAATGAGCAGAGTACATGGAAACGGTCTCGTAGCTATAGAGAAAAGACTGAGGGTTGCTAGTTGGGAGGGGGGGGGGGATGAGGGAGACGGGGACGGGATTAGACAGCATAAATAGGCAACTACAATATTGCCACAGGGATATGAAAGACAGCTCGGGGAATATAGTTAATAATGTTGTAAGTATTTTGTGGGGTGTCAGATGGTCAGATGTCTTGTTAGGGAGACCACTTCATGGATGGAGTGGAGACTTGATCACTGCACTGTACACCTGAAGCTGAGGTTGCATAATATTGTATACCAACTGTAATTGAATATTTAGATAGTCATGGCATGTGGATTATTCTGTGGAAGGGAGTCAGAGGAATTGTAACAGATATATATGATATGGGGGGAGGAGTGGGGTGGCGAAATGGGGGAGGGGGGTTGTCACTTTGAGGGGTAAAAAGTATAACTATTGCACGGTGTTGCACACCTGAAACTAATTGAAAATAAATAAATTTAAAAAACAAAGGGTACTGTACAGATCAAGGACTAGCTGTGGTTGCCAAGTAGGGAGACTGGCAGAGCTGGCTGGGACCTTTGAGGCCATAATTGTATGAAGGAAGAACCTGAGGGCCACAGACAACAGGTCTTGCCCAAAGTCATCAGCAAGTCCATCAGTGGCAAAGCTGATTCGCTAACACCTGCCAGACCTCAGACCTTCCCAAAGCACCATCCTTCCCTGTAGTTTCACCCGATCATGTGTGCCCCCGAGAGGGTGCCGCGCTCCCTCCATCTGAATAGGCCAGGTGAATTGTCCCGTCAGTCTCTCCTTACCTCTCCAGGGTCAATCCCGATGGTTGCCGCAGTTAAGTAGCTAGGCACAGGCTACCGGCCACCCACCCCCGCCAGATGACTCAGAGGGCAATGTCCTGGGAGGTCCAGGACCAGTTTTTGTTCTCCTAGCAGGGAGCCTCACTCACCAAAGGCCAAAGTAGGGGAGGTTGGGTGCCTAACTCAGGGAGCTTCTGTGGACTCAGTGAATCTTCCCAACAGTCTTGAGAGGTCCAGCTTTTCACACAAGAAACGCTAAGTTACCTGCTGGAAATCACATAGCCACTAAGGAGTAAAGCCAGGATTGGAACCCACTACATGTGAGCCTTCCTCACTGGCTGACCTGAAATCTCCCACTAGAGCTAGGAGGCAGCTGTGGTTTAATGGGAATCAGGATGCCTAAATTTCAGTTCCAGCTTGGCCTGCTTCTGCTTATGCACCCGTGGCACAGACACTTCATCTTTCAGAGCCTCAGTTTCCCCAGCTGTATAGTGCTGACCACCTTGCCAACCTTTCTAGCTTTTGGTCAGTCAACAAATGTTTACGGGGCACCAATTTATGCTATATGGTGTTAGGCACTCCAAAGGTACAGTCAAAGAAAGCCTCAGGGGGCTTACATTCTATTGAAGGAGGGCAGTTAGAATACATAAGTAGCATATTTTGCCGTGTATAGTGAGCATGTTTTTGCCCAAATTTGTGAGGGAAAAATAAGGGTGTGCATTATATATGGGTAGTGCTAATTCCATATTTATATAAATGCTTTTAATTCTTTTATTTATGCTTATGAATTAAAAGTGTAACTTTAAAAATCAATCACAATATCTATGTGCAAAATAATACTCTGGAACAAAATAAGTGGTTTTGTGGAACTTACGACAATCTGGCAACGATGAAGAGTTCTTGGCCTTCTATGATGTGTAAATATCATAAATTTGTTTCCGGTACATAAAATGTCTTGTACCTTGTATCTGTTCTTGTGTTTTGTAATTATTTGTTACATAAAATTTCTTGTTCCATAATATGTTAAAAAATAAATGCTAAAATTCCTGTATATTAAAAAAACACAAGTACTGGGCTGGCCAAGTGGTGCGGTGGTTAAGAGCTGGCTTGGGATGCCAGCGGCCCCAGTTCGGATCCCACATATGAGGGCCAGTGACACTGCCCTCTAAAAAACCAAACCAAACCAAACCAAACCAAACCAAACAAAAGAAAACACAAGTGCCTAAACGGAAACAAATAAAAAATTTGAATTAAAACATTAAAACAAAATATTTGTTCCTGAAAGTTTGGGCCCAAAACGTGGGGGTGCATTATACACAGTACAATACGGTCAATGACCAGACTGTATTATGTCAGGCCAGCTAATTTTTACAAAGAAGATTCAATAGGGAAATGTGGTGGAAAGGAGTTGCTTTCCACCACTAAAGGGGCTGCTTTAGCTAGGATAGCAGGACCTTAGGGTTGGCATGTAGCTCTAGTGGTATAATGCCCGTGGAACTACTCAGCAAACCAGGCCAGCGGTGAGGAGTGAGCGCCATAATATGAGAGGGTCAGGTCAGTTTGCTCCCTATCTTCAGAATCTCACATCTCATCCTCCCCACTTGAGTCACTGCTCTAGCTCCAGTTTGGCCCTGTTGCTACCTATCTTTTATGCCTCTAGGGATTTATTTCGACCACTCTTGCTCTCCGGTATTAGATCCATCTTTCTTTAGCTCCAGCCAAGATTCATCCCCTAGAAGAAACCTGCCCTTCTATAGCTCCCTGTCATGACTCACACATCTGTCTTCTCATGCTCTAGTTCCAAAGGATGTGCTTCTGTATAAGAGTAGATCTCTCATGTAGATACTTCACTTAGCCTACCAGATAGGATGCCAGGGCGCCATGACTGCTTCTGAGCCCCTTGGGCCCCAACATTACCCAGTACACTATTCGGCACGGGGGCGGGGGCACTCAAGTTATGTTTCATGGCACTGCTAATGGCGGCAGCAGGCTCTCACACTGAGGGTTCTGCAGTGTTCCACATTGTCAGAGTAGAGCCAAGCGAAGGCCAATGGAAGGGAGGAAGGGAACTCAGGAGAAGAGGGGCTGGGTTTGTCCAAAGTCATTGGGCTACCAGGCCTAGAGCCATCCTCTTTGCTCTCATATAACAGTGTCTCCTGGCCTTCTTTCCATCACTGGCTGAGCCCTCTCAGCTTTCTCCAAGCAACCATTACGTGTAGGTGCTCTTCAAGACTGTGCCCCAGCTCTTCCCAACTTCTTCTTTTTTTCTTTTTTAAAGATTTTATTAGGGAATTGCGGGGAGGGGAACAGCATTGGGGAATTGGGGAAGGGGAACAGACAAGTTGCTGTCTTTTTGTTCTTCAGTCTAGTTGCGGAGGACGTTGCTTCACTGGCCAATGTTGCTATCATCATTGCGCTTCTCTCGGGTGAGGCAGGTCTGTCGCCAGCCTCTGGATGGTCGTTCACCGCAGCTATTGGCCGCTCACGCTGGCTGCCGGCCACTCACTGTAGCCTATGGCAGCCAACTGCAGCAGGGACTGCAGCCTACACCGTCACCGGGGCTCGCACAGCCCAGCTCCAGGTGGAGCTGTTGTTAGCTGTAGAGGGCAGTGTCACTGGCCCTCATATGTGGGATCCGAACTGGGGCCACTGGCGTCCCAAGCCAGCTCTTAACCAATGCACCACTCGGCTCGCCCTATTACGACATTTTTTTGTGTGCCTTAGAAACGTTAGAAATCTTGAAAGCATAAATAAGAGAATAAAAGTCACTAATATTTCCACAAGCAGGAGAAAAACATTGTTGCTATTTTGCTGTATATACCCTCAGTTGTTTGTATGTATGTCTCTATTAACGTGTGTGTGTGTGTGTGTGTGTGTGTGTGTGTGTGTGTCCCACAGTCTTTCAATCTGGTTTTAATTTGAATAGCTTGAAATACTGGGACAGTTGTCATACGTAGATAATTTAGGTTTTAAATTTGGATTATTGTGGTCCGGCTGAGTGGCGTGGTGGTTGAGAGCTGGCTTGGGGTGCCAGCAGCCCGGGGTTCGGATCCCACACATTAGGGCCAGTGACACTGCCCTCTTAAAAATACAATTTGGATTATTGTACTTCCGATCTTCTGATTCTGGCCATGATGGAGTAATGGGATGAAATTTGGGCACCTAACCTACTAAAAAGCAGGCAAAATACAACAAACAATGATTTTCAATTTATTAGACATGAGCCAATGAAGAACAGTGTTCTCTGAGATTAAATACAAATGAGGTGAGGGCGACCAGGTGACTCAGTAGGTTAGAGCACATGCTCTGAGCATCAGGGTTGCCGGTTTGATTCCCACATGGGCCAGCGAGCTGCACCCTCCACATTTAGATTGAAGACGATTTCAGCTGAGCTACCGCTGAGCTGCCGATGGGAGGCTGGATGGCTAAACTGGTGACAGCATGTGCTCTTAACGACAAGGTTGCCTGTTCAACTCCCACATGGAATGGTGGGCTGTACCAACCCCCCAACAACTGACTGAAAAACAGCAACTGGACTTGGAGCTGAGCTGCGCCTTTCACAACAAAGATTGAAGGACAACAACTTGACTTGGAGCTGATGGGTCCTGGGAAAAACACACTGTTACCCAATAAAGTTTAAAAAAAATAAGGTGAGTCCTGCGATTGCCCAAGTTCACTGCCTAGAAAGAGATTGAGGGCCACAGTGCACAGTGGAGAAGCCTGGCCATCTCCTTGAGTTGAGGAGATGAAGCTGGGTATCTAGGGGTGCTAGGTGGACAGACCTTGCAGGGCAAAATTCCAGAGAAGAGAGAGCTCCAGAGAAAAAAATATCTCCAGAGATCTAGCATGTCTGGGAGTCCTTCTTCCCATTAGCCAGAGTGGAAAACCTCATTATACATGGGGCTCACTTAGAATACTGAGAATGGCTTTGCCTTAGAAGGGAGAAATACTGGCCATGTCTACATGCTGTTTTTATCTCACCTAAAAAGTTTAAAAGCAAAACCTAAAAGGATCATACTGTTTCCAAGTAACTTGTATTCCAGAACAAAGCTAAAGAATATTTATTTACAGAAACGCAAAAATACCAGTACTTTAACAAAGTAAAATTCACAATGTCTGACATCCAGTCAAAATTACCAGCCATTCAAAAGAAGCAGGAAAGTAGGACCAATGATGACGAGAAAAATGAATTAAAACTGACCTAGAAATGATACAGACGATACGGTGAATAGACAAGGACATTAACACAGTATTATATATTACTGTATTCCATATGTTCAAAAGAAAAGAGGAAAGGTGGACCTGCCGAGTGGTGTTGTGGTTAAGTGCTGGCTTGGGAAGCCAGCGGCCCCAGTTCGGTCCCACATATGAGGGCCAGTGACACTGCCCTCAAAAAAAAAAAAAGAATAGAAAAGAGGAAAGGTTAAACATGTTAAATGCGGACATGGAAGATGTAAAAAGACCCCAAGTAAACAGAGCACTGGTGAGTAGTGAAGCAACTTCAAGTAGCCTATGCACATAAATTTGGAGACCCCAAAGGAGGGGGAAAATGGGGGCATGGAATAAAATCTTTGAATAACAAATCTCCAAATTTGATGAAAACTATAAATCCAGAGATTCAAAAAGCTAAAAGAATGCCAAGAACAAAGGAATATGAAGTAAACCATACTGAGGCCTATGATATTCAAATTACTTAAAATCAGGGATAAAGAGAAAATCTTAAAAGTACCCAGAGAAAAAAGTCCCTTTACTACAGAGGAACAAAGATAACGATAAGAGTCAATTTCTTGTTAAAACAATGAAAGCAAGAGAAGAATGGAGTAATATCTTTAAAGTACTGAAAAATTAAACTGTCAGCCTAGAATTCTATATACAGTGAAAATATATTGCAAAAACAAAGGTTAAGTAAAGGAGTTTTCTGAAATACAAAACCTTAAACAATTAATTACCAAGAGACATGCACTACATGAAATGTTAAAGAATGTTTAAAAGAAATGTTAAGGTCCTCCAGGCAGAGAAAATTACACCAGACAGAAATTGGGATCAAAGCGCACCAGGAACTGCAACCCCATGGATAAAGACAGACAAGTTGGAAGGTCAGCCACAGGCTGGGATGGGTGCGAATGGCACGCACTGTAGATGAATTTAGACCAGGTGTCCGGCTCCACCCTGTCACTTACTAGCCACGTGGCACGGGAGAAATTACCAGGCCTGCGAGCCTGAGGTTCTTCATCTGTGGAGACAGTGGGTCTGATGAGCCCTGTCCTGTAGGACTGCGGGAAGCATGGAGTGTTTGCCAAGTGACTCGCACAGTGCCTGGTGTACACTGGAACTTTGACGAGTGGCAGTTATTTCTATTATGATATTATCCCTAAGCCCTACTACTCTCTACTCTGGAAAATTTGGTTTTTGTTTGTTGGTTTTTCATATCTCAGGGAATATGCAATGCAGTAGGACATAGAATATGAAATTAGACAAAACTACTGCTTCATAAATAAAACTCAGGACAATGTCCCTCCCAGAGGACCTATTATTTTATTGGGGTGTAGAGGAGGCTTTCCCAGCTGGGTGCAACTCAAAGCTCCTAGAATTTGAGTCAAAGACCAACTCTTTCCCTCTCTCCCAGCGGCTCTTACATCCAAAGCATAATTTTCATTCCTTCACCCCCACCAAATATCTAGCCTGTGCTTCGAGTTGTACAAATTACACTCAATATGATGTACTTCAAATAGCCTTTTTAATGCACTGTGTCTGGTGTCCCATGACCAGGAGAGTGTCCGTCTAGCGGCTTCTGGGCACCACTTAAAGGACCATCACAGTATTTCTGCAGAAATCCTTGCAGATGATGGGTATAAAACATCTAGTTTGTACACTGTACTCACCTGCACTGGGACAAGTGTGTAGGGTCCCTTCCCCATCTGCCCCGGGGGGAAATGGCTCTCTGGTTTCTCCACTGTCCCCAAGTAACTGCCAAGTGCAGTTTTCCATTCCAGGTTTTCTTCTCACGCCCAAGACAGACCATCTGCCCACTCTGGCCGCGGCCACCACCAGCTTCATCACAACCAACACCCCCAGAGGAAATCCATTTCCCAAAGCCCCAAACTGCCCTGGCTTGGGCCATTTACACTTGAGTGCCCTCCCCTGGAGCCCACCGCCTCTCCCCTTCTTTCGCTCCTTCTCTAGGGCTGAGGGGACCCCTCAGCACCTTCCTTATAGGACTGGGGCTCCCACCCTTCATTCTATGTGTGGGTGTGTCCTGCTGATCCCAGTGTCCCCACTACTGACACAGGGCCTTCCACAGGACAGAAGCTCAGTGAACGTCTGGGGACAGAAATGAGCCAGTGAGCAGCGATTTATTACTATTTATTTTTTCTACCGTGTTGAACAAGCTGAGAAAATCCAGGTCTCTCTCTCTATATATATTCTACTTTTACAGAATGACAGACTAAAAATATATAATCACTATGTTATACACTTGGCACTAATATAATATTGTATGACAACTGTAATTGAAAACTAAAACAATTATTGTAAAAAGAAACATGCATACAATCTTTTAAAAATAAACTGTTTCCTTACATTTAAAAAATTAAGTATTTAAAATTTTCTCTATTTTGCTAGTAAGTTCTTTCACATTTTCAAAAAAAATTCCTACTCCAGTGCCATGTTATTATGTTACAGACTACAAACAAAATATAAGGTTTCCCACTTTGTTTGGGAAAACAAAGGTTTTAGCAAAACTGGTTCTCTTAAACTGGATACATAGCAATAAACGTGTAACCTACGTAATTCACCAAGTTAGACTCTGAAGCTAATAAACATTATACTCAATGTAACACTTTGAAATACAACAAATAAAAGATACATTTCTAAGTCACCCCTATGCAACAGGAACACAAAGATGTTATTCGTTATGACACCGTCAGTCCCAGCCTAGCTAGCCCTTCACTACTTAGATCATGGACTGCCCTCTTAAAACACAAAGGAAAGATCTGCTTTGGACTTCACTCCGGGCGGGAGAACTCCCCGGACATGACACTAGAACTTGCCCCGGCCATGTCGGTGGCAATTTCGGCCTGGGCTCTCTCTTCCTGATCTCTCAAGGCGTCCAGATACAAGCATCGGAAGGAACTGGGTTCACTCCCATTGATCTTGGCCAAATATTCCAGGACTTTCATCTTGCTGGTTTCAGCGTGGGCCCTGGGACCCCACAGGAACTTGTAGCGAGCAGGATCACTATCAGCCACCCGCCGGTACTCAATGTACAGTTCCTGCACCAAAAATCTGGTCAGGAGCTCCCTGGGCTCCCCATAAATGGAATGCTCTATCCCAACATGCACTCCTACAGCCGCCAGCTTTTCCCAGACCGTCTCTTCAGGGACACAGTTACCCTCTATGAAGATTATGCTCAGGATAAGTACCAGGAAGCCAGTCTTGGGAAAGCTACGCCCATTGATCCCCACCCCATCATAGGTGAGGCCCAGGGTGCTGCCCAGGACATAGGTGTGGTTAATGGGATCCACTTCCCTCACATCAACACCAAACATCAGCTGCAGGCATTCACAGGTCTCACTAAAGATCTCACGAAATTGCTCTCGACACTCTCTGGTGACCCTGCTCAGCATCTCCGCCCGTGTGGTCAGCTCCTGGGTGCGGTACTTGAGGAGCAGGAACCTCACCAGGGCGCTGACCCTGTCAGGAACGATATCTGCGGGCAAGGGCTCCATGTATATCAGGCCCTGCGCGGCGCAGGAACCCACCACTGCTTGGCTGACAGATTGGCACAATGGCATGGAAGCAGGATCAGGGGACAAGCCTCTGGGACTTACAGAGCTCTGGGAAGGACTCAGTGTGTCTACAATAGGCAAACCCCCCGCCGGGGCGCTTGAGGATGAGGAGGGCAAAGAGGAGGAGGACATAGAGGTTGAGGAAGACTCGTGTTCCATGACCTCAGGATCCGGAGCCTGTGCACCCGAGAGCTTCTGGGCCTCACTGTCAGTATCAAGGTCTTCCCCAAGCACGTAGGGACGTCACTTCGGAGTTCTTGGCAGGATGACTTGTGTCAGGCCGCCACAGGAATATGGGCAGGAGGTGGGCGATGGGGTCCCACGGGCCTGGGGGAGAGTGAGCGTGAGTGGCCTCAACAGAGAAACCCGCCTTAGGAGGCTCTGACAAAGGCGACTTACAGGTCTCCTCTTTGTGGGTGCTCTGGGGCCTGTCTCTCCTCGGGGGGCTGTCCCGTAAGATCCTGAAGGAGGAAGTGAGAGGGCTGCTCAGGGTGCAGCCAGCACTCCCAAGGTTCTGGGGCTGACAGTGGGGTCTCCTGTGTCCTGGGGTGGGGGAGCCCCTGGGGACACATTCAGAGCATGCACCTCACCTGGACTGCTGACACTGCCTGGGCCTCCTCTGCTCAGGGATGGGGGTTCACGTACCTCACACCTTCATCTGCTGGTCCTGGAGCCCCTGTAAGAGGAAAGGAGGGGGCACTTCTGGGTGCAGACGGCAAACATAGCCCTGAGCCCACAGTGGTGACACGAGGGAGGCCCAGGCTCTGTTAGGTCCACTTTATTCTGGGGTGAGTGGTCCCCTCTGTGTGCACTCAGGGTCCTCACCTTATTTCTGGCAGGGTCTGCTCCCCGACTCTGCTGTCCCAAGGCAAACCTCTCACAACAAGACGACACGCCCCGAGAGTGAAAAGAGAGACGTGAGGGGGCCCCACCTCTAGCCACACCTGCCCCGGGCCCCCCCAGAGAGAACAGCAAGGGATGACCAAATGCTGTGGGGTCCACCTGTCCTGGCATGTGGGGTCCGCTCACTCTTCACCGTGATGCCTGGCAGGGCTTCCCCCGTTTACCTGAGGCCACCCTCCTTAAACAAAGGTCTCACCGCTATGCGAAAGCAGAGCTGAAATGAGGGGTCACCTAATGCAGCCACGCAGCCTCAGGTCCTCTGCCGGCTGACAGAAGGGACAGGGAGGGCTGGCTGTGGGCACAGTGTGCTGTGGGGTCCCTCAGTCTTCTCTCCCAGGCCTCAGCGCGACCCTCAGAAGGCCTGGGCCTCCTCCCTCTGCCTCCCTTAGCCCAGCCCTGGGGGCTTAAGCCTCCCCTTCCCCAGCTGCCCAAGCGGGGAGTGAGGCACCATCGCGTTGGCAACACCTTCCCCACCCCCCCAGCCCCCCACTCCCCCCCACGCGCCCTGTAGCCGCCCCGGGTTGACAGCAGGGGAGCATTTCTGTGGAATCCCCCGTTGTGGGGTCCAGGGTCCCCTGGTCCTCCCTTTGCGTGCTCACCTTGCGTCCCGGCAGGACCTAGGCCCTCGGTCTGCGGTCTAGACGCTCTGCTCCTGATACCACGTGGGCGGTTTGTCTGAGACTCGGATGTGGGAGTCAGGGAAGGTCACGTGTGTTTTTTCCGGCAGGGGCGGGCCTCGGTGGGGTCCCTTCTGTTCGGGGGCTCAGAGCCCCCTTAGTCGTCCATCAGGGTCCTCACCTTGCCTCCGGGTAAAACCTGGGCCTTCCCACTTCCGACCGGATGCCCTGCTCCTGATACCACGTGGGCGGTTTGCCTGAGACCCGGATGTGGGAGTCAGGGAAGGTCACGTGTGCTTCTTCCGCCAGGGGGCCTCCCAGGACTGACGGCGGGGGCGGGTCTCGGTGGGGTCCCTTCTGCTGTGGGGCTCAGAGCCCCCTGAGTCCTCCCTCAGGGTCCTTACCTTGCCTCCGGATAAGACCTGTGCCTTCCCACTGCCGACCGGATGCCCTGCTCCTGATACCACGTGGGTGGTTTGCCTGAGACCCGGATGCGTGAATCAGGAAAGGTCACGTGTGCTCATCCCTCCCTAGGGACTCCCAGGACGGACTCTGTTCTGGGGTCTAGGGTTCCTCAGTCCTCCCTCAGGGTCTTCACTTGGCGCCCTGGCAGGTCCTGGGATCCTCCCTCGGTTGACCCGAGCCCGGGTCTCTCAGACTATGGCCCTCACTGCCCTGAGTCCTCCCAGGGAAGCCCGTGGATGTCCCATCCGGCCTCCCAGCACAGCAATTCCCATGGCTGATGGAAGGGGTGCAGATGGGTTGTGGGGGGGCAGCATCCTCCCTCCGGTCCCCACCTTCACTCAGCAGGACCTGGGCTCCCAGACCTCTGCGGAACGGAGTCTGCACCCCTTAGACCAAGGCTCTGACTCCCCGAGTTTCTTGAGAGGCCAGGGCTAGAGGGGGGTGCAATTTCCTACATGCAAATGTCAAACGCAACGTCTGGCATGTTAATACCTGTTTCATTCACCCTACACTGATAAATACCTAAGTCTAGGTACTTACCTACTGGGGTGCATATGACACCTCAGACTTGATACAAGGTTAAGATAACCGGTTGAGCAAATCTGTTCACTGAAGGCAGTGATTTCACACTGGAAAACAGAAAACTGAGGAGAGCTGTGTGGACACTGGGAGAAAGAGGTGGGTTGGAAAAGATCCCTGGTAGCGGTTAAGAAGTGAGTGGTTTTCTTTCTCTTTTTTTGTTTTGTTTTTGAGTGCAGTGTCACTGGCCCTCATATGTGGGACCTGACCCGGGGCCGCTGGCGTCCCAAGCCAGCGCTTAACCCCCGCGCCACTCGGCGGGCCCTAGAAGTGAGTGGTTTTCAAAGTGCATAAGTGCAACTTGTAGGAGGGAAGTGGGGTGATTTGCACATCTCCACAGCCACATTACCTTGGAGGGACTTTAGGTAAAAACTAGTTAATGGTGGAGGCGGCCGGTTAGCTGAGGTGGTTAAAGTGCAGTGCTCCTAAAACCAAGGTTGCCAGTTCTATCCCCACATAGGCCAAGGAGCTGTGCCCTCCACAACTAGATTGAAACAACTACTTGACTTGGAGCTGATGGGTCCTGGGGGAAAAAGCACTGTTTCCCATTAAAAAATATCTTAGAAAAGCAAAAAACAGAAAAACTAGGTAACGGTGAAGGGTGAGAGAACAGAATGAACCACTGACATGGTGGCCTCGGGGAAAGGTTTGGAGGAAACATCATCTCTCTGTCAAGTGACCCATCCAAATTGAACATGGGGCCAATCAGTTTGAGAAGGCTCTTTAAGGGTGTTTTAAAAAATGCCCTCTTTCTCCTGCCAAAGCATCTTGGCCTCGTCACCTCCCCTCTCCACGATGGAGATGTCAGGATGGCACTTTGTGATGTCTAAACTTCTTTCCCAGGACTACCATTGGCTGGAAGAGATCCTTGCTGACCAATCAAAGCCTAAGCGTTTGGCCCCGCATTGTCCCAAAGAGAAGCATATATTCTTTTCAGTTTGTGAAGGTTTCTTTCATGGCCCAGAATATCATCTCTCTTGTTAAATATTCCATGGACCCTTGACAAAAATATGTATTCAGCTATTGTTGGGTTCAGTGTTATGTAAGTGTTCATTGGGTGCTGTCCAGTGGGACCTTTTCCACAACTGGCATAGTGAAGCAGCTGGTCCAGCCAGCACCCTTCTCCTGAATAACTGCAGGTCCCTCTGCCTCCTTTAAAAAAGGGTAGTACTGTATTTGCAGACATTACCCGGAGCAATATTTTTACTGATACATCCCTGCGGGTAAGGGAAGTAAAAGAAAAAATGAACATATGGGATTATAGCAAACTTAAAATTTTTTCACAACAAAGGAAACCATCAATAAAACAAAAAGGAAGCCTTCTGAATGGGAGAATATATTTGCCAATGATATATCTGATAAGGGGTTAATATCCAAAATTTATAAAACACTCATGCAACTGAACACCAAAAAAACAAAAAACCCAAGTAAAAAATGGGCAGACGATATGAAGAGACATTTCTCTAAAGAGGACATACAGAAGGCCCACAGTCATATGAAAAAATGTTCAACCTCACTGGTCATTAGGGAAATGCAAATAAAAACCACAATGAGATACCACCTCACTCTGGTCAGAATGGCTATCATCAAGAAATCAACAAACAGCAAGTGCTGGCGGGGCTGTGGGGAAAAGGGAACCCTGCTGCGCTGTTGGTGGGAGTGCAGATTGGTGCAGCCACTATGGAAGTCAGTATGGGGGTATCTCAAAAAACTGGAAATGGAACTACCTTTTGACCCAGCAATTCCACGCCTAGGTATTTATCCTGAGAAACCCAAGACACTAATTCGAAAAGAATATATGCACCCCTATGTTCATTGCAGCACTATTTACAATAGCCACGACTTCGAAACAGCCGAAATGCCCATCGGTAGACTACTGGATTAAGAAACTGTGGTACATTTATTCAATGGAGTATTACTCCGCTATAAAGAAGAATGATGAAATCGTACCATTTGCAATGATATGGAAGGAGCTAGAGACTATTATGTTAAGTGAAATAAGTCAGTCAGTGAAAGACAAATACCATATGATCTCACTCATATGTGGAATCTGAAAAACTGTATGAATGAGCAAAGTAAACAGAAACTGTCTCATAGATATGGAGGAAAAAATCAGGGTTGCTAATTGGGAGGGGGATGGGGATGAGGGAGAAAGGGAAGGGATTAGACAGCAAAAATAGGCAACTACAATATAGCCACTGGGACATGAAAAACAGTTTGGGGAATATAATTAATAATGTTGTAAATATTTTATGGGGTGTCAGATGGTCATAGGTCTTGTTAGGGAGACCATTTCATGGATGGAGTAGAGGTTTGATCACTGCACTGTATACCTGAAGCGGAGGTTGTATACCTACTGTAATTGAATATATATAGACAGTCATGGGATGTGGATTATACTGTGGAAGAGAGTCAGAGGAAGAGTAATAGATATATATAATATGGGGGGGAGGAGTGGGGTGGCGAATTGGGGGTGGGGGGTTGTCACTTTGAAGGGTAAAATGTATAACGATTGCACTGTGTTGTACAACTGAAACTAATTAAAAATAAATAAATAAATAAATAAATAAATAAATAAATAAAACTGTGGTACATTTATACAATCGAGTATTACTCCGCTATAAAGAAGAATGAAATCATACCATTCGCAATGATATGGATGGACCTAGAGACTATTATGTTGAGTGAAATAAGTCAGTTGGAGAGGGACAGATACCATATGATCTCACTTGTATGTGGAGTCTGAAAAACTGAATGAATGAGCAGAGTACATGGAAACGGTCTGGTAGCTATAGAGAAAAGACTGAAGGTTGCTAGTTGGGAGGGGGGTGGGGATGAGGGAGAAGGGGAAGGGATTAGACAGCATAAATAGGTAACTACAATATTGCCACAGGGATATGAAAGACAGTTCGGGGAATATAATTAATAATGTTGTAAATATTTTGTGGGGTGTCCGATGGTCAGATGTCTTGTTAGGGAGACCACTTCATGGATGGAGTGGAGACTTGATCACTGCACTGTACACCTGAAGCTGAGGTTGCATAATATTGTATACCAACTGTAATTGAATATTTAGATAGTCATGGCATGTGGATTATTCTGTGGAAGGGAGTCAGAGGAATTGTAATAGATATATATGATATGGAGGGGAGGAGTGGGGTGGCGAATTGGGGGAGGGGGGTTGTCACTTTGAGGGGTAAAAAGTATAACTATTGCACGGTGTTGCACACCTGAAACTAATTGAAAATAAATAAATTTAAAAAACAAAGGGTACTGTACAGATCAAGGACTAGCTGTGGTTGCCAAGCGGGGAGGCTGGCAGAGCTGGCTGGGACCTTTGAGGCCATAATTGTATGAAGGAAGAACCTGAGGGCCACAGACAACAGGTCTTGCCCAAAGTCATCAGCAAGTCCATCAGTGGCAAAGCTGATTCGCTAACTCCTGCCAGACCTCAGGTCTTCCCAAAGCACCATCCTTCCCTGTAGTTTCACCCGATCATGTGTGCCCCCGAGAGGGTGCCGCGCTCCCTCCATCTGAATAGGCCAGGTGAATTGTCCCGTCAGTCTCTCCTTACCTCTCCAGGGTCAATCCCGCAGTTAAGTAGCTAGGCACAGGCTACCAGCCACCCACACCCCCCAGATGACTCAGAGGGCAATGTCCTGGGAGGTCCAGGACCAGTTTTTGTTCTCCTAGCAGGGAGCCTCACTCACCAAAGGCCAAAGTAGGGGAGGTTGGGTGCCTAACTCAGGGAGCTTCTGTGGACTCAGTGAATCTTCCCAACAGTCTTGAGAGGTCCAGCTTTTCACACAAGAAACGCTAAGTTACCTGCTGGAAATCACATAGCCACTAAGGAGTAAAGCCAGGATTGGAACCCACTACATGTGAGCCTTCCTCACTGGCTGACCTGAAATCTCCCACTAGAGCTAGGAGGCAGCTGTGGTTTAATGGGAATCAGGATGCCTAAATTTCAGTTCCAGCTTGGCCTGCTTCTGCTTATGCACCCGTGGCACAGACACTTCATCTTTCAGAGCCTCAGTTTCCCAGCTGTATAGTGCTGACCACCTTGCCAACCTTTCTAGCTTTTGGTCAGTCAACAAATGTTTACGGGGCACCAATTTATGCTATATGGTGTTAGGCACTCCAAAGGTACAGTCAAAGAAAGCCTCAGGGGGCTTACATTCTATTGAAGGAGGGCAGTTAGAATACATAAGTAGCATATTTTGCCGTGTATAGTGAGCATGTTTTTGCCCAAATTTGTGAGGGACAAATAAGTGTGTGCATTATATATGGGTAGTGCTAATTCCATATTTATATAAATTCTTTTAATTCTTTTTATTTATGCTTATGAATTAAAAGTGTAACTTTAAAAATCAATCACAATATCTATGTGCAAAATAATACTCTGGAACAAAATAAGTGGTTTTGTGGAACTTACGACAATCTGGCAACGATGAAGAGTTCTTGGCCTTCTATGATGTGTAAATATCATAAATTTGTTTCCGGTACATAAAATGTCTTGTACCTTGTATCTGTTCTTGTGTTTTGTAATTATTTGTTACATAAAATTTCTTGTTCCATAATATGTTAAAAAATAAATGCTAAAATTCCTGTATATTAAAAAAACACAAGTACTGGGCTGGCCAAGTGGTGCGGTGGTTAAGAGCTGGCTTGGGATGCCAGCGGCCCCAGTTCGGATCCCACATATGAGGGCCAGTGACACTGCCCTCTAAAAAACCAAACCAAACCAAACCAAACCAAACCAAACAAAAGAAAACACAAGTGCCTAAACGGAAACAAATAAAAAATTTGAATTAAAACATTAAAACAAAATATTTGTCCCTGAAAGTTTGGGCCCAAAACGTGGGAGCGCATTATACACAGTACAATACGGTCAATGACCAGACTGTATTATGTCAGGCCAGCTGGTTTTTACAAAGAAGATTCAATAGGGAAATGTGGTGGAAAGGAGTTGCTTTCCACCACTAAAGGGGCTGCTTTAGCTAGGATAGCAGGACCTTAGGGTTGGCATGTAGCTCTAGTGGTATAATGCCCGTGGAACTACTCAGCAAACCAGGCCAGCGGTGAGGAGTGAGTGCCATAATATGAGAGGGTCAGGTCAGTTTGCTCCCTATCTTCAGAATCTCACATCTCATCCTCCCCGCTTGAGTCACTGCTCTAGCTCCAGTTTGGCCCTGTTGCTACCTATCTTTTATGCCTCTAGGGATTTATTTCGACCACTCTTGCTCTCCGGTATTAGATCCATCTTTCTTTCGCTCCAGCCAAGATTCACCTCCTAGGAGAAAGCTACCCTTCTATAGCTCCCTGTCATAACTCACACATCTGTCTTCTCATGCTCTAGTTCCAAAGGATGTGCTTCTGTATAAGAGTAGATCTGTCATGTAGATACTTCACTTAGCCTACCAGATAGGATGCCAGGGCGCCATGACTGCTTCTGAGCCCCTTGGGCCCCAACATTACCCAGTACACTATTCGGCATGGGGGCGGGGGCACTCAAGTTATGTTTCATGGCACTGCTAATGGCGGCAGCAGGCTCTCACACTGAGGGCTCTGCAATGTTCCACATTGTCAGAGTAGAGCCAAGCGAAGGCCAATGGAAGGGAAGAAGGGAACTCAGGAGAAGAGGGGCTGGGTTTGTCCAAAGTCATTGGGCTACCAGGCCTAGAGCCATCCTCTTTGCTCTCATATAACACTGTCTCCTGGCCTTCTTTCCTTCATGGGTTGAGCCCTCTCAGCTTTCTCCAAGCAACCATTACGTGTAGGTGCTCTTCAAGACTGTGCCCCAGCTTTTCCAACTTCTTCTTTTTTTCTTTTTTAAAGATTTCATTAGGAAATTGGGGGAGTGGAACAGTGTTGAGGAATCGGGGAAGGGGAACAGACAACTTGCTGTCTTTTTGTTCTTCAGTCTAGTTGCGGAGGACGTTGCTTCACTGGCCCATGTTGCTATCGTCATTGCGCTTCTCCCGGGTGAGGCAGGTCTGTCGCCAGCCTCTGGATGGTCACTCACCGCAGCTATTGGCCGCTCACGCTGGCTGCCGGCCACTCACTGTAGCCTATGGCAGCCCACTGCAGCCGGGGCTGCAGCCTACACCGTCACCGGGGCTCGCACAGCCCAGCTCCAGGTGGAGCTGTTGTTAGCTGTAGAGGGCAGTGTCACTGGCCCTCATATGTGGGATCCGAACTGGGGCCACTGGCGTCCCAAGCCAGCTCTTAACCAATGCACCACTCGGCTCGCCCTATTACGACATTTTTTGTGTCCCTTAGAAATGTTAGAAATCTTGAAAGCATAAATAAGAGAATAAAAGTCACTAATATTTCCACAAGCATGAGAAAAACATTGTTGCTATTTTGCTGTATATACCCTCAGTTGTTTGTATGTATGTCTCTATTAACGTGTGTGTGTGCGTGTGTGTGTGTGTGTGTGTGTGTGTGTGTGTCCCACAGTCTTTCAATCTGGTTTTAATTTGAATACCTTGAAATACTGGTACAGTTGTCATACGTAGATAATTTAGGTTTTAAATTTGGATTATTGTGGTCCGGCCGAGTGGCGTGGTGGTTGAGAGCTGGCTTGGGGTGCCAGCAGCCCAGGGTTCGGATCCCACACATTACGGCCAGTGACACTGCCCTCTTAAAAAACAATTTGGATTATTGTACTTCTGATCTTCTGATTCTGGCCATGATGGAGTAATGGGATGAATTTGGGCAACTAACCTACTAAAAAGGAGGCAAAATACAAGAAACAATGATTTTCAATTTATTAGACATGAGCCAATGAAGAACAGTGTTCTCTGAGATTAAATACAAATGAGGTGAGGGCGACCAGGTGACTCAGTAGGTTAGAGCACATGCTCTGAGCAACAGGGTTGCCGGTTTGATTCCCACATGGGCCAGCGAGCTGCACCCTCCACATTTAGATTGAAGACGATTTCAGCTGAGCTACCGCTGAGCTGCCGATGGGAGGCTGGATGGCTAAACTGGTGACAGCACGTGCTCTTAACGACAAGGTTGCCTGTTCAACTCCCACATGGAATGGTGGGCTGTACCAACCCCCCAACAACTGACTGAAAAACAGCAACTGGACTTGGAGCTGAGCTGCGCCTTTCACAACAAAGATTGAAGGACAACAACTTGACTTGGAGCTGATGGGTCCTGGGAAAAACACACTGTTCCCCAATAAAGTGTTAAAAAAAATAAGGTGAGTCCTGCGATTGCCCAAGTTCACTGCCTAGAAAGAGATCGAGGGCCACAGTGCACAGTGGAGAAGCCTGGCCATCTCCTTGAGTTGAGGAGATGAAGCTGAGTATCTAGGGGTGCTAGGTGGACAGACTTTGCAGGGCAAAATTCCAGAGAAGAGAGAGGTCCAGAGAAAAAAATATCTCCAGAGATCTAGCATGTCTGGGAGTCCTTCTTCCCATTAGCCAGAGTTGAAAATCTCATTATACATGGGGCTCACTTAGAATACTGAGAATGGCTTTGCCTTAGAAGGGAGAAATACTGGCCATGTCTACATGCTGTTTTTATCTCACCTAAAAAGTTTAAAAGCAAAACCTAAAAGGATCATACTGTTTCCAAGTAACTTGTATTCCAGAACAAAGCTAAAGAATATTTATTTACAGAAACGCAAAAATACCAGTACTTTAACAAAGTAAAATTCACAATGTCTGACATCCAGTCAAAATTACCAGCCATTCAAAAGAAGCAGGAAAGTAGGACCAATGATGAGGAGAAAAATAAATTAAAACTGACCTAGAAATGATACAGACGATACGGTGAATAGACAAGGACAATAACACAGTATTATATATTACTGTATTCCATATGTTCAAAAGAAAAGAGGAAAGGTGGGCATGCCGAGTGGTGCGGTGGTTAAGTGCTGGCTTGGAACGCCAGCGGCCCCGGTTCGGTCCCACATATGAGGGCCAGTGACACAGCCCTCATAAAAAAAAAAAAGAATAGAAAAGAGGAAAGGTTAAACATGTTAAATGCGGACATGGAAGATGTAAAAAGACCCCAAGTAAACAGAGCACTGGTGAGTAGTGAAGCAACTTCAAGTAGCCTATGCACATAAATTTGGAGACCCCAAAGGAGGGGCAAAATGGGGGCATGGAATAAAATCTTTGAATAACAAGTCTCCAAATTTGATGAAAACTATAAATCCAGAGATTCAAAAAGCTAAAAGAATGCCAAGAACGAAGGAATATGAAGTAAACTACTGAGGCCCATGATATTCAAATTACTTAAAATCAGGGATAAAGAGAAAATCTTAAAAGTACCCAGAGAAAAAAGACCCTTCACTACACAGGAACAAAGATAACGATAAGAGTCAATTTCTTGTTAAAACAATGAAAGCAAGAGAAGAATGGAGTAATATCTTTAAAGTACTGAAAAATTAAACTGTCAGCCTAGAATTCTATATACAGTGAAAATATATTGCAAAAACAAAGGTTAAGTAAAGGAGTTTTCTGAAATACAAAACCTTAAACAACTAATTACCAAGAGACATGCACTACAAGAAATGTTAAAGAATGTTTAAAAGAAATGTTAAGGTCCTCCAGGCAGAGAAAATTACACCAGACAGAAATTGGGATCAAAGCGCACCAGGAACTGCAACCCCATGGATAAACACAGACAAGTTGGAAGGTCGGCCACAGGCTGGGATGGGTGCGAATGGCACGCACTGTAGATGAATTTAGACCAGGGGTCCGGCTCTGCCCTGTCACTTACTAGCCACGTGGCCCGGGGGAAATTACCAGGCCTGCGAGCCTGAGGTTCTTCATCTGTGGAGACAGTGGGTCTGATGAGCCCTGTCCTGTAGGACTGCGGGAAGCATGGAGTGTTTGCAAAGCGACTCGCACAGTGCCTGGTGTACACTGGAACTTTGATGAGTGGCAGTTATTTCTATTATGATATTACCCCCAAGCCTTACTGCTCTCTACTCTGGAAAATTTGGTTTTTGTTTGTTGGTTTTTCATATCTCAGGGAATATGCAATGCAGTAGGACTTAGAATATGAAATTAGACAAAACTACTGCTTCATAAATAAAACTCAGGACAATGACCCTCCCAGAGGACCTATTATTTAATTGGGGTGTAGAGGAGGCTTTCCCAGCTGGGTGCAGCTCAAAGCTCCTAGAATTTGAGTCAAAGACCAACTCTTTCCCTCCCTCCCAGCGGCTCTTACATCCAAAGCATAATTTTCATTCCTTCACCTCCACCAAATATCTAGCCTGTGCTTCGAGTTATACAAATTACACTCCATATGATGTACTTCAAATATCCTTTTTAATGCACTGTGTCTGGTGTCCCATGACCAGGGGAGAGTGTCCGTCTAGCGGCTTCTGGGAAACACTTAAAGGACCATCACCGTATTTCTGCAGAAATGCTTGCATGATGATGGGTATAAAACATCTAGTTTGTACACCTGCACTGGGACAAGTGTGTAGGGTCCCTTCCCCATCTGCCCCGGGGGGAAATGGCTCTCTGGTTACTCCCCTATCCCCAAATAACTGCCAAGTGCAGTTTTCCATTCCAGGTTTTCTTCTCATGCCCAAGACAGACCATCTGCCCACTCTGGCCGTGGCCACCACCAGCTTCATCACAATCAACACCCCCAGAGGGAATCCATTTCCCAAAGCCCCAAACTGCCCTGGCTTGGGCCATTTACACTTGAGTGCCCTCCCCTGGAGCCCACCGCCTCTCCCCTTCTTTCGCTCCTTCTCTAGGGCTGAGGGGACCCCTCAGCACCTTCCTTATAGGACTGGGGCTCCCACCCTTCATTCTATGGGTGGGTGTGTCCTGCTGATCCCAATGTCCCCACTACTGACTCAGGGCCTTCCACAGGACAGAGGCTCAGTGAACATCTGGGGACAGAAATGAGCCAGTGAGCAGCGATTTTATTTATTACTATTTATTTTTTCTACCGTGTTGAACAAGCTGAGAATATCCAGGTCTCTTTCTCTCTATATAGTTTACTTTTACAGAATGACAGACTAAAAATATATAATCACTATGTTATATACTTGGAACTAATATAATATTGTATGACAACTGTAATTGGAAAATAAAACAATTATTTTAAAAATAAATATACATAAAATCTTTTAAAAATAAACTGTTTCCTTATATTTAAAAAATTAAGTATTTAAAATTTTCTCTATTTTGCTAGTAAGTTCTTTCACATTTTCAAAAAAAAATTCCTACTCCAGTGCCATGTTATCATGTTACAGACTACAAACAAAATGTAAGGTTTCCCACTTTGTTTGGGAAAACAAAGGTTGTAGCAAAACTGGTTCTCTTAAACTGGATAAATAGCAATAAATGTGCAACCTACGTAATTCACCAAGTTAGACTCTGAAGCTAATAAATATTATACTTAATGTAACACTTTAAAATACAACAAATAAAAGATACATTTCTAAGTCACCCCTATGCAACAGGAACACAAAGATGTTATTCGTTATGACACCTTCAGGCCCAGCCTAGCTAGCCCTTCACTACTTAGATCATGGACAGCCCTCTCAAAACACAAAGGAAAGATCTGCCTTGGACTTCACTCAGAGTGGGAGAACTCCCCGGACATGACACTAGAACTTGCCCTGGTCATGTTGAGGGCAATTTCGGCCTGGGCTCTCACAGCCTGATCTCTCAAGGCGTCCAGATACAAGTTTGGGAAGGCACCGGGTTCACGCCCATTGATCTTGGCCAAATATTCCAGGACTTTCATCTTGCTGGTTTCAGCGTGGGCCCTGGGACCCCACAGGAACTCGTAGCGAGCAGGATCACTATCAGCCACCCGCCGGTACTCAATGTACAGTTCCTGCACCAAAAATCTGGTCAGGAGCTCCCTGGGATCCCCATAAATGGAATGCTCTATCTCAACACTCACCCCTACAGCATCCAGCTTTTCCCAGACCTTCTCTTCAGGGACACAGTTACCCTCTATGAAGATTATGCTCAGGATAAGTACCAGGAAGCCAGTCTTGGGAAAGCTACGCCCATTGATCCCCACCCCATCATAGGTGAGGCCCAGGGTGCTGCCCAGGACATAGGTGTGGTTAATGGGATCCACTTCCCTCACATCAACACCAAAGACCACCTGCAGGCATTCACAGGTCTCACTAAAGATCTCACAAAATTGCTCTCGACACTCTCTGGTGACCCTGCTCAGCATCTCCGCCCGTGTGGTCAGCTCCTGGGTGCGGTACTTGAGGAGCAGGAACCTCACCAGGGCGCTGACCCTGTCAGGAACGATATCTGCGGGCAAGGGCTCCATGTATATCAGGCCCTGCGCGGCGCAGGAACCCACCACTGCTTGGCTGACAGATTGGCACAATGGCATGGAAGCAGGATCAGGGGACAAGCCTCTGGGACTTACAGAGCTCTGGGAAGGACTCAGTGTGTCTACAATAGGCAAACCCCCGCCGGGGCGCTTGAGGATGAGGAGGGCAAAGAGGAGGAGGCCATAGAGGTTGAGGAAGATTCGTGTTCCATGACCTCAGGATCAGGAGCCTGTGCACCCGAGAGCCCCTGGGCCTCACTGTCGGATTCAAGGTCTTCCCCAAGCATGTAGGGACGTCACTGGAGTTCTTGGCAGGATGACTTGTGTCAGGCCGACACAGGAATATGGGCAGGAGGTGGGCGATGGGGTCCCACGGGCCTGGGGGAGAGAGAGCGTGAGTGGCCTCAACAGAGAAACTCACCTTAGGAGGCTCTGACAAAGGCGACTTACAGGTCTCCTCTTTGTGGGTGTTGTGGGGCCTGTCTCTCCTCGGCGGGCTGTCCCGTAAGATCCTGAAGGAGGAAGTGAGAGGGCTGCTCAGGGTGCAGCCAGCACTCCCAAGGTTCTGGGGCTGACAGTGGGGTCCCCTGTGTCCTGGGGTGGGGGAGCCCCTGGGGACACATTCAGAGCATGCACCTCACCTGGACCGCTGACACTGCCTGGGCCTCCTCTGTTCAGGGATGGGGGTTCATGTACCTCACACCTTCATCTGCTGGTCCTGGAGCCCCTGTAAGAGGAAAGGAGGGGGCACTTCAGGGTTCAGACGGCAAACACAGCCCTGAGCCCACAGTGGTGACACAAGGGAGGCCCAGGCTCTGTGAGGTCCACTTTGTTCTGGGGTGAGTGGTCCCCTCTTTGTGCACTCAGGGTCCTGACCTTATTTCTGGCGGGGTCTGCTACCCGACTCTGCTGTCCCAAGGCAAACCTCTCAGAACAAGACGACATGCCCCGAGAGTGAAAAGAAAGAAGTGAGGGGGCCCCACCTCTTGCCACACCTGCCCCGGGGTCCCCCAGAGGGAACAGCAAGGGATGACCAAATGCTGTGGGGTCCACCTGTCCTGGCATGTGGGGTCCGCTCACTCTTCACCGTGATGCCTGGCAGGGCTTCCCCCGTTTACCTGAGGCCACCCTCCTTAAACAAAGGTCTCACCGCTATGCGAGAGCAGAGCTGGAAATGAGGGGTCACCTACTGCAGCCACGCAGCCTCAGGTCCTCTGCCGGCTGACAGAAGGGACAGGGAGGGCTGGCTGTGGGCACAGTGTGCTGTGGGGTCCCTCAGTCTTCTCTCCCAGGCCTCAGCGCGACCCTCAGAAGGCCTGGGCCTCCTCCCTCTGCCTCCCTTAGCCCAGCCCTGGGGGCTTAAGCCTCCCCTTCCCCAGCTGCCCAAGCGGGGAGTGAGGCACCATCGCGTTGGCAACACCCTCCCAACCCCCCACCCCCCACCCTCGCCCCACTCCCGCCTGTAGCCGCCCCGGGGTGACCGCAGGGGAGCATTTCTGTGGAATCCCCCGTTGTGGCGTCCAGGGTCCCATGGTCCTCCCTCAGGGTCCTCACCTTGCGTCCCGGCAGGACGTGGGCCCTCCTTCCCTGGACCTGACCCTCTGCTCCTGATACCACGTGGGCGGTTTCTCTGAGACCCGGATTTGGCGGTTTGTCTGAGACCCGGATGCGGGAGTCAGGAAAGGTCACGTGTGGTTATTCCGCCAAGGGGCCTCCCAGGACTGACGGCAGGGGCGGGCCTCGGTGGGGTCCCTTCTGCTGTGGGGCTCAGAGCCCCCTTAGTTCTCCCTTAGGGTCCTCACCTTGCGTCCCGGCAGGACCTGGGCCTTCCCACTGCCGACCAACGCCCTGCTCCTGATACCACGTGGGCGGTTTGCCTGAGACCCGGATGTGGGAATCAGGGAAGGTCACGTGTGCTCATCCCTCCCTAGGGACTCCCAGGACGGACTCTGTTCTGGGGTCTAGGGTCCCTCAGTCCTCCCTCAGGGTCTTCACTTGGAGCCCTGGCAGGTCCTGGGATCCTCCCTCGGTTGACCCGAGCCCGGGTCTCTCAGACTGTGGCCCTCACTGCCCTGAGTCCTCCCAGGGAAGCCCGTGGATGTCCCATCCGGCCTCCCAGCACAGCAATTCCCACGGCTGATGGAAGGGGTGCAGATGGGTTGTGTGGGGGCAGCAACCTCCCTCCGGTCCCCACCTTCACTCAGCAGGACCCGGGCCCCCAGACCTCTGCGGAACGGAGTCTGCACCCCTTAGACCAAGGCTCTGACTCCCCGAGTTTCTTGAGAGGCCAGGGCTGGATGGGGGTGCAATTTCCTACATGCAAATGTCAAACCCAACGTCTGGCATGTTAATACCTGTTTCATTCACCCTACACTGATAATACTTAAGTCTAGGTACTTACCTACTGGGGTGCATATGACACCTCAGACTTGATACAAGGTTAAGATAACCGGTTGAGCAAATCTGTTCACTGAAGGCAGTGATTTCAGACTGGAAAACAGAAAACTGAGGAGAGCTGTGTGGACACTGGGAGAAAGAGGTGGGTTGGAAAAGATCCCTGGTAGCGGTTAAGAAGTGAGTGGTTTTCTTTCTCTTTTTTTTGTTTTGTTTTTGAGGGCAGTGTCACTGGCCCTCATATGTGGGACCTGACCCGGGGCCGCTGGCGTCCCAAGCCAGCGCTTAACCACCGCGCCACTCGGCGGGCCCTAGAAGTGAGTGGTTTTCAAAGTGCATAAGTGCAACTTGTAGGAGGGACGTGGGGTTGTGGGAAGTCGACAGCCCCCCAGTGTCTGACAAGGCCACATTGCCCTGCTCAGCACTGGATATTAGGGGTGCTGCCTTATGGTTGGTCATGTAATATCTCCTGCCTCTAAGAACCCATGTGCCTTTCCTCCTATAGGAGACAATATACTCACTGCATTTATGGCAGGTTCCTGTATACCCCAATGTGCTAACTATGCAGCCAAAGACGGGTAAGATCTCCTAAAAGAGGGGAGACAACCTAAGCCAGGCAGTAGTTCTGTGGAGAACCCCTAAATTGAGATATTGGGGACTCAAGCCCCTTTGGAAACTGAGATATAGGCCTTTGGCCACATAGGCCTAAAAAAGCCAGTCTGTGAGAAACAGACAGCCTCTGTGAGAAACTGGTGCTATCGTTCGTCCTTGCCTGTGCAGCTGTGAAAGGTTTCCTTGGAGACGAGGAGATCAAGGTCTCTCGGCCATGAAAGTTCTGATAAGAGGCAACTTACTGACCATAAGTTATTTTAATTAACAGCCTTGTTTTAACTCTTTGTTCTGTACATTGCTAGCAACAGATACTGAAGCTTTAACTGAGAAACAGATGTTACCCTCTATTACAAAAACATGCAGCTCTTTGTAAGATAGGAAAAGTTTGAAACTCCTTTTGCTACTAAGTATTATAATCACATAGAAATAGTTTCTTGCCTAAACTCTTGGCAATAGTTCAAGTATATGCCCGGTAAGGTAGCCACGGTAACCACTCTTTAGATGATAAGTAAAATCCTTGAACAGGTCACAGTGTAGCTAAAAAGATACAATTACAAAAATGTAAAAGTTCTGAGTAAGGGAAAACATCATGGTCATGTGAAACATAACTTGTAATTAAGATAATGGTCAAAAGCCCCTATAAAAGGAGTTAGGCTTTAACAATAAGGTGTGACACTTCTGAGAACCTCTTTCCGCTGTCTCCGCTTTCTTTTTTTCTGCCTTTACTGTAATAAAGATTTTCTGTCTTTCGTATCGCCGACGCCGTGTCCACCTTCTTGAGCCCTGGTCAGCGGGGACTGGTCCCCCGCATGGGGTGATTTGCACATCTCCACAGCCCCATTACCTTGGAGGGATTTTAGGTGAAAACTAGTTAATGCTGGAGGCGGCCGGTTAGCTGAGGTGGTTAGAGTGCAGTGCTCCTAACACCAAGGTTGCCAGTTCTATCCCCACATAGGCCAAGGAGCTGTGCCCTCCACAACTAGATTGAAACAACTACTTGACTTGGAGCTGATGGGTCCTGGGGAAAAAAGCCCTGTTTCCCATTAAAAATATCTTAAAAAAACAAAAAACAAAAAGCTCGGTGAAGGGTGAGAGAACAGAATGAACCACTGACATGGTGGCCTTGGGGAAAGGTTTGGAGGAAACATCATCTCTCTGTCAAGTGACCCATCCAAATTGAACATGGGGCCAATCAGTTTGAGAAGGCTCTTTAAGGGTGTTTTAAAAAATGCCCTCTTTCTCCTGCCAAAGCATCTTGGCCTCGTCACCTCCCCTCTCCACGATGGAGATGTCAGGATGGCACTTTGTGATGTCTAAACTTCTTTCCCAGGACTACCATTGGCTGGAAGAGATCCTTGCTGACCAATCAAAGCCTAAGCGTTTGGCCCCGCATTGTCCCAAAGAGAAGCATATATTCTTTTCAGTTTGTGAAGGTTTCTTTCATGGCCCAGAATATCATCTCTCTTGTTAAATATTCCATGGACCCTTGACAAAAATATGTATTCAGCTATTGTTGGGTTCAGTGTTATGTAAGTGTTCATTGGGTGCTGTCCAGTGGGACCTTTTCCACAACTGGCATAGTGAAGCAGCTGGTCCAGCCAGCACCCTTCTCCTGAATAACTGCAGGTCCCTCTGCCTCCTTTAAAAAAGGGTAGTACTGTATTTGCAGACATTACCCGGAGCAATATTTTTACTGATACATCCCTGCGTGGTAAGGGAAGTAAAAGAAAAATGAACATATGGGATTATAGCAAACTTAAAATTTTTTCACAACAAAGGAAACCATCAATAAAACAAAAAGGAAGCCTACTGAATGGGAGAATATATTTGTCAATGATATATCTGATAAGGGGTTAATATCCAAAATTTATAAAACACTCATGCAACTGAACACCAAAAAAACAAACAACCCAAGTAAAAAATGGGCAGACGATATGAAGAGACATTTCTCTAAAGAGGACATACAGAAGGCCCACAGGCATATGAAAAAATGTTCAACCTCACTGGTCATTAGGGAAATGCAAATAAAAACCACAATGAGATACCACCTCACTCTGGTCAGAATGGCTATCATCAAGAAATCAACAAACAACAAGTGCTGGCGGGGCTGTGGGGAAAAGGGGACCCTGCTGCACTGTTGGTGGGAGTGCAGATTGGTGCAGCCACTATGGAAGTCAGTATGGAGGTATCTCAAAAAACTGGAAATGGAACTACCATATGACCCAGCATTTCCACTCCTGGGCATTTATCCTGAAAAACACAAGACACTAATTTGAAAACATATATGCCCCCTTATGTTCATTGCAGTGCTATTTACAATAGCCAAGACTTGGAAACAATCGAAATGCCGATCGGTAGACGACTGGATTAAGAAACTATGGTACATTTATACAATGGAGTATTACTCCACTATAAAGAAGAATGAAATCGTACCATTTGCAATGATATGGATGGACCTAGAGACTATTATGTTGAGTGAGATAAGTCAGTTGCAGAGGGACAAATACCATATGATCTCACTTGTATGTGGACTCTGAAAAACTGAATGAATGAGCAGAGTACATGGAAACGGTCTCGTAGCTATAGAGAAAAGACTGAAGGTTGCTAGTTGGGAGGGGGGTGGGGATGAGGGAGAAGGGGAAGGGATTAGACAGCATAAATAGGCAACTACAATATTGCCACAGGGATATGAAAGACAGCTCGGGGAATATAGTTAATAATGTTGTAAGTATTTTGTGGGGTGTCAGATGGTCAGATGTCTTGTTAGGGAGACCACTTCATGGATGGAGTGGAGACTTGATCACTGCACTGTACACCTGAAGCTGAGGTTGCATAATATTGTATACCAACTGTAATTGAATATTTAGATAGTCATGGCATGTGGATTATTCTGTGGAAGGGAGTCAGAGGAATTGTAATAGATATATATGATATGGAGGGGAGGAGTGGGGTGGCGAATTGGGGGAGGGGGGTTGTCACTTTGAGGGGTAAAAAGTATAACTATTGCACGGTGTTGCACACCTGAAACTAATTGAAAATAAATAAATTTAAAAAACAAAGGGTACTGTACAGATCAAGGACTAGCTGTGGTTGCCAAGCAGGGAGGCTGGCAGAGCTGGCTGGGACCTTTGAGGCCATAATTGTATGAAGGAAGAACCTGAGGGCCACAGACAACAGGTCTTGCCCAAAGTCATCAGCAAGTCCATCAGTGGCAAAGCTGATTCGCTAACACCTGCCAGACCTCAGGTCTTCCCAAAGCACCATCCTTCCCTGTAGTTTCACCCGATCATGTGTGCCCCCGAGAGGGTGCCGCGCTCCCTCCATCTGAATAGGCCAGGTGAATTGTCCCGTCAGTCTCTCCTTACCTTTCCAGGGTCAATCCCGATGGTTGCCGCAGTTAAGTAGCTAGGCACAGGCTACCAGCCACCCACACCCCCCAGATGACTCAGAGGGCAATGTCCTGGGAGGTCCAGGACCAGTTTTTGTTCTCCTAGCAGGGAGCCTCACTCACCAAAGGCCAAAGTAGGGGAGGTTGGGTGCCTAACTCAGGGAGCTTCTGTGGACTCAGTGAATCTTCCCAACAGTCTTGAGAGGTCCAGCTTTTCACACAAGAAACGCTAAGTTACCTGCTGGAAATCACATAGCCACTAAGGAGTAAAGCCAGGATTGGAACCCACTACATGTGAGCCTTCCTCACTGGCTGACCTGAAATCTCCCACTAGAGCTAGGAGGCAGCTGTGGTTTAATGGGAATCAGGATGCCTAAGTTTCAGTTCCAGCTTGGCCTGCTTCTGCTTATGCACCCGTGGCACAGACACTTCATCTTTCAGAGCCTCAGTTTCCCCAGCTGTATAGTGCTGACCACCTTGCCAACCTTTCTAGCTTTTGGTCAGTCAACAAATGTTTACGGGGCACCAATTTATGCTATATGGTGTTAGGCACTCCAAAGGTACAGTCAAAGAAAGCCTCAGGGGGCTTACATTCTATTGAAGGAGGGCAGTTAGAATACATAAGTAGCATATTTTGCCGTGTATAGTGAGCATGTTTTTGCCCAAATTTGTGAGGGAAAAATAAGGGTGTGCATTATATATGGGTAGTGCTAATTCCATATTTATATAAATGCTTTTAATTCTTTTATTTATGCTTATGAATTAAAAGTGTAACTTTAAAAATCAATCACAATATCTATGTGCAAAATAATACTCTGGAACAAAATAAATGGCTCTGTGGAACTTACGACAATCTGGCAACGATGAAGAGTTCTTGGCCTTCTATGATGTGTAAATATCATAAATTTGTTTCCGGTACATAAAATGTCTTGTACCTTGTATCTGTTCTTGTGTTTTGTAATTATTTGTTACATAAAATTTCTTGTTCCATAATATGTTAAAAAATAAATGCTAAAATTCCTGTATATTAAAAAAACACAAGTACTGGGCTGGCCAAGTGGCGCGGTGGTTAAGAGCTGGCTTGGGATGCCAGTGGCCCCAGTTCGGATCCCACATATGAGGGCCAGTGACACTGCCCTCTAAAAAACCAAACCAAACCAAACCAAACCAAACAAAACAAAACAAAACACAAGTGCCTAAACGGAAACAAATAAAAAAATTTGAATTAAAACATTAAAACAAAATATTTGTCCCTGAAAGTTTGGGCCCAAAACGTGGGAGGGCATTATACACAGTACAATACGGTCAATGACCAGACTGTATTATGTCAGGCCAGCTAATTTTTACAAAGAAGATTCAATAGGGAAATGTGGTGGAAAGGAGTTGCTTTCCACCACTAAAGGGGCTGCTTTAGCTAGGATAGCAGGACCTTAGGGTTGGCATGTAGCTCTAGTGGTATAATGCCCGTGGAACTACTCAGCAAACCAGGCCAGCGGTGAGGAGTGAGCGCCATAATATGAGAGGGTCAGGTCAGTTTGCTCCCTATCTTCAGAATCTCACATCTCATCCTCCCCGCTTGAGTCACTGCTCTAGCTCCAGTTTGGCCCTGTTGCTACCTATCTTTTATGCCTCTAGGGATTTATTTCGACCACTCTTGCTCTCCGGTATTAGATCCATCTTTCTTTCGCTCCAGCCAAGATTCATCTCCTAGAAGAAAGCTGCCCTTCTATAGCTCCCTGTCATGACTCACACATCTGTCTTCTCATGCTCTAGTTCCAAAGGATGTGCTTCTGTATAAGAGTAGATCTGTCATGTAGATACTTCACTTAGCCTACCAGATAGGATGCCAGGGCGCCATGACTGCTTCTGAGCCCCTTGGGCCCCAACATTACCCAGTACACTATTCGGCACGGGGGCGGGGGCACTCAAGTTATGTTTCATGGCACTGCTAATGGCGGCAGCAGGCTCTCACACTGAGGGCTCTGCAGTGTTCCACATTGTCAGAGTAGAGCCAAGCGAAGGCCAATGGAAGGGAGGAAGGGAACTCAGGAGAAGAGGGGCTGGGTTTGTCCAAAGTCATTGGGCTACCAGGCCTAGAGCCATCCTCTTTGCTCTCATATAACAGTGTCTCCTGGCCTTCTTTCCATCACTGGCTGAGCCCTCTCAGCTTTCTCCAAGCAACCATTACGTGTAGGTGCTCTTCAAGACTGTGCCCCAGCTCTTCCCAACTTCTTCTTTTTTTCTTTTTTAAAGATTTTATTAGGAAATTGGGGGACGTGAACAGTGTTGGGGAATCGGGGAAGGGGAACAGACAACTTGCTGTCCTTTTTTTCTTCAGTCTAGTTGCGGAGGACGTCGCTTCACTGGCCCATGTTGGTATCGTCATTGCGCTCTTCCCGGGTGAGGCAGATCGGTCGCCGGCCTCTAGATGGTCACTCACCGCAGCTATTGGCAGCTCACACTGGCTGCTAGCCGCTCACGCTGGCTGCCGGCCACTCACTGTAGCCTATGGCAGCCCACTGCAGCAGGGGCTGCAGCCCACACCGTCACCGGGGCTCACACAGCCCAGCTCCAGGTGGAGCTGTTGTTAGCTGTAGAGGGCAGTGTCACTGGCCCTCATATGTGGGAACCGAACTGGGGCCACTCGTGTCCCAAGCCAGCTCTTAACCACTGCGCCACTCGGCAGGCCCTCTTCCCAACTTGTTATCTCTGGTACTACACACTCCTTGACTAGTGTCATTCATTTGCCCATGTCCAGCTTTACCTCTCTCCTGAGATTCAGAGCTGAGTATGCGATATTCTCCCAGGCTCCTCCACCTGGAGTCCGAATAGGTATCTCATTTTCAATAAGGCCTCAAACAGGGGCTTGCCGATTGACGCGGTGGTTAAGCGCTGGCCTGAGAAGCCAGTGGCCCCGGTTCAGGTCCCACGTATGAGGGCCAGTGACACTGCCCTCAAAAAAAAGAAAAAAAAATAAGGCCTCAAACAGCCTCATCACAGCATCATCTCCTGAATAAGATCACCATGATTAATCCAACAGTCATTGGAATAGAAATCAGTGCTCAACATTCCTGTTGATTTTACTTCTAAATGACTTGTGACCCCATCTTCTCTCCTCTATCCCCACTGCCACCATCTTGGTATAAGTTCTTGTGCTGGCCCATTTGCCCTGAAATCCATTCTTCGCCCCTCTGCTGTTCTACTCTGTTTTTCAGGCTGAATGTCCTTGGCATTTGTGCCTCTTGGAGGGAGATTGGAGGGTGAGAGGAAAGGGAAAGGGGGATGAGAGAGGGAGCTCCTCTCTTATATATCTTCTCTGGGACTTCATCTCCCACCAACAGACCTTTCATGATTTCAGTTTTCACCAGGTGACCCTGCCTCAGGACCTTGGAGACTCTGGCCCCATTCTTTGACCCTCTAGCCTAGGGTTGGCAACTGTTTCCTGCTGTTGCATATCTCTGTGTTGCCTCATCTTATACAGTTTGGTTCCTCAAAAATTCCATGTCCTATATAGCCTATTCCTTGCATTATATTTCTTGTAAAAAATTAAAGTGTTGGGCCGGCTGAGTGGCGCAGTGGTTAAGCGCTGGCTTGGGAAGCCAGCGGCCCCGGTTCGGGTCCCACATATGAGGGCCAATGACACTGCCCTCAAAAAAAAAAATTAAAGTGTCTTCTGTTTTCTTGGTTGGACTCTGACTGAGGCAGCCCTTATTATTTCTAATCTAGCTTATTATAACAGCTTTTCAGTAAATCATCCTGATTTTAGTCCTATTCCTCTCAACTTGCTTTGAACATTGCAGCCAAAGTAATATGTCTTAGACTAACTTTGCCTTAAAACTTCAATCGTTCCCGTTGCCTACAGGATGAAGCCCTTATGTTGGTTTGCAGTCTGGCGGTGGGTGGGATAGGTGGGCGAGAGGACTGTTGCCAGTGTTTGGTTTCAAGATTGGGACCAGGGTAACAAGCTAGAAATGTCCCTCAGCTGTTGGCTTAGTTTCAGATTTGCTCTTCGCAGAATGGAAAGTGAGCTGTCAAAAAAACAGCCTTGGGGCCGGCCGAGTGGTGTGGTGGTTAAGAGCTGGCTTGGGAGTCCAGCGGCCCCGGTTTGGATCCCACATATGAGGGCCAATGACACTTCCCTCTAAAATAAAATAAAATAAAATAAAAAACCGCCTTGGTGGTAATAAAGGCTTCAAGATCCCCTGATAAATGTAGACCAACTGATTGAAAGCTCCTGATTCACCTACTTGCTACATTCTCAAGATACCCCTGTCCCCAAAACAGATGACCATAGTGTACCTGTAAAACAAGCTTAGGAGCTTCTATTCTTGTCTTTTTATACTTCCCCTTGTTCAGAATTTGAATTGGGAAAACTTTTAAAAGCACTTGAACACGATCTGATTTTTTTATTCCGTAAGTTTTTATTAATTTTTGAATATATAAATGCTATAGTATGATACAATGAGTAGAAAAGGTTGTATTTCTCCTTCCCATACTAGCCCTTTTGCAACATATTTCCTACCTCAGATGCTATCATGTAACCTCTGTAAGATACATATATACTCACATGAGTATATATATATATATATATATATATATATATATATATATATATATATATGAAACATGTCTCCAGAGTTTGGCTTAACTACCACTACACACAATCTGATTTTTAAATGATTGGGGTATCAGGGCTAAGGAAAAATACAAATTAATTTTTAAAAAAGATGGAGCCAGGAGTAAGTTTTTACATACTATTTCATGCTGTGGGATTCTGAACTTTCCATGAAACTTGAGCTTTTTTAGCAGTGAGTGTTAGGAGAAAAAAGTCTCCATTATGTGACCCTTGAGATTTAAAAGATAAAAACCAACCAGTTGTTCATACAAACCAAACTGTTTCCAATGATATGAGGAATGAATGCTTCTGAGGTCCTCATGGAAGGGACAGGATGGACCGTAGTCAACAAATAAATGCTTTAAGAGAAGCTCCTGTCAGAATTAGGGAAGGTTTTCCTGGATTCATGGCTTAACCATGTATGTTGTGGGGCAGAGGTGGGGAAGCTGGAGTCACAATTCCTCTGGTTAGCACCTTTTGCTATTGTTCTCTGAGACTCCTGCGTTATCATACTTATTAAATTTGTGATTATCTGAAATGGTTTTGCCTTTGCCTCTCCCTTGGTTGATATGCTAGGTCTGTGTCATTTGGACATTTACTTATTCATCCAGCAACCATTTATGCATAACCTCCTGGGTTCTAGTAATTCAGTGGTGAAGAAAATAGTGTCAGCTTCTGCCGTCATGAAATTGAAAATGTAGTGTGGAGAGACAGAAGACAAATAAGTCAATAAATAAACAAAATTTTAGATAATTGTATCTTGTTAAAAATAAAACACAGGGGCCAGCCGAGTGGCGCATTGGTTAAGAGCTGGTTTGGGATGCCAGCGGCCCCGGTTCGGATCCCACATATGAGGGCCCTTTACAGCTAACAACAGCTCCACCTGGAGCTGGGTTGTGAGAGGCCCGGTGACGGTGTGGGCTGCAGCCCCTGCTACAGTGGGCTGCCATAGGCTACAGTGAGTGGCCGGCAGGCAGCGTGAGTGGCTGGCAGCCGGTATGTGCTGCCAATAGCCGTGGTGAGCGACCATCCAGAGGCTGGCGACTGATCTGCGTTATCCGGGAAGAGTGCAATGACGATACCAACATGGGCCAGTGAAGCAACTTCCTCCGCAACTAGACTGAAGAACAAAAAAGACAGCAACTTGTCTGTTCCCCTTCCCTGATTCCCCAACGCTGTTCTCCTCCCCGAATTCCCCAATTCCCCAATAAAATCTTTAAAAATAAATAAATAAAAACAAAAAATAAAACAGAGGGATAATGCTTGGGGTAGTAGGAGGGATGATAGCTAATTTGTATAAGATGGTTGGAGAAGGCCTTACAGGAGTTAATATTTGAGCTCAGACCTGAATGATGAAAAGGAAACAGCCTTACAAAGTTCTTGGGGGAAAAGTGATTAAAGAAAGGGGACGATAAGTACAAAGGCCTTCAGGTTGAGAGCAGCTTATTCAAGAAGCAGAAAGAAGGTCAATATATCTAGTCTGGAGTAAGCCAGGGGGAGGGTGGTAAGAAATGCAAATGGAGAGGGAGGCAGTGGCCAGATCATGGAGGGCTTTGTACATCGTAATGAAGAATATGGTTTTTATTCTTAGTGTGATAGGAAGCCACTGAAAGATTTCAACAGGAGAGTGATACGATATAATTATATTTCTAGAAGTTCACTCTGCTGTGTGGAGGATGGAATAGAAGGGAGAAATAGTGGAAATAGAAAGACAATGAAATATAATAGATGATGCAGTGGTACAGGAAAGGGGACACGGCGGCTGGGCGATAAAGGGAAATGGTAATAAAAAGTTAGATATATGGAGTGAGGGAGAAGGGGGAATCATAGATGACACTTAGGCATCTGGCTTGAACAACTAGTTCACTGAGATGAGGAAGACTTCAGGAACAATAGGTTTGAGAAGAGAAGAATCACGTGTTCTGCTTTGAACAACATAACAAATGCTTTTGACTGCAGTGAAATAAAACCCAAATCAAAATTGCTTCAACAGTAAAGAAACTGTAATGGCTCACGGAACACAAAAAAGTCCACCCCAGCAACGTTTCAGGCACGATTCAATCAGAACTGTGGCTCAGTTCATAATTTCTCAACACTGTCTTTCTCTAGGCATCAGTCTGACTTGCCTCATGGTAGCAAATTGTTGCAGTACTTGCAGCATGCATCACATCTGTAGAGCAAGACAGAACATACATAAAATTCCCAGGCAGGAAAAAAAGTCCACTCCCATTGGATTAGCCTGGATCACACACCTGCCCTTGGAAGCAGTCACTGTGACCTAGACAATGAAATGTGTTAACTGGCTTAAGTTAGGTCATGCACTACTCATCTAGATCTGGGGAGGTGAAATTAGGTTTCCCAGAAATATACAGGTATCCTCAGAAAATCATGGGAGCTGAGAAAGCTATTGGGAAGTAGGAGGAAGGGACCAGATGCTAGAGAGATAATTCAATTGGTATAAAATACAAGCGTGTTTAATTTGAAGTTCTAGCAAGACACCTAAGAGGAAATACTGGGGAGGCAGATGGACGTATGAGTCTAGATAGGTCTGAGATAGACATAGACATTTGGGAGTTGTAGGTTTACAGATGGCATTTAAATCCATTGGAATGGATGGACACTGGAATCCACTGTCCAATGGATGTTCATTGGGTGGACATGGGAATCCACTAAGGTCATTAGAATGGATTGGACATTGGAATGGATGGACACTTAGGTAGCTGCAAGAAAGAGGGAAAAGAAAGAGGTTCAAGGACTGAAGCCCGGGACACTCTAACATTTAGAGGCCAAGAGAACAGCCAACAGCTTGTGGCATTGTGGAAGTTAAGAGATTCAAGTATTTCAGGAGGGAGGGAGTATATGTGGGTGTTAAATAATGCAGGGAGGTCAAGAAAGACGAGGGTAGAAATGTGACTTGGATTAGGCAACATATTGGTCATTGGAGATCTTCACCAGAGCCATTTTAGAGGAGATGTAGACATAGAAATTTGATTAGAGAGGACTGAGAAGAGAATATGAGGTGAGAAAGTAGACACAACACTATGAAATAATGTTTTCAAGTAGCTTTGCTGTGAAGGGAAGCATAAGTTGGGGTGCTCAATTAATATTTTTGAATGAACTAATAATAATGCTGGAGAAATGAGGGGAACCCAAGAGTCTTAGGGTGAAAAAGTGTCCAGTAAAAGTCCTGGCTCTTCAGTGCTTCTGAGAAGAGTGTCACAAGGTGTCAAGAATTCATAAGAAGAGAGAAGGGACCTGTCAGGAATCATATATCCAATGTAAAGGCCTCAGTTTTGTCAGGGAAATATGAGCAAGGTTGCTTTCTATAGGCAAGAAGGATGACAACTGATTAGGAAGCTTGAAGATAGCAGAAAAGATTTAGAATAGTGACTCGTAAATGTAAAATTCAAAGAATTTTGCTGGCCAGTTTCTTAGCAGGCATCTAAGGCCTTTTTAAGCTTGCGACCTGGTTTCAGGATCTTGATACCTGAGCTGGAGGGCACCAGGTGCAGAAATGGAGAGACATTCCCAGAAAAGGGAAACATTTGTGCCAAAGCCTGGAAATGCACAGCACATGAGAAGTCCAGGGCCGCCAGAGTCCCAGGTGAACAGATGGATCGTGAGTGACGTACAAGGCCATGGTAGCTTTGTCTGCCCTGCTAAGAAATTGGCCAGCAAACTTTGCATGATTACACTGACCAGTTAATCAAAAGCTCAGGCAGGTAGGTTGGACAAGCACATATCTCAGAATAACAGTAACTTCCTAATGACGCCAAATCAACTTCCACAAATGCTCACTCCTCCTGGACCGGATTAGGTCTACCCTGGGAGAAAAAGGATGACAATCAGAGAGGAGAAGGCTGCAAATGCGCAAAACATTTTGAGAACTACCGTTTGTACCAAATTAATGTACTAATTAGAAATGAGTCTTATCTGTGCCTCAAAGCCAGCCCTAAGGCTCCAGGCTACTACTTTGCGTCTAATTTGCTGTGAGAATACGTGAACTTTATGTAATTGGAATAAATTGACTGCTTTTCTTTCTTTCTTTTTTTTTTTTTTTTGAAGAATAACTCATTTTATTTTATTTTTTTTTATTAGTTACAGATGTACAAAACAATGCAATAGTTATTCTCTTCACCCCTTACAAAGTGACTCCCCCTCCCCTGCCCCCACCCCCGATATCATACATATCTATTACAATTCCATTGACTCCATCCCCACTCTGTATTCCACATCCCATGATTATATATGTGTTAAATTATAGTTAACATCTAATATTATTCAGGGTCAGCTTCAGATGTACAGTGCAGTGGTCAGGCCTCTACACCATCCATGAAGTGGTCTCCCTAACAAGACATGAGCTCATCTGGTCCCCTAAAAAAATATTTACAACCTTATTGATTATATTCCCTAAACTATCTCTTCTTTCCCTGTGGTAGTATTGTGGTTACCAGTTTATGTTGTTGACTGCTTTTCTTTAACGACTGTATATTATCAGAACCAATTTATATGGCCAGCCTCCATTTTCCACCATGTCCCCCAACAGAACAGCCAGTTTCCATCTATACCTAGAAGGGAACTAGGCCTGCTGGTTTCTCTGGTTTTATAGGTTAAGGACAACAGGGAAAAGGAAGGGAGGAAGGGAGGAAAGGAGAAAAAAAGGAAAGGAAGGAAGGAGGGAAGGGAAGAAGGGAGAAAAAGAGAGAAAGGGAGAGGAGGAAGAGGAAAGAAAGATTGAAAAAGAAAATAAGCCAGAAGAAAAGATATTTTAAAAATCAACGTGCCAGAAGTGGAATTTCTGGGTCACATGGTAGTTCTATTTTTAATTTTTTGAGTAATCTCCAAACTGTTTCCCATAGTGGCTTCATCGCCGGCTGAGTGGCACGGTGGTTAAGAGCTGGCTTGGGACGCCAGCAGCCCCAGTTCGGATCCCACATATGAGGGCCAGTGACACTGCCCTCTAAAAAAAAAAGGAAGATATAGTGGCTTCATCAATTTGTAATCCCACCAACAGTGCATGAGGGTTCCCTTTTCTCCACACCCTCACCAGCACTTGTTACTTGATGATTTATTGATGATGGCCATTCTTACCGGAGTAAGGTGATATCTCATTGTGGTTTTTATTTGCATTTCTTTGATGATTAGTGAGGTTGAGCATCTTTCCATATGTCTATTGGCCATCTGTATGTCCTCTTTGGAGACATGTCTCTTCATGTCCTCTGCCCATTTTTTCATTGAATTATTTGTTTTGTTTTGTTTTGGTGTTAAGTTGTATGAGTTCTTTATATATTTTGGATATTAACCCCTTATCGGATGTATCATTTGGCGAATATCTTCTTCCATTCGGTAGGTTGTCTTTTTGTGTTGTTGATCGTTTCCTTTGCTGTGCAAAAACTTTTTAGTTTGATGTAGTCCCATTTGTTTATTTTTTCTTTTGTTTCTCTTGCTTGAGGAGATATACCCAAAAAAACTCCACTTCTGGGTATTTACCTAAAGCAATCTAAAACACTAATTCAAGAAGATATATGCATCCTATGTTTATTGCAGCATTATTTACAATAGCCAAGATATGGTTGACTGGTTAAGATGTGGTACATACGTAGAGTGGAATATTACTTGGCCATGAAAAACAATGAAATCTTACCATTTGAGGCAACATGGATAGACCTAGAAGTGAAATAAGTCAGACAAAGAAAGACAAATACTATATGATTTCACTTATATGTGTAATCTAAAAAAGAACAAAATAAATGAACAAAGAAAACAGAAACAGATTCATAAATACAAAGAACAAAGTGATGGTTGCCAGATGAGAGAGGGGTTGGGGGCTAAAGGGGAAGGGATGAAGACGTGCAAAGTGGTAGTTACAAAACAGTCATGAGGATGTAGGGTATAGCATAGGGAATATCATCAATGACATTGTAATAGCTTTGTATGGTGTCAGGCAAGCTAGCATGCGTCAGCACCTAGACTTATTGGGGGGATCATTTCATGAGTTATATAGATGTCTAACCAGTATTCTGTGCACCTGAAACTAATATAATATTGAATGTGAACTGTAATTGTAAAATTTAAAAAATTTAGAAAAGAAAAAAATAAAACAAACAAACAAAAAAAAACGATGTACCTAGGCAACTATCACCACAGGCAAAACCAGAATGGTGGAGAACATTCTTACAGTCATTGTAGCTTTACACAATAGGTAACCATTGTTTTTAATTGCATATAGGGGGATGGAATAATCTTTTCCTAGCTTAGGGCCTTTGTAGCTCATAATCAGGCCCTGTTCTTGTGAATTCCACCACCTGGAGTGTGGGTATATGAGGTGCAGGTGTGTTGCTGAGCTGGCCCAAATGGCCACAGCCATCATCTCTGAGTATTTATTCACTGGTATTCAGTTTGACACCCACAGTAAAATTACGCACCAGGATGAAGGACTCAGCCTTGACTTAAAAACTAATTGTATTGGATTTAGTTGCCTTTGGTCACATACATTTTCCCCCTGGCTGCATGGGGTAAATAACTGACTTGATTAAGTTCTCCATTGTTGGCTAATTTCTTCAGGCATAATGAAGCCATCCCACATATACAGAAGAAATGAGCAGGTATGTAATGAGCTGCTGCTTCCAATCACTCACCCTAAATGGCTGTGAGGATGCTGAGTAGCACCCCATGGATTCATTACCGGGCCTGGGTGAGTCATGCATAGTGACCTATGGAATGTAGTGACTAACCCTGTGCCTCTCCAGGAATGGCAGAGCTGGCAAGACAAGGGGGAAAGAAGGGGATTTGGTGGAGCCTGACTAAAAAGTTTCTTGAATCAAGCCTGAGAGAGCAGGGAGGCAGATCTCCTGCTTGCCATTAGAACTATGTACCTGGACAGCTTTTATATCTGGGTTCCAATCCTGGGAAAGTCATTTCACTTCTTTAGTCCTCACATCAATGAAGTGGAGATACTAAGAGCTACCTCCCAGGGGGAAATATGAGGGTCTATTCATTCACTTCTTCATTCATTTAACAAACATGTGTTGAGTACCTACTCTGGGTCAGGTTCTGGGGAAGAACTTGGGACACATTAGTGAAAAGAATAGACATTACCCTGCCTTCCTACACTTTCTGTTAGAGGCCACATAGTAAGCAAATAAACAAATGATGTGATCAGAGAATGCCTCCTAGGGAGGTAGCATCTGAGTTGAGACCTATATGATAAGAAAGAGCTGGCCCCGCAAAGATCAGGGAATAGAGGTTGAAAGCAGAGAGGATGGCATGGACAAAGACAGGGGAAAAGCTTGGCTTCTTAAAAGAACAGAAAGAAGGCCTGAGGCTGTCAGAAGAGCCACACAGGGGAATACTGGTGACAGGTGAGACAGTGGAGGCAGTCAGGGTTTGGAAAGAACATGGAAAGGTGTGTGGATATTTTTTGAAGGGTGATGGGAAACCACTGGTTGTTTTTAAGCATGGGGGAAAAGATGAGCTGTTTTAGTTACCTAAAAGATCCCTCTTGCTGCTCTGGGGAAAATGGATTGGAAAGGCCAGAACTGGATGTGGAGTGGCTGTCACAGTGGTCCAAATACAAGATGTTATTGGCCCCTGAAGTTGAATGAACTCCTGGGATCATATCTCCAGCAAACAGTTGATTTTCTTTAGCTTTTCTTCCATCCTCTTGCTTCACTATCTAATTTCCCCTTACCCTATTTATTACCCAGTTCTACAACTGAGTCAGAACTTCTCTTTCTTGGCAAATCTGGGCAATAGAATGTGATGGAATGGAGAAACCGGGGTAACTAATGGAAAGAGGTGATGGATGGATAGAAGGATGGTTGTGATGGCCCAAGTCATTTTTCTATGTCCCCAATGCTCAGAAGAGTTCCTTGACACAAAGCAGGCCTTCAATAAATGTTGACTGAATGTTTGAAGGAATGAGATGATGATAAATCAAAGTCAGTTTATCTGCAGAATGAGCAATCGTCACTCCTGTGGATTTAGTAATGAAGAGATCATAAACCTTGGGTTAGAGAGACCGTCTTTCATAAAGGAATCCAGAACAAGAACTTAGGAACAATATTTACATAAGGTGGGCTCCCCTTGAAGAAAATAGATTTCCTATTTCAAGTAAGAATAGGCTCTGAGGAAATGTTTCAAAGTGACTTTAAGTTATTTTACATGGACACGGAACACATGCTTGTTGATGATATGGAAAGCATGAAGCATTTGAATTCATTGTAAAGAAGTTCCTAATATTCCCAAACAATTCAGCAACCCGCTTCCCAAGCTTTCTTCATCTCAGTAAGCTGTACCACCTTACAACCAGTTTTCCAAGCCAGAAACCTGGCAGTTATTCTAGTCTCCATCCTGTCCCTCACTCACTACATCTAATGGATCTCCAAATTCCACCACTTGTTCCTCTCAAGCATATCTCTGATCCACCCATTTCTCACAATGCCCACTGACACCACCCCCTTCGAGGCTGCCATTATCTTTTGCCTCAACTTCTGTGAATACCTTCTAATTGATCTCTCTGCTTCTACTCTTGTACCTCTACCATCCATTTTCCACTTAGCAAAGTGATCTTTTTAAAAAACACATCAGATCTTTTCTCTCCCATACTTAAAGCCCTCCAATCACTTCCCCCAATGCCTCCCTCTTCAGCTTCATTTCACACCCGTCTCCTTGCTTGCACTCTATTCTCCTGCCATACTGAAGTTCTTTCAGGGCCTTTTTCTGGAATCTTGGTGCATTCTGTCTAATGTGCTATTGACCCTCCCCACTTCCTCTACTGCCCAGAAGGGGTTACTAGTTTTGGAAGAGACAGACAAAGGAGTGAGATAGGATGACACTAAATCTCTACCCCCACTAAGCAGCCAGGCATCCAACAGCAGTGATTATTCTTCTTGGCCTGAAGTTGGGTGAGGAGAGAAAGGGAGGGAAAGGATGGTCAGGCCATGAATGATGGTATTCAAGTTTATCTAGGATCATCTAGTCTCTTCTTATCTTATTTTACTTTTCCTGGTTCTGCACCAGGTCAATCTGAGCCAAAATAGTAATCTCTCATGTCAGTGTTTAAGTTGTAGCTGTAAAAAAAGGCAGCATTGTCCAGGCTGATTTATTCCTGACCAACCATTTGAGCCAGACCACTGGAGAACACAGACCTGGACCAAAGCCATCCAGGAAAATACAAACACAATCCATCTTTTATACGGTTTCAAAGACCATGCTAGGGAAGGATCCGCTTCTGATAACATAGTTTACAGCAATGCATACTCTTCAAGTCTCCCTGGTAATCCAGTTGCCTTGGAAACACAATGATGCTAGGAATGACACACAAAGCTAATGGTTGCTGCTTATCCCTATTAAATGAAAAACTTCACTCATCAGGATTTTGAAAATTCTGGTCCCTTTTTTTCTTTATCCTGACACCTGGCGATTCTATTCTTACACAAGAGCCAGCAGCAGCCCTGCATCCATCCCTAACTGATGCAGAGACTTACTGGCCTTAGACTTTGCTACTCTGTAATTGGCCATTAACTTTTGACCCCAGGCTGCTCTTTGCAGCAGGAGACAAACAAATTAAAGGTGTAGAGTCCATGAACTTTCTCCTTATTGGTTCCATCTAAAAGCAGACTGAGTTAAGACTCTGAGGTACGTGCAGAAAGTCCTTTTCATGTCACAAATATTGTTCACTGACTTGTGTACTTGCCCAGGAATGGATTTAGAAGAAGTCTATAGACTTCCTTTTCTGAAGCCTCCACCTGCCCCCTCCCATTCCATCCCCAAGACCAACAGTTGTGACTTTAACACTGAAACACCACATATGGAGGGTGAATGTCCCCTTTCACTACCTGCTTATGATCCAAATGCACTAGCCCTTCCTTTTTGCCTGTTCCCAAATAGCCTTCGTGTGAGCAATGGCTCACACGTTGACGTTTAATAGGACTAGAGCCCTGGAGCTTTATAGGAACTAAAGCCAGAAGCAGTGTTTTAAAATCAGGAGAAGAAAGCCTGAAGGCAGGAGTGGGCAGAGGGCAAGGATCAGGAAGCAGGACTGGGCCTTCAGTTGGTGTTAGAGCAAACACATTAAAAATGTACCATTCATGGACCACCTGCTCTATCTGTCTCACCCTTTGCTTGCACATTCACACTGCTTCCTCTAACAGGTTTTCATCATAGTCTTAAACACAGATGTGTCATTAAAATATATGGTTTCCGGAGCTAGAACTCCAGGGGAAAATATGCTAGCCTTTCCGTCTCTTAGTTCTGTGACTTTCTGTGAGTTACTTAACCTCTCTGGGCCTCAGTTTCTTCATATGTAAAATGGAGATAGTATGAACACCCTACCTAATGGTGTTGTAAGGATTAAATGAGATAATGCATGGAATGCACTTAGAATACAACCTGAGATGTGCCAAAAATGTAGCCTATGACTATTCTTATTATTAACAGGGTTGAAAAGGAACCCTTAACCTGACCTGCAGTAACACCTGCCCAAGTTATGTCTGATTATACAGCCTCTGATCTCTGCCTACTCTAGAACCACCTTCTTAGTCCCACAGCCACCTTTTTGTCTTTCGCCCTGGACCTCCTCTCCAGCCAAGACCCGCAGACATCCAGGCTACTTCTAATTCCAACGTAATACTCCAGCCCCACCTTGAAATAGTGCCACTCTTGTGCCATGTAGAAATTGAGAAACTATGTATTAAAGGATTTCAGAGATGACATCAATTTTTATTAGGAGGGAAAGCATGTTTCAGACAAAAGCTTCTTTTATATGCATGTATATATTATGTCACACAGGCTATGAAATAATTTCCTGGGACCTAGCCATTGCCACCAGCACACTTTCTATATTACCCTTTAGCCAGGGCACAGCAAAGCACTAAACTTTCTGTATCATTCTCCATTTCTCTTACTCCTGAGTTTGATCCCCGTAGTACTTGAAGTAATCGTCATTAAATTTCCCTTTTTAAAATAGCCTATACTCTTTTATGTGTAATTTTGTATTTTATTTATTTTCTACCTCTTTCCAGAAGGTTATCTGTACCTTTTAGTACCTGTGGTCTTTTCTTATCTTCACCTTTTCCTTTTTATTTATTTTTTATTTAAGTATAGTTGGTATACAATCTTATATTGCTTATTTTAGTTTCAGGTGTACAACATAGTGATTCGGTGTTTCCATACCTTATAATGTGATCACCCCACTAATTTTAGTAATCATCTTTCACTGTATAAGCTTATCACAATATTATTGATTGTATTCCCCTTCACCTCTTCACCCATTCCCACACCCTCTTCCTCTGGTAACCATCTCTTTGGTCTCTCTCTGCCTCTTTCTCTGTCTCTGTCTCTCTCTGTGTGTGTCTCTCTCTCTACACACACACACACACACACACACACACACACACACCATCTTTTTGAATTAGTGTTTTCATTTTCTTTGGATAAATACCCAGAAGTGGAACTGCTGGGTCACATGTTTCTGTGGTCTTATCAGTTTTGGCCTTCATAATCAAGTCAATGTGGACATAATCATTCTTTCAATAAGTATCTATTGAGTACTGTATCAGTCAGGACATTCCAGATTACACTGCAGTAACAAACAATCCCTCACAATCTCAGTGGCTTATTTTAAACAAAGATTTATTCCTTATTCACACTATATATTCATTGCTGGAAGGCTGGAAGCCTTGCCCACTGTCTCTTCACTCTTCACTCGGGAACATAGGCTGATGTATTAGCCATCAACTCGAATGCTGTTGATCATGGTGGCAGAGAAAAAAAGAACTCTGGGGTATTCCACACTGGATGTTAGATACTCTGCCCTGCCAGTAACACATGCAACTGTCACTCAAAACTCATTGGTCAGAACTACTCATGTGGCTACACTCAACTAGCAGAGGACCAAGAAATGCAGTCCTAGCATGTGTCCTGAACACAGAGAGCCAGACATAGCTGGTGAACAGCATTAATGATGACGAGTACTTATTCTGTTGCAAACACTGTGTCAGAGATGGGGACATGTAAGTGAGCAGGATGGTTCTGGTCTCTGCTCTCACAGTTCACCTCTCCATGCCCGTGTGTGTGCGTGTGTGTTGGAGAGGGTGTAACTGGCACTGAAAACTAATTACAAATGTGACGAAAGTTAGTAAAGGAAAGTACCGGAAGTTATGGGGTGCATAACAGTGGAACCAGGTAGATAATCTGGTCTGAGAAAAAAAAGGATCCCCCGCCCCAACCAAACCTGGGGAATTGATATTTACAGTGAGCCTAGAAGGAGGAACTGGCTTTATCAGGGCATGGATGTGTACTCAACCTGCACCTGCCTGCTAGGCTTTGGCTCTTGGCTGGAGGATCAAGCTGAGGAGATTTGAGTTTGCACTCTTCACTCGAGATGTTAACCTTTACCACTCCAACTTCATTCACATCCAGCAGCACTACTTCCACTCTACTAGTAGTCAGTTTTGGTGAGCATTGGGCACACATACCATAGGAGGCGGTATAGGGCACTGCAAGTCAGAACACTTGGGTCCACTCACTGGCTCTATGACCTTAGACAAGTCACTTCATCTCTGAAGCCTTGATTTTTTCATTCATTAAATAGAGATAATAAATAGTCTCTCCCAGTTGGTCCGCTATCTCCACCTTGTCTGATCATTGGTACCTTCATAGCCTTTGCATATGGAGGTTCACCTTAGGGGTTGGGTGACTGTCATATGGAAGTGCCTGTAAGTACCTACCCAAAGGATTCTTAACTGAGAATGATGCATCCGCCCCCCAAGAGGCATTTGAAAACAGAGGGGTGTTTTGGGTTGTCACAATGCCTGAAGGGACATGACTGGAATTTGGGGGGCAGGGTGAAACACCTTGCTATGTGAAGGATAGTCCCACACAACAAAAAATCCCTCCACCCAAAACACCAGTACTACCTTGTTTGGGAAAATTGTACACTGCATTTGACATGAATATGCCAGTGGCAGTGGGAGCTGACCTCCATTTATCGCCAGGAATGCATCCCAATGACTTCACGCAAGGATTCTGCCTACAATTTCAAAAGCATTCGTGCAACTCTTAATGGCTTGGCTTGAAGATTGTATTAGTCAGGATAAAGTAAGTTTTACTGAAGCAACAAACAACTTCAAAATCTCCATGGCTTAAAACATGCAAATTTCATTTCTGACTCACATTGCATATGCAATATCAGTTGAAAGAGCTGCCCTGTTTAGTAAAATCATCCCATGTCTCAAGTTGATGGAGCAACCAACGTAGAAATAAGCAGAGAAATGAAGAGAAAAACGATCAGGTGGTGTTAACTGCCCTGCAAAGAATTATAACAGGGTGATGTGATAGAGGGGCTGAGGAGGCTACTTTAAACCTGGCATTCGAGGGAGGCTTCCCTAAGGAGGAAACACTTGAGCAGGATGTCCCAGACAGAGTGAACTGCAAGTGTAAGGTCCCTGTGCATTGGAAGACTGAGGAACAGCCAGGGTGCTGGAGTGGCCGGAGTGCAGCGTGTCAGGAAGGGACAGGGGGCAGCAAGAGAGTGGGGTCTAGAGCATAGAGGCCTTTCGGACCACCATAAGGATTTGGGCACTTACGCTGCATGTCAAGGAGACCATTATAAGACTGCAGGTAGAGAAGGGATGTGATCTTACTTGTGTTTTAAAAAGATCACTCCAGTTGCCCAGTCGTAGGGGGCAAGAGTGAAAGCAGGCAGCCCATGTGAGAGGCTATGGCAGTTGTCCAGCGGCAAGCCCTCTCTGCACTACGCTTCCTAGGAAGAGATGAATAGAACATGATCAGACCTTAGCACTGCTTTAGTCACATCATTGGCTGAGCAGCTGGGAAAAGGCTCTTTCAGAACAGAGACACCTTGCCTTTTTTGTTTCTTTTTTTCCTTCCTTCCTTCCTTCCTTCCTCCCTTCCTTCCTTCCTTCTCTCTCTCTCTCTTTCTTTCTTTCTTTCTCTCATGCTCTTCTCTTTCTCCAAGCTCTTTTTTAAAAGTTTTATTTATTTATTTATTTTATTAATAGTTACAGATGTACAAAACTATGCAATAGTTACCTTTTTCACCCCTTACAAAGTGACTCTCCCCTCCCCCTCCTTTGACCCCCACACCCAATATCGTACATATCTATTACAATTCCATTGAGTCCATCCCCACATTATACTCCACATCCCATGACTATATATGTGTTAAATTATAGTTGACATATGATAATATTCAGTGGCAGCTTCAGATGTACAGTGCAGTGGTCAGGCCTCTACACCGTCCATGAAGTGGTCTCCCTGACAAGTCATGAGTCCATCTGGTCCCCTAAAAAAATATTTACAACCTTATTGATTATATTCCCTAAACTGTCTCTTCTGTCTCTGAGGTAGTATTGTAGTTACCAGTTTGTGTTGCCTCATCCCTACCCCCTCTCCCTCATGCCCACCCCCAACCCATCTAGCCCTCATCACTTTTTCCTTTGTGTCTCTAAGACTATTTCTGTTTACATTGTTCGTTTATTCAGTTCTTTAGATTCCACATGTAAGCGAGATCATATGGTATTTCTCTTTCTCTGACTGACTTATTTCACTTAGCATAATGTTCTCTAGGTCCATCCATACCGTTGCAAATGGTATGATTTCTTTCTTCTATATAGCTGCATAATACTCCATTGTGTAAATGTACCACAATTTCTTAATCCAGTCATCTACTGATGGGCATTTCGATTGTTTCCAAGTCTTGGCTATTGTAAATAGCACTGCAATGAACATAAGGGGGCATATATGTTTTCAAATTAGTGTCTTGTGTTTTTCAGGATAAATGCCTAGGAGTGGAATTGCTGGGTCATATGGTAGTTCCATTTCCAGTTTTTTGAGATACCTCCCTACTGACTGCCATAGTGGCTGCACCAATCTGCAATCCCACCAGCAGTGCACCAGGGTTCCCTTTACCCCACAGCCCCGCCAGCACTTGTTGTTTGTTGATTTATTGATGATAGCCATTCTCACCAGATTGAGGTGGTATCTCATTGTGGTTTTTATTAGCATTTCCCTAATGACCAGTGAGGTTGAACATTTTTTCATATGCCTGTGGGCCTTCTGTATGTCCTCTTTAGAGAAATGTCTCTTCATATCGTCTGCCCATTTTTTACTTGGGTTGTTTGTTTTTTTGGTGTTCAGTTGCATGAGTGTTTTATAAATTTTGGATATTAACCCCTTATCAGATATATCATTGGCAAATATATTCTCCCATTCAGAAGGCTTCCTTTTTGTTTTATTGACGCTTTCCTTTGTTGTGAAAAAATTTTAAGTTTGCTATAATCTCATATGTTCATTTTTTCTTTTACTTCCCTTGCCCGCAGGGATGTATCAGTAAAAATATTGCTCCGGGTAATGTCTGCAAATACAGCACCCTTTTTTAAAGGAGGCAGAGGGACCTGCAGTTATTCAGGAGAAGGGTGCTGGCTGGACCAGCTGCTTCACTATGCCAGTTGTGGAAAAGGTCCCAATGAACACTTACATAACACTGAACCCAACAATAGCTGAATACATATTTTTGTCAAGGGTCCAAGGAATATTTAACAAGAGAGATGATATTCTGGGCCATGAAAGAAACCTTCACAAACTGAAAAGAATATATGCTTCTCTTTGGGACAATGCGGGGCCAAACGCTTAGGCTTTGATTGGTCAGCAAGGATCTCTTCCAGCCAATGGTAGTCCTGGGAAAGAAGTTTAGACATCACAAAGTGCCATCCTGACACCTCCATCGTGGAGAGGGGAGGTGACGAGGCCAAGATGCTTTGGCAGGAGAAAGAGGGCATTTTTTAAAACACCCTTAAAGAGCCTTCTCAAACTGATTGGCCCCATGTTCAATTTGGATGGGTCACTTGACAGAGAGATGATGTTTCCTCCAAACCTTTCCCCAAGGCCACCATGTCAGTGGTTCATTCTGTTCTCTCTCACCCTTCACCGTTACCTAGTTTTTCTGTTTTGTTTTTTTTTTTAAAGATATTTTTAATGGGAAACAGGGCTTTTTTCCCCAGGACCCATCAGCTCCAAGTCAAGTAGTTGTTTCAATCTAGTTGTGGAGGGCACAGCTCCTTGGCGTACGTGGGGATAGAACTGGCAACCTTGGTTTTAGGAGCACTGCACTTTAACCACCTCAGCTAACCGGCTGCCTCCACCATTAACTAGTTTTTACCTAAAGTCCCTCCAAGGTAATGTGGCTGTGGAGATGTGCAAATCACCCCACTTCCCTCCTACAAGTTGCACTTATGCACTTTGAAAACCACTCACTTCTAGGGCCCGCCGAGTGGCGCGGTGGTTAAGCGCTGGCTTGGGACGCCAGCGGCCCCGGGTCAGGTCCCACATATGAGGGCCAGTGACACTGCCCTCAAAAACAAAACAAAAAAAGAGAAAGAAAACCACTCACTTCTTAACCGCTACCAGGGATCTTTTCCAACCCACCTCTTTCTCCCAGTGTCCACACAGCTCTCCTCAGTTTTCTGTTTTCCAGTCTGAAATCACTGCCTTCAGTGAACAGATTTGCTCAACTGGTTATCTTAACCTTGTATCAAGTCTGAGGTGTCATATTCACCCCAGTAGGTAAGTACCTAGAATTAGGTATTATCAGTGTAGGGTGAATGAAACAGGTATTAACAAGCCAGACGTTGGGTTTGACATTTGCATGTAGGAAATTGCACCCCCCCTCCAGCCCTGGCCTCTCAAGAAACTCGGGGAGTCAGAGCCTTGGTCTAAGGGGTGCAGACTCCGTTCCGCAGAGGTCTGGGGGCCCAGGTCCTGCTGAGTGAAGGTGGGGACCGGAGAGAGGATGCTGAACCCCCACAACCCATCTGCACCCCTTCCATCAGCCGTGGGAATTGCTGTGCTGGGAGGCCGGATGGGACATCCACGGGCTTCCCTGGGAGGACTCAGGGCAGTGAGGACCCTAGTCTGAGAGACCCGGGCTGGGGTCAACCGAGGGAGGATCCCAGGACCTGCCAGGGCTCCAAGTGAAGACCCTGAGGGAGGACTGAGGGACCCTAGACCCCAGAACAGAGTCCGTCCTGGGAGTCCCTAGGGAGGGATGAGCACACGTGACCTTTCCTGACTCCCACATCCGGGTCTCAGGCAAACCGCCCACGTGGTATCAGGAGCAGGGCGTCGGTCGGCAGTGGGAAGGCCCAGGTCTTATCCGGAGGCAAGGTAAGGACCCTGAGGGAGGACTCAGGGGGCTCTGAGCCCCACAGCAAAAGGGACCCCACCGAGGCCTGCCCCCGCCGTCAGTCCTGGGAGGCCCCCTGGCGGAATAACCACACGTGACCTTCCCTGACTCCCACATCCGGGTCTCAGAGAAACCGCCCACGTGGTATCAGGAGCAGGGCATCCGGTCGGCAGTGGGAAGGCCCAGGTTTTACCCGGAGGCAAGGTGAGGACCCTGAGGGAGGACTGAGGGGGCTCTGAGACCCACAAAGGAAGGGACCCCACCGAGGCCCGCCCCTGCCGTCAGTCCTGGGAGGCCCCTGGGCGGAATAAACACACGTGACCTTTCCTGACTCCCGCATCCGGGTCTCAGAGAAACCGCCCACGTGGTATCAGGAGCAGAGGGTCAGGTCCAGGGAAGGACGGCCCAGGTCCTGCCGGGAGGCAAGGTGAGCACGCAGAGGGAGAACCATGGGACCCTGGACGCCACAACGGGGGATTCCACAGAAATGCTCCCCTGCGGTCAACCCAGGGCGGCTACAGGCCGGGGTGGGGAGGGTGTTGCCAACGCGATGGTGCCTCACTCCCCGCTTGGGCAGCTGGGGAAGGGGAGGCTTAAGCCCCCAGGGCTGGACTAAGGGAGGCAGAGGGAGGAGGCCCAGGCCTTCTGAGGGTCGCGCTGAGGCCTGGGAGAGAAGACTGAGGGACCCCACAGCACACTGTGCCCACAGCCCGCCCTCCCTGTCCCTTCTGTGAGCCGGCAGAGGACCTGAGGCTGCGTGGCTGCAGTAGGTGACCCCTCATTTCCAGCTCTGCTCTCGCATAGCGGTGAGACCTTTATTTAAGGAGGGTGGCCTCAGGTAAACGGGGGAAGCTCTGCCAGGCATCACGGTGAAGAGTGAGCGGACCCCACATGCCAGGACAGGTGGACCCCACAGCATTTGGTCATCCCTTGCTGTTCCCCCTGGGGGGCCCTGGGCAGGTGTGGCTAGATGTGGGGCCGCCTCATGTCTTTCTTTTCACTCTCAGGGCGTGTCGTCTTGTTCTGAGAGGTTTGCCTTGGGACAGCAGAGTCGGGGAGCAGACCCTGCCAGAAATAAGGTGAGGACCCTGAGTGAACACAGAGGGGACCACTCACCCCAGAACAAAGTGGACCTCACAGAGCCTGGGCCTCCCTCGTGTCACCACTGTGGGCTCAGGGCTGTGTTTGCCGTCTGAACCCTGCAGTGCCCCCTCCTTTCCTCTTACAGGGGCTCCAGGACCAGCAGATGAAAGTGTGAGGTACGTGAACCCCCATCACAGAGCCGAGGAGGCCCAGGCAGTGTCAGCGGTCCAGGTGAGATGCATGCTCTGAATGTGTCCCCAGGGGCTCCCCCACCCCAGGACACAGGGGACCCCACTGTCAGCCCCAGAACCTTGGGAGTGCTGGCTGCACCCTGAGCAGCCCTCTCACTTCCTCCTTCAGGATCTTACGGGACAGCCCGCCGAGGAGAGACAGGCCCCAGAGCACCCACAAAGAGGAGACCTGTAAGTCGCCTTTGTCAGAGCCTCCTAAGGTGGGCTTCTCTGTTGAGGCCACTCACGCTCTCTCTCCCCCAGGCCCGTGGGACCCCATCGCCCACCTCCTGCCCATATTCCTGTGGCGGCCTGACACAAGTCATCCTGCCAGGAACTCCGAAGCGACGTCCCTACATGCTTTGGGAAGACCCTGAATCCGACAGTGAGGCCCAGGGGCCCTCGGGTGCACAGGCTCCTGAGGTCATGGTACAGGAATCTTCCTCAACCTCTATGGCCTCCACCTCATCCTCAAGCTCCCTGGGGGAGGGTTTTCCTATTGTAGACACACTGAGTCCTTCCCAGAGCTCTGTAAGTCCCAGAAGCTTGTCCCCTGATCCTGCCTCCATGCCATTGTGCCAATCTGTCAGCCAAGCAGTGGAGGGTTTCTGCGCCGCGCATGGCCTGATATACATGCAGCCCTTCCCCGCAGATATTGTTCACGACAGGGCCAGCGCCCTGGTGAGGTTCCTGCTCCTCAAGTACCATACCCAGGAGCTGACCACACGGGCGGAGATGCTGAGCAGGGTCACCAGAGAGTGTCAAGAGCAATTTGATGAGATCTTTAGTGAGACCTGTGAATGCCTGCAGGTGGTCTTTGGTGTTGATGTGAGGGAAGTGGATCCCATTAACCACACCTATGTCCTGGGCAGCACCCTGGGCCTCACCTATGATGGGGTGGGGATCAATGGGCGTAGCTTTCCCAAGACTGGCTTCCTGGTACTTATCCTGAGCATAATCTTCATGGAGGGTAACTGTGTCCCTGAAGAGAGGGTCTGGGAAAAGCTGGCGGCTGTAGGAGTGCATGTTGGGATAGAGCATTCCATTTATGGGGAGCCCAGGGAGCTCCTGACCAGATTTTTGGTGCAGGAACTGTACATTGAGTACCGGCGGGTGGCTGATAGTGATCCTGCTCGCTACGAGTTATTGTGGGGTCCCAGGGCCCACGCTGAAACCAGCAAGATGAAAGTCCTAGAATATTTGGCCAAGATTAGTGGGAATGAACCCAGTTCCTTCCGATTGTTGTATCTGGACGCCTTGAGAGATCAGGTTCAGAGAATCCAGGCCGAAATTGCCTGCGAAATGGCCAGGGCAAGTTCTAGTTTCATGTCCAGGGGGTTCTCCCGCTCTGACTGAAGTCCAAGGCAGATCTTTCCTTTGTGTTTTAAGAGGGCTGTCCATGATCTAAGTAGTGAAGGGCTAGCTAGGCTGGGACTGAAGGTGTCATAACGAATAACATCTTTGTGTACCTGTTGCATAGGGGTGACTTAGAAATGTATCTTTTATTTGTTGTATTTTAAAGTGTTACATTAAGTATAACGTTTATTAGCTTCAGAGTCTAACTTGGTGAATTACGTAGGTTGCACATTTATTGCTATTTATCCAGTTTAAGAGAACCAGTTTTGCTAACACCTTTGTTTTCCCAAACAAATTGGGAAACCTTATATTTTGTTGGTAGTCTGTAACAAGATAACATGGCACTGGAGTAGGAATTTTTTTTGAAAATGTGAAAGAACTTACTAGCAAAATAGAGAAAATTTTAAATACTTAATTTTTAAATGTAAGGAGACAGTTTATTTTTAAAATATTTTATGTATGTTTCTTTTTACAATAATTGTTTTATTTTTCAATTACAGTTGTCATACAATATTATATTAGTTCCAAGTGTATAACATAGTGATTATATATTTTTAGTCTGTCATTCTGTAAAAGTAAACTATATAGAGAGAAAGAGACCTGGATATTCTCAGCTTGTTCAACACGGTAGAAAAAATAAATAGTAATAAATAAAATCGCTGCTCACTGGCTCATTTCTGTCCCCAGACGTTCACTGAGCCTCTGTCCTGTGGAAGGCCCTGTGTCGGTAGTGGGGACACTGGGATCAGCAGGACACACCCACCCATAGAATGAAGGGTGGGAGCCCCAGTCCTATAAGGAAGGTGCTGAGGGGTCCCCTCAGCCCTAGAGAAGGACTGAAAGAAGGGGAGAGGCGGTGGGCTCCAGGGGAGGGCACTCAAGTGTAAATGGCCGAAACCAGGGCAGTTTGGGACTTTGGGAAATGGATTCCCTCTGGGGGTATTGATTGTGATGAAGCTGGTGGTGGCCGCGGCCAGAGTGGGCAGATGGTCTGTCTTGGGCGTGAGAAGAAAACCTGGAATGGAAAACTGCACTTGGCAGTTATTTGGGGACAGGGGAGTAACCAGAGAGCCATCTCTCCCCGGGGCAGATGGGGAAGGGGCCCTACACACTTGTCCCAGTGCAGGTGAATACAGTGTACAAACTAGATGTTTTATACCCGTCATCTGCAAGCATTTCTGCAGAAATACGGTGATGGTCCTTTAAGTGTTTCCCAGAAGCCGCTAGACGGACACTCTCCCCTGGCCATGGGACACCAGACACAGTGCATTAAAAAGGATATTTGAAGTACATCATATTGAGTGTAATTTGTACAACTCGAAGCACAGGCTAGATATTTGGTGGGGGTGAAGGAATGAAAATTATGCTTTGGATGTAAGAGCCGCTGGGAGGGAGGGAAAAAGTTGGTCTTTGACTCAAATTCTAGGAGCTCTGAATTGCACCTAGCTGGGAAAGCCTCCTCTACACCCCAATTAAATTATAGGTCCTCTGGGAGGGACATTGTCCTGAGTTTTATTTATGAAGCAGTAGTTTTGTCTAATTTCATATTCTATGTCCTACTGCATTGCATATTCCCTGAGATATGAAAAACCAACAAACAAAAACCAAATTTTCCAGAGTAGAGAGCAGTAAGGCTTGGGGGTAATATCATAATAGAAATAACTGCCACTCATCAAAGTTCCAGTGTACACCAGGCACTGTGCGAGTCGCTTTACAAACACTCCATGCTTCCCGCAGTGCTACAGGACAGGGCTCATCAGACCCACTGTCTCCACAGATGAAGAACCTCAGGCTCGCAGGCCTGGTAATTTCCCCCGGGCCACGTGGCTAGTAAGTGACAGGGCGGAGCCGGACCCCTGGTCTAAATTCATCTACAGTCCGAGCCGTTCACACCCATCCCAGCCTGTGGCTGACCTTCCAACTTGTCTGTGTTTATCCATGGGGTTGCAGTTCCTAGTGCGCTTTGATCCCAATTTCTGTCTGGTGTAATTTTCTCTGTCTGGAGGACCTTAACATTTCTTTTAAACATTCTTTAACATTTCTTGTAGTGCATGTCTAGTGGTAATTAATTGTTTAAGGTTTTGTATTTCAGAAAAATCCTTTACTTAACCTTTGTTTTTGCAATATGTTTTCACTGTATATAGAACTCTAGGCTGACAGTTTAATTTTTCAGTACTTTAAAGATATTACTCCATTCTTCTCTTGCCTTCATTGTTTTAACAAGAAATTGACTCTTATCGTTATCTTTGTTCCTGTATAGTAAAGGGTCTTTTTTTTCCGGGTACTTTTAAAATTTTCTCTTTATCACTGATTTTAAGTAATTTGAATATCATAGGCCTCAGTATAGTTTACTTCATATTCCTTCGTTCTTGGCATTCTTTTAGCTTTTTGAATCTCTGGATTTATAGTTTTCATCAAATTTGGAGATTTGTTATTCAAAGATTTTATTCCATGCCCCCATTTTCCCCCTCCATTGGGGTCTCCAAATTTATGTGCATAGGCTACTTGAAGTTGCTTCACTACTCACAGGTGCTCTGTTTACTTGGGGTCTTTTTACATCTTCCATGTCCGCATTTAACTCGTTTAACCTTTCCTCTTTTCTATTCTTTTTTTTTTTTTTGAGGGCAGTGTCACTGGCCCTCATATGTGGGACCGAACCGGGGCTGCTGGCTTCCCAAGCCAGCACTTAACCACCACACCACTCGGCAGGCCCACCTTTCCTCTTTTCTTTTGAACATATGGAATACAGTGATATATAATACTGTGTTAATGTCCTTGTCTATTCACCGTATCATCTGTATGATTTCTAGGTCAATTTTAATTCATTTTTCTCGTCATCATTGGTCCTACTTTCCTGCTTCTTTTGAATGGCTGGTAATTTTGACTGGATGTCAGACATTGTGAATTTTACTTTGTTAAAGTACTGGTATTTTTGTGTTTCTGTAAATAAATATTCTTTAGCTTTGTTCTGGAATACAAGTTACTTGGAAACAGTATGATCCTTTTAGGTTTTGCTTCTAAACTTTTTAGGTGAGATCAAAACAGCATGTAGACATGGCCAGTATTTCTCCCTTCTAAGGCAAAGCCATTCTCAGTATTCTAAGTGAGCCCCATGAATAATGAGGTTTTCCACTCTGGCTAATGGGAAGAAGGACTCCCAGACATGCTAGAGCTCTGGACATATTTTTTTCTCTGGAGCTCTCTCTTCTCTGGTATTTTGCCCTGCAAAGTCTGTCCACCTAGCACCCCTAGATACTCAGCTTCATCTCCTCAACTCAAGGAGATGGCCAGGCTTCTCCACTGTGCACTGTGGCCCTCAATCTCTTTCTAGGCAGTGAGCTTGGGCAATCCCAGGACTCACCTTATTTTTTTAAAAACTTTATTGGGGAACAGTGTGTTTTTCCCAGGACCCATCGCTCCAAGTCAAGTTGTTCTTCAATCTTTGTTGTGAAAGGCGCAGCTCAGCTCCAAGTCCAGTTGCTGTTTTTCAGTCAGTTGTTGGGGGGTTGGTACAGCCCACCATTCCATGTGGGAGTTGAACAGGCAACCTTGTCGTTAAGAGCACGTGCTGTCACCAGTTTAGCCATCCAACCTCCCATCTGGAGCTCAGCGGTAGCTCAGCTGAAATAGTCTTCAATTTAAATGTGGAGGGTGCAGCTCGCTGGCCCATGTGGGAATCAAACCGGCAACCCTGTTTCTCAGAGCATGTGCTCTAACCTACTGAGTCACCTGGTCGCCCTCACCTCATTTGTATTTAATCTCAGAGAACACTGTTCTTCATTGGCTCATGTCTAATAAATTGAAAATCATTGTTTCTTGTATTTTGCCTGCTTTTTAGTAGGTTAGGTGCCCAAATTTCATCCCATTACTCCATCATGGCCAGAATCAGAAGATCAGAAGTACAGTAATCCAAATTTTTTTGTTAAGTGGGCATTGTCACTGACCCTCATGTGTGGGATCCGAACCCCGGGCTGCTGGCACCCCAAGCCAGCTCTCAACCACCACGCCACTTGGCCGGACCACAATAATCCAAATTTAAAATCTAAATTATCTACGTATGACAACTGTCCCAGTATTTCATGCTATTCAAATTAAAACCAGATTGAAAGACTGTGGGACACACACACACACACACACACACACACACACACACGTTAATAGAGACATACATACAAACAACTGAGGGTATATACAGCAAAATAGCAACAATGTTTTTCTCCTGCTTGTGGAAATATTAGTGACTTTTATTCTCTTATTTATGCTTTCAAGATTTCTAACATTTCTAAGGCACACAAAAAATGTCGTAATAGGGCGAGCCTAGTGGTGCATTGGTTAAGAGCTGGCTTGGGACGCCAGTGGCCCCAGTTCGGATCCCACTTATGAGGGCCAGTGACACTGCCCTCTACAGCTAACAACAGCTCCACCTGGAGCTGGGCTGTGCGAGCCCCGGTGACGGTGTAGGCTGCAGCCCCTGCTGCAGTGGGCTGCCATAGGCTACAGTGAGTGGCCGGCAGCCAGCGTGAGCGGCCAATAGCTGCGGTGAGTGACCATCCAGAGGCTGGCGACAGACCTGCCTCACCCGGGAGAAGCACAATGACGATAGCAACATTGGCCAGTGAAGCAACGTCCTCCGCAACTAGACTGAAGAACAAAAAGACAGCAACTTGTCTGTTCCCCTTCCCTGATTCCCCAATGCTGTTCCCCTCCCCGCAATTCCCTAATAAAATCTTTAAAAAAGAAAAAAAGAAGAAGTTGGGAAGAGCTGGGGCACAGTCTTGAAGAGCACCTACACGTAATGGTTGCTTGGAGAAAGCTGAGAGGGATCAGCCAGTGATGGAAAGAAGGCCAGGAGACAGTGTTATATGAGAGCAAAGAGGATGGCTCTAGGCCTGGTAGCCCAATGACTTTGGACAAACCCAGCCCCTCTTCTCCTGAGTTCCCTTCCTCCCTTCCGTTGGCCTTCGCTTGGCTCTACTCTGACAATGTGGAACACTGCAGAGCCCTCAGTGTGAGAGCCTGCTGCCGCCATTAGCAGTGCCATGAAACATAACTTGAGTGCCCCCGCCCCCGTGCCGAATAGTGTACTGGGTAATGTTGGGGCCCAAGGGGCTCAGAAGCAGTCATGGCACCCTGGCATCCTATCTGGTAGGCTAAGTGAAGTATCTACATGAGAGATCTACTCTTATACAGAAGCACATCCTTTGGAACTAGAGCATGAGAAGACAGATGTGTGAGTCATGACAGGGAGCTATAGAAGGGCAGGTTTCTTCTAGGAGATGAATCTTGGCTGGAGCGAAAGAAAGATGGATCTAATACCGGAGAGCAAGAGTGGTCGAAATAAATCCCTAGAGGCATAAAAGATAGGTAGCAACAGGGCCAAACTGGAGCTAGAGCAGTGACTCAAGCGGGGAGGATGAGATGTGAGATTCTGAAGATAGGGAGCAAACTGACCTGACCCTCTCATATTATGGCGCTCACTCCTCACCGCTGGCCTGGTTTGCTGAGTAGTTCCACGTGCATTATACCACTAGAGCTACATGCCAACTCTAAGGTCCTGCTATCCTAGCTAAAGCAGCCCCTTTAATGGTGGAAAGCAACTCCTTTCCACCACATTTCCCTATTGAATCTTCTTTGTAAAAACTAGCTGGCCTGACATAATACAGTCTGGTCATTTACCGTATTGTACTGTGTATAATGCGCTCCCACGTTTTGGACCCAAACTTTCAGGGACAAATATTTTGTTTTAATGTTTGAATTCAAATTTTTTATTTGTTTCCGTTTAGGCACTTGTGTTTGGTTTGGTTTGGTTTCGTTTGGTTTGGTTTGGTTTTTTAGAGGGCAGTGTCACTGGCCCTCATATGTGGGATCCGAACTGGGGCCGCTGGCATCCCAAGCCAGCTCTTAACCACCGCGCCACTTGGCCAGCCCAGTACTTGTGTTTTTTTAATATACAGGAATTTTAGCATTTATTTTTTAACATATTATGGAACAAGAAATTTTATGTAACAAATAATTACAAAACACAAGAACAGATACAAGGTACAAGACATTTTATGTACCGGAAACAAATTTATGATATTTACACATCATAGAAGGCCAAGAACTCTTCATCGTTGCCAGATTGTCGTAAGTTCCACAAAACCATTTATTTCGTTCCAGAGTATTATTTTGCACATAGATATTGTGATTGATTTTTAAAGTTACACTTTTAATTCATAAGCATAAATAAAAGAATGAAAAGCATTTATATAAATATGGAATTAGCACTACCCATATATAATGCACATCCTTATTTTTCCCTCACAAATTTGGGCAAAAACATGCTCACTATACACGGCAAAATATGCTACTTATGTATTCTAACTGCCCTCCTTCAATAGAATGTAAGCCCCCTGAGGCTTTCTTTGACTGTACCTGGAGTGCCTAACACCATATAGCATAAATTGGTGCCCCGTAAACATTTGTTGACTGACCAAAAGCTAGAAAGGTTGGCAAGGTGGTCAGCACTATACAGCTGGGGAAACTGAGGCTCTGAAAGATGAAGTGTCTGTGCCACGGGTGCATAAGCAGAAGCAGGCCAAGCTGGAACTGAAACTTAGGCATCCTGATTCCCATTAAACCACAGCTGCCTCCTAGCTCTAGTGGGAGATTTCAGGTCAGCCAGTGAGGAAGGCTCACATGTAGTGGGTTCCAATCCTGGCTTTACTCCTTAGTGGCTATGTGATTTCCAGCAGGTAACTTAGCGTTTCTTGTGTGAAAAGCTGGACCTCTCAAGACTGTTGGGAAGATTCACTGAGTCCACAGAAGCTCCCTGAGTTAGGCACCCAACCTCCCCTACTTTGGCCTTTGGTGAGTGAGGCTCCCTGCTAGGAGAACAAAAACTGGTCCTGGACCTCCCAGGACATTGTCCTCTGAGTCATCTGGGGGGTGTGGGTGGCTGGTAGCCTGTGCCTAGCTACTTAACTGTGGCAACCATCAGGATTGACCCTGGAGAGGTAAGGAGAGACTGACGGGACAATTCACCTGGCCTATTCAGATGGAGGGAGCGCGGCACCCTCTCGGGGGCACACATGATCGGGTGAAACTACAGGGAAGGATGGTGCTTTGGGAAGGTCTGAGGTCTGGCAGGTGTTAGCGAATCAGCTTTGCCACTGATGGACTTGCTGATGACTTTGGGCAAGACCTGTTGTCTGTGGCCCTCAGGTTCTTCCTTCATACAATTATGGCCTCAAAGGTCCCAGCCAGCTCTGCCAGTCTCCCTACTTGGCAACCACAGCTAGTCCTTGATCTGTACAGTACCCTTTGTTTTTTAAATTTATTTATTTTCAATTAGTTTCAGGTGTGCAACACCGTGCAATAGTTATACTTTTTACCCCTCAAAGTGACAACCCCCCTCCCCCAATTCGCCACCCCACTCTTCCCCTCCATATCATATATATCTATTACAATTCCTCTGACTCCCTTCCACAGAATAATCCACATGCCATGACTATCTAAATATTCAATTACAGTTGGTATACAGTATTATGCAACCTCAGCTTCAGGTGTACAGTGCAGTGATCAAGTCTCCACTCCATCCATGAAGTGGTCTCCCTAACAAGACATCTGACCATCGGACACCCCACAAAATATTTACAACATTATTAATTATATTCCCCGAGCTGTCTTTCATATCCCTGTGGCAATATTGTAGTTGCCTATTTATGCTGTCTAATCCCTTCCCCTTCTCCCTCATCCCCACCCCCCTCCCAACTAGCAACCTTCAGTCTTTTCTCTATAGCTACGAGACCGTTTCCATGTACTCTGCTCATTCATTCAGTTTTTCAGACTCCACATACAAGTGAGATCATATGGTATCTGTTCCTCTCCAACTGACTTATTTCACTCAACATAATAGTCTCTAGGTCCATCCATATCATTGCGAATGGTATGATTTCATTCTTCTTTATAGCGGAGTAATACTCCATTGTATAAATGTACCACAGTTTCTTTTATTTATTTATTTATTTATTTATTTATTTATTTATTTTTAATTAGTTTCAGTTGTACAACACAGTGCAATCGTTATACATTTTACCCTTCAAAGTGACAACCCCCCACCCCCAATTCGCCACCCCACTCCTCCCCCCCATATCATATATATCTATTACTCTTCCTCTGACTCTCTTCCACAGTATAATCCACATCCCGTGACTATCTATATATATTCAATTACAGTTGGTATACAATATTATACAACCTCCGCTTCAGGTATACAGTGCAGTGATCAAACCTCTACTCCATCCATGAAATGGTCTCCCTAACAAAACCTATGACCATCTGACACCCCATAAAATATTTACAACATTATTAATTATATTCCCCAAACTGTTTTTCATATCCCAGTGGCAATATTATAGTTGCCTATTTTTGCTGTCTAATCCCTTCCCCTTCTCCCTCATCCCCATCCCCCTCCCAATTAGCAACCCTGATTTTTTCCTCCATATCTATGAGACAGTTTCTGTTTACTTTGCTCATTCATACAGTTTTTCAGATTCCACATATGAGTGAGATCATATGGTATTTGTCTTTCACTGACTGACTTATTTCACTTAACATAATAGTCTCTAGCTCCTTCCATATCATTGCAAATGGTACGATTTCATCATTCTTCTTTATAGCGGAGTAATACTCCATTGTATAAATGTACCACAGTTTCTTAATCCAGTAGTCTAACGATGGGCATTTCGACTGTTTCGAAGTCGTGGCTATTGTAAATAGTGCTGCAATGAACATAGGGGTGCATATATTCTTTTCGAATTAATGTCTTGGGTTTCTCAGGATAAATACCTAGGCGTGGAATTGCTGGGTCAAAAGGTAGTTCCATTTCCAGTTTTTTGAGATACCCCCATACTGACTTCCATAGTGGCTGCACCAATCTGCACTCCCACCAACAGCGCAGCAGGGTTCCCTTTTCCCCACAGCCCCGCCAGCACTTGCTGTTTGTTGATTTCTTGATGATAGCCATTCTGACCAGAGTGAGGTGGTATCTCATTGTGGTTTTTATTTGCATTTCCCTAATGACCAGTGAGGTTGAACATTTTTTCATATGCCTGTGGGCCTTCTGTATGTCCTCTTTAGAGAAATGTCTCTTCATATCGTCTGCCCATTTTTTACTTGGGTTGTTTGTTTTTTTGGTGTTCAGTTGCATGAGTGTTTTATAAATTTTGGATATTAACCCCTTATCAGATATATCATTGGCAAATATATTCTCCCATTCAGAAGGCTTCCTTTTTGTTTTATTGATGGTTTCCTTTGTTGTGAAAAAATTTTAAGTTTGCTATAATCCCATATGTTCATTTTTTCTTTTACTTCCCTTACCCGCAGGGATGTATCAGTAAAAATATTGCCCCGGGTAATGTCTGCAAATAAAGTACTACCCTTTTTTAAAGGAGGCAGAGGGACCTGCAGTTATTCAGGAGAAGGGTGCTGGCTGGACCAGCTGCTTCACTATGCCAGTTGTGGAAAAGGTCCCACTGGACAGCACCCAATGAACACTTACATAACACTGAACCCAACAATAGCTGAATACATATTTTTGTCAAGGGTCCATGGAATATTTAACAAGAGAGATGATATTCTGGGCCATGAAAGAAACCATCACAAACTGAAAAGAATATATGCTTCTCTTTGGGACAATGCGGGGCCAAACGCTTAGGCTTTGATTGGTCAGCAAGGATCTCTTCCAGCCAATGGTAGTCCTGGGAAAGAAGTTTAGACATCACAAAGTGCCATCCTGACATCTCCATCGTGGAGAGGGGAGGTGACGAGGCCAAGATGCTTTGGCAGGAGAAAGAGGGCATTTTTTAAAACACCCTTAAAGAGCCTTCTCAAACTGATTGGCCCCATGTTCAATTTGGATGGGTCACTTGACAGAGATGATGTTTCCTCCAAACCTTTCCCCAAGGCCACCATGTCAGTGGTTCATTCTGTTCTCTCTCACCCTTCACCGTTACCTAGTTTTTCTGTTTTGTTTTTTTTTAAAGATGTTTTTAATGGGAAACAGTGCTTTTTCCCCCAGGACCCATCAGCTCCAAGTCAAGTAGTTGTTTCAATCTAGTTGTGGAGGGCACAGCTCCTTGGCGTACGTGGGGATAGAACTGGCAACCTTGGTTTTAGGAGCACTGCACTTTAACCACCTCAGCTAACCGGCCGCCTCCACCATTAACTAGTTTTTACCTAAAGTCCCTCCAAGGTAATGTGGCTGTGGAGATGTGCAAATCACCCCACTTCCCTCCTACAAGTTGCACTTATGCACTTTGAAAACCACTCACTTCTAGGGCCCGCCGAGTGGCGCGGTGGTTAAGCACTGGCTTGGGACACCAGCGGCCCCGGGTCAGGTCCCACATATGAGGGCCAGTGACACTGCCCTCAAAAACAAAACAAAAAAAGAGAAAGAAAACCACTCACTTCTTAACCGCTACCAGGGATCTTTTCCAACCCACCTCTTTCTCCCAGTGTCCACACAGCTCTCCTCAGTTTTCTGTTTTCCAGTGTGAAATCACTGCCTTCAGTGAACAGATTTGCTCAACCGGTTATCTTAACCTTGTATCAAGTCTGAGGTGTCATATGCACCCCAGTAGGTAAGTACCTAGACTTAGGTATTATCAGTGTAGGGTGAATGAAACAGGAATTAACATGCCAGACGTTGGGTTTGACATTTGCATGTAGGAAATTGCACCCCCCTCTAGCCCTGGCCTCTCAAGAAACTCGGAGAGTCAGAGCCTTGGTCTAAGGGGTGCAGACTCCGTTCCGCAGAGGTCTGGGGGCCCAGGTCCTGCTGAGTGAAGGTGGGGACCGGAGGGAGGATGCTGCCCCCCCACAACCCATCTGTACCCCTTCCATCAGCCGTGGGAATTGCTGTGCTGGGAGGCCGGATGGGACATCCACGGGCTTCCCTGGGAGGACTCAGGGCAGTGAGGGCCACAGTCTGAGAGACCCGGGCTCGGGTCAACCGAGGGAGGTTCCCAGGACCTGCCAGGGCTCCAAGTGAAGACCCTGAGGGAGGACTGAGGGACCCTAGACCCCAGAACAGAGTCCGTCCTGGGAGTCCCTAGGGAGGGATGAGCACACGTGACCTTTCCTGATTCCCGCATCCGGGTCTCAGGCAAACCGCCCACGTGGTATCAGGAGCAGGGCATCCGGTCGGCAGTGGGAAGGCCCAGGTCCTGCCGGGAGGCAAGGTGAGGACCCTGAGGGAGGACTAAGGGGGCTCTGAGCCCCACAGCAGAAGGGACCCCACCGAGGCCCGCCCCCGCCGTCAGTCCTGGGAGGCCCCCTGGCGGAAGAAGCACACGTGACCTTCCCTGACTCCCACATCCGGGTCTCAGGCAAACCGCCCACGTGGTATCAGGAGCAGGGCATCCGGTCGGAAGTGGGAAGGCCCAGGTTTTACCCGGAGGCAAGGTGAGGACCCTGATGGACGACTAAGGGGGCTCTGAGCCCCCGAACAGAAGGAACCCCACCGAGGCCCGCCCCTGCCGGAAGAAACACACGTGACCTTCCCTGACTCCCACATCCGAGTCTCAGGCAAACCGCCCACGTGGTATCAGGAGCAGGGCGTCTGGACCGCAGACCGAGGGGCTAGGTCCTGCCGGGACTCAAGGTGAGCACGCAAAGGGAGGACCAGGGGACCCTGGACCCCACAACGGGGGATTCCACAGAAATGCTCCCCTGCTGTCAACCCAGGGCGGCTACAGGGCGCGTGGGGGGGAGTGGGGGGCTGGGGGGGTGGGGAGGGTGTTGCCAACGCGATGGTGCCTCACTCCCTGCTTTGGCAGCTGGGGAAGGGGAGGCTTAAGCCCCCAGGGCTGGGCTAAGGGAGGCAGAGGGAGGAGGCCCAGGCCTTCTGAGGGTCGCGCTGAGGCCTGGGAGAGAAGACTGAGGGACCCCACAACATACTGTGCCCACAGCCAGCCCTCCCTGTCCCTTCTGTCAGCCGGCAGAGGACCTGAGGCTGCGTGGCTGCAGTAGGTGACCCCTCATTTCCAGCTCTGCTCTCGCATAGCGGTGAGACCTTTGTTTAAGGAGGGTGGCCTCAGGTAAATGGGGGAAGCCCTGCCAGGCATCACGGTGAAGAGTGAGCAGACCCCACATGCCAGGACAGGTGGACCCCACAGCATTTGGTCATCCCTTGCTGTTCTCTCTGGGGGGGCCCGGGGCAGGTGTGGCTAGAGGTGGGGCCCCCTCACGTCTTTCTTTTCACTCTCGGCGCGTGTCGTCTTGTTGTGAGAGGTTTGCCTTGGGACAGCAGAGTCGGGGAGCAGACCCTGCCAGAAATAAGGTGAGGACCCTGAGTGCACACAGAGGGGACCACTCACCCCAGAACAAAGTGGACCTCACAGAGCCTGGGCCTCCCCCGTGTCACCACTGTGGGCTCAGGGCTGTGTTTGCCGTCTGCACCCAGAAGTGCCCCCTCCTTTCCTCTTACAGGGGCTCCAGGACCAGCAGATGAAGGTGTGAGGTACGTGAACCCCCATCCCTGAGCAGAGGAGGCCCAGGCAGTGTCAGCAGTCCAGGTGAGGTACATGCTCTGAATGTGTCCCCAGGGGCTCCCCCACCCCAGGACACAGGGGACCCCACTGTCAGCCCCAGAACCTTGGGAGTGCTGGCTGCACCCTGAGCAGCCCTCTCACTTCCTCCTTCAGGATCTTACGGGACAGCCCGCCGAGGAGAGACAGGCCCCAGAGCACCCACAAAGAGGAGACCTGTAAGTCGCCTTTGTCAGAGCCTCCTAAGGTGGGTTTCTCTGTTGAGGCCACTCACGCTCTCTCTCCCCCAGGCCCGTGGGACCCCATCGCCCACCTCCTGCCCATATTCCTGTGGCGGCCTGACACAAGTCATCCTGCCAAGAACTCTGAAGCGACGTCCCTACATGTTTGGGGAAGACCTTGATTCTGACAGTGAGGCCCAGAAGCTCTCGGGTGCACAGGCTCCTGATCCTGAGGTCATGGAAGACGAGTCTTCTTCAACCTCTAAGGCCTCCTCCTCTTTGCCCTCCTCATCCTCAAGCGCCCCGGCGGAGGGTTTTCCTATTGTAGACACACAGTATCCTTCCCAGAGCTCTGTAAGTCCCAGCGGCTCGTCCCCTGATCCTGCCTCCATGCCATTGTGCCAATCTGTCAGCCAAGCAGTGGTGGGTTCCTGCGCCGCGCAGGGCCTGATGTTCATGGAGCCCTTGCCCGCAGATATCATTCACAACAGGGTCAGCGCCCTGGTGAGGTTCCTGCTCTGCAAGTACCGCACCCAGGAGCTGACCACACGGGCGGAGATGCTGAGCAGGGTCACCAGAGAGTGTCGAGAGCAATTTCGTGAGATCTTTAGTGAGACCTGTGAATGCCTGCAGCTGGTCTTTGGTGTTGATGTGAGGGAAGTGGATCCCATTAACCACACCTATGTCCTGGGCAGCACCCTGGGCCTCACCTATGATGGGGTGGGGATCAATGGGCGTAGCTTTCCCAAGACTGGCTTCCTGGTATTTATCCTGAGCATAATCTTCATAGAGGGTAACTGTGTCCCTGAAGAGACGGTCTGGGGAAAGCTGGCGGCTGTAGGAGTGCATGTTGGGATAGAGCATTCCATTTATGGGGAGCCCAGGGAGCTCCTGACCAGATTTTTGGTGCAGGAACTGTACATTGAGTACCGGCGGGTGGCTGATAGTGATCCTGCTCGCTACAAGTTCCTGTGGGGTCCCAGGGCCCACGCTGAAACCAGCAAGATGAAAGTCCTGGAATATTTGGCCAAGATGAATGGGAGTGAACCCAGTTCCTTCCGATGCTTGTATCTGGACGCCTTGAGAGATCAGGAAGAGAGAGCCCAGGCCGAAATTGCCACCGACATGGCCGGGGCAAGTTCTAGTGTCATGTCCGGGGAGTTCTCCCGCCCGGAGTGAAGTCCAAAGCAGATCTTTCCTTTGTGTTTTAAGAGGGCAGTCCATGATCTAAGTAGTGAAGGGCTAGCTAGGCTGGGACTGACGGTGTCATAACGAATAACATCTTTGTGTTCCTGTTGCATAGGGGTGACTTAGAAATGTCTCTTTTATTTGTTGTATTTCAAAGTGTTACATTGAGTATAATGTTTATTAGCTTCAGAGTCTAACTTGGTGAATTACGTAGGTTGCACGTTTATTGCTATGTATCCAGTTTAAGAGAACCAGTTTTGCTAAAACCTTTGTTTTCCCAAACAAAGTGGGAAACCTTATATTTTGTTTGTAGTCTGTAACATAATAACATGGCACTGGAGTAGGAATTTTTTTTGAAAATGTGAAAGAACTTACTAGCAAAATAGAGAAAATTTTAAATACTTAATTTTTTAAATGTAAGGAAACAGTTTATTTTTAAAAGATTGTATGCATATTTCTTTTTACAATAATTGTTTTAGTTTTCAATTACAGTTGTCATACAATATTATATTAGTGCCAAGTGTATAACATAGTGATTATATATTTTTAGTCTGTCATTCTGTAAAAGTAGAATATATATAGAGAGAGAGACCTGGATTTTCTCAGCTTGTTCAACACGGTAGAAAAAATAAATAGTAATAAATCGCTGCTCATTGGCTCATTTCTGTCCCCAGACGTTCACTGAGCTTCTGTCCTGCGGAAGGCCGTGTGTCAGTAGTGGGGACACTGGGATCAGCAGGACACACCCACCCATAGAATGAAGGGTGGGAGCCCCAGTCCTATAAGGAAGGTGCTGAGGGGTCCCCTCAGCCCTAGAGAAGGAGCGAAAGAAGGGGAGAGGCGGTGGGCTCCAGGGGAGGGCACTCAAGTGTAAATGGCCCAAGCCAGGGCAGTTTGGGACTTTGGGAAATGGATTCCCTCTGGGGGTGTTGATTGTGATGAAGCTGGTGGTGGCCGCGGCCAGATTGGGCAGATGGTCTGTCTTGGGCGTGAGAAGAAAACCTGGAATGGAAAACTGCACTTGGCAGTTATTTGGGGACAGTGGAGAAACCAGAGAGCCATCTCCCCCCGGGGCAGATGGGGAAGGGACCCTACACACTTGTCCCAGTGCAGGTGAATACAGTGTACAAACTAGATGTTTTATACCTGTCATCTGCAAGGATTTCTGCAGAAATACGGTGATGGTCCTTTAAGTGGTGCCCAGAAGCCGCTAGACGGACACTCTCCCCTGGTCATGGGACACCAGACACAGTGCATTAAAAAGGCTATTTGAAGTACATCATATTGAGTGTAATTTGTACAACTCGAAGCACAGGCTAGATATTTGGTGGAGGTGAAGGAATGAAAATTATGCTTTGGATGTAAGAGCCGCTGGGAGAGAGGGAAAGAGTTGGTCTTTGACTCAAATTCTAGGAGCTTTGAGTTGCACCCAGCTGGGAAAGCCTCCTCTACACCCAAATTAAAAAATAGGTCCTCTGGGAGGGACATTGTCCTGAGTTTTATTTATGAAGCAGTAGTTTTGTCTAATTTCATATTCTATGTCCTACTGCATTGTATATTCCCTGAGATATGAAAAACCAACAAACAAAAACCAAATTTTCCAGAGTAGAGAGTAGTAGGGCTTAGGGATAATATCATAATAGAAATAACTGCCACTCGTCAAAGTTCCAGTGTACACCAGGCACTGTGTGAGTCACTTTGCAAACACTCCATGCTTCCCGCAGTGCTACAGGACAGGGCTCATCACACCCACTGTCTCCACAGATGAAGAACCTCAGGCTCGCAGGCCTGGTAATTTCCCCCGGGCCACGTGGCTAGTAAGTGACAGGGCGGAGCCGGACACCTGGTCTAAATTCATCTACAGTGCGTGCCATTCGCACCCATCCCAGCCTGTGGCCGACCTTCCAACTTGTCTGTGTTTATCCATGGGGTTGCAGTTCCTGGTGCGCTTTGATCCCAATTTCTGTCTGGTGTCATTTTCTCTGCCTGGAGGACCTTAACATTTCTTTTAAACATTCTTTAACATTTCTTGTAGTGCATGTCTCTTGGTAATTAATTGTTTAAGGTTTTGTATTTCAGAAAACTCCTTTACTTAACCTTTGCTTTTGCAATATATTTTCACTGTATATAGAATTCTAGGCTGACAGTTTAATTTTTCAGTACTTTAAAGATATTACTCCATTCTTCTCTTGCTTTCATTGTTTTCACAAGAAATTGACTCTTATCGTTATCTTTGTTCCTCTGTAGTAAAGGGACTTTTTTCTCTGGGTACTTTTAAGATTTTCTCTTTATCCCTGATTTTAAGTAATTTGAATATCATAGGCCTCAGTATGGTTTACTTCATATTCCTTTGTTCTTGGCATTCTTTTAGCTTTTTGAATCTCTGGATTTATAGTTTTCATCAAATTTGGAGATTTGTTATTCAAAGATTTTATTCCATGCCCCCATTTTCCCCCTCCTTTGGGGTCTCCAAATTTATGTGCATAGGCTACTTGAAGTTGCTTCACTACTCACCAGTGCTCTGTTTACTTGGGGTCTTTTTACATCTTCCATGTCCGCATTTAACATGTTTAACCTTTCCTCTTTTCTATTCTTTTTTTTTTTTTGAGGGCAGTGTCACTGGCCCTCATATGTGGGACCGAACCAGGGCCGCTGGCTTCCCAAGCCAGCACTTAACCACCACACCACTCGGCAGGCCCACCTTTCCTCTTTTCTTTTGAACATATGGAATTCAGTGATATATAATACTGTGTTAATATCCTTGTCTATTCACCATATCGTCTGTATGATTTCTAGGTCAGTTTTAATTCATTTTTCTCGTCATCATTGGTCCTACTTTCCTGCTTCTTTTGAATGGCTGGTAATTTTGACTGGATGTCAGACATTGTGAATTTTACTTTGTTAAAGTACTGGTATTTTTGCGTTTCTGTAAATAAATATTCTTTAGCTTTGTTCTGGAATACAAGTTACTTGCAAACAGTATGATCCTCTTAGGTTTTGCTTTTAAACTTTTTAGGTGAGATAAAAACAGCATGTAGACATGGCCAGTATTTCTCCCTTCTAAGGCAAAGCCATTCTCAGTATTCTAAGTGAGCCCCAAGAATAATGAGGTTTTCCACTCTGGCTAATGGGAAGAAGGACTCCCAGACATGCTAGATCTCTGGACATATTTTTTTCTCTGGAGCTCTCTCTTCTCTGGAATTTTGCCCTGCAAGGTCTGTCCACCTAGCACCCCTAGATACCCAGCTTCATCTCCTCAACTCAAGGAGATGGCCAGGCTTCTCCACTGTGCACAGTGGCCCTCAATCTCTTTCTAAGCAGTGAGCTTGGGCAATCGCAGGACTCACCATATTTTTTTTAAACTTTATTGGGGAACAGTGTGTTTTTCCCAGGACCCATCAGCTCCAAGTCAAGTTGTTGTCCTTCAATCTTTGTTGTGAAAGGCGCAGCTCAGCTCCAAGTCCAGTTGCTGTTTTTCAATCAGTTGTTGGGGGGTTGGTACAGCCCACCATTCCATGTGGGAGTTGAACAGGCAACCTTGTCGTTAAGAGCACATGCTGTCACCAGTTTAGCCATCCAGCCTCCCATCGGCAGCTCAGCGGTAGCTCAGCTGAAATCGTCTTCAATCTAAATGTGGAGGGTGCAGCTCGCTGGCCCATGTGGGAATCAAACCAGCAACCCTGATGCTCAGAGCATGTGCTCTAACCTACTGAGTCACCTGGTCACCCTCACCTCATTTGTATTTAATCTCAGAGAACACTGTTCTTCATTGGCTCATGTCTAATAAATTGAAAATCATTGTTTCTTGTATTTTGCCTGCTTTTTAGTAGGTTAGGTGCCCAAATTTCATCCCATTACTCCATCATGGCCAGAATCAGAAGATCGGAAGTACAATAATCCAAATTGTTTTTTTAAGAGGGCAGTGTCACTGGCCCTAATGTGTGGGATCCGAACCCCGGGCTGCTGGCACCCCAAGCCAGCTCTCAACCACCACGCCACTCGGCCGGACCACAATAATCCAAATTTAAAACCTAAATTATCTACGTATGACAACTGTCCCAGTATTTCAAGCTATTCAAATTAAAACCAGATTGAAAGACTGTGGGACACACACACACACACACACACACACACACACACACACGTTAATAGAGACATACATACAAACAACTGAGGGTATATACAGCAAAATAGCAACAATGTTTTTCTCCTGCTTGTGG